>CM021109.1:135445269-135698899 GCA_007115665.2 Sequoiadendron giganteum
GAAGCTCATAAATATGTGCAAAAGTGTGTCTAATGTCAGCAACATGGAGATCTGATTCATGCACCAGCTCAGGAATTGCAACCAATGATCACACCTTGGCCCTTTTCATAATGGGGACTTGATCTCATAGGAAAAATCACCCCAACCTCATCTAATGGCCACAAGTTTATCATAGCCACCACTAAATACTTCACTAAGAAGGGTCGAAGCCATTCCTATGACCTATATAATGGGGAAGCAAATTGCCAAGTTTATCCTAAATTACCTCATCTATCGTTATGGTGTTCCACAAACCCTAATCTCAAGCAACAAGACACCCTTTAAGAATCAGGATGTGAAAGAGTTGTGCCAAAGATTCAACATCCAACACCAGTTCTCTACCCCGTATTATCCCCAAGGCAATGACCAAGCAGAGGCTACAAATAATACTATCCTAAAAATCTTGAAAAAGACAGCCAATGAAGCTGGTTGTGATTGGCATCTACAGCTAAATCTCACTCTCTAAGCCTATCGAACTAGTATCCACACACCAACAGGTGCAACCCCTTTCTCCTTGATCTACACATCAAAATTTATCCTGCCTATTGAGGTTGAGCTCTCATCATTGTGAGTGTCACTTAAGAACCTGGTCATCAATTAAGAATATAGAGTATCTCAGTTGAATGAACTAGAGTTCTTAGACGAGCATCGTCTTGACACCCTCAATCACTTGCAGGTATACCAAAATCGACTGAAACAAAGTTATAACAAGAAGATCAAATATTGGTCTTCCTAGGTAGGGGATCTTGTCTTAAAGCAAAATTAGAAGAATCTACCAGATCAAGACAATAAAGGAAAATTTGACCCTGACTAGTTAGGTCCCTTTATCATCACAACATGCTATGGATTAGGAGCATATCAACTATCAACACTTGAAGGTGAACCCTTGCAGGACCCAACTAATAGTTTGCATCTTCAAAAGTTTTATGCCTAGTCTTTAAGGGTATGAAACCTGAAAATACAAAAAAAAATGATCAAAATCCAAAAAAATAAGAAAAAATGATTGAAAAAGTAAAGAAAAAAATTGTCCTCTAATGAAAACCACTTCGGTGGCACTTCGAGCAAGTACTTTGGAAAAAACCTGGCAAACAGGCACTTTGCGTAAATAAAGCACCTCCATTTATTCTTTGGCTCTTTTGGTCCCATCATTCTTTGCACCACCATTCATCCATCTCCTATCTGCATCCTTATCATAGCTTGATAATATGAAGAATCGTATCTCTTTAGTACTACTTGGCATATTCCAAAGGTCAGTTTGTCCTGCCTATATCAAAGTAGTCTAACCTGTCATGTTGGGGGCAATTCATTATGAATCATATCAGGTTCTTTTATATCTTGAGGTTATTATCTCATCAAAAATCCCAAAAACATTCATAAAGTCTTATTAAAAAATCCCAAAACATTCATAAAGTATTCATCAGAAAATCCAAAAACATTTGCAAAATCCTGTACAATTAAAATCCAAAACATCCAGAAAACATCAAAATACCTAAAAATTCCAAAACATCGAAAATCCAAAAAAATCCCCTTGTCGAACTACGTCGTCTCTGAGCTTGAACATAGGCAAGGCCATCATTGATGTGCCCTCAAGACACCCTAGGTCAGTCCTTTAGGAGTCCATCATAATAAATTGACTTTTCCATCACTGTTCATATCTTCATCCCGTAAATAGGTTGAGTTAGTCGAACTACGTGGTCTTTGCATGTATAATGTAAGCAAGGCTTATATTTGATCAACCCCCGAGGCCCCTAGGATAGGTCTTTTAGGTTAGGTTCTTGGTCGAAACTCTTGAAAATCCCTAAAAATCCAAATATCAGAAAATCCCTAAACATTCAAATATTCCAAAACTCCTAAAACATCCAAATTCTCGAAAAATCCCAAAACATTTGCAAAATTTCCAAAAATCCCTAAACATCGAGATATCTTCAAAATCCCAAAACATCCAAATAATATCGAAAAATCCCTAAACATTTGAAAATTGGAAAACAAAAAAATATTCAAAAGACCTAAACAACCTCAAATAATAAAAAAAGCCCAAAACATTCATAAACTTTCAAAAAAACCAAAAACAACTTCAAAACATTTTCAAAATACCAAAAACATTGACATATTCAGAAAAAACCAAAACCATCCATCCCATCTCATTTTCACCCATAATAAACCCTCAACCATAATAAATTGAGCATCACCTTCAACCTTTGCTAAGGCAAATAGAAAACAAGTATAGCAAGACGTAAAGTGAGAGCTTAATGTCAAAATCTAAAGTCTAGATCATAGGTAAATGTGTCAGTGAATTTTGTATCAACAGCTCATCTTAGCATCATCATCCTAACAACAAATAACCTTTGATCGACATGTCCTAAGATGTATCCTTCCTACAATGGGCATGAATATTAGAAATCACTTTAGCTAAATTAAACAAGGCAAGAGATGTACATAGCACTGACTATTTGTCTTTGTTCTTTTCTTGTGATTTATCTTAATGACCCATTATGAGGACCTCTCGATGATGCCTATCAAAACGATTTAGAGAGAAAGGAATGGGGCATCAATCATGATCTTTCATTTGTTGTGCTTGTGGATATTCTTGTAAGGGTAAACCCACAAAAGTGGTTTACAATTCGAATGAGGAAGGAAAACTTGCAAAAAATGACCCCATGCCAAAAAAAAAACATTTTTGGGGTTCGAACGAACTCATTGGTTTGAACGAACCAAAAGAGGGTTCGAGCGAACCCCCCTTTTCCCTGATTCCTACTCTGTCATAAAAAAAATCAATTTTTTTGCACTTCGAAGCTTGGGTTGAAGATGAAAATCGCAGAGACTTCATAGACTCAACTGGAATTAGGTAGTCCTCGGAACGAGCTATCCAACGACTATAATTTTAATATGTTTTGGTTTTATTATGTATTTATTGTTTTAGTTTTATTAAACATAGGTTTTTCACCGAAAATCAAGCTTTATGTTTTGCACATGTGAAAAAATAATAGATTATCAAAATATTTTTTTGAAAATTATATTCAGGCTGGGTATTGATGTCCTTGATCCATTAATTTTTTTTAAAAATTTCGATACACATACAAAAACAGTTATGTTGTATACGGTCCACCTATGTCTGAATTGTAATTGGTTTGACTTTGAAACTTTATTAAGGAAAAAATATTTTATAAAACACTATGAAACAAAATGAACTGGTTAGCTATCATAGTTACAAATCTAAATTTGAAAAAATTAGAATTTTATCCTTCATACAAAATGTGTTATGTTGTATACAGTGAGCGTCACTCCTTTAAAATGTTGTTTTTTAAAAAAACTAGTTTTTGAAGGAGATGGAAAAACAAATGCAATCCGATTCCAAAATTTTTGAAAAAAATATATTTAGAATCTATAGACAAAACATCACAAATCACTAGTTTGCATCATCTTCAAATTCCTCACGATTTAGCCATTATAGGAGCCCGAAAATGAAGATTTAGTTAAAAAAAAATCAGTTTAGTGTCCAGTTTGCCCAAAAATTGTAAACCAGTATTGTGGGATCACCCATTTAATCTCGGTGCATACTTGCTTAGTTGTGTGTAAGAAGGTCATTTAGGGTATGTAGTTGACTATTGCATATGCTTTGGTCCAATATATTTTAAGCTTCTTGTGAGAGAAGGGGGATTCGCTACTCATGAGTTCTCTTCATATAGAGATCCTCACGGGGCGAACTGCCCTAAACTACTATAAAGGACAGTGGCGAGAGTTCTCGAATCGGAAAGAGCAAGTCACAAAGATTCTCTAGATAAACTAACAAGCTCTCGGCCAAAGGACATCAGTGCAGAATGTAGATGACAACACGATGCACTGGCATCCCCGAGGCGCACTGGCGTCTCGAGGTGTCTCGTACGGACTAGAAAATAGGTTTATCTCAAAGAACAACAAAGTGACTACTTCTCCAATTTCTGAGAACTTCTAGAATGTAAGGAAATGACATGAAGCGATAAAGAAATAGAATGTAGTAGAACTAGAATAGAAATGATGAAGACAAGGAGAAGAAGGGAAAGGAAAGGAAACGCTTACGAACGTGCGAATGATGAAGCCTCTAGCATGCGAATGTCTTTAATACCTACACACAAAAGAGAGAGAATGTTGGGGTTGTATAGGGGTTTGCCTCAGTCAAACCCCCATTTTGGTGTTCCCACCTCCACAGACAGCCAAATATATAGAGAGAAAGATATGAAATGAAGTAAAGTACACAAAAGCACTACAAAATAGTGTTATGCTACTCAATCAAGTAATAAAGGAGAGGAGTGAAAGCTTACCACCTCCGCACAAAGCTTTCAAGGCTTGTGGGGGAGAAAATGAGAGGAACTCAAGCCTCTGCTGCCATGGTGTTTCATTCCACACTTGCTCTACTGAAGTGATGGAGTGTTAATGTTGTTGTTGTGAGGTGTAAAGTGTTGAGTGAGGAAGTTGCTTGGAGCTTATGGAGAGATTGTTGAGGATGTAGAAAGGATGTGAACAAATAGATAGAAAGGATGGAGAGGTCCCAAGATCCAAGAGATGCAAAATGGGTGATGGAATAGTGAATATGAAGAAGGAAGATGAAGAAACGGCCATATTCGAGTTGATCGACCGAAGAGGGTGTTACAAGTCAACTCCCAATGTGAATGGTAACGCCTCTGTAGGCTCCTGACGTGAGAATCTATCAGGGACGTTTGCGCGCCACGCGGGTGTCCTAGACAGAAACGCCTCTACCGACGCTCAAAACAAGTGCCAAGTGGAATGAAGGTAGCAGGCTTGTGTGGAATTAAGCCTCCGCATTTGGTTTTCTATAATGTAAGGGGGTAAAGGGAAATTTGCATTAGGGGTGCAAATTCATGTTGATACACTTCTAACTTGCATTCCAATGAGGTTTTCGTATGTTAATATGTGAATAAGAAATATCCTATTTGTTTGTCAAGTCAAAGTTCATTACACTAGATACAACACCATCCTGGTTATCAATACCTTGTTGCATCGTGTCTATGTGTTATATTAAACAATAAGGAACGAAAAAAATATCTCAATCCCAATATGTAAGCAACTCATCATCCTACATTCATCATGCATCTTTCATTGTCTCGTCACCATCTCTGATAAAGTCTTGATGGATCATGGACTTGTTGGGTCTTTTGAAGCAATCATCAGAATCAACGGTTATTCATTCTTTATTCTTCTATCTTCTCTCTACGCTAACCTGGTATCATAAAAGTCAACAAAAACATCATCAATACATCCATCCTGCATCCACAAATCATCAGCATACATGCATCTCATAATCATAGCATAAATCATAAAACATCCATCAACATAATCATTGCATATCACATCTTACATTCTGCACATAATTTAAGTTGTGCTGAGTAACATAAATTTGTTATTCTAAGAATCTTAAATCGTTGCACATCATAAAGCATTTTCATCCCTGTGCATACATAATCATCTCATTAATTGCATAGAAAATACACAAAAAAAATGCATCCACCTCATTTGTATCACATATCATACATGATCATAGCATATCGTGAAAAGATAATGAAAAAGAGAAAATCATAACATCACATGTCATATCATGATCATCACATATCGCATAAACAAATTGCATCCATACATAATCAAATATAAGCATCTCATATCATATACAATCAATCATAAGCATGAAATAAAGTAAACACATCACATCATAAATCATCTGTATTCATATCATATATATCAAAAATGAAAGTCATGGTACAAAATTCAGATCAATGTATGTATATCCATGATAAGTATAATATCCAGGAGGCTATAAAAAAGGAGCCTATGAATGTATATGTGTAACAAAGAATCAAGCAACAAAATCAGAAAGTGTATGTACAAAATAACTAGTCCTGATAGTTGCTACCCTCTCCAGCCTGCCTCTCAGGCTGATCCTCAGCTCTCGATTGTGCATCACTCCGCTACAAAAAATTAGGCTATCTAAGTGCCTGAGGTACATCTCGGTGATAGTGCATCCTATAATGTGCGGCCTTTGTCGTGGCCTCCTGATATAATCTGGCTAAAACAGTCTTGTCGTGTGTGCCCGCCATCATAGCCTCTATATACTAGTGCCAAGAAACCTACTGGTCCCTCTCTATAGTTACGACCTGTAACCATTGTAAGGCCTAATCTCTCTCAGCATTAATACCCGAAACCTACTGGTGGGCCTGATCCCACTCACTAGTCAAAATATGCACTTGCTATTGTAGTTGTTGTATCTGTGCATCCCTCGCATCTGGTGGTGGTGGTGGTGATCCTGGCTACTGTTGTACCATTGGAGCCTACTGTGGAACTTGTTGTCCCACTGGTGGAACCCCCAAAACCTGATCATCCTAGCCACCATGTCCTCTACCTCTCGTCCCTACCTCTAGGTCTTCCTCAAGGAGGAGCACCCGCTAGATCTGTCAATTGTCGGGGAGGGACGAACTAAGCATCATAACCTGACGTAGTCTATGCTATTGCCCGACCCTAATCATAGGCCCAAAGTTGAGCCGTGAACTACCTAAAGCTCTCAACTGCCTCGAGAGCTGGAATGGTCGGTCCCCATGTGGGAACCTCTTTGGTCAACCTAGCAAAAATGGCCATGTACCCATCATCTGGCCTATCCTGGATATCTCCAAACTAGCAAGCAACCCTATCTAGTAAATACCACTCAATAATTGTATGCTCGCGACCCTGCATCTATCAGGTATTTCGGGTGAAGTACATTTGTTGGACATCATCATACCAAGGTGGCATCTATAGCCACGGGTGCCAGCGAAAAATTGTCATATCATCAATCACCCGTCGCTAATACGAGAGCCCAATCTATCTAGTGTGCCTCAAGGTGAAGGCCCCTTTGTATCTCCAAATGACAGGATCATCTGGCTTCATGTCCACCATTTGAATAATAGGTCAGAGCATGGAAATGTGCTCCCACACCCAAATATGTAGCAGAGTCACCTTTGCACCAATGGCTCTCCCAATAATAAAACGCCATGCAACCATCAGTGGCAGAGGCTAAACATCACAGACTTATACAAATATGTCCTCCAGATCCATGCCACGCCAAGCCCTTATCCTCGTTGAATTTCGTTGCTTTTAGACCAAGGCTGTTTAAATTTTGAAATGGCTTGGCTGCAATAAGCAATTCAAAGGAGGGCAATATGACTTTTGAAGTGACTGGTTGTCAATCTTAATATGTCACTTAAACAACAAGAGTCCTCCATTCCATCAATTTAAATGTCAGTCCCTAATGTTACATCATAAATCACGCAATCACCGTGAATAGGCAAGCATAGGATCAACCAAACATCCTCCAAGGTCATTGTCCACTCGCCTATCTAAAGGTGGAACGACGAGGTCTAACTATGCCATCTCTCGCATAGGTTAGTCATCATGGTAGGATGTGTCTAGATGATAGACACATACATGACATACAAAAGGTCGATCTCTCCCTGATGCTCTTGGCACAACTCTGACAAATCGCTCAATCTCTCGAACACGAGGGGCCTATGCTCCCGCGACATCAATGGTGGAATGACCTCTTGCATCCACAAAGAGCACGACGTTAGGAAATCAAGGAAATTTGACTCAATTTGGAATTTACATCTTAGGAATCACAATAGCGTCGCTATTTGCAATAATGTCGCTATATTCAAATTTCAAATTACGACGCCTGAAGACATTTTAAATCATAAATCGAATCACGCGTCACCAAATATACTAGCGTTGCGATTTAAACTTTAGAAACCCTAACCCTAATTTCTAAATCAACATGGGTGTCGCTAAATAAGCATGCATCACCATTTAGAATTAGAAACCCTAATTCTAAATCACAAGATAGCGTCACCATAAACTGTTGGGAATAGGTGCCTCAACTTCTAGCTTGGAACCTCTATTTAAGACTTGCTGGATTTCCTTCATTTATGGCCTTTACCGCTCTACCGCTGGGGGCATCTCTTGGAGGCGCGGTTGCGCGGTTTACCACCTTATCGCGAGCCTCTTTTGTTCGGTCTGCGGTTGGGCGGTGTTACCGCGGAGTCTCTCTCCTTCATTGGCAATAGCACGATGGACTGGTCGGTTAGCCGGATTGTTTACCACGGTACCGTGGGAGTTGCTCGGAGAAGGCACGGTGGCACGGTAGATCATGGCAGTCAACGAGAATGCTTACTGCCATACCGCGATGGCCTTTTGTCCATGTTGCGGTGGCGCGGTAAGCCGTGGTGGTCAACGCAGACAGTTACCTCCATATTGCGGAGGGTTACACATGGCTCAACGGTGGCGCAGTGAAGGTGGTAGACTGGTGGTTGAGTGCCTACCACTAGACCACGGTGGTGCGATGTATATACTGCCAGATCATGAATGCCTTGACGGAACTGGGTGGTAGCGCGGTACACCGCACTATCACGAGGATCGATCAACTAGCATGCGGTGGCGAGATAAGAGAAGCTCAGTTCTTGGATGGTAGTTTTGACTTGATAGTCAAAGCAATGGATGAGTAACATTATGACACGTGGCATGATAATACTTGTTGATTTTACATCGCTGTTGTAAATCAACAATTGATTGGTCGATTGCTTAAAGCAGGAAAGCATTAACTGCAAGGCTCGATTCAGCAGGTGACAGTATCCGATTATAGGAAGTAGAATTAAATGCAGGATGACCCGATACGTGATTGCAGGTTGACTTGGTCAGGAAGAGATTAGATTTGTCTGTCAGTGAGAAGGTGTATAATTATGACACTCGATTGGTTTTTGATTGAAACAACTAACTGTCAAATGTTTGAAATATTCACTAAGGTGACGATGAGGAATTCATTGTATGTTGTAAGAGCATTGTACAGTGAGTGTATTCGAACTGAAGTCTGCTGCTATGACCTAACTATCAGAGAGTGAGGTCTGTGAACTTTGTATGTAATATGTTTACTGTAATACAAAGTGATTGCTCTTGGTGTGGTGGGTTTTTCTCCCGAAAGGGTTTTCCCACGTAAATCTGGTGTTATCTGTGTGTGTATTTTATTTAAGTTACTCTTGTTATCCTGTATGTGTGCATCTTAAGTGTATGAAAGTTTTAAAAGAAGGTTTTTTGTACTTCTCCTCTAAGGTATTAGCGTTAGGAAAGCATATTCTGCACCTCTTCTTTTCCTTTCAAGTGGTATCAAATCCTGGCCAGTTGTGTTATCTTTGTTAGTAGGGCTAGTTTTTTGTGCTAATACTATTCTAATGGGAGTCTTGCAAAGTTGGAACCAAGTTCTGTTTGAGATGGAAAGTACATTAGGTAGAGTAGAGATTGAAAAATTCAATGGTGACAACTTTGAGTTATGGAAACTCAAAATGGAAGACTTGTTGGTGGATAGAGACCTCTGGATTGCTGTGTTTGGAACTATGCCACAAAATATGAAACAAGAAGATTATGATCTTGCAAATAGAAAAGCTAGAGGTCTGATAAGACTTTGTCTAACCGATTATGTACTCTTGAACATCCATGAGGAGAAGTTTGCAGCTTCATTATGGAAGAAGCTCGATAACATTTATCAGGGAAAGTCTCTGGTGAATAAGCTATTCCTGAGGAAGAAGTTGTACTCCTTGAAAATGGAAGAAGGAGCATTTGTTGCAGACCATCTGAACTCATTTAATATGAGTGTTGCTCGATTTGGCATTTGTGGGTGTGAAGATAGAGGAGGAGGATCGTTGCATGCTTTTGTTATGTTTGTTACCTAACGCTTGGGATCATCTTGTAATGGCTATTGGAAGTATGATGACTACTTTCAAGATGGAAGACATGGTTGCTTCACTGCTATCAGAAGAAATGTGGAGGAAGTCTTCAGAGATGACCAAAGAGGCCCTTATTGTTTGAGGTAGATCAAAGGAGAAAGGTAAGAAAAAAGACAAGAAATCTAAATCCAAATCTGAAGGGAGATCAAAGTCTCCTGGTAAAAATTCCAAGGTGAAATGTTGGAACTGTGGGAAGCCTGGTCATATCCGAAAGGATTGTAAGGAGAAGAATAATAATAATAATAATAATAACTCTTCAGACAATGACTCTTCTCAGAGTGATGTAGATGCCTTCATTGCAGCCTTGGCAACTCAGGCATCAAATGATGTCTAGTTGACTGACTCAGGTGCATCTTTCCATATGACGTCTCATAGAGAGTGGCTCACTAAATACGAAAAAATATGATGGTGGAAAGGTGTACCTGGCGAGTCACTCAACTCTGGAGATTATTGGTCGTGGAAGAGTCAAAATACAATTCCCTGATGGAAGAACCAAAGGGATTGGTGATTTACTGCACATACTGGGTTTGGCTCGTAACTTACTTTCAATCAATAAATTAAATGATGTTGGTGTGGAATTTTCCTTCTCAAGCAAAGGATGTAAGATGGCTAAAGGCGCAATGGTGCTGGATAAGGGTGTACATACTGAAACTCTGTAAAAGCTGGATGCACATGTTGTTCAATGTAACAACATCTCTGAAAAGTTAGGCAAAGTTGTTCGTGCAGAGAAGAAGACTGACGCTCCTCTGGATGCAAATGTCTTAGAGGTGAATCTCTCAGTAGAGATGACCATGTTGTGGCATCATAGACTTGGTCACATAGGTGAGAAAGGTTTAAAAACCTTGAAAATTAAAAATCTTGTAGAAGGGCTGGTTGATTGTAACCTTGAGTTCAATTTTTGTGAACACTGCATTTATGGAAAGTAACACCGTGTTTCATTTTATTTTAGTCCTCATAAATCTTCTGATGTACTGGATTATGTTCATTTTGACGTATTTGGTCAAGTGAATGTTCCTTCGTTATCGAAATCTAAAAATTATGTTTCTTTTATTGATGATTATTCGAGAAGGGCATTTATATACTTTCTTAAGAGTAAATCAGAAGTGTTCAGTTGATTTAAAGAATTTAAAACTTTGGTAGAAAATCAGACTGGAAAGAAAATTAAATGCTTGAGGACGGATAATGGCGGTGAGTTTTGTTCTACAATTTTTGAAAGGTACTGCAAAGACCATGGGATTAAAAGGCATAAAACTACACCTTATACTCCACAACAGAATGGAGTTGCTAAAAGGTTGAACATGATGCTAATGGAAAGGGCGAGGAGTATGTTGAGCAGTGCTGGTCTGAAGCAAAAGTTTTGGGCTGAGGCTATGGCTACAACATGTTACCTGGTAAATCGTTCTCCTTGCTCTGCTTTTGTTGATAAGACACCTTTGGAAGCGTGGTCTGGTAAGAAGCCCTCTCTAAGAAATATTCGTGTCTTTGGCTGTGAGGCATATGCATATGTGTCGAATGAGAAAAGATCTAAGTTGGAGAACAAGGCTGATAAATCTATCTTCATTAGCTATGGTGTTGGTGTGAAGGGATACAAGCTTTGAAATCCTGATACTGAGAAGGTTTTATATAGCAGAAGTGTAATATTTTGTGAGCTAAAACCTTCAACAGTTGATCCACAGCTAGAGACAGATCAAAGAGAAAAGAAGAATGATGTAGTTGAAATTTCTCAAACTCCACAAAAAGAGAAACTACATGGTGTACTTGAAACCGAGGAGAGCTTTGAAGATGAAGAACCACAACCTCAGCCAGTAAGAAGATCTACACGTGAAAGACATCAACTAGATAGGTATGGTTTCTCTATATTAGATTTGAACTATGCCTATGCTTTGATTACTAGCACTAATTAGCTTAAGACTGTGAAAGAAGCAATTAATATGTCTGATTCAAATTTCTGGTTGGAAGCCATGAATGAAGAAATGGAATCATTGAAGAAGAATGAAACTTGGGATTTGGTACCTTTTCCCGAAGGGAGAAAGCCTGTTGGCTGTAAATGGGTATTTTAAAAGAAGACTGGTCTAAATGGCAGTGCTGAAAAGTATAAAATGAGGTTGGTTGCAAAGGGATATTCTCAGGTAGAGGGAACTAATTATGGAAAAAAAATTCCCTTATAGCTAAGCTAACATCTATCAGATTTCTTTTGTCACTGGCAACCACGTATGACTTAGAGATTGAACAGATGGATGTGAAAACAACATTTCTCCATGGAGAGCTAGAAGAAGAAATTTATATGTCCCAGCCCGAGCACTTCATTGAGAAAGGTAAATAAAGTTTGGTCTACAAGTTAAAGAAATATTTGTATGGTTTGAAACAATCGCCTAGAATGTGGTACCAGAAATTTGACACCTTTGTGTTGTCTATGGGATTTGTGAGATCAAAATCTGATCATTGTGTATATTACAAATCTGAAAATGTTCGTGTGCTTATTATTACCCTATACATGGATGATATGTTGTTCATAGGAAATAGTAAGACTATGATTTATGATCTTAAGTCTTAGTTGTTTGCAAAGTTCGAAATGAAAGATTTGGGTGCAACAAGGTATATTCTGGGGATGAAAATAACTAGGGACAAAATGAGTAGAAAGCTTTGGGTTAGCCAGAGTAAGTATGTTAACACTATTCTGGAGATATTCAGCATGAATGACTGCAAACAACTAGTTGTTCCTTTTTTGTAGGGAATGAAGTTATCTGTTGAAGATCGTCCAAAATCTACTACTGAGATGGAGGATATGACCAAGGTACTTTTTTCAAGTGTTGTTGGCAGTTTAATATATGCAATGGTCTATACAAAGCCAGACATTACCCAAGCAGTTGAAGTACTTAGTTGATTTATGGCAAATCTAGGAAGGACACATTGGGATGTTGTGAAAAGAGTGTTTAGATATTTAAAAAGAACTTTAGAATATGCTCTATGTTACCATGGCAATTTGGTTGGATCATAGAGGACTCTCAGCATTCGTGGATATGTAGATTTTGATTGGGTAGGGGACATTGACAGCAGAAGATCCACCAGTGGATATACTTTCATGTTGAATGGTGCTGCGATTAGTTGGATGAGCAAGCAATAGGCTATAGTCGCTTTGTTCACAACAAAGGTAGAATACATGGCAGCAGCACACACCTCAAAGAAGTTGTTTGGCTGAGTCGTTTGTGTTCTGATATTGGTTTTGATGCAGGGAAAATTACTATTTGTTGTGACAATCAAAGTGCCATTTGCTTGGTGAAAAATCCTACTTTCCATGCTAGGATGAAGCACATCGATGTGTAGTATCACTTTGTTAGGGATATGATGGAGGATGGAAAGGTCTCTTTAGAGAAGGTGGATACTTTGAAGAATGTTGTTGACGCATTGAAAAAGCTAATGAGCACAAACAAGTTCAGATGGTGTGCAAGTTCGATGGACCTTGGGGCCTATGATCGTCAGTAAATTTGAACTCTAGAGGAAGCCAATAAGTCTTCGTCAAGTGGGAGCTTTTTAGGAACAAGTGCCTCAACTTCTGGCTTGGAACCTCTATTTAAGACGGTGGATTTCCTTCATTTCTGGCCTTTACTGCTCTACCAATGGGGGCATCTCTTAGAGGCGCGGTTGTATAGTTTATCGCCTTATCGTGAGCCTCTTTTGTTCAGTCTGCATTTGGGTGGTGTTATTGCCATTTCGCGGAGTCTCTCTCCTTTGCTGGCGGTAGCGCGGTGGACTGAGTGATCAGTCGAAATGTTTACCTCAGTACTGCTGGAGTTGCTCAGAGAAGGCACAGCAGTGTGGTAGACTATGGCAGTCAGCGAGAATGCTTACCGCCATACTGTGATGACCTTTTGTCCATGTTGCGGTGGTACGGTAAGCCATGGCAGTTGACACAAGTAGTTACCTCCATACCACAAAGGGTTACGCATGGCTCAACGGTGGTGCAGTGAGGGTGGCAGACTGGTGGTTGAGTGCCTACCACCATACCACGGTGGTCTCATCACTTGGTCACGGTGGTGCGGTGTATATATTGCTAGACTGTGAAGGCCTTGATGGAGCTGGGCGGTTGCGCGGGCGCGGTACACCGCCCTATCGCGAGGATCGATTGACTAGCATGCGGTAGCGCGGTAAGAGAAGCTCAATGCTTGGATGCCAGTTTTGACTTGATAATAAAAGCAATGGATGAGTAACATTACGACACATGGAATGATAATACTTGTTGATTTTACATCGCTATTATAAATCAACGATTGATTGGTCGATTGCTTAAAGCGGTGAAAGCATTAACTGCAAGGCTCAATTCAACGGGTGAGTATCTGATTGTAGGAAGTAGAATTAAATGCAAGACGACTCGATGTGTGATTGCAGAGTGACTTGGTCAAGAAGAGATCGAATTTTTCTGTCAGTGAGAAGGTGTATTATTGATGGTGTTTTCTGCAAAACAACAACTCAGATAGGATATAAAATATCCTATCGCTCTTGAAAGTTTGATCTCTATGAGAAAAGAGATAAACCCAAAGTCTCTTGGGTGTCAGGTCATGAAAATGCAATGAAACTACTCAGTGATAAGTGTGAAAATGTTGGTAATCACAAAGGGACCTTACAAAACAAATGCTGGAGACTCTAAACTTATCAGATTTTGCAACAGGGTGATACTTGAGTTCCTACTTTAATCGCAGTTCACAAAAATAGCAAAGGTAAGGGTTTCAGAAATTCTAAGATTGATATTACTCATAAGATCAACAATACTAATGAATAAATACTTGGAACGAACCAAACCCTTTAAAACTACTTTCTGTTTAACCTAGGCTATACCTGCAATCTCGCAGAAACAGTGCAATCTTCTAAGGAATTAAAGATTTTCAGATTATGCACATTCATCCAAGCCAACCTTAGTTTTGTAGTTGACATGGACAAGTGCCCACAATTGAAATAAGCACATAAATAATGGGTACAGGTTGACCTTTTCTGCACAGCAGTCCCACAATCAAGAAGTTGCCCAAAGTATGAACCAGAGATTGCTACAACACTCCAAACATTAAATCACAAGCACCATTAAATTATTTAACTCTAAAACCTAAAATGTATTCAAACATTTCCAAGTAATTTCAAAGATGGAATAAGAACCATGCAAGACAAATCAATCCAAAGAAGGCATCAATAATAACATAATGTCTTCACTTGTATTGAATCACTAGTAATAGCAGCAATTCTGATATTTTGTATTACAGCCTTTGCTTGAAAATGAGACTAACTCCTAATTCTTCTAATCTACTGTTTAACCCTTTACTTTCCAACAATAACTTGCTTTTCTAACTAACCAACCTACCCTTACAAATGAGGCAAAATGTCATACTTATAGAAATATGTCCCATGCTAGTCCGAGCTAGGGTTACAAAGAAGGTCATCCACCAACCATATCGGTCCAGACAACCCGCAATAAATCACCGCTCCACAATGAATGCATGAGGCGTCCCTTCAGATCAGCTTGAGATCTCTATAAATCCCAATTCAGATCGAACAAACCTCGGAGGTCCCTTCGCCATTAATATCCCATCGACCCAAAGTAGTAGAAGGGTAGCGCGCGTGTCATATGAGTGTGAATACGAGTCACTGACCAATCAGCCAAGTTGGGCCCCTCCAATGACTCCGATCGAGTCAAACTAGTTTGAATCCTCCATGTCATGCCCAACTCGGACGAACAACCCTTGAGCGCGTTGACCTAGCCGCATACGAGCGAGTTTCACCTACCCGCTGCCGCAAAATGTACTTGGCTGCAATCCCAAATATCTCACAACATCTTCAAAGTACACCCACTTCTTCCCTCGGCCTTGACAGAAACAACCTACCCGATCCAACCTGCATTCAAAATGGCCACCATTAGTATTCATTATGGCATGAAAATATGTGTTAATCTAATGCAAACAACATGCTAATCATCAAAGAGATCCAAAATAGCCATCAAAATCCATTAAAACATCATTAAAGCATCTCCTGTCAAAGTTTAGGATTTTCACCCCTTCGCAAAATTTAGGTTAGGAAGGAATTTTGGGAAATTTTGGGCCAGGTGGATTCTAGCGAGGGAAGCACAAAAATCACAAAAAAGGCCAATCACTCATCAGTCAAAACTCTAGAAATGTCTACACATATCATTAAATCATCCAAACCCATCATGCAATGCAGAACCATTAATCGTCAACTTGCGAAACCCCTCAGTCTTTGACAAATAGTAAACTTTCAGAAAAATCTGACAAGAACGAAAAAATCCCCGAAACTAGCAAAACTTAACATACTCCAAGAAAATGAAGTAGAGACGGACTATCAGGATTTTCCCAAGGCAACAAACTCTTACGAAGTCAACACAATTCTCATGCCGTTGACTGACAATCTGACCTCCCAATGCCTCCAAAGTGACTAGAACCGTGCTACAGTGAGCCACTTACTCAACCACTGAGGTAACACGGTAAACTGCAGCACCGCGCGCCAAGCTCGAAGTCCTCGCGGTAACGTGGTCAATCGCATAACCATGACTTGGCTTGGAGACACTTGCGGTATCGAGGTAAACCATGTTACCATGCCAGATGAACCAACCCCATGCAACTGTGTCATCGACTAAAGACTCCCGCGGTAGGGTGGGACCACCGTGCTATTGCACCGAGAATGAAATCCCCTCGCAGTATCGAGGTAAATAGTCCCAAAAACGCAAATCGAGGAAATGAAGGAACGAAGGAAAAGTTGGAAAAAATTAGGGTAGAAAAAAAATCGTGAAGCATCAAAAGCCCCGAAGACAGCGCAGAACTAGCCCCGTTGGGTTTTTTAGGCAGCCGAGGAAATCCACCTGAAGGGAAAATCCTGAAAACAGGGGAAAACCCAAAATTGTCCAAAAAGACTTAGAATTTTCTAAGTCTTAGCATAATGGGGGGAACTTTACAAGCAAGATAGGCATTTAGGAACATTGTAAAGTAACACGAATCCAGGACTAAAGGAACAAAGCACCCAAAAACCAAAAACTCAAGATTTTCAAAGGCAAGCTTCAAAAAAGAAAAGGGAAGGCCACAAAAAAGAGCCAAAAGGCCAAGAAAAAGATGGTCCCTACTTTTAGTGGGGCATGTGTGCAAAACTGCATAACAAATGGCGACTCCGTTGGGGAAATGCTCCAGAGCATTTCAATGACAAACTGGAATCAGCCCAAAATCTTTGGTTTCACAGACCGAATATGGATGGATCAAGATATCTATGGAAAAGGTTTCAGAAATCACAAACAAGCAAACATTTCTTGCACCAGGGTTGAAGTATGTGTATATGCATTCATTTCCTTTTTCCTCAGTGGCAACAGGGACCAACCTTAGTCTGATAGGGCTACATAAGGATTCCAACTCCAAAAGCAACCTAGATAGAGCCTCGCTGCTAGTCAGGCATCCATAGCCTCGACGAGGTTATCACTATGACCCTCCCTAGTATAGCTCTACTGCCAGCCAGACATCCATAGCCCTAATAGAGGTACTAGGATACCCCTGATAAAGTGAACATTTCTTTTGATTTTCAGCATTTTCTTTTCTTTCTTTTTTATATTCTCTTTGAGATCTTTTAAATCTTCTCTTTCACTTTCCAAGCAATGAAGTTCGCACTCAGGGATGAGAACCACAGTGGAACTAGAGCAGAATATAAGATTTTTCACCCAATCAGACCTCACAAGGACCATATGCAACCTTGGAAACCTTAAGTTTTGTGTGTATGTATGAGACCCAAATACATTCCAGAATTTGACTTAATCAAGTGACTCCAATTCCAAGCATATGCAACATCAGACAAAGGAAATCCACCAATTGACTCTAAAAAGATGATTGGAGTTTGTAAAAGAAATTCCCAGAATGGCCCCAAGCAAGCAGCCAACCATACAGATGCGACAAGCCCAAAAGAAAGCAAGAAAAACCCAAAGTAGGGGCAGAGTAGAAAGAAAAACCAACCAAAGCAGACCTACCCTAACCAAAAGCAAAAAAAATAGAACAAAAAGGAAACCTAATCTACTTATGTACATGGAAAGAGCTGTAAACAACTCAGGATTGGAAATAATGCTTCAAATACTGCCCATTGACAAGCAATGGGATATCCTCTCCAGTGAGAGTTTTCAAATGGAAAGCATTGTCTCCTAGAATCTCTGCAATTTGATAAGGGCCGAGCCAAAGTCTATCAAATTTCCCATGCTCCCCTTTTTGGTCATGGGCTTTATCCCAGTATAGAACCAAGTTAGAGATTCTAAAGGCTTTCACCTTGGCTCTCTTATCAAACCATCTTTTCACTACACCTTGATGTTTAGAATAGTTTTCTAAGGCTTCATCTCTTCTCTCTTCAAGGTGTAATAGTTCAATTAAGCGGGCTTCACGCTTATCCTCTCCATCATAATATTCATTGATAAATTGCAAGGTAGGGATCTCCAGCTGGATGGGAAATACAGGTTCCAAGCCATACACTAAGTGATAAGGAGAGGTTCCTAAGGACGTCTTCCGTCTAGTACGATCTGCCCAAAGAGCAAATCTAAGCTAGGTGTGCCAATCTTTAGGGTTCTTTTCTAGCAGCTTACAGATGACTATCAACATATTCTTATTGGAAGACTCAGCCAAACCATTGCCCTATGGGTAGTAATTAGATGCAAATTTTATGATAATTCCATGATCAAAAGCCCAATTAGAAAATTTAAATGATGCGAATCCAAGACCATTATCACAAACTAAAGCCAATGGACATCCAAAATGATTAATAATCCCCGACTCTACGGAATTGATTACCACTTCAGAAGTGCATTGTTTGCATGCAAGAGCCTCAATCCACCTGGTGAAGTAATCAATTACAGTAAGAATATACCTGTGGCCCACAGAGGAAGGTGGATTGATTAGACCTATGAATTCCATTCCCCATTGTGCAAATGGTTTTACCTCTATGACTGGCTGAAGTGGAAGGGCTGCACGTTTCTCCCTACTTGCTGCAGTCTGACATACATGACAAGTCCTCACATGGTTATGTGTATCTTTGAACAAGGTAGGCCAATAATAGCCTACCCTCAAGATCTGATTTATAGTGGAAGGTGTCGAACCATGGCCTGTGCCATATTTTCCGTGAAATTCAGACATCACCCTTCCAACCTCTTCCTGCCCTAGGCACCTCAAATAAACCCCCTCATGATTTTTCTTGTACAAGACAAGTCCTTTCATCATAAAATTGCCACTCTTCAAACGCAGAGCTCTCCTTTGTACTGCATTAAGGTGTTAAGAACATTGTTGGTTCAATAGGTAGTAGATGATTTCATCATACCAATCTCCCAGGGACACTTCTTGGAGGTGATATTGCTGAGCTGTGAGGTCAGGACCTATCTCAACCATTGTCTTTGTCAGTCCCTGCCCTCTCACCAATTTCATAGGCTGGATCACAATATCATATTCCTGTAACATAGTTACCCACTTAGCCCTATGTTCTCTCAATTCATTCTGCATTAATAATAGCTTTACTGTAGGATCAGGGTACTATAGCAAAGACCTTATTTCTCAAGATATAGTGTCTAAATTTCTTTACTGCTCGGACCAGGGCATAAGCCTATTTTTCTACATTAGGATATCTTAGTTATGCATTATTCAGAGGAGCACTCATAAAGGCTATGGGATGTTCATTCCCTTGGTCGAATTTTTGGGTCAGCATGCCAGCACATGAATGTTCTGAAGCAAATGAATATATATAAAAGGGTTTGGCATAATCAGGACTTACCAATACTGGAGCTTCAATAACAACTCTCTTGATTATTGCAAATGCCTCCCTAGCTTATGCACTCCATTCAACCTTTGCTTCTTGTTTCAGCATGGCATTCCCTTTACTATTTCTGCAAATCCAATGATAAACTTTCTGACAAATTTAATTTTCCCAAATAATGACTTTATTTCTTTTTTGCTTGTAGGAGGCTGAATTTAGAGTATAGCCTCTACTCGTTCTAGATCAATGGCAATACCCTGTTCTGAAACAATATGCCTTAACAGCTTTCCCTCAGTGACTCCAAAGATTCACTTGTTTGGATTAAGTGAGATGCCAAACTCTCTGCACCTTTGGAATACTTGGCATAAATCTGCAATATGAACACTTATCCTCTAAGAAAAGACTATCAGATCATCCATGTAAATGATTATGCACCTGCCAACGATGTCTTTGAAATAAATATCTATTGCTCTCTGGAATGTAGCCTCGACATTGATTAATCCAAAGGGCATTCTTCTGTAAGCAAAAGTTCCCCATTTTGTAGTAAAGGTAGTTTTGTGTCTATCCTCATATTGTACCATAACTTGATTGTATCCAGAGTACCCATCCAGAAAAGACATCATCTGAGACCCATTAACAATCTGAAGTACTTCATCTAATGAAGGGATTGGATAATTATCCTTCTTTGATGCCCTGTTAAGGTTCCTGAAATCAACACACAGTCTGATTTCTCCATTTTTCCTCCTTACTAGAACCAAGTTTGAAACCCATGTTGAATGTCTTACTGAGAATATGATTTGTGCTGAAAGTAGCTTATGCACCTCCTTCTGAATGATGGGCTCCAGTAGAGCATTAATTGGCCTCCGTCTTTGCCTGAATGGCTTAACATTTGACTTCAAGGGAATAGTATTTGTAATGACTGAAGCATCATATGTCCTTAAGTCATCATAGCTCCATGTTATCACATCTTGATAAGTGTGCAAGGAATCAATAATTCCTCTCCTTTCATCTGGAGTGCACACTTTACCAATAAAAGAAATTTGACAACCTCCTAGGTCCCCATGTTGTATGTTTCACACTGACTGCTGAAAGATTCCCTTTTCACTTGTTGTTTCTGATCTTTTATCTTATCCAGATCAAAAACTCATTCTAATTACACCATCCCCCTTGGGATGGTATTAGTTTTCAGGTTAAGGACCCCTTATAGGTCCATTTCAGCCTCTTGAGGTTCTGCCTCATCAATCACTTGAGAAGCAAACACATCACAACTAGTGATGAAATCAAGAATATGCTTGTCATCCTCAAACACCTGGAAATTGGTGATGTTCTTAAGCACTGAGGGTACTGGGGTGAGCTCCATAATGCACTTCTTCAAACCTAAAATGGATAAAGGTTGCAATGTACTTGTTGCTTGTGCCAGAGAATCAGTAGTTTGATTCTTACTTCAGGGGATCAATTGAATGTTGAAGGCATCAAATCCTTTAATGAGATCCCATACTCTGTGTCTATAGTTGGTCATTCTTCTATTATGGCACGAGTATTGTTTCCTTACTTGTTTAACTACCAACTCAGAATCTCCAAACACTTGCAAGATCCTAACTTCCTTTCTCAATGCCATTAATAATCCATGGACCAAAGCCTCATATTCAACTACATTATTAGTGCACTAGAACTAGAGTTTATGAGCAACAAAATAGGTTTTACCTTTAGGGTTGATCAACTCAAATCCTGCTCCAACACCCTACTTTGATTTGGATCCATCAAATCTCAATATCCAACAACCATCAACTCCTGATCTCTTTTGACTAACCTTGTCCTTGCTACTACCAGGAGGCCTCGGGCTCTTTCCTTTTAGATCATTTTGAATGCTCTATGTATCTAGCCTGATAGTTGGGGCTGGATTAATACATATTTGTATTTGATCCACTGCTGTTTGGCATAGGAAACATTCTAGCTCAGAGTGAGGGGCATTGTGAAGTCTTCACCAATTGGGGAGCAACAATTTCTTAAAATCCATATTTCTGCCCAATTGAATCTGATCCCACACACACATCTCGATAAACTCTTGGAAATTATCCAGCATGCTGAGTTGTCTATCTTCCTAATCATCAAGTTCCTCCGTTTGTTCAAGCAGTGCTTCAGAACTGTTGGCTCCTAATGTGGATTCATCAAAGAAGCTCTGCAACATAAAAACTTCCTCTGTGTTTGAAACAGGGGTGGCCAGGACATAGTTCCCCATGTTGACCTCTGACACCAATATCTCATTCAAAGTATTATGATATTCAGTGATCACATACGTCATTCTGGGTTCTCTTTCAATTCTGATTTGATTTGGGACTCCTTTCCAGGGGAGCCACATGTGAGAGTGATATGTGGATGTATATCCATTTAGAGCCTTGGTGAAATCTCAACCCAAGATCAAACCATAAGTGTCAGGGATATCTGCCACCTAAATATTAAGTACCTGTTGCACTCTAGGATCTGAAGCAACTTGCATGGGGATCATGTTCAATTCTCCCACTATATTTACCTCTATTTTGTCTAATTGGGTGACCTTCTTCTGAGAAGTTGCAGGGGTAATACTTAGAGCCCTACAAACAAGAAAAGGAATAACGTTTGTAGATTCCCCTGAATCCAAAAGATAATTATGCAGATTCTTCCCAAAGATATGAATATAAATCAAGAAGGGAGGGGTTTCCATCTTGCTCTAGAACGAACTCAATTGAGTGTCAACTTGGACCTTTAGGTGCCTGTGAACTAGGAGGCATGTTGACTGCCTTGTTGACTGCAACTCCTTGCGGTGTTGTTCTTGAATTGAAAGACCCTAAGACTACATTTTTGATTTCAGGAATCCTTAACAACTCAAAAGTAGAGAGACTCACCTTTACTTTCATGAGTTCTTCAGTCTTATATTCACCTAACTGTCCCATATTCATGTCAGTGTGGGTCTCCTTAGAATGACCAGTCTGCTTATCTTTTGTTGCATCGACATTGCTTCCTTTTGACATATCAGGTTGTCCTCCTTTTGCAAAGTATTGTGTTGGCACCTGAGGGTAAGATGGATAATTACTGGCTTGTGGGTCTGGTGGAGTGGTAAAATTGTTTGAAGGAATAGATGTGGTAAATGGGCCTCCGACTTGTGGATTCCTATTAGGCCTAGTCCTCAGATCATACTTTCTTGTAGGTTGCTGAAACATTTGAACTTCCTCAATACCAACCTCCTCTTCAACCAATGGACCATTATCATTTTCAGCGCCCTCATTAAATAACTGAAAGATTTCATCTTCATTAAGCACTTGTTCAACCTCCTCATCTGGCTACTTGACTCATCCTCTGGTTCATTCTCTTCATCCCTCGGGAAAGGAGCATGATTCAACACCAAAATTGGGGAATCATACGGATTTGAGGGTACCAACTCTCGACCAGTGGAGTTGTTTTCAACTTCATACTGAAAGATGGAAATAGCAATTTGAAATTCAGAAAAATCCAGTTCAGAGTGTTGGCCTGTCTTGTGAAGCCTACACCACCCTGACAAAGCTACTTCAGCTAGATATACTCCACTCGGAGGTTTATATTGATTGGAAGATTGGTCCAGTAGAGTGGGGACTCCTCCATTATTAGGTCTGATATTCCATGACCTATTCTACGTAGGTAGCTATCTCCTTTCAAACCCCTGTGCCCTTATTGATCTCTATCAAAGCTTTGAACAGAACCCTGGCCTCTTTCAAAATTCTGATTTCTATCAGAGTGTTGCCCTCGTGCAACATCCTGTTTCCCCCTATTGTAATTTGATTGCATGCTCCTCTGAGCAGCTTGGAGTTGGCTATTCTGGCTCCTCAAGTAGGTTACATCCATATTTAGTTTCTTCACTTGCTAGATTAGCTCATCTAACCTTTCTTTATCAGGACTATTGTAAGGCACTGAATTTGCATTGTTTGGGGGGTACCCTAACACTCCTCCAGGACCCAAAAACTAATTCAAAACTTATGAGTTCTGCAAATATGTAGGGAAACTAGCTTGTGGTTGTGGATAAAGGGGTTGATTGGCACCCTGCTGCGGATAACTGGGCATTGGGTGAGCCTGACTTGTTGGATGACCTGGGTGTGGAACCAAAGGCAGCTGTGGAATGGGATTCATAATGGGAGTGTGATTAGTCAGTGCCTGGTTAAGAGCTTGGACTTGCCTAGGGTGAGCAGCTGGTCCCAGAGATGGCAGGGGTCCTGACAAGTGTTGTCTCAAATAAGTACTGACCTTAATAGCCTTTGTATATGCAGTGAGTAGGGTAGTTGGAGGATTGCTTCTCCACTTAATAAAGGTGGATGTAAGACTATCTAGGGCCTCAAAATAGACTTCTAAGGCAGTGGCATCATCCACAACGTAAGGTGTCTACAATCTAGTGTATGCATGGTGGAACCTATTATTGAATGATCCTATAAGCTCATTGACTTCTCTCTTAACTCTGGTAAACTAAATGTAAAGCTCATTGGCATTGATGGGAATTTTAAACTTTTGTAGAAATGCAACCTCAAGTTTAGCCCAGTTATGGATGGATGCAACAGGCAAGTGGTTGTACCAGCAAAAAGCCTCCTCTCCTAGAGAGTAAGGGAAAATCCTACATGCAATATCTTCATGATTAATCCCTCTATCCCTTAGACAGGTCTGAAAAATCCTAATATGCTCCTTTGTTGTTCTATTAGGATCGCTCGTGTGAAACTTAGAGCGAAAATGCTCAGGGTTCTTGGGCATGACATTATAGTTGTTGAAGGATGGAGGTGATGGGTTATTTTCCAAGAAAGCCATTGACAGAGGTGGAGGTGGTAAAGGATGAGTGATCACTAGTTGGGATTATTGAATGGAACCAGCCTTAGAATTGGATGAAGATGAGGTGGATGAGGGTGAGGATGGTGGAAATAATGGATTGGATGATGACTCCTCCCTTCTTCTAGTCCTATTGACCTAGTTGGAGGTGACAGTTCTTGAAACTCTTCTTCTTCTCTTGGGGTAGATCTGGTTCTCCGTCTGAGTCTCTCAGGAGAAAGGGCATTTAGAAAATGCTCCATCTTGCTTATTTAGGCCCTCCTTCTAGCACCAATCTTGTTGATGGTGTTTTCTGCACAACAACAACTCAGATAGGATATAAAATATCCTATCTCTCTTGAAAGGTTGATCTCTATGAGAAAAGAGATAACCCCAAGGTCTCTCGGGTGTCAGGTCATGACAATGCAGTGGAACCACTCAGTGATAAATGTGAAAATGTTGGTAATCATAAAGGGACCTTGTAAAACAAATGTTGGAGACTAAACTTATCAAATTTTACAACAGGGTGATACTTGAGTTCCTATTTTAACCGTAGTTCACAGAAATAGCAAAGGTAAGGGTTTCAGAAATCCTAAGATTGATATTACTCATAAGATCAATAATACTAATGAAGAAATACTTGGAACGAACCAATTGCTTTAAAACTACTTTATGTTTAACCCAGGCTATACCTACAATCTCACATAAATAGTGCAATCTTCTAAGGAATTAAAGATTTTCAGATTATGCACATTCATCCAAGCCAACCTAGTTTTACAGTTGGCATGGACAGGTGCCCATAATTAAACTAAGCACATAAATAACAGGTATAGGTTGACCTTGCACAATAGTTCCACGATCAAGAAGCTACCCAAATTATGAACCAGAGATTGCTACAACACTTCAAGCATTAAATCACAAGCACCATTAAATTATTTAACTCTAAAACTTAAAAATGCATTCAAACATTTCCAAGCAATTTCAAAGGGAATAAGAACTATGCAAGACAAATCAATCCAAAGAAGGCACCAATAATAACACAATGTCTTCACTTGTATTGAATCACCAGTAATAGCAACAATTCTGATATTTTGTATTACAACCTTTGTTTGAAAATGAGACTAACTCCTAATTCTTCTAATCTACTATCTAACCCTTTACTTTCCAACAATAACCTGCTTTTCTAACTAACCAACCAACCCTTACAAATAAGGCGAAATGCCATACTTATAGAAAATTTGTCCCGTGTTGGCTTGAGCTAGGGTAACAGAGAAGGTCGGCCACAAACCATATTGGCCCAGACAACCCGTAATAAATTGCCGCCCCATAATGAATGCATGAGCTAGCCCTTCAGATCGGCTTGGGATCTCTATAAATCCCGATTCAAATCGAACAAACCTTGCAAGTCCCTTCGCCATTAATGTCCCACTAGCGCAAAGCAGCAAAAGGGTAACACGCGTGTCATATGAGTGTGAATATGAGTCACCGAACAATCAACCGAGCTGGGCCCCTCCAATGAATCCGATCGAGTCAAACCAGTTTGAATCCTTCATGTCACGCCCAACTCGGACGAACGACCCTCGAGTGCGTCGACCTAGCTGCATATGAGCGAGTTTCACCTACCCGCAGTGGCAAAATGTACCTGGTTGCAATCCTGCAGATATCACAACTTCTTTAAAGTACACCCACTTCTTCCCTCAGCCTCGACAACAACAACCTGCTCGATCTAACCTGCATTCAAAATGGCCACCATTAGTATTCATTATGACATGAAAATCTATGTTAATCTAATGCAAACAATATGCTAATCATCAGAGAGATCCAAAACCGCTAGCATAATCCATTAAAACATCATTAAAGAATCTCTTATCAAAGTTCATGATTTTCACCCCTTTGCAAAATTCAGGTTAAGAAGGAATTTTGAGAAATTATGGGCTAGGCAGATTTTAGCGAGGGAAGCACAAAAATCACCAAAAGACCAATCACTCATTAGTCAAAACTCTAGAAATGTTTGCACATATCATTAAATCATCCAAACCCATCATGCAATACAAAACCATTAATCGTCAACTCGTGAATCCCCTTAGTCATTGACAAATAGAAAACTTTCAAAAAAATCTGACAGGAACGAAAATCATCGAAACTAGCAAAACTTAACATACTCTGAGAAAATGAAGCAGGGACGGACTATCAAGATTTTCCCAAGGCAACAGACTCTTATGAAGTCAACACAGTTCTCACGCTGTTGACCGATAATTTGACCTCCCAACGCTTCCAAAGCGACTAGAACCGTGTTATCACGAGCCACTTACTCAACCACTAAGGTAACATGATAAACCATAGCACCGCACACCAAGCTCAAAGTCATTGTTGTAACGCGGTGAACCGCATAACCGCGACTTGGCTCAAAGACACCTGCGGTATCTAGGTAATCCACGCTACCATGACAGACAAACCAACCCTGCGCAACCACATCATCGACTAAAGACTCCCGCAGTAGGGCAAGACCACCGTGCTATCGTACCGGGAACGAAATCCCCTCGCGGTATCGAGGTAAACAGTCCCCAAAATGCAAACCGGGGAAACAAAGGAACAAAGGAAAAGTCAAAAAAAACTGGGGAAGACAAAAATCCATGAAGCATCAAAATCCCCGAAGACAACGTAGGACCAGCCCCGTTAGGTTTTTTAGGCAGCCGGGGAAATCCGCCTAAAGGGAAAAATCTTGAAAATAGGAAAAAACTTAAAATTGTCCAAAAGACTTAGAACTTTCAAAGTGTTAGCATAATGGGAGGCACTTTACAAGCAAGATAGGCATTTAGGAACATTGTAAAGTAACACGAATCCAGGACCAAATGACCAAAGCACCCAAAAATCAAAAACTCAAGATTTTCAAAGGCAAACTTCAAAAGAAAAAGGGAAGGGCACAGAAAAGAGCCAAAAGGCCAGGCAAAAGAGGGTCCCTACTTTTAGTGGGGCATATGTGTAAAACTGCACAACATGTATAATTATGACACTTGATTGGTTGTTGATTGAAACAAGTAACTGTCAAATGTTTGAAATATTCACTAAGGTGATGGTGAGGAATTCATTGTATGTTGTAAGAGCATTGTAACAATGAGTGTATTCGAACTGAAGTTTGTTGTTGTGAGCTAACTATCTGAGAGTGAGGTCTGTGAACTTTGTATGTAATCTGTTTACTGTAATACAAAGTGATTACTCTTGGTGTGGTGGGTTTTTCTCCCGAAAGGGTTTTCCCACATAAATCTTGTGTTATGTATGTGTGTGTTTTATTTCAGTTACTCTTGTTATCTTGTATATGTGCATCTTAAGTGTATGAAAGTTTTAAAAAAAGTTTTTTTGCACTTCTCCTTTGAGGTATTAGCATTAGGAAAGCGTATTTTGCACCTCTATGTTTCCTTTCATAAACAAATGCATCACTTTAATTTATTTCAACGTCGTCGATTGCAATTTGGGTGTCGTTATATAGCAACGCTGCCTAAGTCTAAATTCTAAAGCATAATAAATGCATCAAAATGTTAAATTTCAAATCAAGTTTCAAGTTACATACTGATGGTCCTGCACCTGGAGGCCGCTAAAACTCTCGAACTCGGTTGGAGATGTGTCTGGGAAGCTCACGGCGTGCCATTTCGTCAGATGGTTAGAGTTCAAAACAACAAGAATCTCTTAAGTGTGAATGCACAAATGAATTGAAAGTGACCCTTCTTGGCTTATTTATACTAAAGAATTAGGGGTTTTTGCCCTAATTTTACCTTTAAGCTAGGGTTTATCATCGTTTTAACTTATTTTGTCAATTAGAGCCTAATTTTGCATCATTTTTTTTAATTTTTGGCATAATTCTTGCATCCCGAAGCCTTTCCGGACCCCCTAGGGCAGCTTTTCATCTTTATTGAGAAATCAACCCATAAATTCAAAATTTATACCCAATTTCTCAAGGGGGTAGGGAGTCAACTTTATCCTTCCGCTGGGGCATCTGGAAAATCAGAAGAAAAAAATTAAATTATTTAAGCAGCAATTTTCATCCGAGGAGCGTTATGCTTTGAACCAAAACAACATGTACCTCACTTCAAAGAAGGGCAAAATGTAGACACTAAAAAATGTCCCGATCGATATCATGCACTCGAAACAGGTTTACTAACATCATTTCTTCTAAAACCCATCCTTTTTTTGCTTGATTGATTAAATTAGTCCAACTATTTAATTAATTATGTCATTTTAATCTGTTAATCTAATTTATTAAATCGGGTTAGTTCACCCCTTTCACACTAACATTTCATCTAATTAAATTAAATAAATCAACATATTTAATTTAATTCCTTAAGTCTTCTAATTTAATTAAATATCATTTCACCTTTCCCCTTTCATTAAATCATTTAATTTAATGAAAATCACTTTATTCCTCCAAAATCCCCTAATTGTATGATTAAACTTTGTTTAATTAACAATTAATCTAAGTTTCCTCTAAAACAGGAATATTCCTTATCCTTTTTTTCTTGCACAATTAAGAATTTCTTTTAACTTGCAAAATGTCTTTTATCCTCACCCATGGGAATATTTCAAAAGAACATTATTATTCCTCCATCATTTGACAAAAGGATATTTTCACCTAGCTTCTTATGCAAGTTAATCTTTAACCTTTTGAACAAGTCACCTTCTAACCTGTGTGTGCAGGTCAAAAGTGTGTTTGTTTGAACCAAATGTGAGCCCTTGATTAAATCCCATCACACATTCTCATATGTTGATGAGAATCCATGATCCATGCCTCTTCTTCCTTTCATCCTTGACCGTTGATTAATATTTTCGATCTCAACCCTCCATTTCTCATTTGCTCTTCTATAAATAGAACCCTATTTGGAGACAAATGGATCCATTTTTCAATTGAAAACTTATGTTGTTGAATTAACTTACATCCATACTCATATTTTACTCACTTTTAACTTGTTTTAATTTATTTTAGTTGCATAAATAGCTTAAGATATCTATTAATGGCTTCCAAGCATCCATCTTAGCTTGTTTATAAATTAGGGTTTTCATCTTTTAGCTTAGAAATTGCATAATTAGATAATTTTAGCATTAAATCATGTTTAATTAGCTTACATCATGTTCATTTTAGCATAAATCAAGTTTTAATCTATTTCATCACAATGGTTTCATCAATTCTTTCCCATAGAATTGATTGAAACAAGCTCATTGATCACGGGATTGGGAAAGGGTCGTTGTTCCATATCAACATGACACTAATTCCAAAACAGGATAAGTTTCAAATGGGTTAGAGTAGGAATTTAACTATTTTCATAGTTTGTAGCTTTCAATTTCAGTAAATTCTTAGTTTAACTTTGAATTTGAATGATCTTGTTTGGTAGATTGAGATTTAGTGACTTTATTATACTTCAATTCATCGTGGATCAAGTGTAATCTATCCACCCTGACAATCCTTGTCTCACAATGACATATGACATGTACATATATATATGTATACATATATATGTGTGTATATAGCTATATATATATATATATGTGTATATAGCTATATATATATGTATGTCCAATACATATGCATATGCATACATATATATATACATCCTATACATATGCATATATATATATATATATATATATACATACACACATACATACATATACATATACATATACATACACATATGCATATGCATATACATACATATACATTTATACATATGCACATATACATCCATATGTATATGTATATACATATACATACTCACACACACATATATATCACCTCGTGTAAATACATCAAGGTTGCAAGGTTGAACCAACAATACAAACCTAGATTAAATATTACCCGGTATAATTAGAGTGATTGTTGAAGTATGTTATATAAATTGTAAGTCTCTAAAAGTGTAAAGGCATTGTTGTATTGAATCCTTTTATGACTTTGAATAATAAAATTATGAATGTTTTGGGGGTGGGTTTTCTCCTAAAAGGATTTCCCATATAAATCTTGGGTTCTTGTGTGTAATCTCATGGACAAATAATATTCCATTTACTTTCATACATGTTAGATAGATTTTACAAGTACTCTTGATTGTTATCTAAATATTGTTTTAAGTTTCTTCATCTTAATCCATTTGGCATATGCAACAAGGGTCAAAATCCCTAATGTGTTAAAATTTATTATTTAAAAATAATAATTAGGTGAAATGTCTCATGTTGGCTTGCTACTGAAACCTAATGCCCTAAAAGATCCACGTAGCCCAAATCCAAAATTTAAAACTCCTTGAGAAAGTGGGCTTTGTAAATCCATAAAGTTATGTAATCTATGGAATGTTTGGTTACAAAAATTCTACCTCATTTTTGACACAACACAAACTCTCCTATCATTTGTCACTCAAAACTTTGGGAAAACCCATTTTTTTAGCATCCATCCTCTCCTTAAAAAATGTTTAAAATATAGTAGAACACCAAGTATAAAAAGGTCCTAACTTATATATTAGTTCACTATTAAAGTCAAGATAATGCATAAAACCCTAAAATATTTTTTAAATAATTACCATACAGAAAAGAATCTATATAAATAGAAAGATATACTATAAAACTTTCATTGATAGAAATAATCATAAATAAATACCTTAAACCCGAGAAAACTTGGTTTATGATACCATCAACTCTCTCCAACAAAATTTATTTAAATATAGCATAATAGTAAATGTGAGATGGTCCTAATATTACATATATAATGAAGAAAACTATCTCTGATAAAATTTTCAAGTTTTATTTATGAAATCTTTGTCAAATAACACAAAAACCTACAACATCCTCACATTTATGTTTAAAAAAATTAGTCATATATTCAAATTGATATAATCTTGACAAAGGATGGGAGAGAACAATGGTGGGGCTTACATTGTTGTGGCCTTCCTATCTAATTAACACAAAAATCAATATTTTGATGTTTAAAACCAAGTTAAATCCTACTAGTTAAGCACCCTTGAATCATTCTCACTCATCTTTCTGATATCTCTTACCTCTTTGCACTTAACTACTCTTGAAAGTCCTTGCACTATATAATCAATCCTAAAATTTTGGTTGAATATACAACCTACTATGTCAAGGAGCTTGCATTGAATATAAGTCCTTTGGAAATTTCTTTTATTCAGACTACTTTAATTTCCTCAAACAGTCTTGTGGATTTATAGTTGCAACAAATGAAACAATATGCATGTTAAGAATGGCAATATAATTTTTGAAAGACTACATCCAACTTTTTAAATATTAAATAAATATGGTAAGTTAAATAATAAAATTTAAATTGGAAAAAATAAATATCATTTTTTTATAATAAAATGTTTATAGCAATATAGATAATGATCTCACTAAAAAAATCACCTTAAGAATGGCTTATAAACCAAAATAATATATTATCTTAAATATAAATATATATTATTAATTCATGACTATAGCAATCACTTATTTTAAAGTTGTTGCATTATGAACTCTACAAAAGAGATAATTAAAAAGTTATTGCAATGTTTGTGAAAAATCATATTTTAAGTTTTTTCCCTATATTCTTTATGGGTTGGAAGTAATTTCTAGGTCTATCAAGGGAAAAATGGTAGATTTTAAAAAAATCTATATTAATCTTATGAGCTTTGGGAAAATCGAATCTTACATGTCAAGATTAGCAACTACAACATATGTGTGTTTGTTTGTGTCATGTCTACTACATCTCCAATACACCAAAATAACCTTGTATTCTACTATTTTTTCACTTCCTCAAAACTCTTCATTTTACAAATGTTCATTATGCGCATGGTACAGACAAAAAATGTATTAAAATTATCACTATTGAAATGGATGACTTTTGTAATGTCTTACATCATTCAGTAAGTCACAAAGTAAGTTGTCTTCTTGTGTGTAAGCCATACTTTGGGGGTATAATTATTTTAATGAATATTTCCTATTAAAATTTATTTGATAAAGGATAATAGTACAATATTGATAGAAAAAATAATCTATATAAATAGAATGATATACAATAAAACTTTCGTTGATAGAAATAATCACAAATACCTACCTTAAACTCGAGGAAACCTGGTTTATGATACCATCCACTCTCTCCAACAAAATTTATTTAAATGTAGCATAATAGTAAATGTGAGATGACCTCGTAATATTGTGTATGTAATCAAGAAAACTATCTCATTTTGGGTCTATTTTGAATCCTAAAAATGCACAAAACTCATAACCACAATCTTAATACATAGCAAAAAAGTGGGGTTTATAATGGATATCATTCGTAAAAAGTTTCAATGTTGAATAACACTAAATGTCAAACAATATCACATGTGGTATCTTGCTTATAAAATTCTCAAGTTTTATTGATGAAATCTTTGTCAAATAACATAAAAACCTACAACATCTTCACATTTATGTTAAAAAATTTAGTCATATATTCAAATTGATAAAATATTGACAAAGAATGAGAGAGAACAATGGTGGGGATTACATTGTTGTGGGATTTCTATCTAATTAACAAAAAAATCAATATTTTAATATTCAAAACCAAGTTAAATCCTACTAGTTAAGCACCCTCGAATCATTCTCACTCATCTTTCTGATATCTCTTACCTCTTTCCTCTTAACTACTTTCGAAAGTCCTTACACTACATAATCAATCCCAAAATTTTGGTCGAATATACAACCTGGTATGTCAAGGAGCTTGCATTGAATACAAGTCCTTTGGAAACTTCTTTTATTCAAACTACTTTAATTTCCTCTAACAATCTCATGGATTTATAGTTGCAACAAATGAAACAATAATGCATTTTAAGAATGGCAATATAATTTTTGAAAAACCACATCCAACTTTTTGAATATTTAATAATACAGTAAGTTATAATAAAATTTAAATTGGAAAAAATAAATATCATTTTTTAATGATAAAACATTAATAGCAATATAGATAACGATCTTACTAAAAAAATCACCTTAAGAATGGCCTATAAACCTAACTAATCTATTATCTTAAATATATATATATTAATCAAATAAAATATATGTTATTAATTCATGACTATAACCTCCTCTCTCATAATTGGGAGGGTGCTAGTTAGTCTGTTGTTGTTGTGTCTTGTCTGTTGGGTCATTGTTTGTTGGTTGTCGGTTTGTTGTTTCTATGTTTTGTTTTTTGGTGGTTAATGTTTTAATTCTTTGGACCTGATCTTTTTTGTCCCTTGTGGCTCGTTGTGTAAAGGGTACAACACCCTGTAAATGTTGCTTAATATATCAAAAACAATCACTTATTTTGAAGTTGTTGCATTATGAACTCTACAAAAGAAAAAATTTAAAAAAAATTGCAATGTTTGTGAAAAATCATATTTTAAGTTTTTTGGATCTGTATTCTTAATGGGTTGGAAGTAATTTCTAGGTCTATTAAGGGAAAAAATGGCAGTGTTATCAACTAGGATTGCACCCTAGCTAAGCCTAGACTCCACTTATCTTGTTGAAACATTGGAATATCTTCAGGTTGTGGGTACTCTATAATGAAGATAGACCTCCAGATTGTGGGTTGGTTCCCCTTTTGATTTGCTAAGATAACTAATGATTATGCAGGAAAAGAGATAGAAGGGTTTGAAATGAATGGAAAAAATGAACTTGAAAGGATGGTGATGCACCTAAATGACTATGAAAATGCAAACTGATTCACAACTATTTTTTCAGAAAGATCTATTCACATAGCTTAGAAAAGGGCAATTTGATCACAATAATGTTTCTAAAGAAGGCTTAATAATCTATCTTTTCGAATGAAAAACTATGTTTCACAAATTGGAAGACAAAATAAACACAAGCACAACCTAAGATATGTGATAAAGGATTGCTTTTGTGCATGTACAATAATGAATGAGACAAAACTAGAGTTTTGGTGATTAAAACACATTAACTTCATCAAAATCATTCATAAAGACACTCACATTAATCTAAGAAGGTGAAATTGATAAATCTTGAATAAAAATAGCAGGAAAATACTGCATAAATGACAATAAATAGTAACCTATAATCTGCTGCTCTGCATAAATTTGTAAACTGAGTTACAAAACTTCTAAGACTCTCAGAAATCAAGAATTGAGAAAAAAACCTAAGTCTTTTCTCCTATATACAAAAAAGAGTCTCTAAGTGCCAAGAGGTGGCACTTGCAGTTAACTGCAACTAAAAATATCTCCAAGAAACTCTCCCACGACAAAAAGAGGAAAACCCTAAAAAGAGGAGTCAAAACTTATGTAAATTAAGCAAAAATAGCTTGAAAATCTCCCTTACAATTAGTTTGACCCAAGTGGACTTCAAACTCAGCGATCTAACTGAAAATCAAGCCCAAATGCTCTAGTTCAACTCCACCTCTTCAGATTTTGCATGATTTTTGGGACAAGGATAAACTTTTAAGCAAATATTAAAGTTAGTCAATTATGACTTACTTCAGTATTTGTCATGTGAGTGTTTATCTGTTGCATTAATATGGCAAGTATTAAGGCAATTTGTAAAATATTAACCTTAATATTTGCTTATAATCTCTATTTTTGTTGCTTAGTCATGCAAAATAGAAGGGCTAAAAATATTAGACATATTCCCTAAAAGGGGCCTAAAGGAAAAAGCTAAAATGAAGGGAAGACATAAATATTGACCCTTATACAATTAATTACATCCCTTTAATTCTAAAAATAATGTGAAAAACATTTCACTTGACGGCAAAGATAGGGTTTTCTATGAAACATGAAAAAAAGAAATCTCATCTCTCAAAGGCATTTCATACATTCACTTTGCATGCTCATTTCTTTATGTCGCCAAGTTTTGCTCTGCTAGGGTTTCATACCGTGTTTAGGGCACACTAGAACTGGACTTTCATTGGGTATTGAGCTCGAAACTTGGATTTAAACTTCATCTCAGGTTGTATTCGACTGGTAAATTCCATCCTTCTGCATAAAAATATTGATATTCTTTGTGCTCTTGAAATGACAATGAGCTTTTATATTTGTGCATAGAATCTCTCTAGGGTTTCATTGAAATAAAGAGTTTTATCTCTACGAGGGTTTGAAAGATGATGAATACTTTGTGTATACACCTAAAAATAGTCGTCACCTTTAATTAATTAAATACTAGCTATTTGATTAATATTTCAACTATATATAAATAAATGCTCAATTTATTTATATTGTTCACCCTTCTCTAACTCTCCAAAATCTAAAACACTTTCTTCTAAATTAATTAAATAAACACCTAAAAACGGTCATCACCTTTAATTAATTAAATACTAGCTATTTGATTAATATTTCAACTACATATAAATAAATGCTCAATTTATTTATATTGTTGACCCTTCTCTAATTCTCCAAAATCTAAAACACTTTCTTCTAAATTAATTAAATAAACAAGGTTCCCTAAACTTGTTTTATTTAATTAAACTTCATTAAATCCAATTAGGAATTAAAGCACATTTATACAACTTTTTGTGTGCCACCTCATCAAGGTCACATGAAAATAAATCTCTAATTTTTAATTAGAATTATCCTCCACCAATTTCAAAAAGCACATGGTCTTTTCTTCCCACGCTTCCACCAATTTTGGAGCACATGATTTATTCCTCCCACACTTGAATCTTCCATCCAAATGGCATGTTTCCCATTGTTCAAGAGATTCTTCCACACACATGGCATGGTCTTTTCTTCCCACACTTCCACCAATTTTGGAGCACATGATTTATTCTTCCCACACTTCCACCAAATTTGGAAGCACATGGTCTTCTCTTCCCACACTTGAATCTTCCATCCAAATGGCATGTTGCCCATTGGTCAAGAGATTCTTCCACACACATGACATGTTGTCTTTGGTCAAGGGGAGAACATCTTGATTTCTCTTCATCTTCACCATCCATTTTTCTTATTCGAATCTAGACCATTGATTATTGCTACCTCACTATATGCTTGGAAAAGGCTATAAATACAACCCTTGGGCCTTGTATTTGGCATCCACATTTGAAGTAAATTTATCATGCAGGTTTATCACTGGATCTTGGAGCATTTTGGGAGTCTTATAGCTAGTCTTTATATCATGTTTTGCTTTGCATTGGCTTCTCAACTTTAAATCTTGCTTCATAGTTGCATTTTATGTCTCATCTTGCATCATAGTTGCATTTTATATTAGTTCATTTTTAGTTTGCATTTGAGCATATGTAGAATCATGCATAGAATCATATAGATCACCGCCATAGTATCCATCTTCATTTGTCCATTCATCATAGTCACCCACCATTCATCATAATTATCCATCGTTCATCATAATATCCATCATCATTTGTACCATTTAGTTTCATGTAGGAGCTTAGATTTCTTGCATTTTATACAACATCTCATTTCTCAAGTTGTCATTCTAACAATCATAGTGCACATATAAAATCTGAGAGCCAAATGGTTTAATGAATCCTTGAGAATAGAGAACAATGGAACGTTTTTGAAGATTTGTTTTGCTGTAGTTAGAGTAGTTCTTTGATTCAAATCTTTAATGTAATACGTCTCATTGATGTTTGTGTGCTTTAGTATTGATTTACTAACTTTCCCATATTTCACACACACACTTTGCTTCTCCTTTCAAAAGGGTCTTCTAGAAATGAATCTTTTATACATTGTTCTTTGCTCGAGACTTGATGAAATACAATATCCTCTTTATGTATTTGGAGAAAAATTATTTACTTTGCTCAATAAAAAGAGAAACAAACTATATTTTTGCATCTTTCTCTATTCTTTCATGGCTTTTCTCTGCAAACAAAAGTGTTTATGGTTTGATTATTGCCCGAAACTAAATGAGAAACTATCTTTTCTTTGATCTTTGAATGAACCCTCTATTCTAGAAATGAAAAATATTTCCTTAGGACTGGTGAAAAGTAATTGAAAAATACAAACTAGGTTGGTGAGAAATTTAAAGGGTTTTTTTGCCTTATTGTTTTCCAATTTTTGTATAAAAATATCAAAAACCCATAACTCGTCTAGAGCATATTTGTCTTTGTGTGAGAAACTTGCAAACAAAAACTCACAAGAAACTTGTGAAGATTATTAGCAAACTTGTGACATGGGTCCCATCGGGCATGTTAGAATGTGTGAAGTGAAAAATATATTTAAATGGCTAAGAAATTACTAAGAAAACCTAACAAAACACATAAGTCATGCAACACTCAAGATTAAGGCCTAAGAACTCATACCTACTCAAAAATCAATGAAATTCAAGTATGTTGATGAGCTCGATGTGGAGATTGCCTTGGTGATGATGATTTCAGTGTGTGCTCAAAATAATTTCAGTAGCATAATAATATGTAATTACTCAAAATATTATACGTTTTGAAAATAGCTGTTTTTTAAGAATTTGATGAAGGGGTGAATGGGATCAAGGGTCAAGGTTGAGAGTTGAGACATCTCAACTCATGTGGTGATGACAAGTGGTTCCATGAGAGGGGAGGGGAAGAGTTGACCTCTTAAAGCCTAGGATGGTGAAAAGTGTCACCATGTGGAGGCTTGAGAAGGAGATGGGTACTTTGCAAGTACCCAAGGAGATGAATAAGATCTTCCTCATAAAGGCATTTCTTGTCCAATATTCCAAGATGATTGGATGGAAGAGAAATTAAAAGGAATTTAAAATTCCTTTGGTGTAATTTGGAGAGGTGACCCATGTGGGGTTACTTCTCCAAAAAGGGGAAGTCGTTAAGACTGATTAGACATGGAAGAGGGTAATAAATGGAAAAAATAATTATTCCTTTCTTATTCAAGGGATTATGAATGTGTAAATGATTAAGGGGATGATTAGGTGGTGTTTAGGCTAATGGAGAAATGATTATGAGGCAAGTGGGAAAAGTTGGAGGATGTGATAGCTCTTAATCAAAGATTAAGTGTGTGCACATCCTTAATGGAGGGATTGGGATTAGGATTAGGGGTTAATGGGAGATAAAGTGTGATGTGACAAGGAAAGAGGAAAAGGCGAGAATTAAATATTTATTTAATTTTTGTGGGGGGATAAAATGATTAAATAAAATAAATAATAGTATTTATTTAATTTAAAGAGGAAGGGAGATGAAGGGTGATTAATTAATTAATTAACCATCTTAGGAATTTAGAAGATTTATGGAAATGGGTGATATTAATTAAATAAATGTAATGTTATCTAATTAACACTAATAGGAAGGGATTTAGATGAAATGATGGGGTATAATTGGCCAAACACACGTGGTCAATTTTAGGTGTCTACACTAACAACTTGTAGAGGGAAAGGGAAAAGAGAAGTGTAGAAAATGAAAGGATGGTAATGCACCTAGGTTAATGGTGTCTTCTTACTCGTTATAATGTGATTCAAATTAATAAAAACACCAAAGAAACTCACAAAACTCTCTATTATGCTAGTTCCTATATAATAACATAAAGCTCAGGGTTTAACATATACCAAGGAGACAAATTTCTCCACTATTAGCTTTTGTAAACATATTTAACACAATATACAACCCTATAAAACATAGAAACATTCATGCAAATATGAAGGCAAAAGGACTTACACAATATATTCAAGGTGAGAGAAGGTAAAATAGAAATATTTATTAATACAAAGGTATTGGGCCTATTTTACAAAAGAAGAGTTGCATAGTTGTAGAGATCTTGAGAAGAAATCCAAGAAGACCCTTTACAATGGATTATAAAATTTCTTTTATTACCCAAAAAGGTGTATAGGAGAGAGAGAGAGACAGAGAGAGAGAGAGGAGGAGGAGGAGGAGGAGGAAGAGGAGGAGGACATGGTAGGGAGAGAAGCTTAGCTATCATATGTCATTCTGAAATTTATATAGAATAAATATGATCTAAAGGCATGCGGAACATTCTTAAAGCACATGTCATACTTGCATTGAAGAAAATAGGGGTGAAATATGAAAAAATGAATCCCCCATTAAAAACACTAAAAATATGGCCTAAACATGGTCGTCTAATAATACGAGGACTATAGATTGTGAAGGAGACATGGGTGCTACTTTTCCCCCTCTAATATCTATGGAAATGCGTTAAAAATCATCCTTGTAGCTCCACAGGTTGAGATCGGGAAAGTAGGAGGGTCGTTGCAATGTTTGTGACTCTATAAAGGAAGGTAAGTGCAAAAAACTACATAATTGTCCTTCACTTTAACCTTTTACATCTTCTCCAACATGCCTTAGCTTTTCCTTCCATCCACTTTGGTTCTTTTTGTTGATGGTTCTTGGTTTCTATGGAACCTTCAATAGTATTCATTTTTTATTTACCACTCCTTGCTTCCTTTTTCCTTAGTTTCCCGCTACCTCCCTCATTGTAGACCTTTTTTGAGGGTTTAATGAGGATTAGAAACCAATTGTTCCTAATTCTGATGGAACCTCCAACTGTATTCCTTCACACATGGGTACTTATTCAACTTGGAATTAGGGTTTAGGTGACCAACTAATGTGAAAGGAAAGGGAACCCCAAACATAAGCACTAATGATACAATGACCTATTAAGGTATCACATATTTTTTATAACTGGTGGGGGTCACTAAGTGTCAACATCATGGTGACTTCTATGGGATGATTTCTTGCTAATCATAGGATCTATAAGCCTTATCAATCTATTGGGCACAAAGTCAAGGGATAAAAAAAATGTAACAAGGCTTACCTCAACACAGCGAAATCGTACATGTGAAAAATCACTTAGAAGAAGACGACCAACCTAAACCATATTCCCTCTTAAGGAGAACATAAGATATGCATCAAATCTTCCTAGGTGATCCCACAATAATGAGTCCCATTTCTGGGACATCCTAATTTTTTCCTAAATCACATATTTTTAGAAAACTAAATGATTTAAGCCTTGAGAGGTTCCATCTAAATGATTTTAATTGAAGAGGGTTAGATAAGACCCCCTTAGGTCAAACCCCCTTTGACAAAACCTCTCTAGTCTTAAATCATACCCATAATGGAGTCTCCTTTGCACCTATCAAAATACTAACAAAAAATAACTTTTTCTCTAGCTTTTAAGGGATCAAATAAAGTCATTTAAAAATAATGTTTTGTATGTAGCCCTTATAATAATATCTCCAAAAAGTATAATGTTGAATATTTTTCATTTTTTTATTATAATTTTTATTTCCTTATTTTTATACATTAAAGCTGGTGTTATGCGAGTTGAACCCAGAATTACATCGCTAAACATAGAGATGGGAGCAAAACAAAAAACCAGCATGGATTGACTACGATTCAACTCAAAATACCTAACACCTAGTGACTATACCACTCGGCTCCTCTGCATTTGCAACCCTCTAGCCATCATCCTCTTTTTTCAACTTAGGTTGCTCACTAGGAACAAGAGGAAGAGCTAGGATGAACGGATGATCCTCCTCCTGGTAAGCACTAATAAGTTCCTTTGGGATGGAAATGTTACCCTTTACCTCCATTGTGTGAGCCTCTGAATCCTTGCTAGTGCTCCAAATAAGGAATGAAACCCACGAGTCGTTGTAGCTTTAGGTAAGCATTGGCCACATGCCACTTGCAAGATGAAGACCCTGACCCACGACAACCATCTCCAAGTAGTATTCTAGACCCTCCCACCAACATGCCTTAACAAGCATCTGCATTAGCCAATGAACCATGTCTTTTCCTTCACGAGCTTGCAAAAGCCAAGCCATGAAGAGAGAGGTGAGGTCAAAATTCACACGATAGTGGTATGAAGAGTGTAGGAACCATCCCTTAAGAATCCTCATGATCCCTTCCAAGGACTTTGACTCTCCAACATTGAACACCTTTCGCAACCTATTATTTGTCGCTACTCCTCTAAATACAATTTGTCACTCCTTCGCGTCCAAACAAATTATCGTCTCCATACCAAAAAAATGAGTTTCAATGAAGCAAAGATTGGGATATAACCTTCAACTGTCGTCATTCATCAACTAGCCAACTAACTCACCCTGGTGTTAGGAATTACAGGTAGAATTATCAACTAAATGCAGATAACAACAGTTAAATAGAGGAATAAAACACAAAAATAATGAGAAGACAACATGATTTTAACGTGCCTCACCCAAACTTGGGCTATTTCCACTAATAATAGTTCCTTTTATTATCAATTTCCAACAAATAATATTTACAATTATCATGCAGAAAAAGTTGTAACTTGCAGCAACGAATTTATCCATTTACCACTGTTGTGTATACCTGCACACTGTGTTATGTGCGCCTAAAGCTTCAACTTGTGAATGATTGTCACTAAACCATGACTTGTACAATCTTCCTCGCGTTTTACATGCCCTGCAATAATAAAAACTAATTCCCACATGCATGTTTGACTTCCACACGCTCCATTGTTGCAACTGTTCAACTCGTGCGTCTTGGATTTCCAACATAGTAATAAAACTGTTCATATTTTTGGGCAGTTACAACTATTTACAACAAAAAAATTGAATAGGTAACTGATGATAAATTACATTTAATAAAATATATGGATTTTTTCTTTGGGGGCACTACCCCCAACAGTCGTCAGACCCCCATCAGGGGGGATAATACCCCTTGAACCCAACAAGAAGGGCTTCGCCCCCCTTGCATTCCACTATTGATTGATTTTTGGGGGAAAATGTACGAACAAAAGTGGGGTAAATTTAATCTTCGAGTCTGATCAGGCTCCGCATAACAACACCTACCACCAGTATTAATTCACCTCATCCTTGAAGGCCTTCCTCTGACCATCGCACTTGTGTCATATCCTTTGCTATTTCCTGATAGAACTTTGCTCATCAATGCCATCTATGGTAGATTTTGAAAGAAGATTTGCCTCACCTTTCTGCTCTCAATAGATGTGTGACACTCTAAATTCATAAAAGGAATTAAGTACCTCCATAATCCACATTAGAATTTTTTGGAGCTTCCAATTTGGAGTATATTTCTATTGAATTGTATTGATGGTATTTAAAGAGTCTCCTATTTGAACTTTCTTGAAGCCCAATACACTCACTAGGTGTACCTGCAAATACACTTTGTTCCCAAGGTCATCTAAACATTCTACCAATTTAGTAAAGCAGTCTTCCTTAGCCCTATGCCTCCACAACCAATTTATCTTGAGAATGACATCAAAATATCCTAAGGGAGCTACATACAAGTTTACTTCCATTGAGAAACTTGGAAGTTCAACCTCAGCTTCAAACAAACACTGCTCTACCTGAGCTCTTGTCTAGTTAGCACATTTTACTGACCAAAGTTTTGCCTTGCAACTAACTTTTATAAGAAAATTTATCTATAATTCTTGATGGATTCACCTTCTTCATAACCTTAGATACTTCAAAGGGTAATCGATTTCTTTTTTCATTAAAAATCCTTGACTCAGAGTTGTCCACGCCCACTCTAGGTGGTGCATTCATGTTTGTTTTCATCTTTACCTTTGTCGAATGCTTCCTTTTTTGGCCTACTTTGGCCTTTGACCTCTTACTATAAGGTACCAACTCCCACTCTTGTTTTAATTATCATTGCTAAGATTTAATCTAGTTTTTTGTTCGAGGTTGTCAGAAGCTTTTCCTACCTCTTGGCTACCTCCATAATTTATTTTGGTTCATATCATGTTGAATTTCTACTTCACCTGAAGTTTTCTATTTATGTATATAATTAGTTCCTCTGATTTAGCATTTGTATGAATAGACATTAATCATATTTATTCGTTCAACTTAATCAAATGAAAATTTTATTATATTAATTTTGGATTAAATAGTATCCTTATTTAATATATAAATTTTGACTCTTTATGACTACATGTCGCTATTAGAAAGAGGGGTCTCCTTAGGTTCTTCATCGCCCTTAGAGTCAACTATAACAATTTTGGAGGGTGGATGTACTTGTAGGTACTAATCCATGAACTCCTCACTAATCACAACTGCAGTCCTATAGAAACCAAAGGGCATCTCCCTATGAGCTAATGCTTTGACTGGTTTGACCACAAAGATAGAAACAATGGCCTTCACAATTGCTATATCCCACTGCTTCTTCTCTAGCCTGATATGCTCGAGTGCGTCAGCTAGTGTCTCAAAATCAGCCAGCCAAGCACCTCCTATGTAGCTAATATTGTTAAGGAGCTTAACCTCCGAGGATGATTCTTTCTTAATCCTAGGATTAGACAAGTTTCAGGAAAATGACTTCCTTTTTGTTTTTCTTGTTCTTCTTTTCCTGCCATTTTGGCATAAGAACATTTCAAACATTAGCTATTGATAATATCCAAGGAGAAACTTATGTAATGGGCTCATATGTCCATGTGTTAAACATGGTAGCGCTAATACCATATGAAATATCTCTAACCATATTTTATAGTTTTCACCTAGGTTTTAATTCATGGAGTAAAAAATTCAATACCTTCAAACAAGAAAGTAAAATTTTATTTTCTAATAACATATTTTGCATGTTGCATAAAGAATTTCATATAACATTGCATAATCGAAATAACATAACTAAATTTCATGTAAATTAAACACATATTTTGAAATACAATTTATAAATAGAATTCATAATCATATAAACAATTTCATAATTTACAATGAAAACAAGGTCAGGGTATCCTTAGTTGGATTACTCTTCTATTTCACAAGCCTACCCTTCCTTAGCTCACCTTCCTAACTAGAAGTGGCCCTACCCTTTGATGAAGAGCATAGTATAGAAACCTCCAGTATTTCCATTTGAGTATCTAGTGTTGTGTCCTACATAACAAGTATGATCATACAACTATGGATACCTTCCAACTATGCATGATGCTGCTAAAAAGTTGAAACTGCCACTTGCTCATGTCCTTTCTTCCAAGTCGGTAAACGACTTGATTGGTTATACTTTTTTGACTTGAATACCCATGTTACATTCTTGCAACATTCTGGGTCTAGGCAATTGCCTTTTATTCGAGTCCTTAGTTTTAACCATGAGAGTAACTACTCTCCCATTTTATGCATAATTAATTAATACTAATGACACAATGTAATTGACTATGCACACCTAGTCTCAATCTAACGTACTAACAATATTGTTACACCTTGTTTCTCAATTACCAGGTTACTTTACCTTCTTGAGAAAATATGATGGTAAATGTAAATTGTAACCTTAATATGTTTAATAGGTGAATGAAATATTGAACTATGCATTGATATGTTATTTCTTTTGAAGGATTGATTATGTTTTACATTGATGTAAAATGCAACGAAGGAATATATATTGCAATGTGAATACTTCAATGCGTTGATGATGCAAATGAATTTTGTGTGAACGACTAACTACCTTTGTGATGCACTAAGTTGGATGCATGAAGGAGTCGATCCTCAAGTAAGAGAGGGGAGTATCACTCATGAGAAGAACTTGGTCTGGTAACCCTAATATGCCTATTTGAGCTATCACACACTCACACCCTAGTTTGGTTAAGATGAGTCAAGTTAGATTGGGAATTGGAAAGTAAACTATCGATCATAGTTTGGGGATGATTGTTATGGTTTTGGTCTTTGATTTCTTGATTGTTTCTTGGTTTGTATTAAAGTGATTAAATCTCTATTTCAAGTATATGCTTGTGTATGCGTAAAAGTAATGCTAATGTTTGATATTGAATAAGACTAGTATGCATATAAATCTTACATGTATTGGTATATATATTATTCCATTTAAATGCGTATATAGAAGGATATATGTATGTATATATATATATTTGAATATATATACGTAAGGATGATAATCCAATAAAGTTTATATATATACGAAGGATATTAATATATATATAATTTTTCCATATATATATAATATTCATATTAGATAACGTATAAATATATTTAAATATCGGTATTATAATATACATATAATATGGCATATAGATGCATGAGCATGTATTTAAATAAATATATTATAATACTTATGGATATATGAAAATAGCACTAAGTCTAAAGTAGCACGCGTAGGGGGGTGCTAATACGTGAAAATAAATAGTGTTGGAACTGAAACACTACGCATCTATAAAGTGGACTAAGTAAGCAATAAAAGACTTGTTTTAAGCAAGCAAATATGGCGCATATAATAGTGGATCATATACATTGGTTGAAGGCTAGTAATAAAATAAGCAACATGATCATAATATGTTGTGCATATATGCACTTAAGAGGGAGTAAAAAAAAGGTAAAGTGCATGAGGAGAATAAGTAAAGAGACTTATGCACAACGCATAAGTGAAAGTAATTACTATTCAAACAATGCAAGTGAAAATAAATGCAGTTTCAAACAATTACCGACTTAGTCTTACCCGCACATGAATAAAGGGTGCTTAAGTATGAGAGGTGGCGCCAAAATCTGTAATGAGTGGGAACCAAAAGAAGTCTATTACTCGTGCCATATCCAGGCAAAGCCAAATGATAAACATAAAACTTAGTTAATGAAAGGTGACAAAATTTTGTTAGGGTAGTCAACTTGCAAATCAAATAAGAAACCTATATTAATGTGTCGCTATGCCTTGACTCAGTAAAAGAGTCATGTTGTCACAAGAAAGGAGTTGAATCATGCATTCTATGAAATTGGAAATAAAAGGATTGTTATGTGTTGCAATCTGAAAGCTTTAATCAACTACATATCAGTTGAGTTGATGCATTTTTGGTTGGTTGTTAGAGTGGTGGAAAATTCAATAGCTTATTTGTAGCATTAAGATGCTCAAATTTTGATATATATAGAGGTATCCTCTCTACCCTTTGTTATAGTGATTCATTTTGATTTCTTTATCTATCATTCAACTGTAGTTTTTTGTGTAAGCATAATTAGAGAGTTTTTGGTTTGAAAGAGACTTATCTTTGCGAGTTTGCAATTGCTGAAAGATTTGAGAAGATGCTAGAGTTTGGAGATGAGTTGGGATTAGAAGTAGCAATCATGATTGTGAAAGTTGAATTTGGAAAGCAGTATTATCAATTAAAACTATAAATCCAGGCATGTTGATTTTTGTTCCTCTATTATTTATGTTTGAAAGGTTATTTGTTTATAAATGCCTTAGTTTGTGGAAAGAAGATTTTGAATGCATGATAAGATTGCTTTTATGAACTTAGTTTATTTCCTAGTTTGGGATAATCTTATGTGATCCTTGTTCGAGTCTTGAATTGGTGAAACCATTTTATTTGGGAATACATATATACACTATTTTGGAATTTGAGTGGTTATGTTACTATTGGAACTATACTTAGTTTGTTAAAACTATATGTATGTTGCATGAATTTTGAAGTATGGGAAATAGTATTACATTGAAGAGCTAACTTGAAAATGTTAGCTTTTGATGCTAGGTAAACCTCTGTGGATAATGAGGTTAGTAATACATCAAGAATGATGGCATGATAGACATGTCATCATTGATGGGTTGTGATTTTATATAGACCATTTTGATAGTCTATACTTGATTGATTACTCATATATCCTTGAAGTAGGAAGAGAGTTTTTTCCTTAGGGTTAGGGTGTATACTTGATTGTTATATCAACATTCAACACTAGGGTTGAAAAATGTTTTTTATATTGTGTTATTTTCTTATTTCTTGATTAAGAGTCTATTCCTATTCACAAAATTCTAGAAGAGGACTCATGTTTCAGAAACCCAAAGCTGTATTGAGAAGAGGACTTGTACGTGTAGAAGCACAAACTTCTCTCAGGCTAATGTCCTCCATATTATATCCAAATGTAGTGAACATTGTAAACATGTGAATATCTGAGTCATATGAATGCAAAGGTTTTAAGATTGTTTATGATCACTTTATTGTTGATTATACTCTTGAATGGAGTCATTTATTGATGAGATTATACTTTTGTCTGAAGCCATTTATTGATAAGATCATACCTTTTAAAATGGAGCCATTTAGTGTTATGACGTTATGATTACTCGGGTGGTTAATTAGCTTATTCCTGGGGTTAGATAATCCATGGGAAAGGGAGTAACCTGGTTGGTCACTTATTATGTGTGTATGCATGGTTAGCTTGGTTATACCTGGGGTTGGAATAATCCATGGGAAAGGGTGTAACCTAGTTAGTCAATTTGTTAAATCTTGGTTATTCTTGGGGTTAGGCTAATCCATGGGAAAGGGAGGTACCTTGTTCGACAGTTTGTTATGTTTGTGAATGGTCAATACTAAATCGAGCTAAAGAGTGGGTGAACAAATGACTTGAACTCGAAGTATTGAGTGTTGAATTATTTGGCCAAAGTAATGTAAGTAGCCACTGTTTACACTGTTAGTTCACTGTGATCCATGATTGCATTCTAGGTAGGGAAGACATACATATAGGTTGTAGCCAATGTATGGTAGCTCTAGATATGGAGGATGCAATACTATGCTCAGGAAGGCCAAGATTATGGGGCTACCAAACCAATCTCTTTGTCGAAGGGTAGGGCCATCTTACTAATTAGGTAGATGTGCAGGGGACTGCAATAAGTATGTGGTTGGCAGAAAAGCACTTAAGTGATACTCTCATTCATAGAGTTGGTGGCCAAGATTTGAGGATGTAGCTCTAGTTTTGGGACACCTATAATGTACCACCACTTAATGGGGACATCTAGGAGGTATGCAAAAACACTGGGGACATCTAGATCATTGTATTATGATTGTATATCTATTTAAATAAGCTCATGGAATCTATATACGTAAACATGCATCTTTATTCTTATTGAGAAATTGTAAATTGAAAAAATGTTATCATTGCATGGGATTATGTAATAAATAATCATTACTTGGAAATTATGTAATGCACTTTATGAAAATACACTGGAAATTTGAAATGGGAATAATTTTGAATATTCATCTTTTATTGTTGAAATGCAGTGGGAGTTTGGAATGGGTTATTCCAAAGGTGCATCTTATTGTTGAATTATAAATGAATTTTTTTATTTCCATATTTGTTCACATGTGGGTTAAAACATGCTAAAGTTTAATAGGTAGAACATTGGGCATGTTACACATGGTATCAAAGCTACCAGGTTCAACACTAGAACCTATGAGCTTATTACGTAAGTAATACCTAAACATTATCAATTGATAATGGTTTAAAAGTTCTTATGCTATGATGGCAATAGGAAAAAACAAGGGAAAATAATAAGGAAGAAAATCTTCCTGAAACTTGTCTAAATTTGGGACTAGGAAAGAATCATTCCTGGAGTTGAAAACTCTTAAACTAAAAAATTAAGAGATACCTTTGGATTGTGGAAGTTATGCAACAAGGTTCAGTAGGAAGGTTATGAAGGAATTACCAATGAGTACCTTCACCCTACAAAAATGTTTAAGTGATCCCGAGGGGGAAAGAATTGAAGTAATTCCCTCTTCTAATAACAACCTGTAGTTGCAAAGAGTCAAGGATTATGGATCAAATAAAGATACTATAAATCGATGAATATGGATTATGTCTATTCGTACGGATGTTTAAGTTGGAGAAAATAATTATTAAGCATAAATTGGAACTTCAGTTGAAGTGTAAAGTCAACATTTTGTTAATCAAAATCAACTAGAGAGGTCTCCTAGAGACAGGAAAACCCTCTAACAGTCCTAAATAACTATAATATTAAAATCTTGCAAATGTAAATTGAAATTAAGAGTGAAAGTTGATACCTTAGAATAAAGATTAGAGACCCGAATGGGTCAGGAAAGGAAATAACTCGCAAAGGTGAAGACACTTTTGACATGGAGATCCTCAAGCAAGCTCATTTAACCCATCAATAAATGGGGCTTTGCAGATACGGGATATTCTTCTACTATGGTTAAACGGCTTCTAGTGTACATGAAAAAGAAAATTATAATGAATTACTAGAGTATCTTTTAGCAGTAAAGTTGTTGGTTATTCATTAGATCTCGTTACTATGAATTTAACAGTTGATTCTGAAATATTAGAGGGCAATGATGAATCCAATTTGGAAACAAAAAGTATATTCAAGGAATACCTAGTAAGGGCAAGTGAGGCGAGTAATAGATGCTCAACTATGGAGAGATAACAACAAGGAATGTTAAATTATTTCAATCAATTTGGAGAAAATGGATGATTATTATGAGTCCAACTTAAAAGTGATCTAATATATAGGAAACACTGAGGGGGAAAGAGGGAGAGTAGATGTACTTAGATAAGTACCTTATTCAACGTTTAATGATTTATTTTCAATCTGGAAGAACTTTTGACTTCTTTGTATGTCACGATTAAAAAATATTCTATCTAAAGTTTCGTACCCCATGACCACAACAAGGTTGTTGAAAGTGGAATTTAAGGTATTGGAACTAATAGTGAAATATTTGGAATGGTCAAGAAAAGTTAGAGCCTTTTGACTAATAATAGAGAAATATCTTCAAAATAATTTTATACATATTTGTTTCAGAAGAAAATTTGGATATTATCATTAATGATATGGAAAAAGATAGGGTGTAATGCTTATTCATGAAAGGAAAAGTTATTTGCCTATGGAATAGGAAAGGAAATATTTATGTACTTATGATTTTGAGTTATTGAAAAACATGCATGCTTGGTAGCTAGGTATGTACTAATTATGGATATCTTTTGGAAGATAATTTCAAGCCAACATGATTTAACGAGAATTATTACTCAACTAATATTAATGCTCATCAGAAGAGATAGATTGAGTTTAAAATCAAACTACGAATTTGAGAATAATTTAAGAGTGGAAGAAATCCAAGATATGGATGTTCTAAGATGAAGGAGTTATATCTTTGGAAAAACATCCAAGCATTATATTTTGAGAATCATATGCGGTATAAGTCCATGGATGAGGTTTCACTTAGCAAGATGGACTATTATGAATCAAAGAAAGAACATATGTACCAAATTCTGGGAGATTAAAAAAATATGAAATGGGGTAAACTGATGTCATAATTAGGAGACACTGGAATAACAAAATTATTTGTCTAATGTGGAACCATTATAATCTAGATGGAAATAGAGTAATATGTTTCAAGGTATGTAGCAAGAACTGTTGTCTGGTATATTCTCATAAAATTCCAGTGAGGAAGTGGTAGATCATAAAAATAGTTTTGATCTTTCTATGTCAATGGAATTGGCCTAATGTAACGGTGGACAGGCTCACCAAGGTACCCAACTCTGATTGGAAATTTTGATTTGTAGGATACCGGTCCTAAACAAAAAAATTGTGTAAAGTGGTTGTTGAATGTTCTTGAGAAGGTTATCTCATATAGGGACACACAAGTAACGTTAAGGTTTTTTGTAAACCATGATCATTTTTGTCAATCAGGATTGCACCCTAACCAAGGTTAACTTAACTATCTTGTTGAAACATGGAAGCACTCTAAGGTTGTGGGTGACCTATGGCGAGAATGAATCTCTAGAATGGTTGGTTCCCCTAGCAAATCACCTAAACTAAAACATTTTTAGAGGAAAAGGGTCTAGAAAGATAACTGAAAAATGAAATATTAAACCTAATGGGTGATACACCAAAATTTTACTTATTTCAGTAACTTTACTCACGGTCAATCTCTCAAAACATCTAACTTTCACAATCTCACCTATAACATACAACCCAACAATAATTTGTATGAAGGCTCAAAACACTGAACACAACATACAACCTGAATCATATGAAACTCTTGCACACACATTCACAATAACAAGACATAAAAAGGATTCAGTACTTCGAATCACAATGAACATCAAATTACTACTACAAAAACGAGACAAGAAAATGAGATACGAATGCTCTGTCATTTTTATTAAAACTGAAGGAGTATGCAAAATCTGGGTATAAATATTCAGCTTACAAAGCTTTTTGCAAGTGAGCAAGAAAGTAAGAAGCAAATCTAAACTGAAAAAAAAATAGTTTTTCTCAAAATATATCTCGAAAGTGTCTCCAATAGTGAGAATAGAAAAATATGATTCAACTGCACCATAGGAAATGTACTATATTTTTGTTGATAGGGCACATAGGAAGATTCATATCTGGAGCTCTAACAACTCTCTTATCATGATGCAGGTTCACTCAAAGATCAGGAGCAAGGAGGAGCAAGCAGCAATGAAGACCAACTCAAGACCTTAATCAGGCAATGATGGATATGTCTTTTCTTATATGATTCTTTTCATTTCTTTATCCTCAGATGCATAGTATATTCCTTATGTTGTATTGGTTCAGCTACTCCCACGACTTGTGTGGGAGATGTGATTACTCCTTTCTTTCCAATGAATATGAATGCAACACTTGTACAATTCTGTGTATACTTCTTTTGCAAAAGGAATGAACATTGTAAAGTTAATGAAAGCATTGCAAAATGAATGAAGCAACTTATAATTCATGTATTCTCCTTTATGATACAAAGCATTGAATGACAAATTGAATACTTTATTTTTGTTGAAACACATTGCACAATAACAACTGAACTCTTTCTTTTAAACTTTAATAGATGCAATGGTTAAGCAAAGCAGAAATGTGTTAAAATATTTTCACCTTTAACATAATGAAACTACTTCAGCTCTACCAATTTGAGTTGTAAGTGAAAATTTGGCAACAATCACCTTGTTGAAAAATTCAATTCAATGTATGCTCAACTTATTGCTTTGAGACAACCAATCAAGCAAAAGGGATAAATCAAATCTTGAAGGATTTGTGGAATAATTTTATTATAATAAACTTCTATCGTTGAAATATGATACATTTGAAACATTCTTCAGAAGCAAGGGCTAAATTCCTATAAGTTGGGAAAAGCTAGGAACTAGGAATAGCCTTAGACTAGAAATGTTGTCATAAATGGAATAGTAGATTGAAATGATCAAAGAAAACTTTATTGATACAAAGCTTGAATTAAGAAGTAGTACTATTGATCTCAGGATTGATAGGTGTCTAAGGGCACTATTAAGCTCGAGATGGATAGTAGTCAAAGAGCAGTACTATTATTCTTAAGATAAATGCTTGTGTCAGTGATGGGTGGTCTTAGCTTCTGAGTTGTCCAATGGTGTAAAGTCTAGAGGGAAGGATGGGACCCATGGTGTAGTGTGCAATGCATCAACATTCCTTTTCCATTTGTGTTACACTAAGGATAATTGTGTGTTAGGCAATGAGAATGTGTTTCTCCAGTCATTGTGGTGGAGGTGTTATATAGGATATAGTCACTTTTGTACTTATGTTGTACATATTAAGTCGACATTAATAAAATTATGATGTATAATTCTTTGGTGAGAAAGTATGTGTTAAGCATGCAAGTTATTCTCTTACATTAGCAGAGTCGTTCAGTGCAAGGTCCAGGGCAGATAAGATTGCAAAGGATCATACTATGAGGGAAGATTATTTGGATATTCACTTATTTCTTTCGTGATGTGAAAATTGAAATTAAAACCTTTATTTGTCTTTATCTGTATGTTTTGGTACTTTAAATCATTGGGGACGATGATTCACAAGGGGGGAAGTATGTTACACCCCGTTTCTTAGTTACCGGGTTACTTTTACCTTCATGAGAAAATATGATGATAAATGTAAATTGTAACCTTAATATGTTTAACAGGTGAATGAAATACTAAAATATGCATTAAGATGTTTTGATTAATAGGGGAAAAAAATGTTTTGAAGGGACCCTGAAACCCTTTACAACAAAAGACACAAAATGCTACCTAAAAGGATAATCAAAACAAACCACCACCAGTAACCCAACAGCCAAAAAATGCCACACGGTAGGTGTTGATTACAGATAAAACAAGAAACAACCAACTAAACCCAACAACCAACAAAACAGAACCTAACCTACACCCTGAACCAAACAAAAAGAAACAAAGAAAAAGACTAATTCAGGCCACTGAGAGTATGGGCCATCTCCAACTGCTGGTTCTTATACCTTTCAACCATATCCAACAGTTCCTTTTTCTTAGCATCAAAGGTTTTCTTCCACTCAGTCGATCGTCTAGTCGCAGGTCCTTTATCATCATCCTTCGGAGTCTTCTTACCTTTGCACTTTGTTGCGCATTCCTTCTCCATAAGCTCAGAGAAGTAAACTTGATCTTCTTTGAGCTCATTGATTTTAATGAATAGGATTTCTAAAGACTTTGCACTGTTCTTCACAGAAATATGACATGCCTACAGAAGTTTTTTTATATCCACATTTATTCCAAACACTTTGGCTTCCAGAGCAGATATTATTTCTTCACAAAGAGACTTAAAGTCATGGTAGGACCCTTCAAGGTCCACCATTCTATCAATAAGGATGTCTGACACCACACCTTTAGGGACATTATTAAGATTTTCTTTTAAACCTTTGATTTTAATGTTAATCTTATTGAATTCCTGTAAAGACCATTTTTCTAGCTTGAATGTACTTGTAGCCCCAGCTCTAGCCATGTCCAACAAATTAAATATGGAGGTCACATCATCATCCAAATAAGAAAAATCCTCGGAAAGAGGATCCACTTTCCAGGGCTCTTGATTGGCTTCTTGCTTTTCCACGTCCTCCTCCTCTCGACACCTTTTCTCCTTATCCTCCTCCTCCTTAGGAAAATTGTGACGAGGGGAATCCATAATGGTCACCGTCTTGTCACCAACGTTCTTGTCCTCACCAGCCTCCTCGGGTTCCTTAGTCATAAAATTTAAGGACTTACTCCTCGGATTAGCAATGCATGTCGAAAGCCTCCTTGGTTTGTTAGCACCCACCTCTTTAACTTGAGACCCCACCTCACCACCAACACCAACATCTTTTCCACCCACCACCTCCATTGACTTGGGAGAGGGATCATTCGACCCCACATCTGTGTATTCACTCCTAGAAAGGGAAAGCCTTTTCATTGGCCTGTTACTCTTAGCACCAGCCCCCTTCCTTTTCTTCGCAAATCTAGCCACAATGATAGGAGAAAAATCCTCCTCATCACCATTCCATTCCTCCTCCAAAGAGGAATCCCCCCCCCCCGTCGACCTAGAATCATCAGTTAAACTCTTCTCCATGCCCTTGATGGTAGGAGCAGGGATAACAGTCTTAATATGTTCCATTATCAGTAAAATTAGCCCTTCATGGAGGATTGAGGCCTTTCTATTCTTAAGGTGCGCATACACCAAAACCTCCAGAGAAGATAACAAAAAAAAGGAAAAGAAATAAACAGACCATGCCTAAAATGATTGAGGAGAGTAAAATGATGACCAAGAATAGCTTTTAATCTCCCTTCTAGGGTCACATACCGCATCATCACCTCGACAACACTCACCCAAATATTCTTCAGGGAAGTTCTCTTGTAACCCCAGGTCTCTAGCTTAATTAAAGCTTTCCTCTCGTCATCTTTAAGGAACTGAGTCATCACCTCTTCATTTGTCTTCTTATCCTTGAAGAATTTCCTACCAATAGTCAGCAATCCAGTAACCGTGGCAATCAAATCCTCATTCACCTCCACTTCCAGGCCTTTAACCCTAACCTTTCGATTGTGCCAGAATGAAACAAATTATGCTAAGGCATTAGGATCATGCCTGTGCAATCTCTCCAAGAATAGAGTAAAATTCCCATGTCGCAAAATAGACCAGAGCTTCTCCTTACGCCGTATGTCTTCATAAGAATGTGGTTTGATTCGTCTCCTTTCACCACCCATGTCAACCGACACACAACTCTCAGAGACCTTATGAATAACACATGACAAAAGGTTGGAAAGCAGCAAAACACCCACAAAGCATGTGAAACAAAGGCAAGTACCATACCATAAATTTTGCAACACTTCATCCCATGCCATCATTCCACAATAAGCTTTTGGATTCCTTGGGAATGATCGCACCCTCCTCGCATGAACAAAATTCATTAAGCTTGACAGCCTCGTTGGCAAAGAAATTTGCCAACGAGTTACCTTCTCGATAAGCATGTGAGATATGAGTCTCATCACAATATTGCAACATCATTATAGTATCCCTAATTAGTTGATCAACACTCCAACTTGGAGACTGAGTGCCACACAAATAATTAATAATATTCATAGAATCTCCTTCCACCCACAACTTGGAGTAACCTTTGCTGATGGCATACTTAACATTGATAAATGTTGCCTTCGCCTCTACATGATGATTGTTTCGAGTTCCCAACGGGAGTGCCATTGCGCCTAGGAGTCTGTCAACATCATTTCTTAACACCCCCCATAACCTGCAGGCCCAGGATTCCCCTTTGTTGCCCCATCAAAATTAATTTTTATCCAACCAAAAGGAGGAGGCTTCCATCTAGTGTTTAATCTCTTGGATAAGCTTGACTTTAGGTTCAACAAAGGAATAGAGGTAATCTTCCATTTGGAAGTCAGCAGCAGCTCATACCTAGTAAGGCAATTAGAAGGGGGGCACCAAGCATAATTAGAGTGAATTAGAGCAAAATTCTCCAAAATAGCTCGCCTAATATTAATGAATAGACTATCAAAATTGAGTTTAGACTCCCGAAAATCATGTTATTTCTTTCTTTCCATAACCTCCAAGTAATATGCGGGACCATAAGATCCCAAAGCCATCACAAAATCAAAGAAGAAGACAGGCAGAACAACTACTCATTGAACTTAGCAAGGGACTCTAGAAAGACCCAACCAATATCCCAGAGTCTCAAAAATTTACTCCAAACAAAAAAAGAATAATTACACCCAAGGAGAATATGAAAAGCACTGTCACCATCAACTTCACAAAGAACACATTTGTTAGGAATCGCAAACCCCCTCTTACAAAGGTTGTCCTACATCAAGACTTTACCTTACATAAGTAGCCAAAAGAAGACATTCACCTTCGGGATGAGATTCTTATTCCATAACTTGCCCCATAAAGGGAAAGAGGCAGGCATATCCAAAGAGCTCAAAAGAGTTGAAGACACAGAAAAATTGCCGCTAGCACAAGGAGCCCAGATGACTCTATCAAGTCTAGGAAAAAGAGGGGATCCAAACCCTACATAAAAAGTCCTTCAGAATCCTTAGAGAAGGGTCCCAAGCCTCAAAATTCTACCACTCCCCATCCTCAAAATAATCAACCACCTTGGACCCAAAAATATATTTACACAAAGGGATAATAGGAGGGGCCCAAGGAAGACAAACAAGAGGGCAAGTCCCACACCAAGAGTCCTCCCAAAACAAAATGTCGGTGCCATCACCCAACAACCACTTAACACCTCTAGCAATCAAGTCCCTGCACATCATAATATTCTTTCAAAAACATGAACCCGACAGAGTCTCCTCTGAGGACAGCATGTCCCACGATCTTTCAAAACCAAACAAATACTTATTATTCACCAAAGAGGCCCACCCAACATTCCCATTCAAGAGCCTCCAAACATTCTTAGACAACAAAGCTTTATTAAACACTTTCAAATTTTTAATACCTAGGCCCCCCACTTCTTAGGTCTACACACTGAATCCCAAGCCACAAGGAGAATTCTAGATTTGGTTTCAACCCCATACCATAGGAACCTTCTCATGATCTGCTCCATTTTATCTTCAAACTTAGTAGGAATCCTAAAGAAACTCATAGCATATAGGGGTAAGTTCTGAAGCATGGAAGAAATAAGTTGAATTTTACCAACTTGACTAAGAAGTGCGTCTTTCCAACTAACAAGCTTCCTACTGAATTTATCCACCAAACCCAACCAAAATGACTTTGGAATCTTTGAGATACACAACAAGAGCCCCAGATAAGAGGACAATAAATCACCTCTATTGCAAGAAATAATTCTAGCAAGCTTAAGCTGTAAAGCATCAGGGATATTGAGAAAAAAGATCAAACTCTTAGGTAAATTGATCTTCTGACCAGAAGCCTTCTCATAGTCAGCCAACAAAAACTTAGCAACTCTAACTTCCTTCATCGAAGAAACACCCATAAACATAGTATCATCAATGAATTGTTGGTGAGTAATAGGAGCACATCTGGACGAAGGTGAGAGACCACACAAGACACCTACATGATGCACCTTTTGGATATTGTGACCCAAGCCTCTGCCATCAGAATAAAAGGAAAAGGTGAAATAAGATCTCCTTGCTTCAAACCTCACGAGATTCAGAAAAAAGGAGAAGGAAAGCCATTACCGGTACAGCTAATGAGGGAGAAGAAATAAATTATTCAAAAAGTTGAAGGAACTTTCTACAGAACCCAAACCTATCCAAGACATTCAACAAGAATCTCTAGTTCACTCTATCATAAGCTTTAAGCAGATCTAGTTTTAGAAAGAAACCCGATTTCTTTGATACATTAACATAATGAGCTAACTCATGAACCGTGACAATAGAATCAAGGATTTGATGACCCTTAACAAAGCCACTATGATGCTTAGAAATTAGAAATGGTAAGCCATTTTATAATCTGGAAGAAAGCACCTTCGAAAAGATTTTGTAAATCAAATTACAAAGGTTGATCAGCCTAAACTCACCAAAACTCTTGGCAGTACTCGACTTGGGAATCAAAATAATGAAAGTTGCGTTAAGCTCTTTAAAAAAACTTCTTCATCCAAAAAACTCCTTCTTAGCATTAATCACGTCCTCAGAGATAATATCCCAACAAGATTGGAAAAAAAGAAAAGGAAACCATCAGGTCCAGAGGCCTTGTTACCTTCAAAAGAGAAAGTCGCTTCTTTGACCTCTGAGGCCGAGGGGATAGCCGTTAGCTCCTTATTCAAATTCTCTGACAAAAATTTGGGGATGACCTCTAGAAAGGTATCCACACCCCTTTGATCCCAAACTAGATCCTCCGACAAAAGGTTTTTAAAGAAACTAGCCGCAACATTTCTGATAACTTCCTCATCATCCAGCAACATCCCATCAACATTAATCGATGAGATTCGATTAGACAGTTTATGTCGTAGAGCTGTGAGATGAAAGAACTTGGAATTGTGATCCCCAGACTTCAGCCAAATAGCCTGTGATCTTTGCCTCCAGAAATCCTCTTCTTTAGAAAAAACATCATACAATTGTCTGAGGAGACTATCTTCTAAAAGTTGTAAGTCCTCCAAAAGACCCTTTGATTGAATGACATTTTGGACATCATCCAGATTCTTTAGAATATAATTTTTGGAATAAAAAATATGCCCAAATGACTCTTTATTCCATTTCCTGAGGTTCTTCTTAACAAAATTTAACTTCTTGGCAACTCTAAACATTACGCTACCATCAACCTCAACCTACCACCATCTTCTGATGCAATCCATAAAACGTGGGTCCCTGAGCCACATGGCTTCAAAGTGGAATGAAAATTTCTTTTTCCTCCCAAGTTTATCTGTAACAAAAGCAATTGGAAAATGGTTTGATCCACATCTCATAATGGAGGACAAAGAGCAAGCAAAGTCCACAAACCAGGAAGCGAGGATTAAAGTTCTATCCAATCTGACCTGGATATTATCTGCACCAACACGCCTGTTAGACCAAGTAAAACTCGCTCCACACAAATTAACATCAATGAGGGCATTATCATCTATGAACATGTTTAAGTCATACCTACTCTCAGGATTGGCTTGAGACCTACCCATTTTCTCATTGTCATACAAAGGAGTAATAAAATCCCCCATTACAAGCCAGGGTAGATTAAAAAAACCCAACCTAAGGACCCCAAGATCATCCCAAAGCTTTTTTTGGTTTCACTTCTGGTTAGGAGCATACACATTAGAAATAACCCAATAATAAGAATCCCTAAGCCAAACAAACTTAGTTTCAACATGGTTAAAACTATCAGCAATCAAGGTACCTCTCAACAACTTAACATTCCAAAAAGTGGCCACACCACCCGAAGCTCCCTCAAAACTGACCCCATGAAACCCACAATCTTTAAAGAAGAGATTCTTCAAGGTTTCCAACTTATCATTCTGCATTTTAGTCTCTTGAATCAATAAGATATCCAGCTTATGATCCCAAACGAGATTTTTCAAGAGGTTCTGTTTATGCAAGTCATTCAACTGCCTAATATTCCAAGAGATAATCTTCATTTGTAGGAAGAGGGTGTTCTCTTAGAGCACAAGTGAAATAGAGTCTTTTGGACTCCCTTTGCAATATCCTGCTTGCACTCTCTCTCCCTGCTCTTTTGCAGGGTAGGTCTGCCCTGGCCCCTCGACTCATACCCACAATCCGCTTTCTACCTTCTCATGGTAACGCCTTTGTGAGGCTGAGGGTGAGGGGAAGAAGAAGATTTCTTCTTCCTACCTCAAACTTGGGTGAAACCATCACCCTCTTTGCTTATTGAATCAACCAAGCACCAACACCAACCACCAGATCCACGCTAAAAAGAGGAGACGACGAAACCACAACCAGCTCCAACACATATCTTTTTGGAGAGAACACTATCTCCAAGACATGATCCACATCATGAGTAGAAGAATGACCAACAACCTCCTCTCCAGAAATAACCAGATCAACAACCTTCTTCCTAGAAATAACCAGATCCTTGCCAACCTCATTAGGAGGAACAACAATATTCCTCTCACCCTCCAATCCTTTTTCAGTGGCAGTTTCACCTTGGTTCTCTTTAGGATCCTTTATTTTCCAAACCTTAGTCTGCTTGACATCCTTAGGAGGGACAATAGTCATCTGGAAATCTTTTGCCCAATGCCCCATTTTCTTACATTTGAAGCAAGCAAAAGGAAGATTTTCAAAGATAATCTGCTGCTTCCAAGCCCCTACCTTAGATTTCAAAAAGAAAAACTCAAGCAACAGAACATCCTGGTCAATTGTGACACAAAATATGGCAGCCACTAACCGCTTCCTGGACCGAGTGGCCTCATCAATAGAGACAATCCTTCCAAAAGAGTTAGCAACTGTCGAAAAAACTTCTTTGTCCCAATATTCCAATGGCAGTTTCAACAGCTTCACCCGCACAAGAGCCGAGTTTGAAATACATTTAGATAAATCCATCCTAGGCTCCCAAGGACGAAGAACCATAGAGAGGCACCCAAAAGACCAAGGCCCTTTCACGAACACATTTCTCAGGTCCTCATCACAAGAGAAGCCAAAGGAGAAGAAGCCTTTAGCCATAGCTGCAACTTCCACCTGACCCTTTAAAGCCCATTTATTATGAACCCATGCGTGGACCTCCTCGATATTAGGTCGAGGACCTAAAACCTTTCCAACCAAGGAAAAATCCATTTTAGCAATGTTCTTTTCCATGAGAAAATCAAGAACAAAAAAGGAGAACACCCCTTCCTTGTTAGAGGATGACATTGAATTAGCAGCAAAGCCTTTTCCTTTAAGCTTTGAGGAAAAAAGGTTTGATCATTTCTGACCCAGCAAGGAAGAAATCCTTTCCAGCCGGTGCTCATCTACTGAAGCATGCTCAATCCGAGGAGAAGATGAATTAGCCACGCAAGATTCCCCATATGGGACCCCTCATTCTCCCCAAGAACCTTAGGAACCAAATCCAACAATGGACGCCTATCACAAGACTCCTTGTGATTATTATCCACATGATTCTCCTCCAAGCACACATCTTTGACCAAATCTTCACCACATGACCCATCCTTCCTAGAAGCTTTGTCCTCGCCCCCTGTTCCCGCCTTGCCTTTTGTGGAATCTAAAAACCCCACCTCCGTATCCTGCCCAAATTGCCAAATGCCATGAAACCCCGGGCTTGAGATCAAATTCATATTGTTCAAGCCCGCCATAGAACCAAACCTTTCACCAACGGTTACTCCCCCAACGGTCTCCATTGCATTAAGATGTTATTGCTTTTGAAAGAATGATTATATTTTATATTGATGGAAAATGCAATGAATTAATATATATTGCAATGTGAATACTTCAACGGTTTGATGATGAAAATGAATTTCATGTGAACGGTTGACTACCTTTGTGATGCACTAAGTTGGATCTAGGAAGGAGTCGAGCCTTAGGTAAGAGAGGGGGAGTATCACTTAGGAGAATAACTTGGTCCGATAACCCTAATATGCATATTTGAGCTATCAGACACTCACACCCTGGTTTGGTTAAGATGAGTCAAGTTAGATCAAGAATTGGAAAGTAAACTATTGATCATAGTTTGGGGATGATTGTTATGGTTTTGGTTTTGGTCTTTGATTTCTTGATTGTTTCTTGGTTTGTATTAAATTGATTGAATCTCTATATTAGGTATATTCTTGTGTACGCGTAAAATTAATGCTAGTGTTTGATTTTGAATAAGACTTGTATGCATACAAATCTTATATGCATTGGTATTTATATTATTATATCTAAATACATATATATAAGGATATATATGTTCGAATATATATACGTAATGTTCGAATATATATACGTAATGTTCAAATATATATACATAAGGATGGCAATCCAGTAAAGTTTATATATGATATAAAATTGACATATATATATATATATATTAATTTACATATATATACATAAGTCATATATATGTATTAATATATATATATATATATATATATATATATATATATATATATATAATATTCATATTAGATAAAATATAAATATATTTTAAATATCTTGAAATATTGGTATTATAATATACATATATATGACATATAAATGCATGAGCATATATTTAAATAAAGATATTATAATATTTATGGATATATGAATATATATATAATTGATGGCTAAATAACCTTGCTATAAGAGGAATAGTATAAGTTATTAAAACAACAAACTAAGTCTAAAGTAACACACATAGGGGGTGATAATATGTGAAAATAAATAGTGTTTGAACTGAAACACTACTCATCTATAAAGTGGACTAAGTAAGCAATAAAAGACTTGTTTTAAGCAAGCAAATATGGTGCATCCAATAGCGGATCATATACATTGGTTGTTTAGGCTAGTAACAAAAGCAACAACATGATCATAATATGTTGTGCATATGTGCACTTTAGAGGGAGTAAACAAAAGGTAAAGCACATGAGGAGAATAAGTCAAGAGACTTATGCATAGCACATAAGTGAAATTAAATACTATTCAAATGTTACAAGTGAAAACAAATGCAATTTCAAAAAATTGTCGACTTAGTCTTACTCACACATGAATAAAGGGTGCTTAAGTATGAAAGGTGGCACCAAAATCTACAATGAGTGGGAACCAACAAAAGTCTATTACCTACGCAATATCTAGGCAAAGCCATGTGATAAACATGAAACTTAGTCAATGAAAGATGATAGAAGTTTGTAAGGGTAGTTGAATTGCAAATCAAATAGGAAACCTGTAGTAATGCGTCGTTGTTCCTTGACTCAGTAAAAGAGTCATGTTGTCACGAGAAAGGAGTCAACTCATCCATTCTATGAAATTGGAAATAAGAGGACTATTATGTGTTGCAATCTGAAAGTTTTAATCAACCACATATTAGCTGAGTCAATGCATTTTTTTTGGTTGGATGTTAGAGTGGTGGCGGATTCAATAACTTATTTGTAGCATTAAGATTCTCATATTTTAGTATATATAGAGGTATCCTCTCTACCCTTTGTTACGATGATTCATTTTAATATCTTTATCCATCATTTTGTTGTAGTTTTTTGTGCAAGCATAATGAGAGAGTTTTTGGTGAGAAAGAGAGTTGTCTTTGTGAGTTTAAAATCGTTGAAAGCTTTGAGAAGAGGCTAGAGTTTGGAGAAAAGTTTGGATTAGAAGAAGTAGCAATCGTGATTGTGGAAGCTAAATTTGGAAAGCAATATTATCAGTTGGAACTATAAATCCAGGCATGCTGATTTCTATTCCTCTATTATTTATGTTTGAAAGGTTGTTTATTTATAAATGCCTTAGTTTGTGGGAAGATGATTTTGAATGCATGATAAGCTTGATTTTATGAACTTGGTTTATTTCCTAGTTTGGGATAATCTCGTGTGATTCTTGCTTGAGTCTTGAATTGGTGAAACCTTTTATTTGGGAATACATATATACACTATTTTGGAATTTGAGTGGTTATGTTACTATTGGAACTATACTTAGTTTATTAAAACTATACGTATGTTACATGAATTGTGAAGTATGGGAAATAGTATTACATTGGAGTGCTAATTTGAAAATGTTAGCTTCTGATGCTAGGTAAACCTCTGTGGATAATGAGGTTAGTAATACAATAGAAATGATGGAATGATAGACATGTCATCATTGATGGGTTGTGATGTTATGCAAACCATGTTGATAGTTTATACTTGATTGATTACTCATATCTCCTCGAATTGGGAAGAGAGTCTTTTCCCTAGGGCCCTAGTATACTTGATTATTATATCAACATTCAACATTAGGGTTGAAAAATGTATTTTCGTATTATGTTATTTTCTTATTTCCTTATTAAGAGTCTATTCCTATTCACAAAATTCTAGAAAAGGACTCACGTTTTGACAACCCAAAACTGTGTTGAGAAGAGGACTTGTAGGTGCAAAAGCACAAACTTCTCTCAAGCTAATGTCCTCTAGATTATATACAAATGTAGTGAACATTGTAAACATGTGAATATTTGAGTCATATGAATGTAGAGGTTTTAAGATTGTTTATGATCACTTGATTGTTGATTATACTCTTGAATGGAGTCATTTGTTGATGAGATTATACTTTTGACTGAAGTCATTTCTTGATGAACCATGGGAAAGGGTATAACCTAGTTAGTCAATTTGTTAAAGCTTGGTCATTCTCAGGGTTAGGATAATCCATGGGAAAGGGAGTAACCTTGTTGGATAGTTTGTTATGTTTGTGAATGGTCAATACCAAATCGAGTTAAAGAGTGAGTGAACATATGACTTGCACTCGAAGTACTGGGTGTTGAATTATTTGGCCAAAGTAGTACAAGTAGCCATTGTTTACACTGCCAGTTCATTGTGATCCATGATTGCATTCTATGTAGGAAATTCATACATATAAGTTGTAGCCAATGTATGGTAGCTCTATATATGTAGGACACAATACTATGCTTAGGAAGGCTAGGATTATGGGGTTACCAAACCAATCTCTTTGTCAAAGGGTAGGGCCATCTTAATAGTTAGGTTGATGCGTGGGGGACTACACTAAGTCCATGGTTGGCAGATAAGTGCTTGAGTGATGCTCTCTCTTGTACAATTGGCGGTGACAATTTGAGGATGTAGCGCCAATTTAGGGACACCTAAAATGTAACTCCACTTAATGGGGACATCTAAGAGGTATGCACCAACATTGGGGACATCTAGATCATTATAGTATGATTGTATATCTATTTGATTAAGCTCATAGAAGCTATGCATGTAAATACGTATCTCTATTCTTATTGAGAATTTATAAATTGAAAAAATGTTATCATTGCATGGGATTATGTAATAGATAATCATTACATGGAAATTATGTAATGTAGTTTATGAAAATGCAATGGAAATTTGAAATGGGATTATTTCAAATATGCATCTTTTATTATTAAAATACAATGGGAGTTTGGAATGGGTTATTCTAAAGGTGCATCTTATTATTAAATTATAAATGAAAATTTTCATTGCCATATTTGTTCACATGTGGGTTAAAACATGGTAAAGTTCTTGATGGGTAGAACATTGGGCATGTTACAAATATGTCATAAGTATAATAATCTATTATTAAACTTAAATTGAAGATCTTCTTCGTATTAAATTTTAGATGTCCAACGTTTATTCTTATGGTTCCGTTCATAAAGAACTCCATATCGAGTATGGTTAACTTTGAAGTGAACATAAATAGTCATTTGTCTTCTTAAATAACGGTTCAAACTATTCATTTTTGTACCAAGTATGGTTTCGTACTTCTAGAACTCCATAATCAATTTGGTTAGTTATTATATTAAATAAAATTTAAATTAATTTAATATAAAACTTTATTTCCATAGTAATATCCTTCAATAATTTAGTATATTAATCTGTTTAACCTTTAACAACTTGATTGAGAAACTATCCGACTAATCTCTCAAATCTTCACAGGTTTCTCCCTGTTGGGGATACGATACGAGTTTGTCATCATAGATAAGGCATCTAAGATATCAGTGCCTTAGTGATTTTCATTTCTTCAAATCACATCAAAGACACAAACTATGCCATAAAGCGGAAACAGGCACAGTGGATCCCCCATTGATCTTTCTGAGAAAAAGTAAATTCATAACTTATAATAGATTCAACACAAGCACATATTCAGAATACAGAATCAAACAACCATGAAAGACAAACATATGGACACACATATTTATGTGGGGAAAACCTTTTCAGGTAAAAAACCCCACCCTCCAAAACACTCAACTCACTTGTATTATTCAGTAACAAAAAGCAATTACAATACAAACACAGAGCTATGCTCTTCAGGAGATTACATCTCGTCCATTTGGAGAAAGCAGGCAATGACATAATCAAAATCTTCACACTATTCCAGCACCGTCACAACACACTGTGTAGATTCATCTCACATAGACAGTCGACTCTCTCACCCAACCATATGACCATCCCAACCTCTAGGCCTCAACAGGTTCACATCTTCTCAGATCTGAGAGACAAAGTGTTCACGGTGAATACCGCTCAAACTCTCTCTACCTCTCACTCTTCCCTCATCCTCATATCTGACTACACACGAGATTACATATAATCTCTTACCGTGTGCCAACCTGCTCTGCCAGTCAAAGCCTTCAACGATCATCAGGATAATAAATTATCCTACCTGCAAGCTTCGATCACTTTTTGATAACGTGCACATATCTTACAGCTGCATCGAGCCACTCAGCATTAAATCGGCTTCAAATGCATCCATCAACCTTCATTTAATAATGCAGTCCAATCGCACATCAAAAAATAACTATCAACCAATCAGATCTTAAAGATCTTGCCACGTGTCGCCTTCTCATTCGTTCATCGTTCTGACCATTTCGGTCTAGCTCGATCAAGCTCGGTCAACCAAGCTCCGAGCTCTCTCTATCTTCTATCGCGTCACCGCCAAGCTCATCTTCACTAGCTGCGGTATGGTAGTAAGCCTGTGTTGACTCGACCTTGGCCTCCAACCGCGCTACTGTCGAGCTCAGGTTGACCGCCTGCGGTATGGCAGTCACTGCCTGCGCTAACCGCCAAGTCACCAACCACATTACCACTGACCCTTTCAAGCCTTCCTGCAGTGTGGAGATAACCCCTGGAGCTTATTCTCTGTCTGCCTCGCGCTACCGAGCCTTGATCGCTAAACAACCGTGGCAAGGCGGTGACCACCAGCCCAGATTGCTAACGGTCAACCGAGCTACTGCGGGGGCCGCCAGGCCACCCTGCGGTAGAGCGGTGATCACCAGGCAGACCGCCAATGGTCTTACTATGACCACCACAGTGAGACTTCTCACAATCCACGGTAAGGTGGTAACCGCTAACGCTAACCGCCAACCATCCACCACAACCGCTGCGACTTCCCCGTGCACTGTCCGTGGTAAGGTGGTAACCGTCACCAGACCATTGCCCTTCAACCGCCAACCACTACTGTGCCACCAACGAGCAACCTCCATGGTAAGGCGGTAAGGCCTTACTCCGCCAACGCGTCGCCAACCGCACTATCGTGCCACCAGGAGAAGCACCTTGCGGTAAGGCGGTAATCCTTTATGCCCACAACCGTCGCTCACCGTGCCACCGCCAAGCATAAAGAAGACCACCATGGTAGAGTGGTAACACCGCCCAACTGCCAGACCAAGCAAGGTGGCCCATGGTAAAGCGGTAAACCGCACAACCACACCACCAAGGAAAGCTTGCAGCGGTATGGTGATAAATGCCAAAAATAGGGCTTCAAGGCAAAATAGAAATCCAAGCCAAGAAGATGAGGCATAAATTCCAACACTCCCAAGTTATCTTTTGTATAATTATATAAAATACCTATATTTGTAGGTATATACTTATTCATATATTTATCCTTTCACATGACAAATATATATACATATAAATGCATGATAAATTTATTTCCAAATTTGGAGAATATTTTCTATTTGAGGAATATTTAGGCTCCTACACCTTAAAATCTCCTAGCTTCATGACCTTTGATTTATAATGAGAACATAATGTCCTCCAATCAAGTTACTTGATTTCAAATCAATAGATATTAATAATGACTCTTGGTCTAATAAGTGATACTTATGACTTTCAATGATAATAAGGACTTTATCTTCCTATTATGTTCATACTTTATCACTAAAAATCCAATATAAACTTGTGTTAACAATTATATGTAAAGACGCGTCCTTAATGGAATAAATATCATAATCACATCTTCTCTTTACCACTCTAGTTTTGTTAAGTTGGTTCGTTGGGTAAAACACATCTTAGAGAGTCAACTTTTCTCTTTAAGCTCTCTCGAATAATTTAACTCAATATCACATAAAACTTACACGATTTTAACAAGATTTTTAAAAGTGAGATAAATTAGTCCAACCATCTGGTTATTCTAATTCTTGTTATGTGTTTTACTTTCTCATAAATAATCTATATATTTTACATGTTTGAACATGCATTCATATACGTTTGCAAACAACCATAAAACATATTCATATTAAAAAATATAGAAGAATTCTTTTCAAATTCGAGAGGAATAGAAGAAATTTAAAACATGCCTGGAAATGATTGTCTGAGCTTTGCAATTGTTATCCCTTGCTTCAAAATTCTACAACTCAACTCAGAACTTCTATACTTTTCAAGCTCCACACACAACACCAACAACACCAACTTTTACAACTGGTTTCTTGAGTCTAATACCAATGGTCTGTATCTAATAAGCACCCTGATTTCAAATTCAATCAAGCTAATCATTCTACATGGGTTACTATTTTGTAGATTGAAAAATGCTCTTCAAATAATTCCCACTTTCTCTTCGAAACTCACCATAGCTCTCTCTGCCATTATTCATCTCATCGTGTGCCAAAAATAAGAAGCCAACAAACTTACTTATTTCTTTTTCCAAACAAATTGCCCATCACGCCTATTAATTTTTCTCAAAAATAGAGATTTTCCACCTCATGCGGAGGATCGAACCTCACTAAAACTGCCACAATTTGCTAAGATATTTACATGAAGAATACATTTTAGTTTGAATGCTTACAGAGCTAATCCAAGTGCCATGACTAGTCTTTGGACGAAGTCAATACTATTCCAAAATCCACTTCACTATGTTGTTACTTTGTAGTTCAAATTTAGTTTTAAATAGTCTTTCAAATCAATTCGACCTCTTCCTCATACTACCATAACTGGCATGTTAAAGTATTGCTATAATGTAGATTGAATATTTAGAAAAAGTCTTTGAGAATGGCATGATATGCCACCATTCGACATGCCATAAAGCTTTATTTCTTTGCTGCCTAAGTCATGGGATTCTTACTAATAGGAACACATGCTTAAAAGTTTCCTTATCGCCACTTTTTTGTGGCTGTTAAAATGAGTTTGAGAAGTATTCAAAATCAATCACTATGTGGCTTTAACAATAACTCACTAACTGCCCATGGTGGTGCCTATGTACATGGAAGCCTCAATACTCATTAAAATGATTTGCCATAAATCCTTACAAATTGACTTAAGAATAATGAATTAAGCATGGTATAACTGCCATTTAATATGGCTTTATAATTTGTATTAAATTAAAATATAATCTATATTTATATATACGTAAACATATATATATATATTCCATCATTCATTTTTGTTAAATATATATTCGCATTTACATATAAATATATGTAGATATTAAAATACATCTTCTATGTGTATTCATATATACATACATATATACGTGCATTTAATATATATATTTATATATACTATATACTATATATGTTATATATTCATTATTACCAAAAGATATTCAAAACTAATTTAATTTGACAATCAAAGTTCAATAACGATAGGGTATTATTTCCCCTAACAACACTTAACCTATCATCTTAGGTTTATGACTTACCAATTCGATACATGAATCGACTTGACAAAGTTCCAATTACCCTAAGAGAGTGAGTGTGTGCATCTACTCAGATAATAATACCAAACATTCCATATACCAACTCCTCTCCTAGGTGATACTCTCCCTCCCCCTCTGGAGGGCTCATGCTTTCCTACATTCAACTAAGAGCAACATATTCACAGTTAGCTGATAACATACAAAATATAATCATAATATAGCTTAAGCATCATATAAGCATTTAAAGGTAGTTTCATCACATTGTATATACATACATTTCATTCAATCGTCAAATACCATAATGATAGAGGAATACTTGTTTCATATGGATTGATGAATACCTATCTCGAACAAATAGAAGAATACTTGTCCCATATGAACTGATGAATACCTATCCCATATGGACAGAGGAATACATGTCCCATATGAATAGATGAATAACTATCTTGGATCCAAATTGAAGAATGTTTGTCCCATATGGATAGAAGAATTATTTATCATTACTTGAGTATATAAATGAAAGATCATGTGTACAAGCTTTGGTATAATTGATAATAAGGAAAATAAATTGTACAACCTTTTGGGTTGTTACAGTCACATGTATGGAACCATTATAGTTTTACAAAGATATATAAAATTGCACATATACATATATTGTACATCTATAAATAAATATTGGGTATATTCGAACCTTTACACTTGGAAGAACATAAATATTATACATCTATAGTTGCATGTACAAAAGTATTACAAAATGTCTAACACTATTTGAAAATATTGAAAGACACTTGCAAATATTGCATATTTGTGGTTGCATATATTCAAATTTTGCATACATTAAAAGTCCTCATACCCAAAAGAAGACATACACTTAAAATCTTCATACCTAAAATAAGACATAGCATGCAGATTTATGCATATTCAATATGATAGGGAATGTAATCAACACGATACTAAAATCTCCAACCCAAAGATTTGTGCATATTTATAAATTTTGCAAATAGAAAAAAACCTAAATATGCTTAGAACATTTCAAGAAAAAAAATTATACATAGAAGTAGGCGTTTATTTTTTCCTTATTATTTCCTCAATGCCACTCACGAACAAAAACTCCTTTTACTTAGAACAAAGAATACATTATTTTGTAATTCTTTCTTGCAAATGGACTCATGAAAAATAGAAAGACTCTTTAAATATTGAACATATACAATTTGCACAAATGAAAATGTTGGAGAGAGAGAGAGAGAGTAGTTAAAAGTTTAGTATGAGAATTCTTGAAGGGAAAAAGAGGGCATAGCAAATCATTAGTACAATAGTGGTTGCTAAAGTTGTAGGCGACCTTGCAAATGTGACATCCATTGGCCTCCCTTTAATGGAATAGATTTGGATGCATTGTCAACTTGGTAGAAAAATACAATTCAACAAAAAGTGTGAAAGTGAGAGTAAGAATAAGAAAATAATAAAGGTTAGGGTGAAAATCTAAAAATCAAATCCAACCTAACTAATTATTTCCAAATCTTTATATTTTAAGTTCTAAGCTTAATAATTTTTTTCCTAGTCTATTTAGTGCTAATTCTATGTTTAATGTCTAAAGGAGGGGTCACTTTACATGTTAATATGTGGAGTGACGTGAAATGAGTGGTTGTACACATATGAAAAAAGGTTCTTCTAATTTTATTTTTTGTTGATATGATAACCCTTTCAACGTAAGTTTTGATGGATTATTTAAAGTCACCACCTAACAACCACTCTTTCCATGACAAGTTATTCCATATTTATTATTAATGATTAAAAAAATAACTTAAACACTTATGGAAAGTAATTTTTTCATAACTTATAAACTTACCATTTAAAAACTTGAAAGATAAAAAATTGAAAAAGAAAGAAAAGACTATACACATATATATATTCAAACACATAATTTAGTAACATTTTGAAATGATGAAAAACCGTTCAATGTGAACTGTACTTCAAATTTCCTTTGTTTCGCCGACAAAATGGGTTATGATCTTTCTGCGTCTTGTTTTGGCCAATGTCATAGATCCACGTGTATTCATAAAATTCAAAAGCTACCGCCAAAAATTGGAAAAAGTCTGGCCACTCAATTTCATTCCGTTTACCTCCGTCCCAACGGGCTTACGTATTTAAATACAGTCATTTTCGATGTTCCTACAATTCACATCTTATCTGTATAAGCCACTGAATGTTCTCATTAAATTACATTTTCGAATAGCCAACAAACTCGCTGTCTGAAAAACTCCCCCACGCCTGCAGATCGAAAAAACCCCAAAAAATTTATAGTATACAATGGCGGGGGTTGCCGAAAAATTGAAAGAGCAGGGCAATACAAGCTACAGAAGAGGGCGATACAAGGCAGCAATTGAGTTCTATACCGAGGAAGGTTTTGTTTGTTTTATTTAATGTTATTTTAAAAAGCCTTTCGATTGTATTTGAATTAAGTCTCCTTTCTGTTCTTCTGCAAATATTTCAAAACTCCACAATCTTACTTACCCATATTACAAAATAAAAAATCTCAAAAAAAGAAACACACTTAAGGGTCACTATGGCAGCTAGCCAGTGACAATTACAAATTAAATCCCAACAATATCAAAGCAATAAAGAACAGATGATTGGTGGTACACATGCCACAAAAGAGCAAATAGATCACGGAGAAGGGGAGCTTTTGGAATGGTACTTGTTAGCAGAAATTCAAGAGCTTACTGCGATCCCTTTTTGTAGGTTAACTCTGGAATTATATCTCAGCAGTACTAGTTGAAAAGAATATTGTACTCCCAACCCCTCCGCCATCTTCCGCCTTCTTTGTTGTTTTATTGGTAAGTGCATTGCTCCTATATAAAGGGGCTCAAACCATGCGTTACAGGGTACACATAGGAGAAAATTGCTGCCATATGCCTGATAAATTGCATTGTATAACAAACAAAGGTATTACCCATAAAAGGTATGAACAGTTTGCCTAATGAATATATAATCCCATTGAAAGAAAAGTGAAACATCTTTTTCAGCTACACAATATCTTATGACTTGGAGAATAATAGCCAATTGTGTTAAAATAGACTTAGTGTGAATGCTATGAGAAATTCAATGCTGGTCAGGTTACTTCTGACTGTCATGAGCAGGACAAATGAAAAGTATCTTGCCTTGTCAGTGCAGTTAAAAATTTATCCCTGCAGCGCCTGCTAAATTTAGCTTTATCAGTGTTTGGGTTCATAGGAATATTAACTCCATATATATTAATGAATCTGCTGAAATAGATCCAACTCTAAGTATGAAGTTTCTTCATGACCTGGCCTATGCTAAAGGAAATTGTTTTGTTTATAGCAATGGATTTTATATGCTATTTGAAGGTGAAGGGTTTTGTCACTACCTGAAACATCTAAAGCGAAAAACATGAGCATTTCTAGACATTCCTTTCTCTGTGGGTATTCTCTGAAGCAGGCATGGGTGTCTCTAATTTATTACTCACCCTCTTGCATTCGCTCACTCTGTCTTTGTATATAACTTATTGGAAGCAGAATCCAGAACCCTTTGATGGAAGACGGATTATTGTTTTTTCCCTCTTTGAGAGGCCCTATATTCATAATCCAGGGCAGAACCAGTTTGCCTTTTTGGTACTTTCTTTTTTAATCAATTGTACAGTTTCCTTGAAAATTTTGGTGCGAGTTTGTATTTTATCTACAGAGCAGAAGTCTTTGTATTGTTATACATCAAATTTCTCAAAAATTGTTTCATTATGCCTCTGAATTAATCCTTCCTGTGGTTTGTTGATCTCCTCTTCCAAGAATGATGGAATATCTTTCCCTTCCTCTTTTCAGCAGAAACCGTGGCTTCCTGATTTCTACTTTAGACGCTTTATATAACTCCTTTCAAAAACAGCATTCCCTTTCTAAATTGTCCTTTATTTTGTTATTGTATTTGCTCAAGTTTTTCTTTAATAATAGCCTTGTCTGCCTTGTAGTTTGGAAAGGTTCCTCCTGATATATGTTTCTTTTCACTGTGATTCTTCTTCACCTAACGGACTGAAATGGCAACATAATTAAAAGATAAAATCCCAGAAATACAGGAAGACAGAAACAAATTGGGAGATTGGCACCATCATGAAAATTTGCTGTTCCACATCTGACTAAAACATAAAGATGAGTCAACAAAGAGTTACACACATATAGTAAGATAAGACCACGCTGAGACTGGGGGTTTAAAGTGAAAAATTTCAGATTAATAATTTTTACCTGATTTCCAGCTCTTTCTCTTGTTTTATTTTCAGACAGAGATCCAATTCTCATCAATCAGTGCAAAACTCAGTTAAAATTTTCTGGAGTTTCTGATAGCATCTAATGGGGTTTTTCTCTGCCATCCTCTAGGCATGCTTGATATCCTCACCTGAAACTGATACATAAACTGTCTAATCAAAACCTTCATCCTTCATGCCTAACATTAAGCTCAAAATGTGATGTGGAAAGCTTTGTTGTATTGCTTGCTGTATCTTCCATGCAGCACCCCTTAGAACATACATGTGCTTTCACAAGAGCCTTTAATTTGTGTTGAGGATTGCCTTGTACAGAGGTGAATCTGTTCCCTTGGGTTTGAGTTGACACCAATATTACAGTACAATTTTTTTATAACTCTTCTCTCTCCTTGGACAATCCTCCTCGACTTTTTCCTTTGACATCATCAGAGCTGCTAGAAGGGACAGCTACAAGCAGTACATCTAGGTCACTTGTACCTCCCCTTTTGTGCCACTTGGCCCAAACCTTGCTTTTTATGCTAAGCATTTCTTATAAGTGGATGATGGTATACTACAACACATTCATTATTTGTAGCGTAATTGATCACATTGCTCGAGGTTTCCCCTTGGCTAAATGAGTGTGTGTTCCCATCAACCATAGGTTGAGATAGATCATCATATACCTAGTCTTGATCAGATCTGCCATCTTTGCTCTGTCTAGGAGGTTGGGATCGAGGAGCATTTTGTCTTCAGATGCCCCATTTATTATGAAATTTGAGAGGACATTATTGCCTGTACAGGGACTTAGGCAACAATCTCTCTACTTTCTTTAGATATTCATACTAGTGGTGTTTGGCTCTTTATCTTTGAGAGGCCATTAGCTTTCGGCACAAATCCTTACATGCAACTTCTTGGGATTCTAGAGCCCCTAGGTTGATCACCTCTTTCTTTCAACACAGCTAGGAAATTGGCAGCCTTAAACGGCCTTTGAATATCGCTACTTCTCTTATAGACACATGTAGACCTACAAGATGTCTCTCGCAGCTTCTACCTCAATATGTTCCTCCTCATCATTATGGTCCTATTTCTTCCAAATGACATGAACTAGGTTCTTTTCATCAGCATAGATCTACCCTTCTTTGGCCACCTTCCCAATCATAGGGTTAGATACATATTATGAGCTTTTTCACTACCATAAGGGTTACTTCAGCCTTGGATGTTAGATGCGATCCTGGGAGTAACCATCCTGGCGCTTGGCACTCCTCGATGAGCATTATCAGATCTTGTATTAGTCCCTTCATAGTGATTGATGATGGCACTAGCGATTTCACCATTTTTAGCCCAAACAGTAATACTTGATGATTTCTAGTTTTTCTCTGCTGCTGCTCTTTGCTCTTTAAAGTTCTTGTTCCCCTTTCTTAGCTATTTGTACCTATTTCCTGACATTTGCTTTGGTGGTCCCTGGTTGTTTTGTATATTTTTACTTTTGTTCTTCCCCTTGGTGGGACCTTTCTAGGTTTCTCTTCCTAGAACTTTCTATTGTATATTGCTGTTCATCTGCGGACATTAATATAATTTCTTTCTTTCTTTCAACATTATTTACATTTGGAGAAGGACATCTTATATTATTTCATGGAACAGCTATAATTACATTAATCTAACAACAAGACTGCAAGGAAACTCTCTCTGACTAAGCCAAAAAGCTAACATCAGAGATTTGGACCAAAGAGGCAAAAGCTCCACTTTTTTACAACAACATTCAAATATAACTTTAACAAGCAAAATCATGTCTTTTTAAAATCTTAGTCTCCACAAGTTCAGAGGCAAGGGGTTTCATGAAATGTGGCTCTACACTTCTTACACAAGAATCCAGGAGTTGTAAGTTGATATCTGTGCCAAAGGTTTATGCAGCTTTCCCAAATCATCCACATCCCTAAGGAGAGGTCCTCACCAAGCTAGAGGAGCATTCAATGAAAAATTCTCTGCTTGAAATTATGCCCAACAGGGCTTAGTAGAAAGACATTTCCAGAAAACATATTCAACAGTTTCTCGTCTACAGGAAAGTTCACATAAAGAATCAGTAACACAAACTCTGTGAAGCTTTAGCTTAACCACCAAAACTTGGTGTAGTGTTAACCATCCCAACACCTTTTTTTTTTGAAGAAACTTGAATCTCTTAGATAGATTGATATTGAGTTTGCCATTGGATCTTAAATTTCATCATCCTCCAGCTCTTGTTCAATTCCTAAGCAAGTTCTGATATGTGTGGCTCACAACATTATAGAGATCATTTGACACATAATTATAGAAGGTCTTCATATTTCTTTATCTTGAAGGCCTTCATATCTCTTCAGCTCCAATCTCTCCAATAAGGACCAGACCCCCAAAGCTACATTTAAAAAGATATCTTTCAGTTTTATTTAATTTTTGACTGCTGTTCACATTGCTGTAGGTACACCACTGTTGAAGCTCATAATCTCCAATGTTATTCGTGCTTCTTCTTTTGTTTTTTGTTATCCCAAAGCTCCCGAATATTCAAGTTTGAACACCAAGGTAGTAGAGTCTAGACATGAGGATTTAAGGGGACTTGAAACCTTACATAGGAATAAGGTTTGGTCTTAATTTCAAAATTCAATCCTAAATCTTCCTTTATGTTGCTAAAACAAAAAACCAAGTTATGATTTTTTTTTAAATAAACACGAGGTGTTAGAACCAAAAATTTCTGCCGTTTCATGTTTTCGCTTGTGTTAGTTTTTAGTTACATATTGCCAAGGTTATATTAGAAGATACAAGTTATGTTTTGACTGGTGAGGATTTTCAGTGATTATCATTTAAGAGGGATATGCAGCAGGCAGAAGATAATTAGATCTTGTTTTTTTCTTTGTTACTTAATTGATGTGGTTCTGTATTGATGAAAATGAATTGATCTATGTGTTTAATTTCATGCAGGCAATAACCTTATACCCAGACAGAATAATTTATTGGACAAACAGAGCACTTTGTCACAAGAAGCTCAAGTGAGATGATACTGCCCTTTTAAGGTTCCTGGCTTTTCTGTCTGTTTTCTGATCAGAAATTAAATTTGGTTTGTCATTATACACAGAGATTGGAAGCGGGTTGAGGCTGATTCTAGGAAGGCTTTGGAGCTTGACAAACAGTGTGTTAAGGTTTGTTGAGTCTCTCCACCAGATATTTTTTGGCATGAGCCATGTATATATATGGCATGGCATTTCATTAACTTACTTGGCCTCTGAATTATCTTTACAACTTATGAGCAGTGCAGAGCTGTTTTTTGTGTCTGTTTTTTCCAATGGAAATTTGGTTAACAAGCTAAGTAACTCTAGGCACTAGAATTTATTAAATATTAAATTTTCTGCAAATGTGGCCTAAAACAATCAATTTTGAACCTTTAAGAATACTTAAAACGGGTTGTATTAAAAGAACACAAGCAAGTAAATTGTTTATATGTAAATTGCCTTAGGTGTGGTCCAGTGTTTCTTAAGTTTGAAGTTCTTATTTATGAACTGAATATACTTTGATAGATGTGTTGGCGTTTCAAATCGCATCTTTGGAATGCGTTTTGGAAATGGGCAGCTATGTGCAATAAACTGCTCTTCGAATTAGGAGGGGAAGCTCCCTCTTTTGCTGAGTTGCATAAAGAAAGTAATCTAAACTTAATTACGCCTATCTTTTTGGTTCAGCTACGAGAACACAAGGTTATAGAACATTAGATGTTTCGGCTGAGGTTTTCCCTTTAATGAAACTAGACAGCTACAACTTAACCTACGCTTAAAACGTTTCTATCCTCTCAAGTAAACACAGAGCAAGAGAGTTTAGAAATGGACGAGTTTGATTTCTGACAAAAATACTTAAACAAACTTTTCTTCAATGTACATTTTAAGCAAGCTGAAAAAGAGATCATAAAAGTATTTACGGAAATATGAGACTTTTATTTCAGGAGCAGCAAAGCAAGCTACAAGATTTTATTTACTCACACTTCTAACACAAAACAAATAGACGGAAATTTGAGATATTTATATCGAGGCAGACAAAGCACGCTCAAGATTTTATTCACTCAAGCTTTCTTTAACAAAGGATTACAATTTCGGGACAGCAAGTTGTAGCAACACGCTTGCAACATGCGATCAACCTGATTATAATTGACACATAACACATGCACTAAACAAGGATTTGCAGCTAAGGAGGCATGTAAACTTGCTCTTTACACAAAGTGAACAACACTAGACGATAACAAACATGAAGGCATAAGCTCAGCGATTCTGTTATCACAAGCACGGTTAAAGGAAAATGAGCAAACACTGCTCTTATTTATAACTAACCAGAGGAGTAGGGAACCCTAAAATCTCCTTGCTTTTGCAACTAACACTTGCCAACATGCAAGCTTTATTTCTAAACCTAAAGAAGATAAGCATCTAAAACCTAAGAAAGCATGTAAAATAGGAAATGCCAACTCATTACAACTTGTTTTCCTTCTTCTTCAAAGAATGGATAAGAATGGATACAAGAATAGAAAGAAAGCGTGAGACAAGAATGGAAAGAAAGCTTGAGAAAGCTTCTAGAAGATTGTTGCTTTAAATTTCTATCACATCCGCCAAAAAGCGGGAAACTGCCTCTTTATTAGGAGCGTTGATACTATCTTTAGTTGTATTCCACTTTTCTAAGATCTCCTCCTCTGTTGCAATCAAACTTAGGGAATCTTTGACATCTTCAATTTCTTTATGAGTTATGTTCTTGAAAAACATCGCTGCCTCAAAAGATGACCCATTGATTGATAACTTGGCGGCTCTGCAACTTTTTTGCATTCTAACACTTCTCTTGATTCTCCTACGGAAGAGTTTTGCACAACTTTTTTTGACACTTTTCCTTTCTCTCATACCACTCCCTCTGCACGTTCTTCAATTGAGATGATGACGTTTAATGTCCATGATGACACTGAGAAACACTTCCCAACACATCCGTTCAGATTAATTATGATGCAACACTTGTTTGGCTCTGAATTCGATGGGAGAGTACTCTATGTTGAAAATCATGAAGATTGACTATAAACTTGACTATGCTCGGACAAGTTCAGCACAAACCCTAAAAATAACTTGCTGATTTTCTTCGTCAAACGGATGAATATTTTGGAATTTTTTCTGAGATATGGGTTTTGATTAGAATTTCATTCCAAGCCAACCCAGATCGTCTGTTTTTGAAAATATGAAGTAAAGACTGAAAAAGCAGCAAACCCTAATTTCCTCCAAAAAAGCAAAAAAAGCTGGCATCTGGGTATTGTTCATGAGCACATTTTGGATGAACCCAGTTGATTAGATTCTGAAAACCTCGAAGTTTCACTAAAAAAACAACCACTTGAAGTTTCACTGAAAAAGCTGTGATATGGGTTTTGTCCAGAAGAATATTTGAGATAGACCCAAAAGATTAGAAATTGTAAATTTTGAAGTTTTCCCTAACATGCAAGATAAAAAGCAGCTGCTGCAACCTTGAGAAAATTCTCCAAAAATTATCCAGAAGATAGAACTAGTATAAACCAGCTCGCTGAAAATTGAAAACAATGGCCTCCTTCTTCAAAGATTTGATGTTCTGGATGAAAATATATGAAAAAGCAAGCCTTCTTGAGTGCTGATATGAAAATATTATGAAAAACCAGCAAGTTAAACTCTTGAATCTTGAAAATAAGGGTTTGAAGTTGCTGCTTTGTTTCTCCTTGAAGACCACCTGCAAAAAAATAATGAAAAATAAAACACAAAAGTGTTTTAAATATGCTTTGCCTTGAGAAAACAACTTTCTTTTGCCCTAATTCCTCAAAACCCTAATTCAAGATTGTGTAATGAACTTAGACTTTGGTCTTCAACTTCAATTTTTGAAATTTCCAAAAATTTGACTAAGGCATGAGAAGTTGGGTGCCTTTTTTAACCGTTTTCAACTTCTGTTCAATTTTCAACTCTGGTTTGACTCTGATTTCTAGCTTTCAGATTGATCCGGCGAAAGAGCTGAATGTTGAATCACGGAGCCTGATCGAATTTGACGACATGATTTTGGAGACATCATCTGCTAAAAACTTCATTTGTCCCTCCGAAATGTCAGGCACCTATCCTTGATAAGGGCGCCCATTTTCTCCAGTGTTAGCCATTTTCATGATATTCAAATTTATACTTGCCTTTTGACCTTTAGATGAATTCGTGATTCTGGGTGCTATACTTGTTAGACTGACTAGCTGACGGATTCACTGGATAGCTGAGGTGATTCTGGAAGGGGTCCTCTGGATAACTCATCTCCGGAAATTGACTTCTGGTGGCTCAAAACCCTAGGCGCCCTTCTTGAAGTATGGCGCCCATAGCTTCCAGAGTTAGCCATTTTCATTGTTCTTCGTTTTCAGAGTTCTGAAACACCTCTCCATGACCTCTGTTTGATCTAAGATTCTGGTTGACTAGTTGATCGGATGCTCGGGCTGATTGATTCGTTGCGGAGTTGAGAAGATTCTAAGCAATATTGGCTTGGAGGCGGAAACCCTAATCTTATTATCTGATGCTTCAAAAAGGTGGGTGCCCTTCTCCTTCAGGGGCGCCCATATTTAGCAGAGTTAGAAATTTTTATGCAATTTTCAACCTCCAACCTCGTTTGACGTGCCTGTCTTGTCTTTGACTGTCGGAATGGAAAATATTCTAAGGCATGAAGGTTTGGGCGCCTCTTCTTGACTAGAGGCGCCTGGATTCACCAGAGTTTGACAAATTTTTGCATTTTACAACTTTTTCAAATTCTTCTCTCCTGTCTCTGTTTTTCCTGCACGCTCATCGTTGACAGCTTCTACTTGATGCTTGAACATCAGATTCTAACACCTGGCAGTCGACTGACCTCCATTGATGACCTTGGATCTCCGAAAAAGCTTCTGAAAAAGCAGAATAGACCCGGTAGGGTAAAATTGATCTTTTTGTGATTCCGATTGCACCAGCTTGATGAGGAAGTATTTTAAGCCAGTCAAAATCAGTCTCAACCCTAGAAGCTAGACTTTCTATTTTTAGAAAATTTTGCAAGTATCCATTTCTTGAGAAACCCAGAAAAACCCAAAAAAGTTTCTATTTTTTAGAAAACTGCTAAAAATAGAAATTTTCCTAAAATTTAGGGATGAAAAACTGAAATCTGGGTATTGTAGGTTTGATCATTTTGAATCGACCCAGATTGTCAGATTTTGAAAATTTCAGGGTTTTGACCCCCATGCAAGACATGCAAATCCCAATTTTGACCTTTTTGACAGATTTAACAGTATTTTGACTCATTTCTTCAAAATGCCTAAGTGTAGCGAAAATTTTAATTTTGGGGTACAACAAGATGTTTGGTTATAGATTGAAGCTTGGTGCTAGAAGTGGTTAAGAACTTGCACCAAGTTGTGTGTTAAATCCCTTCTTGGTGACAATTCTTTCAATATCAAGAGATAATGAGTTTTGTATTATGTAAAAATTGATATAATTTGAGCAACCACATTAGGATTGATTGTAATTCAATGTGTCTATTTATATTGATAGGACCTAATTAACCTACTAAAAGATGCCTTGTCCAAGAAGCTATTTGATACATTGAGAGGTAGAATTACAATGACAACAAGGGATGGAGTGTAGTGGCGTGAGCGTGTTAACAAATAAAATATATGAAGGACATTGTAATGGCTTGGACTAATTTTTTTGAATTTTTTTTACAAATGTTTGATAAAATGCTAACACCGGTATATTTTGGCTATTTATGCAAATGTTTAATGAAATGACAATTTAACAATCAAACTGAAAGCGATATGTATATTTTTGCCATTCAAAGAAAAATAGCACAACAATTTCATACATCATAATACATTCAGATTTTATCATTTACTAATTAATTTGGATCAGGTCTAACCTTCAAAATCATTGGACAAGACAGGAAATTGTTGTTGAATGTAATTGCTGGCTAGATATGCTCAATATGTCTCTCCTTTCAGACTTGTTCAACCTCTAAAAGCTATTACAGGCATTTACTCCACTAACCTAGTCTCCACAGCTAGAAAATGCATAAATACAAACCCAATATGGTAGCGACTTCCTCCTATGGATCCTTATAGCCAGCAAGGTGGTGTCAAAACTTGCAAATGGGTGGTTGGCAGTTTGAGTCCTTAAAACCCTCTAATATGGTGCAACGAATTACTCCAAACAATCTCACACCCCTCTCAAAACTTGTCCAATAGAGAAATATAGGCAATAATATCAATAATAAAATTTCCTTTCAAAAGCAACTAGCAAATGAACTTCCCATGCCCTTATACATTTTGGCAACTACTTTATAGCTTGCCATTTGGTAACTCAATCAATAGTAATACCAAATCAAAATCTCATCAATGATTCCATATAGCATAGAAGCATAAATCCTCAAAAAATCACAAAAAAATTCTTTGATCGAAACAATTTTCTCCCCAAAATATCCCGATTTAATCAGCTATGAGTTTCAACGATTTTTAAGGGTTTAAATTGCGAAAAAATTGCCCAACAAACCTGTTGTGAAACTATAACCACGCAAAATTACTATTTAATTAGGTTTTTCATTGATTTTTAGCACAAAACTGAGCGTTGGTTGTTGGGATGTGGTTCACCATCAAAGATTCACTAGATTTCATCAGGCTGTTGAGGCAAATCGTAGGTAGGCAATCTTGAATAGACATATATTTCTAATAGATGTTAAAGACATTAAAATAGATACTTTCTTTGGTAGGCTTCTACATTTGATGTTAAGTACATTAACATGGAATGGTTAAGAGATGTGTTGCTTTTTTCTCTATATTCCACACTACTACCATTTGCCTTAGGCTCATAGTAATGCTTTCCATGTATATAAATCCAAAGACACAATTTAGTGGGAAATAGTAGACAATATCATAAATACTAAATAAGGCTTCTATCTTATTTTTTAAACATATCTGAACCTTATAAAAGTACTTGCCAAAAGTAAATATAGAATGTTAGACTAAACTGAAATGAAACTCTATTGGCTTGATACCAACCTAAAGAGGTTTTTTTTCTTTGAATTCTTGTGATCTTGACTATTCAAAAGAATTTTAGCATAATTGTCAACAATAATACCAAGGTCGTTGTTTAGACTATCCAGGTTAGGTTGGGACAAATTTCCTTTTCAGATGCTAACAAAGTGTGATAATTTGGAGCTTCAATTTGACATTGATCATCAAGTTTTAATGACAAACGGGTAGGGTAGTGACAATTGTATAATCAAGTGGGAAGCATAAGTATATACATAATAGTATATAGACATTGTGGAACCAAAAGCAAAATGGCTTCTATCAGAAAGATAAAAAACAACTTGTAGTGCTGAGAAAATAAGCTATAGTAGTATTTTATATCAAAATGAAGGGTTGTTTTGGCTAATTTAAATTTCCTATATATTCTGCAAGCTTAATGCTTTGTTAATTGGTGAAACTCACTGCTTAAATCATGCCTTGCACTTGTTTGGGAACTACATTCCATTTAGGATCCTCATATACATGGAGGTTCAGAAGGCTTGCAAGGAGTACAATAGTAGTGCATGAATGCTTTAGACATTTATAGTGTAGCATTCCATGCATGTTAAATAGGTATCAAACAAACTAATACATGCTTTGAGAGAAGTCATGCCCTAGTCTTGTGGGCTTATCTTAATCCCTCCCGAAGTAGACCTCATATATTTTCTCTTTTAATGGTCCAGAAAGGTTTCAGCAGCAACTGTCCCATTGAAAGGGAATGTTCCTCGTAGTTTGATTTTCCATTGAAACTTGTACCTATAATCTCTCAAATTCTCAACTCAAAGTCCATCAATGTTTTTAACTCCATCATCCACTTATATGCAAAATCAAGGAAAATTTACTTGAATAATAATAGCTAAAATTGTGGCTCAAATAGTTGCTCTCTTCTTTTGTACCAGCAAGTCTTCATTATCTAATAGAAAAATATTTAACACTAAAATAACTATATGGTTAAACATGCCATAAACAATTAATTTGAAATTATTGAAGAATATCTCTTAAATAATAAATGTTAAGTAAATAAAATAACTAAAGTAAATAACATAAATCTTAAGTAAATGAAATGAGCTCTTCAAATAAAATAAACTAACTCTTATGTAAATAAATTATAAAATAAAACTTACGTAAATAAATTAGCTCTTCAAATAAAAATAAATTAAGCAATATAAATCAAATAATATAATTTTTCAATAGTTCCAAAGTAAAAAAACTTAAAATAAAATAACTCAGGATTGATATCTCTTGGTGTGTTTTAGATAGATGTGTTTAAGATTTCTTTATTGGTTTTATTTTAGTTGTAGGCATCACCTTTCATAGTCTCCATTGGCAAATATTTTCTTGGCAACCATAGGGGAGAGAAACAAGAGAAAATGAAGAAAAATAAATTAATACACTTTCTATGTGTTACGTATATGTTGCAAAATTCTCACACAAACAAAAGAGTAGAAAGACACATAAACCTCCATGTGACACGATAAAAAGAATCATACCCTTTTTGTAACCGCATTCTATGGCTAAATGGAAGCAACTTGATGTTGATTGAAAAACCAAAAAAACAATCTAGCGAAAATACAGCCTTGGAGGCATTTTTTCCCTTGTCAAAAATCACAAATCCTTATCATTTAATACTTTTATTTGTGTTGAAATACAAATGACACTCATGGTTGTATATGTTGTATAGTATTCATGATAGAAAGGCATTGAGATGTGAGCCCCAACTAATGTTAGTTTTCTTTCTTGCATATGCAAACCCTAGTTATTATTATTTCCATTTGTTGTGTATGATTGTTATATGTGTAGTTTTGAAGCTTTGCGGGTATTAATGAGCAAATTTTCTTGGCATGTTACTTGCCAAAAATTTGATAGGTGATTTTTTGCCAAATTTAACAAGTTTTTGGTGAGTATTTATTGAGTTTTACCAAGTTTTTAGTGAGCATTTGTTGAGTTTTAACAAGTTTTTAGTGAGTACTCACTAGAGACTAGCTAGCTAGCAATTTCATTTTTAAAACTTTCAATTTTTTTTCTTCTTGTGGATTTGAACCATTTTTAACAATCTTCCTAGCTATGTATTCTCTAAATTTATTTCTTGTGATTTTTAACTATGTTATTGAGTTCACTAGGAACCCCTTGTACCAGTATGGGTTTGTTCTGGGTACCACCCAAGCACCTTGGTTCCTCAAGCAATACTTTGGGTGAACTTGGGATGAACACAAGATGAACTGGGGTGACCAGGGGGACTTGAGACCATTGGGCCCCAAAAACATTAAAAAGCATTTTAAAAACAAAACAATTATATAAAAGCATCAACTCGTCCTAAATTGAGGGCATAAGACTTTTATCAATTCATTTGACAAACACAAAAGACCAAAATTATATTTTTTTCCTCCAAGTTGCTATTGCCAGGTTTTGAAGGTTGGTTCATTCTTTTCGAAGGTGAGGGTTGAACGAGAGTTAAACCTATACCAATAGGGGAGGAATAGTTGCAAAAAGAAGATTTCACCATCAAAGGTGAGTGAACCTTCCATTTTTTCAAGTTTTGGAATTTTTTTCTATTTCTTTGGGTAAGTTTTGAATATTTGTTTGAACTTTTTATGCATAATCAGGGGTTACCGTTTTTAAATGTTTTTAAGTTGGAAGGTTGTAAGGTTGTTAATTTGTATTTTTTTTTTTGTTTTAGGTTCATATAAAATGGTTGGTAGTTCCAATTTAGTTGTGCCAAATGTAGAGATTTCATTTAAATTTGATGCATCATCACCTCTTTGGTGACATACAACAATGAACAACTTCCTGGTGGTGGGGGTTGTCGTTGGTGTTGTAGCCAATATGGAATTGATTCTAAGAATTCATACTTTTGAGTGAAAGCTCACTTCTGTGATATTCCTTGCTAGGGAATAAAACTGTCTTGGGCCAAGTAAAAAAGGGTTGCCAAAGCAGCAAATAATGGCGTATATTAAAGAACAAGAGGATGTCAACATGTTAAGTAATAGATCATTGGAAAGAACACATCCTCTTGCCAAGAAAAGCTTGTAGAAGCTTTCTAGTGGCTTATCACAATCGGTTGGCCCACATCTTTTCATGCCACTGCCACCATCTTCTTGAGAAGAGAATGTTTCGTGTAAAAGTGGCTCATTAGACAAGGCCTTGAAGAATGAAGCAAGGGAGGTTGTAGCTGAGAGCATTACTCATTGTATTTATGGCAATAGGCTTACTTTCAACCTCGTTAGATCACCATATTGATAGGATATGGTGATGGCCATTGCCAACGCACCTCTCAATTATGTTAGTCTTGGGTATGAAAAGGTGTGAACCACCTTATTGGCGAAGGAGAAAGCTTTAGTAGAGGCATCATTGAGAGCAATCAAGGATACATGGCTTGAAATAGGTGTGCCCATCATTTTTGATGGATGGAAAGATTACAAAAATAGATCATTGATCAATGCCATTACAGTGTCCCCTAAAGGGGTGATGCTTTTGAAGGCAGTGGATTGTGTGTGGCAAGTGAAGGATGCAACTTTCATTGCCAATATCATGATAAAATTGTTGAAATGATGGGCCTTGAAAAATGTTGTCCAAGTCATAATGGACAATGCTAAAAATTGCAAGGTAGCTGGGTTTATAGTGGAGGGTACACATGCTCAAATTTTTTGGACACCATGTGTAGTCCACTCACTCAATTTGATATTGCAAAAGATTGGCATAGAAATTGAGTGCGTCAAGTAAATCTACACATAGGTTGAGGAGATTCAAATGTTTGTGATTAATCATCATATGTCACAAGGTATATTGAGGACATTCTCCAACTTGGAGTTGTTGAAGGTAGGTTAAATTTATTTTTTAATTTTTAATTTTTTTAATTTTAATTGTTGATATGTGACATGTCATCTACCTTTGATATTTTAATTTGTATTGTTTTACACCATGTTAGGTTGCCCAAACTTGATTTGCATTACACACAATCGTTTTAAGATGACTTGTGAAGGTGCAAGATGCATTGAGTGTTATGGTCATTAATAGTCTTTGAAGTGTATGGAGGCAATCAAGAATAGAGAGAGCCTAAAAAGTCAAAGCATTGATCCTAGATGATGAGTGGTGTGCTTGTGTGGGATATGCTTTGAGTTTCATCGAGTCCATCATCAACATGATCATGTTGATATAAATCGTTCTGTTTGGGTGAGATTTATGATGGCATGGACTCCATGGTTAAAAAATAAGAACCATAATAGAAGCTAAGGAGCATGACCCAATAGAAACATTTTTCAAAAGTGTGCAAAAGATCACCATTGATCCTTTGAACAAGATGACCACACCCTTACATCTCCTAACATTTGCTATGTCCACGAAGTATTATAGCAAAGAGATAATTTCCTTGCCGAGGAGGGCGGCACCATATCGGGATTAAGAGGTTGCTATTGGTTACAAGATTACATTTAGAAGAATATTTACAGATGTAGATATCCAAAGCGTTGCCTTGAGTGAGTTTGGCCAATACTTTATATCTTCAAGGAATCATGATGTTTGCACTCTTTGAGACAAGTGCAAAAAATATGCTCATGAATGGTGGTACATACATGGCCAAAGCTCAATTTACTTGCAGCCTCTTGCAATAAAAATTCTCTCATGTATGCATTGTTGTATTTTTTAATTTTCTTGTTTTTTAGTCGCTACTATATATTATAATAATACAATTTAATAATTTATGTTTTGTATTTATAAAATTGGATACTAAATGTTGTATGCAAATTCAATAGGTTGCGAGTTCTTCTTTAGTTGAGCAGAATAGGAGTACATACTTCATGCACTTGGTTAGCAACCGATTGGATGCAAAAAAAGTTGAGAATTTGGTCTTTGTGCACTCCAACCTTTGTCTTTGGTCACATAAGACACCTAAATACAATGACGGGGTGACAAAGAATTGGGATCAAAGTCCTGGTTGTGTCGACTTAGGCACTATAGTTGCATAGCTTGCCAAAGTTTCTATAGATGAGGCAACTTTTGCATGTAATATAGCTAGTGGGAGTGACATTCCAATTGATTGTGGTTTGAATGAAATTGAACCAAATGTTGATTTTGATGCTTTTGATGAAGAGCAATATGAAGACTATTAACTATTGATTATAGTTTTCAATATGTATTGGCATTTTGATTTGACAAATCATTGATTGATGAATTTATGAGTATTTTCATTTTTGAAAATAATGAATATGAGGTATCTAAATATTTTGTTTATTGGCAACAATGAGTATCATTGTTTTTTATATATATTATTGAACTTGTACCCATACCGACATTTATATTAGGATTGGTAACTTAGATTTTTAATGGTATTTTTCCTATTAAATTTGTTTGTTTATTTGTAGTTGAGTTTTTTCCATGTTTTTTGTAGTCTTGGTTTGAGACAATTTTTTTTGGATTCCTAAGTCTTTATAGAGTCCAAGTTTTAAAAATACAGCTATGCATATTCATTAGCACTTGTTTAAAGTGGAAGGTGCATATGCTCCTTTCTTTAGAAATGTACGTATGGTCTTTTGAGGTGTTAGCAATTTTATAGAAAATAGATTTTAAAGGGTTTTCTACTATTGGGAACAATGAGGTTTGATGACGATCTTTTAATTCATACGCTTTTTTTGGAATAGACTTGATTGGTTTTTTTCTTATTTATTGGTTGAAAGTATTGACATTAGAAAGTTGGTCTATATTCTTTCTAATTTCTTTGCCATCTTTTGGTGTTTTTTAGGTCAATGTTTTGGTTTAAAAAATACAAGAACTACTATAGTTGTTGAGTTTATGTTCTCAACATCCATACCATGGGATGAACAAATTCATAGCAACACCCCGCATTTGCAACCACACACACCCCGTTGGAACAAGGCGGTCAACCTAACCACATCGGCTCCGTCTTGCTCTTCGTTTGTGTGTTGAACATTGAGGCCTATAATGTTGTGCGTTGAGCATTGAGGCCTATAATGATTCAAATAGCGAGAGGGCCCCTATGCATATTAGGGGCACTCTTGTTATCCCCGATGAATAGATAGGCATTGATCACATGAATTTGAGTTGAGGTCCCAGGGGTATAATGGCTATTTGGTTGTCTCCCTCTTTCTCTGATCACTTGATACATTTTTGTTATTGGCTATTGCTCGATCGAAGAGTACTATAGCTATTGATCACAGGTATAGATAACCATCAATGGTGAAATACTCAAATCCACGTCCTCTCCATACCCATATTTGTGCCCTACCATCGATGGGGATTTCTTTCTTTCTTCCTCGTTGTTGCGCCCTAAGGGCCCATCACTAGAAGAAATGATGGTTCCAATCGAGATGGTTCGTGGACAAAAAGATGATCTCCCCTCCTCCTTCTTTTATACATTGAAGCAAGAACAACTTTAGCCCCCCACAACAAGTACTTCCCACCCACCCAATCTATATCCTCCCACCCACTCCAACCATTGTGAGAGAAGCCTTGTCCTAGAAGAATAACAAATTGATAGAGCATCGAGGATGGGTGGGAGGATTTGGCAATGCCTCTTGTTGTTGATGGTTTGAGTGCTAATTGAGATTTCATTGTTCTATTTTCTTTTATTATCTACCCAGGTCTCGTTCTATATGTAACATGCTCGTACCAAGCTTTGCATTTGTTGTATAAAATCGTTTTCAATTTCAAACCCGACCATGAGCTTATAGTATTTTAGTTCTTTGAACAACTATTAGTTGTCGGAAACTCATCGTCAACACTATAATTCCTTCTTGCCCTAGAATCTTCAACAGACTCCTCGTGCTCATCATTGCTATCATCATCATGACTAGGACTAGGAAGAGTAAGAGAATTCTATAGCAGGGGGTCAGTGGGCCCAATATTGAAGGAAGAACCAACAAAGACATAAAGTAATTAAGTGAGAATTAGATTGTAGGAATGCCCTCAGAACATCAACCGCTCAACAACAATTTCTTTGATCCAGATCATACAACCTCTTGTCTAAAATCGCCCACTTGGACTATAATTATGCTATTTTGGTTGCTCCAAAGACTAAAGATGAAACACATAAGCGGGTGCTTGCTAGTTCATTGAAGAACTTATATCGAAGAACTTCTATCTAAGATAGACTAGGGAGGGGGTAGAATTACAAAACCCCCTTTCTCTCTTCTCCAATCTCTTGATATGGCATGGCACCTTGGAGTGAGATTGTCGATTATTGGCCGCTCAAGATTCTATGATCATATTTTTGAGCCTATAGTTGGGAATGTAAGGCAAAGTTATCACAAAGTCTTGAAGAGTCCAAAAGGATGATCATCAATCTAAAACTGCAAATTGAAGAAGCAAAAAGGATTGAAAAGGAGGCAAGAATCCAATTGAATAAAAAGGAAGAAATTTGTGAAAGGTTAGAATTTGAAATAATTTCCTTGAGAAAGGAACTAGAAAGGACAACCACTAAATTGAATAAAAGCCTCAAGTTTGAAAAGAGTACCTAGATCTTGAATGATATTATAAATGAGCAAAGGTCACCATTCATAAAGATAGGTCTTGGTTATGAAGCAAAGGAAGATCAAGTTTCCAAAGAGCCATCAAAGAAGACAAATGAAAAAAAAACCCAAAGAGTTATGTTGATGCCCTCAAAAGTACCATCAAATGTGGAAGTAGGAAGAAGAAAGAGAGTCAAGCTCAAAAAAAATTAGGCACTCCTCCAAAAGTTATCAAGACAAATTTAGAAAGTCCTTTCCTTCGAGGCAAGCACACATGACCAAGTTCCAACATTCTTTCTTTGGTCATTGTTTCTTGTGTAATCAATTTGGTCATAACGCAATTGATTGTAGAACTTGTGCAAGGAATATTGGTTGGAACAAGAAAAGAAGTCCTTATGGGTTCACAAATAGAAACTATAACTCTTTTGGCCCTCTAGTAGACTACAATGCTATATGCTATAAGTGCAATAATTTTGGGCAGACAACACGTTTTGTAGAAGTGGTTTTGTAGATCCTCCCAAATAGAACAAGAAGAAGGATACTATGGGAAAGCAAAAGGAGGAAAATACAAAAATATGGAAAGAAAAGGAGGAGAAAGAAAAGGAGTGATCCATGCTTGTGCAATTCTGCAAACTGCCCTACATGTTCAAAACGAGAGAGACCAATGGTACATTGATAGTGGTTGCTCAAGCCACATGATTGGAGATAAGAACAAATTCGTCACCTTGAAGGAAGTAAATTGAGGGGCTGTACAATTTGGGGAAAATGCTACGAAAAAGGTAATAGGAAAAGGTACTCTTAGCTTGGATAGTGGAAGAACAAAAATTGAGAATGTTCTATATGTTGAAGGGTTGAAGCACAATCTCCTAAGCGTGAGACAATTGTGTGACCAAGGATGCACTCTCACATTTCATGTTGAAGGATGTGAAATCAAGAAGGAAGGGAAATTGATTGCAGATGCGAGTAGAACAACCAATAACCTCTACATCTGTAGTGAAATCAAAGGTGAAAAGTCTTATATGGGGCAAGAAGATGAGAGTTGGTAATGGCACAAAAGAATTGGGCACATAAACTTTGACAATCTTGTAAAAATCAGCAATAAGCAAGCAGTGAGAGACATGCCAAAGATTTCAAAGCCTTCAAATACCATTTGCAAGCGATGTCAATAAGAGAAGAAAACAAGAGTGAACTTCAAGACAAAGGAGTAGTCAACGTCTAAATCCTTGGAACTTATCCAGACTGATTTATGTGGACCAACTAGAACAAAAAAGTATGCAATGTGAGAGTTACTTTATGTTGTTAATTGATGATTATTCTAGAGTGAATTGGGTTACGTTTTTGAAAGAAAAATCTAAAGCTTTTGAAAGTTTAAGGCATTCAAAGGGTTAGTTGAGAATGAAATTGGTTTAAGAATCAGATACCTAAGATCGAAAAGAGGAGGAGAGTTCACTTCAAATGAATTTGAAGAATTTTGTGAACAACATGGTATAAGGAAACATCTTTTTGCCAAAAGGACTCCACAACAAAATGGAGTTGTGGAAAGAAAAATATAATTGTCCAAGAAATGGCAAGAACCATGTAAAATGAGTCCAAACTATCACACACTTTTTGGACAGAAGCAATTCGTACAACAGTCTACATTTTGAACCGAGGATAGATCAAAGTAAACAATACTAAAACACCATATTAACTATGGAAGAGTAGGCTTGCAATAGTGAAGTATTTCAAGGTATTCAAGAGTAAATGTTAAATAAGAAGAGATGATGAAGATTTGGGAAAATTCGACTCTAGGTTAGATGAAGGTAATTTTCTTGGTTACTCTTCAAGGAGCACATCCTACATGTGTTACAATATGAGATTGCACAAAATTCTTGAAAGCACAAATGTTTGAGTGGATGAGGAAAGGCATCAAAGAGAAAAGGCGTGTTGATGTTAAAGGCAGTGTCAGGCTTCTACCTCCAACCCAGTTCAATCCATGAAGGGCAATTTAAATGGTAGCCTAACGGCTATTTAAATTGCATAGACATAAATTAATGAGAAGGTGCTTCATTATGAAACATTGATTAATATTTAATCATTGCTAATCTGGGCCGACTTATGTTTAATTACTGTGAATATGAATAAGAGGCTGGCCTTCTTGAAGAGTCACCTTATTTGGTATAAATATAAGATGATGATCTCTCCTTGATCATTAAGTTAAGTTCAAGGTCATTCGCTTTTCTTAGAAGAAGATTCGCACTTGTTCAAAAGTTCATCATCTTGAGCAACAGAAAAATATTCAGTGCAACAGGTTGAATTCAAGGAGAAACTTATTCATTTGTATCTGTGCATCTAAGAGAGGTGCTATTATTCATTGTATCAAATTCGGCCTTGTGTTGGGCCTAAGTTGTAAGCAGATTTCTGCTCTTATTCTGAAATATATGAGAGATATATTTGTTGGGTTTTTCCCCTCAGGTTGGAGGGTTTTCCTAGGGTATCTTGTGTTGTTCATTGTCTCATGTGTTGCATTTTCTGATTGCTTTCATGTCTGATCTTTAAAAGTCAACAAGGCATAAGAAGTTGATTGTCAAAAGGAAGATAGTTGCAAAGAAGAGGAAATAGAGGAAGAAATTGAAAATGAGGTAGTTCAGCAAATAGACATAAAGACATCATCAAATATGCCATATAAGACACCTTCTAGATTTGTTCAAAATAATCATGTAGAAGATATAATTCTTGGTGACAAAGATACATAAATTCAAACAAGGAGATTAGATAGTACATTAGAACATGCAAATTTGTATTTGCTCTTTAAAGTAGAACCCAAGAATTTTATAGAAGCTCAAGAAGACGAGTTTTGGGTAAATGCTATGGAAGAGGAGTTGAATCAAATCGAAAATAATGAAACTTGGGAACTTGTCCCAAGACCTAAGGATAAGAATGTAATTGGCCCTAAGTGGGTATTCATAAACAAACTAAATGAGGATGGACAAGTTGTGAGGAACAAAGCAAGGTTGGTATGCAAGGGTTATGTTCAAGTTGAAGGTATTGATTTCGAAGAAATATTAGCCCCTGTTGCTCGTCTTGAGGCTATAAGGATGTTTTTAGCATTTGTTAGCTTTAAGAATTTCAAAGTCTACTAGATCGATGTGAAATTAGCCTTTTTGAATGGAAGTTTAGAAGAGGTGTATATTGAATAACTTGAAGGGTTCATCCTATCAAAAAATGAGAACTTTTGGAAATATTGTCATTGATGTCAAAGAGAGAATATAGGAAATGGTGGTCCTTGATGTCAAAGGAGATTGCACCATTTTCAAGGCAGTTTATGATCTATGAAGGATGCTTGCCTGACCTATTTCATATTGGCGCCTAAGACAATCTTTAATTAATACTTGACCCCGCTTTGCCACATGAATAAATTATTATTTTCTAAGGGCCGATGCTTAGCCTTTTATTGTGGTGCCCCTTCTTGAATATAAAAATAAAATAAATAAAATATCTCATATAGAGGTCGACCTCCTATTGATAGGTTGCCTCCTTTGGCAAATAAAGAAGGTATTTAAAAGGCATAAAGCGGAGAGGTTTATGGAGAAAGAAAGTAAAAAAAAATGTGAAGAAGAGCAGATTCATAGGAGTTTATGAAGAATAGGTGTAGCTCTTATGAAAAGGGTGTGCAAGTTTATATGAAGAACTGGAGAAAATATTTATGAAGGATATGCGGAGAAATATATTGGAAGGCGCTGATATATTTTGTGATCAGATTTGAAGGAAGACATTGCCATAGATTGGATCAGATTTGTGAAAGAAGAATTTTCATCATTTAAATCAAATTTGTGAAGGAAGAAAGGTGTATGAGTGTGGATCTGATTTGTAAAGGAAAGACTTATGTCATTCAAAGTCAGAGTTGTTGACCAGATTTGTGAGGATATCTACATTCAGATCTTGTGAAGACATATCATCCATTGAAGAATTTGAAGGTTAGTGCCTATCAAAGAAGAGATTGGTGTCTCTTGCTGAGTTGGTGCTTAGTTGTGGGGATTGGAGTTTCCAATGAGTTGGTGCCTACAAATTCTATGAGTGGGGATTGGTGTCTCCAAGGGGTTGGTGCCTACAAAAGAAGACTTGTAAGAAAAGTAGGTTGGTGCCGACAAAGAACATCAATATATATATGTATATGTGTATATATATATATATATATATTTATTTATATATACAAAAGCAATATTTGGCTTGGTTTTCTCTCACAAGGGTTTCCACGTAAATTGTCTATTGTTCTTGTGTTCTTAATTGCTAGATCTTGCATGTGTGTTATTGCTATGGTTGATTAAGATTCAAAAAGTAAAAGATTGTTGTTATATTGATTTGCCCGCCCTCCCTCGCCCTCCCTCTCCCTCTCAGTATATTTGTGTGCTCATCAATAACTATGTATGCTGTTTAAAGAAAGCAATTTATGGATTGAAAGCCCCCAGGGTTTGGTACTCAAGATTGGATAAATATTTACAACAACAAAGCTTCAAAAGAGGTATTGTTGATAACAATCTATACATTAAAATTGAAGGTGATGAGTAGTTGATTGTTTTAGTTTATGTGGATGATATTATTTTTGAAGGTAACAATGATGAAATGTTCCAAGAGTTTGCCAAGCACATGTAGGAGTTTAAAATGCCTATGCTTGGTGAGTTGTCTTTCTTCCTTGGTTCGCAAAGTTCTCAATCTAATAAAGGGATATTTATTTCACAAACCAAGTATATTAAGGAGATGTTAAAGAAATTTAGGATGGAGGATTGCAAGCTTGTGAGTACACCCATGGTCACAACAAGCAAATTGAGAAAGGAAGATAAATCCCTTGATGCTAATCAAACTCTCTACAGGTCAATGATTGGGAGTTTGTTATATGTGGCAACTTTAAGACTTGACATTATGCAGGTAGTAGGTATGGTGGCAAGATTTCAAGCTGCACCAAAATAAACCCATGTGTAGGTGGTTATAATGATTTTTAAATGTCTAAAAGGCACTTTGGATTTTGGGTTGTGGAATCAAAGAGGTGAAGATTTCACCTTAGCAACATACATTGATGCGGACTAGGATAGTAGCATTGATGATAGAAATAGTACAAGTGGAGGTGCATTCTTTCTTGGCAATTGTCTTGTATCATGGTTAGTAAGAAACAAGCTTCAGTTTCCTTATCCACAACAGAGGCAAAGTATATTGCAACAAGAGGGACATCAATCAAACATTGAGGGACATCAAGGTAGAATATGATAATCCAATATCCATATTTTGTGATAACACAAGTGCAATCAATATATCAAAGAATCTTGTGATGCGCTCATAAACTAAACACATTCCAATCAAATATCATTTCTTAAGGGAGCAAGTGGCAAATTATTAGGTGAAGTTAGATTATATTTCTACATAGGAACAAATTGTAGACATCTTTACACCGCCTCTTCCAAAAGAGGCTTTTGAGTATCTTAGATAGAAGTTGGGGGTATTATCCTCTTCATCTAGTAATTGATGAGATGCATTATTCAGTAGGAGCTCATCATTGCACTACCTTACAACTTTGAGGATTCCTTTGTCATTGATGTCAAAGGGGGAGAAGTAGAGAAAGGGGGAGCAATAGAGTCAGGGGGAGTATTTTGTTCTTACTATATTTACAAATTGTTTATGCAAAGTTTCCATCAATGGCAAAGGGGGAGATTGCTAGAATTATTGTCATTGATGTCAAAGGTGTATGGATGGTGTGGTCATTGATGTCAAAGCCTAATCGACGTTGATTATATTATTTTCCAAAAATATATTGGAATTTTTAGGGCAGATTGCACCATGTCAAGGATGAATTTATGATGATTAAAATACCTCATTTTATGCTAGTTGACTCTCCTCATGTTGGCTCCCTTATTGTGATTCTAAAATAAATAAATAAATTATAATTAATTTTTTGGGTCGACCCCTCCTATTAAGGTGCCCCAAATTGGAAATTAAAAATAAAATTAATTTAAATTTCTAAAAAGGGCCGAGCCCTTATGGAGCACCCAAGTTTGCTATGAAAGGATACTTTGAAAAGGTATACAATAATGACGAGTCATCTCATTTGTGAAGAATTGTATCCCTCCAAAAGGTTGCCTATCTTGATGAAGATATAAAAAGAGTTTGTGGAATGTGGAGAAGAGTATGCGTGGAAGGCAAATTGATAAGTCATATATACACCAGAAAATTTATGTTAAGAGAAAATAATTGAAGATTATTCGAAGGCATATTTTTGAAGGAGGATTATCAAGAAGAACAATACTTTGTCTATCAAGAGGTTGGTGTCTCCTATTGAGTTGGTGCTCAAGTGTTGGTGATCGGTCTCTCTAGTAGGTTGTTGCCTACAAAGTTTGTAAGAGAATTTATATAAGCAATATTTTGCCATGGTTTTCTCCTAAAAGGGTTTCCACTTAAATCTTGTGTTTCTCTTGTGTTCTCATTTGTTTATATTGTGTATTTAAATTTATCGTGGTTGTTAATTTGAAAAAGTAAAGAATAGTCTTATATTGATTCACCCCCCCTCTTAGTATAAGCTTGTGCTCATCATCCTCGAGTGTAACACTCCATTACAGAGAAGCCAACTCATGTGGGTCCCAAACTTTATGACAAGATTTCACTTCTTAATTCTAAGGCCTAGAATTGAGAAATAACGTTTTGTGAGTCCAAGTCAAATATTACCACCATCGTAGTGCTCCATGTCCCCCATGAATGCATCTAACAACTAATGACAAGATTCTAGGAGAATCTAAATTACAAATTATATACCCAATTACACTCTAGGCATCCAAGTGCACCTTTCAAGAGTGTTGGAGACACATAAACTATACATAGAATTTGCAAGGTTAATGACACCTTAATCCTAACATAGAGAACATATCCTTGATAGACAATATATTGAAGTGATTTTGTTGATGGAGGATATGAGGCAACTTTGTCTAAGAAAAGTTTGCTTGATTATCATGGATGGTTGAATCGATATTAGATGTTAGGCATCCATCAATATCATAGTTACATGTCTTGTTGGTTATCATTTTAGAGAGCTATTAATTGTTTGTAATGTTTTCCCAAATTTTTTTTTGAATTTTATTAGCACAAAACACCACTGATTAGCGTTAGCTCCAAATGATAACCAACAAGAATAGTAACCCTTCACCTTTTGATCACCAAAATCTCCAATGTGGGCGAGGTGAGAGCATGCGGTGCCGGGGATCGTTAGGAAATTGGAAATGAATTACAAAGCTGCTAGGCGGCTAGCCGACCATGAATGAAAGTAAATGCAAAAGTAGGTGGATAACTGACCATAAGCTTGACCACTTATTCATCGGGAGCGAAGTTAATTACAATTAAGAAGCGGAAAGCCGACCATTTAATCCTCACTACCACTTGTTCAGTGGGAGGAATTATTAAACTTAAATGTGCTGAAATATAAATGCTTCAACCACTTATCTAGTGGGGAGCTAAATACAAAACTTAATTGGAGCAAATAAATAAATGACTGTTAGTACTACTAACCAGCCTTACAATAAATGAATTTTCAGTTGCAAAACATGTCAGAATGAAGGCCTAATACTACCAATGATTAAGGACATTATCCTTAACTCTTTGCAATGATTACAATAAGATTTTAGCCTCTAAATATCAGAAAATCAGAATTATTTCAAGTCTGATTAGAAACAGTAAACACAGAAAATCAGACCAGCAAGTAAGAGAATCACCAAAATGGATGCAGCTCTTCAAAAACAGTTGGGAAAGACTTCATTCAACAATCAATTGAAGCCTCTAATCATGGCGTCCCATTTCCAATGATCAAATGGTGCCAAAACAACTACAAATCATTGGCACGATTTCCAAAGCAGCCAAGAGAAGATGGTACGACCTCCAAGAAGGGTCGACCTTCTCCCAAAATTCCAAAACTCAAAAATAAATTCTAAAAACTTGTAGAATTGGGCACCCTACACAGGAGAACAACTTGAGCAAATACCCAAAACCGAATAAATTATGCTGATGAAGCCACAAACAGAAATGCACTTTAGCTAGCACTTCCAGTAGTAATATAAACAGATTATAAACTAGCAATCTGTCTCTAATAATTATCAATAACAGATCATACAACAACAATCTGCTATCATGATCAAGATTAAGCTCTATTTGCACCTTTGTGTGAAGTACAGTCTTCAGTTACCATCTAGGAAGCCATAGTTTCAGGCCTGGAAAATGGCATAGAAAGCTAGAGGTATGCAATCCTCGTAGCAAAGTCTAAACTTAGTTCAGCAACATAACATTATTAATTTTTCCAAAAGATGGGAATGAATGAGCAAGACCTCAATAAATAATCTTCAATGAGAAAATGAATCAATTTGTAACTCCCAAGATCAAACCATACAACTTCCTCAAAGAGACGCCCATCTCCTCAATGCACTTTTAAAATATTTAGAAGTACTTTATTATCTCCCCCCTAGGCGTCCAAGGTAAAAGCATTTATTTTTAAAAATAACTTAAAGTCATTCGCCTAGGCACAGGGTCTAAAAAGCAACATTGAAAATTGACTAAGTATTGAAACTTAGCTCCAAGAGGAAAGAAGAAGCCAACACCCAAACTAAATTGCCTTATTGCCAAAAATGGAAAGATAAACTGGAGATGACTGAGCTACTGCTAGGATGACATTGCCAAAAATAGAACTTGCTAAAAATATCAAAATGCTAAAAATAGTAAGTTTGCAAAACTTCATCTAAACTATAAATAGTAAGTGGCTGGAAAGGTTGACTGATTCATATGCATGTCATACCACTCTGGAGATCTTTGGAAATCCAGAAAAACCCAAAAATATTTTCTGCATGCAAGGTACCAAAGAGAAATGCATGTCATTTTTCCAACATGCATGTTACCTTACCATGAAGCTCTCCAAAAACCCAAAAAGCTCCTAGAAGCACACTTCCAAACTCCTGCATGCAAGCCTCCAAAAGCCAAGTTGAAACCTCCTACAAAATAGGAAACCCTAATTTCCGTTTCTTATTAGCCTATGAATTTCCAGAAATAGGCTAATTCCAAATAAAGAATGTAGAGCTAAAATGGGGACATTACATTGTTCAAGGAAGGACAAGGATGCATATTTCAAATTTTAGATTTTGAGGGAGGTCGTAGAGGAGGTTGGGGCATCAAATGTTGTATAGGTGGTCACTAATTCTACACATATTTGTAAATTAGTTGGCATGATGGGAGGGTGCTTAAAAGTATATTTTTTGGACCCCATGTCTTCATGTGTTGAATAATACATTGAAAGACAGGGAAAATAGACAGGTTGAAGAGAATGATAGCATATGTGAGAGATATATAGATGCTAATTTGCAACCACCAGATAACATTTGCTCTAATTAGTAATTAGGACTTTTTGAGGAAGGAATTCCTTAAACCACATTGCATTTTCTAAGAGAGGATGCTTGAGGTTCAAGAGCCTCTACACTTAATTATGGTTAATCCTAAGTGGGCTAGGTGGCTAGAGGTAAGTATAACTAAAGGAAAGAGTGTGAAGTAGAAGATCTTTGTTGATTGTTGGTGGTTCATTGTGAGTTAAGATTTTTTTTTTAATGTTTGTAGCTTGTAAATTATATTTATTTTTTGTATTCACACGTTTTTTTGTTGTCATGTGAGCATTATTATTTTTGAAATTTTTGTTTGTAAATGCGTTCACTCCTTCATATCACTCGTTGTGCAAGTCTTTACGTATATTGACAAGATATAGACTCTCCTAGTCTTGGAGAGATTTATGAGACATTTGACAACATGCTTGGCTAGATGGAGCAAGTAATTCATAGCAGAGGTTTTGATTTGGGATTATATGAGGAATATACTAGACCCATTGTAATGCAGGGGTGGAACACTAAGAACACCCTGCTTCTTATGATAACGTATTGTCTAAATCCCAAATGATATGCACCAAGGCTTGAGAGAGTGCCTCCTTTTGAAGATGAAGAGGTAGACGAAGGGTTCATCAAAGTCCTTAAAAAGATACACAACATTGAGGAGGTGGCTTTACTTCAATAGTAGTTGATTAATTTTGTGAATCTTTGGCTTCCAAAGTTTAGCAAAATAAAGGCCAGGACAAATAGGGCCACATTAACTCAAGCTGACCCTATTGAATGATTGGTGTAGCATGGCAAAAATGCAATAGAGTTGAGGATACTTGTTGCTTGACTCCTTTCACATGAAGTTAGTTCTTCTATTGTAGAGAGGAATTAGTCCACATACAACTTCATTCAATCGGTCAAGAGGCATAGGCTTACCTCTTGACAAGTAGAAAAGTTAGCAGCCATGCAGTATACTCTAGTCACACAATGGGATGTTGATCACAAAGACACCACACACATTCATGGGGAAGAGATTGGTTGGGTCCATTAGTTGAGGCAATCCTTCATATTGATAGTGACTCATATTCAAGCTCTAATATTGATGTACATGTAGATGAGGCTAAGGTATGTCAACAATAGATCTAGCTGTCTACATTTTTTCATTTTGTTATATATGTCTATTGGTAACGAAAACCCAAATGATATTGAACTTTTTATTTGTACGTAGAGTCTTGACACGTGAATTCTCAATTCAGCTCTTATGTTTCATAAAATGGTTGTATAATGAATATAGTGAATGCCTTATAAAATGAATTAATGAAATTTCCTATATTTTAAAGTTTTCCTTAGCTTTTTAATTACCATTGCTTGCTGTTTGTAGAAAAAGGTCTCTTGTCCTGTGCTTTCATTGAAACATATCCTCGTGTTCCTTGCTGCCCCTATTTTACCATGGAACATAGCTCTAAATTTTTTTTGCCCCCATCTAGTCTTGGCTGTTTTTTATTCCATTTGACAAGTGATGATGAATATTTGCTCACTTAAAAAGGATTCTAAACTTTAGGCGAGCAACTTTAGAAATTTTGTAGGAGGATCAAATGTGAAAAGCCGGAAGTTTGTCGAGGTCACTTGTGCCAACTAGTTAGACACTAGTACCTGCTAGTTAGACATTAGTGCCAAAAACTTAGACACTAGTGCCAGCACATCAGATACTAGCCCCTAGGACCCATACACCAGCATATGATATTTTCAGAAGCCCTTTGTCATTGTCTAGAAACTTCTAGAACTTGCTTTGCAGGCAGTTTCAGCTGATTGTACCTTCTTTGTGATGACCTAGGGCTGCTTGTGATGATCTATAGTATTCTACAATGAATTATTACACGCAACACAATGAAATATAAACAGGAAGCGTTCGATTCAAACTTAGATCTAAATCAACAAGTATCATTTTATATCACAGTTGCTCATGGATGTAGAGTTCTGTCCTCTTATTAGTTATTTATAATTTGAATAAAAAAATTCAGTTACAAATGATTCCTTCAAGATTGAGGAAAAAGAACAACTAGATGCTTAGTTCCTACAAGCATAAGCACATGATAGCAATTACAAAGGAATCTACAACTTACTGAGTGTTGAGTCTGCCTTTGTACATTCGCCTCCTTTTGTAACTCAGATCGACACTTTTTGTGACTCAAATCTGCACAAATCTGCACAAATCTGCTATCACAAAACCCTAGCTAGATTGATGTTCAATATCCTCTGCCTTTGCCCTTGGAAATGAGCTGGGCGCTTGCACCAAAAGCCTATTATTGCTAGAATCAAGAAAATGATCCTTAAGGTCTATGCTTAGAATTTAGGATGGTCTGCCCTTAGTATCGCATTTCGAATTTTAAGTGGCTTCAACAATGGCCCAACAACAACTTCCTCCAGTCTTACACACCTCCTTCAAGGTCTTCAATCCAAACCACAATGCTTATAAATAACCAAATAAACAATATTCATCACAATCTGCAATTTCTAGGTGAAATTGCCAAAGTGAGCGTAGGGTTTGCATCCTACTTCATGTTGCAATCAATGGTAGAGGTTTTCGTCCCTGTTGTAGTAGTAGTATAGTGAACAAAAAATTATTTTTTCAGATATCCTCCTTAAAGTACAAAAACTTTTATTTATACTTGAATGCCCCCATCCAAAAGCTAAATTGGCCTCCAATATTTGAGAAAGGCGTGGCACCCAATAAATCCAAAATTGAGTCGACCTCATATAGAAATTATTATTAAATAATTATAATAAATATATAGTTATTATTATTATAGTAGTGTTTAAAAACACTTTTATTACTAAAGTAATTGATATTCTAATGTTGGAGCGTATGTGACATGACATTCTAGCCAATTAGGAATTCCTCCTAAACTTCCTTTGCCCATTTCTAGTTTCATAGATCAATCCCAATTTGTGTTGCTTTTATTTAGTGTAATAATATGATATTTGATAGTCTATATTGGATTGTCAATTATTACAAAATTTGTTAAGTGGTACATTGAAAGCGATTTCTACTTAGATTAAGATAATATAACACTTAGTTACAAATTTCGACCTTTCAATACTAAACCACTCACAACATGGGGTATGGTTGAGGGCTAATAATGTTGTTGCCTTCAACCCAAAAAGGGTGAAACCCTCCATATTAGTAAATGTTTCCCCTCATGAGATGAAGGAGTAGCGCTCCTATGGGACTTAGGGCAACGCCTTGCATGCCAGATTTAATTGTTATGTTTGATGTTGTTCAACTCAATTATTAGAAGGTTAGATGTCACATGTAGATTTAACTATCAGCTTCCAGAATGATTGTTAAGCCTCAATGACTTGTAACTTGATGTATACATCTATATTTTATAAGCAAGCATAAACATAGTCATAGTATAGACATAGCTAGTGGAAGATAAAGAGTTTAACATCTCCTTTGAGATTATACCATGTGTGGAACATAGAAATTTATAAACTTTTGTGTTTCAATTATAGTATCTTTCTATGTCTCTTTCTTTGATTAATGCACATCTTTGATTTATTATTAAAGCTGCTTCGATGCATATAAATAATAATGCAACTAGATTCTCAGAGTTTGTTTTTCACTTAATATCTCCTTGCATCCAAATCTTTGAGTACATATTTTTTATGCTTCTTGAGGTTATCCGACTTAGATGCTTGCAAATAATCCATCATATCTAAAAGCGGGCTATGTGGGCATGATGTTGGCTACTCAATATATTGCATCCATGTACATTGTATGATTGTAAGACTGTGGCTCTAGGTGTATAATATTCTATTCTTCTTATTCTAACATTGCTTGTCTATTATTGTCCCCTTACCTCTTTTTGACTATGCAAAGTTTCTAATGATTTGAGTGGCTATTAGAATATTCTCTGCAACATTTTAAAAATTCTCTGCATGTAGTTTCAGCATGTTTGCCTTCTTGTCACTGTGAAATCAAATGCAACAAAGCACTACTGCATAGCTGCAAAAAGGTCTTGCATTTATATATTTTCTATCCTCCTTGAGGTTAGCTGAATGTTGTTATGATTGTGTTTGATTGGTTTTATAATAGCATCATACCATTGTCACTCGTCATGATTATATTTGTAATTGAGGTATTGGTGAAATTTTAAACAGTGTGATTATTGTTTGAAGTTTGAACAAATATGTGGACGAAAATTGTCTGTTTTCATAGTTGTTGTAAGGACTACAACAATCAAGAATTTGATTTGTTTAGGCTAATAATCTGCAAACCAAAGTTTGCTTCTACATCCATTTGCGTTTAGAATGTTTTTCTCTGATTCTGATCCCCAGCATAAATAATGTACTTTGTTTCAATGTCTAGAAGCCAAATTAGTAGCCATTTTAATTTTATGTGCTTAATAGTTGCATGTCTAGTTTTCAATGTTTGAGTTGTAGATGCATGCAATGTGTGCTTAACGCATTAATATAAAATGTGTTTCAGGCCCTTTACCTTCTTGGTTTAGCTATGCTTGAGATCAAGCAATTTGTCGAAGCAATTAGGCTTCTTGATAAGGTGATGATTCAATTCCTTTCGACTGTTTTGCATTGTGAGCTTGTTAGATATTATAAAGATAGATGAATTTAATTAGTTTTTTTAGTTATAGCTTCATTACTACATATTTTATTAGATGCAGCAAATGAATGAAGAAACATAGACTAATATATTATCAGTAAGTACAGAGACACAGCCAAATTCTCTTTTTGGGTCCTTAGAGGGATGTCCTGGATTTGGTGATAACAAATTTGTATGGCCAATATTTTAATTAACAACAGAAAAAGATTGAATAAGTGAAAATCTGTAAAGAGTTTTCTCTATATCCTGAAGAAAGCTTTTGCAAGTGGGATTTGTAATTGAGTTTGAGATTTTAGCATGAAAAAGAGAAAAAAATGATATTGTTAAGTAGAGAACTGTCTCAAAGAATGTTGATACTTGTGGCTTGTACTGTGACAATATGGTCATGTGTGAAATAAATATGATTGTTGATTGGCCAGACTTGTTTTGTCTTCTCAACAAGCACTATATGACATAACCTAATAATGATTAGCTTTGTAGTTTATATTATTATTAGCTCTTCATAGTTCATTTTTCTTTCTACCATAGGATTGAAACTCATTATACTCCTCTAACTGTATATTATACTTGTCATTTTTGAATGGGCTTGGCTATTTCCTAACAGTAATTTCTTCAGTCTTTAATCTGACAAAAATCAAACAGCTATTTTGTAACCCTTATCTCCATTTCCTGCAATTCCTGTCAATTACTAAATTCTTGTATTTCTAAACAATCGTTTTCATTTACGTTCAATAGAAATTTGGAGTCTACTATTTTTGGATAGAATTCATTGCATGGTTTACATGATGTCTACCTGCTGAGCATGGAGACAATGCATATGAAACATAGAGTTCTGATGAATACAGTGAATTCTCTTAATGAGATATGCTGTTGTCTTTATCATCTTAATGTGGATATGCAATTAATGTCAGATAGTTGCTCATATTATTTTCTGATGAAATTTGGATCTTATAATCTGCAGGTTTTATAATGTTCTTAAGATAGATTTATTTATTGTTAGCCTTAAAAGTTTCAAAGACATGATAGTAACAAACTTTTACCTCCATGCTATCAGGCAATGGAGCTGAGCAAAGTGGAAAAACTTAATGATTATTTTGTGTATAGTAGGGATGCACTAGCCAAAGCACACTATGAAGAATGGGAACATGTTTCCGCCCTTCGGCATCAAAGGCAACAAGATCTGAGGTCTGGGCAATATTTTTCTTGTTCTATTTTGCTGGGTTTACAATTTTTATTAACACAACAATCACAATGGCTTCTGCTCCTGCCCTTATTACACACAATGAATAGCTACACTGAGAAGTGGGGGCACAGGGATGGGGTCATGATTCAAATTAGGCAATATGAGTGAATAAATAAGGATATGGTTATATTCTATATAAGTATTTGTCACCAAAAATTGTGAACGTGGAGTTGAGGATGTAGTCCATGTTTGTATGATGGAGGTTCTTGGTAACTATGATGCATATGTATGTATATTTATTTGTTATCAGAGTCAAGAAACTAGGTGGATTTTTATAGCATATTTGAATTTTAACAAAGTGTAATGTCCCCTTCTTGCACTCGAGCTGTTGGAGTATTCCATTAGACTATTCTAGAGTTCCCACAGGCTAAGTGGAGTTGGTTAGTGGACTCAAAGTCAGTATTGGGCTCTGTGGTGGTTTTCGGTAGGACTTTCTATTTTTAGTAGTGACTAGTTCATAGTACCATAGTTGGAAGACTCTGCTGGACTCGACGGATTCAGGAGTCTGCAAGCTGGCTGAGTCGACTTGGTGCGGATTGGCGAGCTGAGTCTCTAGCTTGGACTCCCGAGTCCTGTGCTTGGACTCTTGTCATGGCTGGAGGCTGCTTTCTTAGCTTTAAAACATGATTTTTTTCATTTTTTTTTTGCCGAGTCCTAGCCGAGTTTTTTGTCGAGTCCGTGCTGAGTCCCAAGTTTGAGTCCTATTTTGGGTTGTTGAGTCCGCACTGAGTCCGAGTTTTCAAACTTTGCAATTAGTACTTCCTATTTATAGTAATTCACAAGGCATCTCAGTTTATTTCAGTTTTGTGCCAGTTTGTTATTTGGGGAGTACTTACTATTTTTAGCAGTGCTATTTATTGTAAGTCTATTTTGGGTAATTGGCCCAAGCCTATTTTGTTCTAGTAGTGTTCATTTCCTAATGTGGCATTGGTGAATCTAAGGTTGGATTAATTGATATTTGCTTTTCTCTGTCACCTAAGTTATTTTAATAAAGTAAGTTTATAACTTAAGTGAAGGGTCTTGTGGTCATCGAAAAAAGCACCTTGGCGCCTAGTGGTTACTACGTTGTTTTAAAAGCCAAATACTATGCCTCCTAAAGTGGACACCAAAATCAAGGGAGACATAAGAAAACTAAAATAGTTTTTAAAAATTCAAGAAGGGGGCGTGGGTTTTTGGAGGGAAAGGTGTTTTCAAACCTAAAGTTGCCCTAATTTCTCTCTCACTTCTATAAATTATCATTTTGGCTCTCATTTGCTCATCTTTCATTTGGCAACATAACAGGATGTTGCTAGAATGCTTCCAGGGTTCTATTGTTGCATGTTGAGGACGAAAATCCTCACCGTTTGGAGCTGGTTTCGGTGGTGAAAGGTCCACCCTAGTAGAATAGGAGTGATTCTACTTCAAGGATCACCTTGGGTGTCAACAAAGTTTTGATTTTCAGTCTTTCGCTGGTGGAATGATGCAGATTTCCCTCTCACTTCTATAAAACATCATTTTGGCTCTCATTTGCTCATCTTTCATTTGGCAACATAATAGGATGTTGTTGGAATGCTTCTAGGGTTCTATTGTTGCATGTTGAGGACGAAAATCCTCACCGTTTGGAGCTGGTTTCGGTGGTGAAAGATCCACCCTAGCAGAATAGGAGTGATTCTACTTCAGGGATTACCTTGGGTGTCAACAGAGTTTTGATTTTCAGTCTTTTGCTGGTGGAATGATGCAGATTTTCGTGGTTTTTTGATGTGGGTTTGAAGTCTTTGGCATGTTTGATCTTTGGCTTCATTTTGGTAGTGATAGAGGTGTTTTGGAGGTTTTTTTGAGGTTTGATTTGCATTTCTAGAATTCTGGAAACTATCATTTTTGACAGTGACTGAAAGTGAAAATCATTTGTAGCTCCATGCATACTTGACCAATCATTTTGGGTATTGGCTCATTGGATTCCTCTTGCTTGGGCGCCTCATTTCATGCATTGGTTTGGATTTATTGTTGAGGTTGTGATTTTTGGGAGCTGGTCGCCCTCCTAGGGGGTTGTACATTTCTTGGGTTGTCATTTTGAGACCTTTTTCAGATGGACAGCGACTTTGGGGTCTGCTACAGCGAGTTTTGTGGTGTCTTTCATATGCATTTTCTGGCCCAAATGAAGGAGAATGTTGTGGAATGATAGTTTTATCATTTGGTGATTCTTAGAAGGAGTTCTATGTAATTTGCTGCCCATGTGATCCTGTTATCAGGTCTGATAATCGTTATTTCCAGGTCTGAAATATCTTGCATTAATTCTGATTTTATTTATAATCATTTGCCATTGTGATAAGTTATTATACAATGTGAAAAGCTATGTTGTTTGTCCGTATTTTCCTTTCTATGCAATATTTCCTATGTTTGCAATGCATCAATGAAAACATGTGAAACAAGACAAACCAAAACACATCAGCAAACAGTTTTCAAAAAAGTCAGGGGTGGTTATTACATACAGTAACCAAAGATTGGATTGATTAGGGCACGCACGAGGGTGCTCGTTCTTCAGCTAATATCCATTTGGTTTTCATGTAATTAAGGCGTAATTACTGCCGCATGGCCTGAACACCAATGTTTTTTGAAGGGTTTGAAGCTTGGTTAACAACAATAAAAGTTTCAAAAATGACGTGCGCCATGCAAAATGGTGCTGCCCCTTGGCCACTCGAGGCTGCCGCTACATATCTACAGTCTAGTTTGAGAAAGCAAAAAGTGAAATTTTTTGTGTTGTGCTAGATGGAAAAGCAATATTTTTTTCCCTTTATATAGCTTGAAGTAACAAAATGTTTTTTTTCTCTATGTTTATGAATTTTTTAGTGTTTTCTAGTTTTCTGTTTTTTTTAGTTTTTCCTGATTAAATCCCAAGAAATTGAATGTCCTTTATACTTTTGGTTTGTCAAGTGATATCTAGGAAGTGTCATTGTGATATTTTATATCCTAAAATGGCCTAAGACAATTGATGACTATTAATACTTAGTGGATTTAACTTTCTATGCTGCAATTCTCACCAAGGGAGTGTCTTTATTTGTGCCTTGATGCCCATTGACTAATGCAATAAATAGTGTTTGAATGCATAATCATTTTAGGAGTTTCTTCTCACATAGGTATGCATTGAGATTATCATTCAAGCCAAGAATAATTTGTCGTACATTCAAAAACAAAAGAAATTGTTTTTCAAACGAAGCATGTAACTAAGGATATTTTTTTGATATGTGAGGGTTCTATAAAGATGATTGTAAAGATAGTACAAGCAAAGAACGCGATGATGCACCAATCCAAAATTGATTCCATCAGCCTAAAGGGCTGAAGAACCACTTGCAAAAGTAGAAACATTGGGGCTTTCCTAGCTCTACCGACTCTTGAACTGCTTGTAGAAGAAGCAGCCTTGCAATCACACATAACCAACTGTTGGCCCTAGAGACACATGGAAATAATTGGTGCTTGAATGGACTCTTCTCCTAGTATTGAAATTAAACCCTTTGGATACAAATTGTTTTATTTTTTTACCTTCTTAAGGACAACATTTGATAGTCAAGGTATGGAGAATAGACTAGAAATTTCTAGCTTATCATTCTTGTGGGCTACCTATAGATAATTCACCACTATAACCATAGCTGCACAAGGAGCTTTCAGTTTCTCCTTTTGGTGGTTGACAACCAACCTTTTTCCCCTAGGGTCCACAACTCTTGCAAATCTAGCACTATTAGTGCTTTGTCATGCTTTATCATATAATGAACCTAAGTATATCAACTTTAAACACATAATAAACTTGATCCACATGTACACCGCAAGACATCAACACAGTGCACAATCTCGTGCATACCTCCTTGCACCATGTGTCGTGTGCTTAATGCTTGAAACCATGTTGTGCAACTAAATATACATCATTTAGCCCATGCACAATCCTTTACATTATGTGCCATTCGTGTAATGTGAAAGATCATGCCACACTACATTGCTGACAACTCTATTTGCATTCTTTGCCACACTTGTGTTACCGTGCATTGTCAAGGTGTGTATATTAGAATTCCATGTAGAATGCCATGCAACATCTTAGAGCACCACACACTAGACCCTCACGTATTTTGGACTTGTTTCGTGACATACCACTTGTTAGTACAACATGCAACTATAATCCTAAGTGTTGGGAGATGAAATGTCATAAGACCAATTGGTTCAAATTCCATGACGACCTCCTTCATGATCGTGTTAGATTATAATTTTACATATCTAATATGAATAGAATGACAATTAACTGCAAGTATTGTAGATATTAGAGAGAAACAAATACACAACCACACATCTACACAAGAGTGTGCCTTGTACAAAACATGCAAATTAATAAAATAGTCTATTCTAATTCGCATATTCTTATTTATCCAATGTTTTGTCTCCATATTGCTTCCGCACAAGCACAACACATCTAGTTCCTCATCTAGAGTGTTGTCCCTTAGATCACCTGGAATTTGGTTCATCTTACATGTTCTATTGAATGAGATCGATGCATATGGGCCTTGATGTGAAACCATGAGATCAATTAGATTACTTTCCAAGTTATTTCATGCGTTTAGATGGTAGAGCAGTAGGATGCAATCCACACATTGAACAAAGGTGAAATTTCAAGGCTCTTCAAGAACTCTAGATCTTTTTTGTTCTACTAGCCTATAGAAGTTCTCAAATAGGTGGTTCCATTGGTGCAATCTTCTAGTTAAGCTTTAGGTGGTTGGACTCCCTAGATTCCTAGTGAATTTAGAAGTTCGTGTTTAATGGTAAAATAGGTACAAATTTTGTAGACAATTTTTTTGATGAAGAAAAGATCAAGACATGCCAATTGATTCCAAAGACATGATACTTGTTCATCCTTAGTTGCATCATTGCTAAGGTGTTTACACACCAATCCTCAAAGCATCACTATAGCAATGTGTGATAATTAATATTGGATACTTGAAGTGATTCTGTGAGTCAAACATGTTATGTAGCCTTTGCACAAGTTTCATTTAGTAGAATCAAGATAATTGCCTTTCAACAAGGGGTGAATGATCTAGATGCTATTGTGTTAGCATGTATACCACCAAACATCAACACAACAATGCATAATCTTGTGTGCAACTCCTTGCACCATTCATTATGTACACAATGCTTGGAACCATGTTGCAAAACTCAACAAACATTATCCACTTGTGCACAAATTTCCAACAACTTTGTCTATAGTTTGTGCCACACTTGCATTACCATGCACACTCAAGGCATGCATTTCAGAAGTCAACATAGAATGTTGCACAACATTTTAGAGTACTACAAAGTAGATCCACACATCTTCTGGTGTTGTTTCATGACATGCCACTTGTTAGCACAACATAAGACCAAAATCCTAATCATCTGGAGAGGAAGCATCATAAATGGAAGACCAATCGGTTCAACTTCCATAATGGCCTCCTTCATGATCATGTAAACATAAATAGATAGACAATTATCTACAAACATTGTAGATATTAGATAGGAACACATACACAACCACACATCTCCACAAAAGTGTGAAATATAAAATGCACAAATTAATATAATAGTCTATTCAAGTTCTTGAATATTCTCTTTCTAATGTTTTGTCTTCATATTGTTTTTGCATGCTTACAACACATCTATGTCCTCGTCTAGAACATTGTCTCTTGAACCACTTGGTCTTTGGATCAAAACATTAATTAGAAGCTACTTTAATCACATACAAAAGTATGCATTGATCACTTGAGTACAAAAGCGGATTTAAGTTGCAAAGGAAACAACATATTTAAGTATATGAATATTATCAAGTGTTTTAGGTGTACAAAACTCATGGATTATGATATCTATGGCATTAAAACCAGGAATCACAACTCATAATTTTGAACAACGGTAGAGAGGAGCTTGTATTACTCAACCCAATGCCACTAGCTCTATGTGGCGTATTGTGCTTGTATCTCAAAGAAGTTTGTAGTGCTGCTTCAGCCCTAGTAGCATTACTTACGATTGGGATTCACATGACAAACCAAAAGTATAAATGTAATTCAATTACTTGGGACTTGATTGGTAAAAAATTTAGAATAAAAAAAATTGCTTTTCCATTTGGCATGGTCAAAATGATTTGTATGTTTTGCTTTTTAAAACTACAATGGGGGTTTGGGGGTGGCAGACCTTAGAGGGGTTGAGGGACAATGTCCCTTGTGGAGGTTTAGGTGCAATGGCCTCAATGAGGTCAAGAGGCACAATCAAATTAAGACCCTTGAGATCACATGGACCATAACTTCATTGCTTTTAACATTGGACAACTTGATCTACTTCATACCAAAACTTGTTAGAAAAAGGTCTTTCATAGTTTTGCCATCCACTTGACTTGAAAAGTTATACTCCATCCACTTCTTTGAAATGAGCATTCCCTTTAAGTTCATCTTCTATTGGTAAAGAGTTTGCAATGGAAATAAGTTTGCATCATAATCAATAACCTCTTGTGAAAATGTAGAATGCAAACTCTCTCATGCGACATGTTGTCCAAATGTGCACAAAAAATTAGATCAAAGCTTTCACACATTTCAAGGTTTTAACTTTTTCCTCCCAAAAGAAGCCCTTATCACTTCAATCTAATCACTCTCACCTCACCTCACCTTGCTTTAATATGTTTCAAGGTTTTATCACTCCAAATTGCTCAATACACCACATCTTGTTGTATACCCAAAACTATGTGGAAGAGTGATGGCATGAAACAATAATACTCTCAAATACCAATCCTCTAGATATACCAATTTTTTTGATATACCACACCTTCCTATAGAATAAAAGGTATGTAGAAGATATTAAAATATTAAATGTAATATCAATGGTCATCTTAGCTTTAGTTAGTCGTTAGTTAACTTAGTTAACGTTTAGTAACTTTTGTTTGCACTTTAGTTCGTTTTAGCTTCTTTTTGTTTTTTGTTTTAGTTTTCTTCAGTTTGCGATTGTTTCTTTTTAGAAACATTGTCTTGTAAATTTCTTTATAAGGAGTTTTCATCTCTTTTTGTAATTATGTAATTATGAATATCAATTATCTTTTCATGGTATCAGAGCTGGTCGATGGGATTTCATAAAATTTGGTGAATTTTTTAACAAAAATTCGTAGCCTCTTCCTATTTGGAATTTATTTCCATAAATTTTCGAAGTTTGTGGTTTACCTGGAAAAGTTTTCAAGAGGTTTTTGGTCAATTTTTTTTTTGTTTGTGGACGCCTTTCTTAGTGATTTCGCGTCCACATCGTGGAGGTTTTTCTACGTCTGTTGCAATTTTGTTTGCTTGTGCTCGTGTTTCAATTTTGGGCCGATTTTGTCTAAAAAATCACGAGTTTCAAATTGTGACTTTCTTTTGCCAAAATTCATGCTTGTTTGTTGGGTGAAAGATCGTGCGACTTTTTGTAGAAACGAGGGTTTCTTTGGCCGTGTTTTTTTCTGTTTGTTTTTTCTCCTGTCTTTCACCTATTTTGGGTCGCGTTTTTCGCCTAACTATGGCCATGACTTTCACCTTTTTTTGGGCACGATTACTTTAGTTTTAGGGTGTGTTTTTACTAGCATTTTTTACTAGTTATGGTCATGATTTTTTTTTTGGGCAGATTTTATCCGCGATTTCTTCATTCGTTGGCTACGGATTTTCTCTATCCTGCTCGTGACTATTTGTGGCGCGATTTTATGAGTTCGTGATTTCTTACTGCGTGACGACTGGCCTATGGCGGCCGGGTTTTTGGAGCTTCTGCAACCCACGTTTTTGTGGGTTTTCTTCTATTTTTTGGGTTTTAGTGATTTTTCCAGAAAAATTTTTTTGGGTTTTCTAATTATATAAAATTTAGTGTTGGGTTTTAATAATTTTTTCCTTAAAATTTTTTGTTGAGTTTTTATAATTTTTCCTCAAATTATATTTGGGTTTTGTGCAATTTTATCCTAAAAACCCTTTTGTACAAGGGTTTTACCATTTTTCCTCAAAAACAAAGTTTTGTATGTTGATCCATGTCTCAGATTTTGTGCCAGCTACTCATTGATGTTTTAGTGTCTGGGTTTTCACGATTTTTCCTAAAAAATTGTCTGTGGGTTTTGATCAAATTTTCTCCTTAAAAATTGTGTTTGGTTTTGATTGATTTTTCTTCTCAAAAATCGTGTTTTCTTGCAGTTTGTTTTGGGGCATCGTGCTCATCTGCAAAAGTTTGTGGTTGTTTTTCTAAAGCAGTGGAGGGTTTGCCGATTTTTCCTCAAAATTGTGGTTTCAGTTTGTGCAGTTGTATTCGGTGTCTCTGGCTACAAGGAGGGATGACTTTGTTACCCAACATCAGGTTGGACAATTTGTGATGATTTTTGGTTATATCAAGAAGTTCTCCAAATTCTGGGAGGGTCAGTGGCAGGCTCATGTTGCAGAACGTTCTGAAGAGAAGGGGGCAACCTTCTTTGTTTTTGTGGGTAGTTAGAATGATGACTATTAAGGGAGGGTATTAAATAATGTAATGTTTCTTTAATGGTCATCTTAGTTAGGTTAGATAGTTTCTAATTTCGTCTTCTGTAACGATTGTTTCATTTAGAAACATTATTTTTGTAAATCTATTTAAGGAGCCTTCGTCTCCTTTGTTTAATACATTACGATTTTACCATACCAAAAGATTGATGGTATATGGAAGTAGAGATGTTCGTGAGAGTTGAGTGGCATCAAAATACATGATACAAAAAGGTCTCGGGTTTGTCTAATGGAATAGCTACTTACAAAGGGCAATCTAGAGCATGCAGGCATGATAGCCCATCATAATATTTTGCTCCACCTTGCTTTGGATTTACATCCGAACGACATACCGCTAGAAAATGAAAGAGAGAGAAGAATAGTTAGGGAAGATAATTTTATAGAAAAATATTTGTAGTCCCCTTATCACTCCAATCCCTATTTCCCTCAAATATATTTTTTGGGCATCATTTCCTAATTTTATGAGAGGATAATCTTGTTGAACGTTGTGTTTTGTGCACTATATAGAGGCTAAAGAATCAAATTTTGTGATTATGTATATTGGATTCACTACAAACAAATCTAGAGTACTTTACAACAAAATGAATAATTATAATTGTTAGCGAATGGATTGGTCTTTAGAAATATATCTTGAATTATCACAATTACCAAGCCGCTAATAGCTCCGGAAATGTCACAATTACATTTGTGACTTTCCTCTAAATTTTAGAGGTACAACTCCCTCTTATGATTCAATTGATAAACAATATGCTTTTGACCAGAAAGCAATAAAGGCAACAAACATCAGCTCATAAAAATGATGCTAATGCGGAATAAGCTTCAAGAAAGTCATTAATCAACTGACACACATACTAGAATGACGAATGCCCATTTAAATGGAAAAGAAAGGAATCATAATTGCAATAAATGAATAAAATGCGATAGAGTAGATTTCTCATAGGAAATATGTTCTAAATATGCACATGACACACATACCAGTATGATCAACATCAACATTACATTCAAGGCTCACAATTCACAGATTGTGAGTTATTACAACATGAATCAAATTGAAATTGAAATAAATTGTTCCTCTCTTGATTACAACACAATGCACTCTTAAGAATTCAGACCCTCATTGAATCGTTCTCCACCTAGATATAGGTGTCTTTTTCCTTTCTTTGACGGTTACTAATCAATTGCTAAACTTAGCAACGCTTTCTTGTTGTTTAACTATTCATCTAGAAAATCGATGGATGGGAATAATTAATGGCCAGAATGATTACATTGCCAATGATATGACTTTAGGCAATAACCAAACGTTTCTTGTTTTAATTCTTGTCCCGTGGCCGTCAATTCTTGTGCAGTTAGCATGCTTCTCAAAACAAGCATTAAATAGCTATCTCAGAGGTGCAATGGAATCGCAAGTGTAAACTGTCCAATCGAAAGATCAATTGGGAATATTAATTTAATCTTGGTCACATTAGCAGTTAATTTAGATCGCATTGCCATCCTATGGTTTGATCAATCTTCAATTCAAATGTCTCGCCTACCTTCTATAAATTTAATAGACACTACCACACTTCACCATCCCGGATTATCCAACATGGCGAGTGCTTAGAGTGATGAGTGTCTATGAATGACTTCATCATCATTGAGGAGATCGATTGTAGTCCCCTCTTCAGGCGATTGTCCGACTAGTTGAGAGAAGTCTTCGTCGTCCAGAGCGAGATAGAAGAGGAGGTGTTGCACAGTATATTGTGCGAAGCATTCTTGAATCAAGTGCATGTACACAATGCTACGCTCCTTGAGCGTTTTGTGTATACTGTTATTTGTACCTTTGGACGTCGAGACTAGGGAATGAGGGCAGTGGAGCGCCTAGTTAGGCCTAAGTTTCATCATAGGGTTAATGTTGCCATTGTCGGTCTCAACAACTACCCACAAAGCGGATTGTTAGGTGATGCCATCTGCCTGAACACAAACTCATTTACCACTGGTGAGTCTGATTTGGCTGAAAGTTTCAGCCTCTTCTCCATAGGGAGTGGATGAGATTTTGCAATCTTCCAGCTTGAATTTTTCCAGCAAACACTTGCAATACTTCGACTAAGAAATGAAGATACTACCACCTGTTTGCCAAACTTCTACACCAAGACAAAGTGTAGGAGACCCAAGTCCGTCATCTCAAATACTTGACACAAATTTGACTTTATCTATTCAATCAAATGTAACCTATTGCCAGTAATGATGATATCATCCACATAGATGACAAGAAGGATGATATCACTACCAGTGTTCTTGACGTACAAATTTGCATCTGAGGGACTCCTTTGAAATCCCTGTACAACCAAGTACTTGTCAAACTTCAGGTACCATGTGTTGGGTGCCTACTTTAGGCTGTAAAGAGCTTTCAACAATTTGCATACTGTATTTTCTTTTCCTGCAACCTTAAAACCAGGAGGATACACATTTATACCTCTAACTCTAAATCTCCATTGAGGAAGGCACTCTTCACATCCATCTGGTGGACCTTCCAGCCAAACTGTGCTACCATGGCCAAAACAAGTCGGATGATGCTCATCTTTGCTATAGGAGCAAAGCTTTCCTCATAGTCAATACCTTCTCTTTGTGAGAACCCCTTAGCCACCAACCGAGCCTTGTATTTATTTGGTGTTCCACCAACCTTGCATTTCACCTTGTATACCCATTTGCAGCCAGTGGGTTTCTTCCTTGGTGGAAGATTTGACAGAACCCATGCGTTGTTCTTCAAAAGACTATGATGTTCAAAATCCATAGCCTTTTCCCATTCAAGTTTTCCCTTGGCTTTTGAATATTGCAGAGGCTCATAAACACTTTGAATGTTGACCATAAGAGCAAAGTTTATTGTGTTCTTCTTGCTCTTGCCTCTAGACGATCTTCCCTCGACGAGCTCATTATCATGAAGCTCACCAATGAGCTTCGCCCACCACTTAGGACGAGGAGGAGATGCATCTTCTTCCAAATCAGGATGAGCATCATCATGACTTGGGCTGCCTGGAATAATATCATTTGGATGTTGATTTAGGTTATCCTAAGGAAAATCTGTTGGGACAAAATCTTGCCTAGGAGATTCCACAATGTTAGAATCATCAGAGTCCCTCCGTGCTGGCAGAGGATCTTGCCTAGGAAATTTTACATTGTCAAAATCATCAGAATCCCTCCCTGCAAGTGGAGTTACTGAAAGCTTAGCTCCCAAATTCTTGGTCTTTAGAGGTTGATTGTTAGAATTCTTGATGGGAGAAGAGAGCAAAAAGGGCCCAACTTCCTCATCAAACACAACATCCCTATTGAATGTCAAATGATCAGTGGCCACATCAATCGGTCGATAGGCCTTATGATTGCTATTGTATCCTATTAGAATCAACTTCTGGCTCTTGGAATCTAGGTTGGTTCCCTTGGCATCTGGAATCCAAACATACGTAGTCGAACCAAAAACCCTGAGATGGGTGATTCTTGGTTTCCTCCTAGACCATGCTTCCTCTAGGGTCATCTTAATGCCCCGTGTGGGAGACCGATTAAGAAAGTATACTATAGTAGTATACAATGCCTCAACCCAAAATTTCTTGGGAATATTTTTGCTCTCCAACATACATCGGGCCATTTCTGTGATGGTATGATTCCTCACAAAATTTCTGTGAGGGGTATAGGGTGTGGTAAGCTGACATTAATACCGTGTTCAACACAAAAGTCGATGAACAAGTTGGAACAAAACTGCCCCCATTATTTGACCTCCGAGTTATGATTTGACATCTTGACTCTTTTTCAACTAATGCCTTAAACTTCTAAAATTCATTAAACACTTGTGACTTTGTCTTGAGAAAATACACCCACATTTTCCTACTAAAATCATCAACAAACAAGAGGAAATACTTGGCACTCGTGGCCAATGCAATATTCATTGGTCCACAAACATCTGCATGAACTAGTTGTAAAACCTTGGATGCTCTCCAAGAATTTCCATCTGAAAATGGATTACGATGTTGCTTCCTTGCTTGGCAAGCTCCGCAAACACCATGTGTCTGCTGCCGAATCTCAGGTAAGCCTTCTACCAAATTCTCTCGAGCCAGCTGAGAGAGGTAGGCAATGTTGAGATGCCCATACCGCTTATGCCAAAGAGTGTTGATAGATGAACTCTTGGCAACTAGTGCATGCTCTAGAGGATATCCAGTATCAACCAGTTGATACAAACCATGATCTTTGAGCCCAATTGCCGCAGTTTTCTTGGAATCCTTATCAACAATTCGACACTTGTGTGAATTGAAAATGATGTCCAACTTCAAACTATGTTGCATAATCAGACTCACCGAGAGTAGATTGAGCTCCATGCTCGTCACATAGTATACATTGAGAAATATTAAATTTCTCCCACCAGATGTGATCTGAACGTTGCCCTCGTTGACAATTGTATACTCTTTGCGACCACCAAAGATGACAGAATCAAAGCAAGCCATATACTACTTGAACCAATCTCTCTTGTTTGTAAAATGTCGAGAGGCTCCAGAATCGATGTACCAAGTAGATGATTTGACACGATTTGTTGATCGTTTGGCCATCAATGCATAAGAGGAGACTCCTGTTTAGACTGCATAGATGCCATCCTCTTGTTTTCCAAAAGCATAGAAAAAAGGTGAAAGGTTGTATTCAGATGGCATGAATCTCACGACAATTAGCTAGCAAAAGTCCCACGATTTTTTTAAAAATTGTCTAAATGAGAGGCTCAAAAACCCACGATTTTGTTTCAAAAAATTGAGGAAAACTCAAACTTCACTCCTAGGTAGTAGAAAAGGAACTTTTTTTTTTAACGAAAAAAATTTGTCAAAAAACCAAGGTTGAATAGGTTCATGATTTTCTCAAAAAATTTAGTCTTTTTTGTAAAAAAATCTTTCAAAAAACTTTGGGAGTTCAAAAATCTGTGAAAAAGCGACAACTGAAAACCTTAGCTTGTAGTGGAAAACCCTAGGCGTTGTAGAATCCACGAATGTGCACTTGTAGGCATGTATTTGCAAAGAAGCATGGTCGTGCACCAAAATAACCATCAATTTTTTGGTAGGAAGAAGTTGCACAGAATAACAACAGACCTATGACTTTGAAGGAGACACAACTTGCCGAAAAAACGTCGTAGCAATGCACATGCAGGAGAAAATATGGAACTCGCGTCGAAAAACTCACACTACCAAAAGGAAACGTCGTGCGCAAGAAAGGCAAGAAAATATGCCTTGATCGCACACGGAATAACCCACAAAATTTGAAAGAAAGATGCCCCAAATCTTAGAAATAAATTGCGGGATGAATAGACTCGATTTTCCCAGGTTAGCTCTTTGAAAATCCTGCTCAGACACTCACAAAACACATTGCGATTTTTAGAAAAAACAAATTCGCGATTTTTAACAACAAAAAATCCTCATTTTTTTTTTCACAAAAATGCCCATGAAATCTCTGCTCAAAAAATCTGTGATTTTTGATAGCAAATAAGCCTTGATTTTTATTAAAAAATTAGGCAAAAACTTCCGAAATAATTTTTGAAATTTTTCCGATTTAAGTAATTACCCTTCGATTTTTATAAAAAAATCGAGCAAAAACATCTAAGAAATTTTCATAGGAAAACAAAAAAATTTATTGCTAAAAAATTCGCCAAAAAATGGGTTAAGCTCTGATACCATGAAATGATAATTGATATTCAATGCTCATTATTTACAAAGGAGAGGAATACTTTTTAAATAATACAATATGTTGGCGTAAGAACTAACACCTCTGGAGTGTGAGTTTGTACGGACAGCTATGCACACTATGTAATGAGTGCTCTTCAAATTAGGAGGGGAAGCTCCCTCGTTGTGCTGGAATGCATGAAATAGAAAACTAAACTAATGTCCTATCTTTTTGTTCTCAGCTGGTAGAGGCACAAGGTTAAGAAAACCTAGAACGTTGCAGCTAAGTATTTTCTGGTTTCGCAGATCATGTAACTACAACTAAGCTAACTTCTTTAATATCTATCCAATTTCCTCAAGAAAAGAGCATGAGGAAATGGAGCAGGAATGTATTGTACGATAAACTTCAGGTGCGGGCTCACAACATGAAGGCAAGGTAGGCGCAACTATTTGCTAATCCGGGAAGAAGTTTATTAAAACAAACAAATGGACGGTAAACCTGGTACAGCTTCACAACATGAAGGCAAGGTAAGGCAACTATTTGCTTGGCTGAATGAGTCTACTATAACACACATCAAACGATAAGCTTTAAGTACAGTTTTGCAACATGAAGGCAAGGTAGGCGCAACTATTTGCTCTTCTGAATAGGCTTATAATAAACAAAACAAAAGGTAAGCAACTGGGACAGTAGATTGTATAGACGCAACACGCATGCAATAACGATCAAACCAGCAACCCCATTTAACTAAGATCGAATAAACACCATGACAATAACATGAAGGCAAGGTAGGCGCAGCAATTTATTATAACAGCAATTACTCTTTGAATAGATACAATAATAGCAATACTACAGGCAAGGTAGGCGCAACATGTATGCTATCAAGCAAAAGTTAAATTACAAATGAGCTTAAAGCTCTTATTTATAGACTTCAAGGTGTAGGCAACCCTAAAATCACCTTGAGTCAACTAAAGTCTTGCAATGCATGCAAGATCTTATTCCTAAACCCTAATTGAATGAAACTATACAGTTAACTGGGAAACTATCATCAGTTAACTGAAACATCTAAACTAAATGGACAAGGTGCAACATGCACGTCCTTATTGAAAGCAAGTCAACTGGAATGCTATCATCAGTTGACTGAAAGATCTAATCTAAACTCCAAGTGTTTGTAGATATTTCCAAGACAGACAAGGCATGCAATGTGTAACAACCAGTTAACTCGGAAAGAAGCCTCGAGTTTAACTCCTGTGTCTAATGTCTATCTTGGAAAAAGGTGGGACGCCTTTAACTGAAGTCTACTGACCCTGATCTTGAGAAATTAACCCATCTACGAGGTCGTTGACTGCATCTCCATCTGGGGAACTGAAGCTCTGGCGAAGAATCCTATGTCTGTGCAGCATGTCTTCTCCATTAGTCATCTGACACTGGAACTCACCCTTTCTCTGATTGCCTCATCAAACAATGTTGACATGGCTGTAAGCTGATTCATCTTACAGCCAACGGTCTCACCACTGAAAATACCGTGAATAAGTGCTTGGAGCTCTAACTGGATGTCAGCAAGCTCAACATAGTCACCACCCACACGCTGATATACACATGGTAATTGAGACACAAAGTCTCTTATATAGCGGAGTGCACTAGTAACATGCTCTCTGCTCTCAGCCACCTCAGATACGATCTTTCCTTCTATCTCTGCCTTGAAGATCAACTGTGTTCTCCAAATGTAGACCTCTTCTTTATCTTCTGCCTCTGTGACTGAATCAAATGACATTCCCAAGTTGGCAATCAGAATCTCATCCCTGGGTCTACTAATGGCCAAATCACGTTCCTCATCTTGAAGTCGTAGACGAAGCTCACGTGCATTATACCGCAATTGATACAATTCTGTAAGTACAAGGCGACCTCTAGCAACAAACTCCTCTTCCCATTCCTCCAATCGCTTACCATATGCAACCAAGAGATCAATCTAACCCTGCTCTGCTGGTGGTTCTAACATATGTGGAAGCGCGGTGACAACATCCCCTGTCCTGTGTACAAGGCTAGAAATGTACTGGCGAAGCTGCTGTATTTCAGCCTTGAGAGCTGATTTATCTTCACCATCTTTTACCATCCTATCCTTGACGCTATCTGTAGCAACCTGTAGGAGATCAATATCTGTCTGACGAGTACTCTTACCGAAATGAACTGTGATAACTTCGAAGTCTTGAGCTTCCATCTCGTCTAGACTCTTATCTTCTGGAGGTGCAGCAGTCTCAACAATGAATTCCTTATCTGCACTTCTCCCAATATGTATCTGTTTCTTGATCCTCTTTTCAGGCACATCTTGATGGTCATGATCGAAATCTGAATGATCAAGTATGTAAGATGGTTGTCTCCTTTTTCTTCCCAGTTGACTCTCAAGCCAAGATGAATCCCGACTAATCCCACTGGAAAGACCTGTACTAGTCGTAGGAGGATCTGATGAATGTGAATGTGTAAAAGAATCGCTGCGAGGAGGTGAATCTACGTCCAAATCAATGTGAATTGGAATGGGAGGCTGCTCTAATGGTGTCGGTGACGGCATACGGGGCTGAACCTCAAGCTGTGGAGAAGTCTGAATAACTTCTCTGACTGGCTCTACATGTGGAATCGCAACAGATGCTTTTCCCTTCAAATTACTAGGCGCTGGATTCTTTTTAGGAGGATTGCTCCTCTTCTTCTGCTTAGGTTTTGAAGAAGAAGGCAATACAAGTCCTTCTGGTGGCGGCTCTGCTCTAGGCATGGATGCCTTTCTCAACCTTCTGCTTTCTAAATAAAGCATACTATTTTGGATGACCCTGCTCGATCTCTCCTTTACTGATGCGAACTCTTTGGCATACCAGTTCACTAACGGCAGTGGTTGTCCATCAACCTGCTCTCTGTAAAATTGAGGAAGTGTATCTCCCTCATCCTCTGTCAATCCTTCCACATCTTCTGCCAAGAAAACATAAACTTGTGGAAGAGAGAACCTGCTATAGCTACGTCTGCGAACTTCGAAATCATCCTCACAATTCACCCAATAATCTTCCATCGTAGGTTTGTGATAAGAGAGATTACCCAGGCGAGCTGCGTAATGACCCCAAGGATCATATGTGCGTGTATCCACCAGGTACTTGAGTTTGCAATTTTCTAACTCTTGACCTGCGGTCTTAGCATCAACTGCCGTCCTACACCAATACATCCCGAATTGCAAAGGAAACTCGGCAGCTGGTTTACGCTTGATGCGCAAACGTTTGTGAACTTCATATAGCTGCCTCAGGAACTCCATGAATATTGTTTTATCCGAAGGATAACGTGGTAACATAGCTGGTTTTCCTGTGTATCCATAGACACGGATATAGGTGTATGTAGGGAACTGAATGTACCAATCTGCCCAATTCTTCATTGCTGCTCTGGCAACTGTCGAGATGCGAATATGCAACTCCCGGTCCAAGTTTCTCACTGTATAAGTCAAGAAAGCCTCTTGTACACGTTTAAAATGACTTTCAGCCTTCGTGAACTCAAGTTGGTCATAGTAACGATAGACTTTTTGTACACTGAGTATGCCCACCGTATTCAAACCATTAAACTGATTCTGATAAGCAATCAAGTACACCAGGTAAGAACACATATGAAATTGATGCGCAGCTAGGAAACCGGTGATTTGCTCGTGAATAACATCGCTGATGAAGGATGCCCAGTCATAATGCTCTTGCCCCGAGATGATTCTACCAATGATATAATACATCCACGGGTGAAATTTGTTCGCATCTGCATGACCTGAGACACGATTAAGCAGTGTAATCAAAATATTGTATTCATCCTTACACTCGCCACGACCCAAGTTGTTTGGCAACTTGCTCTTCTTTTGTTTCAGCCATCTCTCTATCATCTTGTTTTGACACTTATCCAGTCCAGCATTGAATGCCTGCTCGCTCTGACTCATGGAAATAACCATCCCATCCGAATGTTGAGGAATATCCAGACTTCGCTCGATATCAAGGGGTTTGAGACTGCATATGACACGTCCATCTATTGACCGTATCTCTCGTGTAGCGGAATTGTAATGCTTGATGCAAGATATTACAAACTCCACGCAATGCACCGAAATAGGTATGGAAGCGGCCTCAAGTAACCCGGATTGCTGAATATTCTTGATAACTGAATCCCTGATTTTGAGTGGATCCAAAACTACCTCCGGCAACACCTTATGTAGATCTGTATCAACTGTTCCGATGAAGTCATGGGTTAAGACCGATTTGGTCTTGAATTCGAGCTGAGTGAACTGCATTCTGAAAAACTTGCCTGTTGACTGTGCACACGGCTATATTCTGACAACTTTTCTGGAAAGCCAAAAATAGCCTGCTGAGGCTAAAAATAGCTTGTCGGATGAGAATTTTTACGAAAAAAATCTGAGATATGGGTTTTGTCCAGAAAATGATTCTAAGACAACCCAGAACGTCAGAAATGCAAAAATTTACCCTTTACTCAGCCATGCAAAAGAATTTCGGTTGAGAAAATTAAAGCTTCAAGAACAGATGTTCTGGAACAAATTTTCCTGAAAAATTCTGGCACATGGGTTTTGCTGAGAAAGCTCTTCTGAATCAACCCAGATATTTTGTTTTGCCAAAATCTGCCAACACTTCGAACATGCAAGAGAATTTAAGACGAGAAGATGGAAGAAATATAGAGAAGAAGAAAGATATATATTTTTTTAATTTTTTATTTAATTATTATCTTCTTCTGTCAAAATCGCCACTCTGCCTTGAATCTGATGCTGAATCTGAACTTGTACCTGCAAAAGAATATTTTATCACCTTCGAACTTGATCCTTTGATGAAAATTCGCCAATCTCTTTGAAGAAATTCGAACTTTCAAAGCTGTGTGAATGATGAAAGGCGCCATGCTTGTTTAAATAAACAATTCGTACCATCATGCATGCATAATGCAACCCTAATTTAGAAAAAGGAAAATCGATTGGCTTCTCTCCAGTTGAACTGCCACTGTCTCTGAGTCTTCAGATTAAAAATAATATCTTAATTTTTAACACATGCAAAAAACTAAAAATGGCGCCAATATCTGTCTTTGAAGAAATTCGTCACTTTTCAATGCTCTGCATGCAAAAATATTTTTTTTTCATTTTTTGCCAAAAATAGCATCTTGCTGTGTTCAACACACTTCCCTGATTCCAAAAAGTCAAATTTTGATCTTTTAGGCTTCCATTTGCAAGAGTTATGAGATTTTTGAGAATCTCCTATTTTATAGCTGACTGCAAAGTTACAACTGACCCTGTTCAACTCTGATTTCCGGATGATTAAATGATCCTGCGACCGTGCTGAGATATCCACCGCGAAGCTTGTATGACAAGGATGAAATGTCTGCTGGGAGCAACAACTGCTAAAATCATCATCTGATACCTTAGAAAATTAGACGCCTTTGATTAAATTGATGTTTTGACTCCAGACTTAGCCATTTCTTCATATTGCCTTCTGATGCTTCAAACTGCCGTTGACGATGAATAATGAACCCCACTGACTGAATAATGGATTCATTGCATGACTAGAAGTATTCTGCATCCAATGACTGTATATGAGGGATCTGAAAATTGTATTAGGAACCCCAAAAGCATGAGCGCCCCTATTCTGTGATAGCTCAAACACCATTTTGAGAAAAGTGTGATTTTCATCTGAACACCATACTTTGACCCTTGATACCGGGAACTTGAATGTTCCGATACGCGTGCCGTCTGTCTTGCTGTATAGTTTGGTCAACTTGCAAGAGATGTTCTTGGAGACGACGAAGCCAGAAAATTGCTTTTAAGGCCTCTAAAAGAAAATCGCCTTTTTCAAAGAAAATAACATTCTTACACTTAGTCATTTTTTGAATTGCCTTCAATCAGCTCTTCTTTACAGCATTATCATCTTGACCTTGCACGTACGAGCATTTGCCAAATCCCGGAGGTTGTCGGCTAGACTCGTTGGATAGCTTGAGTAATTGCACACAAGTCTTGTGAAGACTGTAATTGCAAATAACCCCGTCTGGCAGGCCTAAAGGAGAATCGCCCCTAGCCTACAGCTGTGCAGCTTTGTGTAGCTACGCTTCACCATCCTCTGTTTTACGTGCTCGGTAGGACCTCTGTCACAGTTACTCAGAATGCGGATCGTCTTGTGAACGGATGCACTGCAAAGCTGGACTGAGCTGGAAGAGATCTCAAGAAGACCTTAATTGCAAATTCATCCATCAAACAGATCTTATTCAAGATCGCCCCTGGGCTACAGGGGAGCGGATTTGCATTCTACAAAACTTCATCTGACATGTATCTTGCTTGCAATTTCCACTTCAAACGCTGATAACTGGATTTCTGTACTGGATACGCTTCCGTTTGATAGCTCGTTGAAAAGCCAAACTAATTCTGCAAAGACTGAAACCATCAAAACACACATGCATCTAGATCTGGGCCTTCAAAAAGAAAATCGCCCTTGGGCTAGAAGGGAGCGGATTTGCATCTCTAGACTGCCTCCTTGATGAAAACACTCTTCGTAACCTCTGCTTCTGTCTTCGTTTGCCGGAGTTCTGTAACTCGGATAATCTTGCTTCATGGCTAATCGGAAAGCTGACTGAAAACTGAACATAATGAATGTGTTCTTAATCCAAAACACTCAAATCTTGACCTTCAAATGGAAGGGCGCCCCTAGGCTACAGGGGAGCGGATTTGTTTTGAATTCATTGATTTTCACCATTTTATGCTTTGCAAACACTGTATCCATCCCTGCGGTTGACCATGTCGAAGCGTTGTGACTGCTGAGGTGTGTGGATGACTATACTTCATCATTTTCACATGTACGGACACTATAAAGTTGATTTGCACGTTGATTGCGCAAGTGTCTACTACGTTACATAGTGAAAAGTTCCTAGACTTAGAATATTTTAGCATTTTTTTGCCAATCTGAAAATCCCCTCCATCAAAAAGCATTATTTCCAACATCTTTTATCGTAGAGCGTTCCTCTTTGAGTTTCAGGCTTAGATATTGATACCTGGTACTGGCCAACTGCCATTGATGACCCCGAAGATCCTAACTTTTCTCCTGAAAAAGTGAAAACTACCCACCAGCCTTAAACTGACTTTTAACTGAAACTGACTTCACCATTGTGATTGTGATGTGAAATAAGCCAATCAAAATTAATTTCAGCCAATTCTGACAAGTTCCTATTTTTTAGGGTTTCGGGCTAAAAATAGATTTCAGAAACCCTAATTTTCAAAATTTTCAAATTTTGCCAGTATCTTCCTGGCATCACACTGACTAAAATCCCATACTTTATTTGCCCAAAAACTGAGTTTTGACCCCACTTTTACAAGGTTTAGACCATTTTAAGCAAAATGCCTTAATGAAGCAAAAATTTCGGTTTGGGTACAACACAATACAAGATGATGTTTCTAAAAAGAAACAAACGTTAACAAAAGTAATTAACTGAAAGTTACTAAAAGCTAATTAAAGCAAACTAAGTCAACTGAAAGTAAACTACTGACTAACTAAAGGCTAAGTCGACCATTAAATAATACAATAATCCTTTAATATCTTCAACAAATGATATTCATATAATTTATTCACAAAATGTGCCTTGAATATTTATTCTTTGCTCCCCATAAATCTTCCTTGTGTTCGAATGATATATCCTTTAATCTCACACACTTCTTCCTTCCTCCTATTTAATTTGTACACATCTCTCTCACTTCCTTGCTTGCTATCTCTCTCACTTCTCTTTACATTTATATTCTTATGCCTTGACATGAAGGGAGACATCCCTTAGAATAGACACAACCTTTTGAATGGACATGTCCTTTTGTTAAGGAAACTCCTCTACACTTAAACACTTGTTAAGTTCTGCCTTTTGTAAACTAAATTCAATCCTTTTAAACTTTGCTAGATCGCAGCCTTCTCACAAATATAATTAGTACTTATGAAGTAATCGCCATTCTTTATTGAATGAATGACCACCTTTACATCAAATGCTGTTCTCCTTAATGGTATATTCATTGCTCTTATTTTTCATTGATTACTTGCATCTTAATCATTAACAGCTGCTTATTTTGGAATCATTGCCTCTTAAACCATGCATATTCATAGTGACTTGGGTGTTTAATCTCCATTTGTATAGCTTTGTAAGTCTAGTTGCTGCTCATTGCCTTTTCATACTTAATGAATCACTGCTCTTAGTTTGCCTTAATTGCTACACCATAATGATATATCACGCTACGTTTATTTTAACTATATTTGCTTACTCCTTAATGATAATATCATTCCTTTCTTGGGCAATCTCATATATATACGTGTCTTCCTCTTCAATCATGAAGTCAGCCAACATGATATTAAATGACTTTGTCTTGGGCACCAAGGATGGGGGTCAGCCCAAATAGGATATTTTATATTTTATATTTCATAAGGCAATGGACTTGAGAGGAAGGGTCAGCGAGTATTAGGCGTGTCTTTAAATGCCAATATGACATTAATAAGCTTGCCTTGAAAGAGGATATCTAAAACTCATTTAGATTGGCCTTTGGACTGCGATTAGTGGCATTTGGCCATTATCGATTGCGGTCATACACCTTTGACATCAATGACAATTAATCCAACAATCTCGTCAATAATCTCGTCCATACGCCTTTGACATCAATGACAATAATCTTGCCAACAACCTCGACTATACGCCTTTTGACATCAATGACAATATTTGCAACAAGGCATTCATAATAATTGTAAAAAGCCCTAACTCTAATTCTAAATCCTAAAAAAAAATAGGGTTAGGGTTAGTGCTAGGGCATATTTGCTAGTAAAAAAGCCTTATTGCTAACCTTAAACATTGGAAAAATTTAGCATTTAAGGTGAGGGTGACGGTGTATTTGCTAGCAAGAAAACTTCTATGCTAACCTCAAACTATTAAATTTTTAAGGCTTGTTGTTAGTGTTAGGGATTTTTGGTAAAACATCATGATCGTAGCTTATCCATTTTTGTGGTCCTCTCCCATCATATAACTTGATGGATTCAATGCATTTTCCCTAAATTTTAAAAAATGAAATATAATTAAACTAATCATTTTCTCATTACCTCATTGAAATTCAATGAAATTAAGAGGCCTTTACAAATGGATATTGTAATGCCATTTGGTAAAGGCAAAACTAACAAGGAATTTAATCCTAATATTTTGTTCCTCCAACTTATACATGAAAATATAGGCAGTTGTACACAAATTTATAACAATTAGGTACAACTTGATAATTGAAATGGATAAAATTTATCTAAAACCAAATCGTATAGCTTATTTATAATGGGTGACTATCGACCTAATAAATTTTTAGAAAAGCAAGCATGGAAAGGATAGCTCATTTGTTGCTTAAATTTTTTATGAATCATTACTATATAGCATGACTAAAAAAAAATAAAAAAGAAACATGACAAATTATTCATACTTATGTTTATGAAAATCTCATATGAGCTCCTCACTAATGTTCATTAGATTATCTATGATCAAATTGAATATATTCTAGATTTATGAGGAATACTATATGCTCATTGGCAAATAACAAATGCATATTAAAATTATTTTTGTTTCTGCACCAAGAAACTTTAATTGATTACTGTGTTACTAACTATGCTGGTGATTCTATTTATAGGAAATCTACCATATACTATGTCTTTCAAATAAATCGTACATGTACTATTCCATGGGGAGTAATACTTTCAAAAAGCTATTTTCTATGGTTTATTAATCAAGAGACAAAAAGACAAAAGTAGCTCCAAAGGAATCAATGTGGCTTTGAAGATTTATGGATACTAGTAAAAGTAGCACCTTACTATACAATAATTGAGTTATTTTACTAACTAAAGATTGTTATTTCCAACAAAAAAGAAAGAGAAAAGCAAATTGAAGATCATGGGCACTTCACTCAAGGCAAAGTTTTCCATTATAATATTTTTTTCCAGTTCTGCTTGTTTAATTATCAAGTGGTCTACTATGATTAAGAAGAGATAGATTGAAATCTCAACCATCACATATCAAACCTTTGTGTAGTGATTGGTCTTAAAGTGATGCAAATGACATCTCCTAGTGGCTAAATCCTAGATGTAAAACTTAGCAGGCATAATATAAGAGCTTTAGGCATTATATGCTCCAAACTCATCAACGCTTGGCCTTAGGTGATGCCATCAAGGGGGTGTGTGCCTATTAATGACACCATCTAGTGGTTAAATCCTTGATGTAAGACCCAACAGGCATAAGACCTCTAGGCATTATATGTATAAGTCCTTTGGACATATTCTAAATTCCTCTCTCTGTAAATCTTCTATTTGTAAAAGCATGGTATTATGTAAGACATATGGGCACTATGTAATGAACTTGAGGTAGGCGTCCCAAGCTCTAATAAACTCTGTAACAAGACTCGCCAGGACACGCTAGGACACGCCAGGACTCGGCGAGTCCCGAGTCGAGTCCACCTGGCTGAGTCTCGGGGACTTGGACTCGGATTCAACTTGTTTTCTTTTTACTTATTGTGAATGCAAAATGATGTACGCCATGAAGGTTTCTATGGTTTTGGAGGTCATAATTTGGGCTTGGTGGCAGCGGTGTTGCCTTAGGATCCCGCGAGGGGCGCTGCTCCTCGACCCTGTTGGGGGTGCTGCCCCCAGACCCCCTCAAGGGGTGTTGCCCCTTGACCCCGCTAGGGGCATTGCCCCTAGACCCCATTGGGGGCGTTGCCCCTTGACCCCACTAGCGGTACTGCCCCTAGACCCTCGCAAAGGGCACTGCCCCTCAACCCCATTGGGGCAATTGCCCTGAAACTTGAGATTATGGCTGTTGCATCATCCAAGACCTATCTTAGACACATTTGTAGGAAGGATGCAGGCTCCTTTGAGCCATAGACTTCTAGTTATTGTTTTGAACCTTTTGATATTTCATATTTTTTTGGAACATTTGATGTCATGGATTTCATATTCCATGAGTTTTGTATATATTTGACTATATTTATATATCTAAGTGTGCTATTTCCTTCAACAACTCAGCTATAGTTTGCGTACTTTCTACTTATGTGATCGATGTATACTTGTGTATGTGATCAAATTTGCTTCTATTTAATGATGTTATTGTGTCTTTAAGGTTTATTTTATAAAAGGGTGCTTGAAACAAGTTTTAAATTCTTAAAAATCTCTAAATTTCTAGGGTTTTTTCATTGTGCCAAGTTTGTGCCGAGTTTGGGCGTCGAGTCACCCTAGTCGAGTTTGAGCTGAGTTCGAGTCTCGTAACTATGCTAATAAAAACTTTATGATGCTTTGTATAAAGCATCATTTTTAAAACATTAAGATTATAAATTATGACAAAATGACTTTCATGTAGTGCGGAATACATGTTCTTCATTTTGGCATATATTTATGTCCATGTTTATCACTATCAAAGAAGACTTTTATTGGGGTGCTTCATTTTTTCTTTTATAGAAATTGACAGGTGATTTCCTCTATTAACATAATGTTATTAGGGGTCATACTTTTATAACATTTATATATTGTTTTAATACAAGGTTATAAAACCTTATGCTTATTATATGTTTCGTAAAGCATATGCTATTTAATAATTAATAATTTGCTAACTATTAAATTATTAATTATTTATCAATGGTTGTTTTGAATAGGTGTAACTAATACCTCTTTAGGAGGTTCTCTATCATTGAGAGGAGTGTGGAAATTTGAAGATCAATAGTGAATTATATCAATATACATATGGGGTATTACTAGCCATGTGGAAGTAAGAAGTGTTTTAATAGACCATTTTGTAAGTGTTTATTAATGAAATGATGCTTTATGCGGTTTTTATCTGGAAGTGTTTCTCCATGTATATGTTGTGTAATGTGTTAAATCTATGCTTGAAGGATTCTCATCTTTTTAATTTTTCACTTTTTTTATAATGATTAGTATCCTAAGATCTTAATTTCTAACAGTACCTTTCAAGCCTTGTAATCGGGACCCATCCATGCATTCATCTGTGTATTCATCATTAGTGCATCTTTGCATTTTAGTATACCCCCCAAGTTGCACTTAAGAGGGGGTGTTAAGGGTGAAAAGGTAAATCACTTAATTATTATTAGGTCCTATTCACACTAGCATGCTTAAGCTTACTTAGCTCATGTGCCTTTTTGTCTCAAGTCAAAGGATTATGACATTAGTCATGATCTAATTTAATCCTTAGCTTGAATTTCTTTATCCTTTATCAAGGATTTATTCATTGTATATTGTATCAATTATCAATCACTGCATTAATAAAATTCTTAGGCTTTACGATGTTGTACCCAAACCAAATTTTTTGCTTCATTAAGGCATTTTGCTTAAAATGGTCTAAACCTTGTAAAAATGATGTTAGGAAGATACTGGCAAAATTTGAAAAATTTGAAAATTAGGGTTTTTGGACCTTGTTTTTAAGGCAAAAAACCCTAAAAATAAAAACTTGTCAGAATTGGCTGAAATTAATTTTGATTGGCTTATTTTGCATCACGATCACAGTGGTGAAGTTGATTTCAGTTAAAAGTCAGTTTAAGCCTGGTGGGTAGTTTTCACTTTTTCAAGAGAAAAGTTAGGACCTCTGAGGTCGTCAATGGCAGTTGGCCAGTACTTGGTGTCAAAATCTAAGCTGGAAACTCAAAATAGAACATTCTATGATGAAAGATGTTGAAAAAGATGCTTCTCGATGGAGGGGTTTTTCAAATGGCAAAAAGTGCAAAAAATATTCCAAGTCTGGAAACATTTCACTTTGTAACGTGGGAGACGCTTGCACAATCAATGTGCAAATCAACTTTATAGTGTCCGTACATGTGAAAATGGTGAAATACAATCACACACACGTGTCAGCAGCAGTAATGCTTCTATGTGGACAACTCAGCAGTCGACACGGTGATCGCAGAGCGCAAAATGGAGGAAAATACCAAGACCAAGGAAAATCTGCGCCCCTGTAGCTCAAGGGCGCCCTTCAATTTGGAGGTCAAGATTCAGTTGTTTTGGGTTGCAAATATATTCATTCTCTTCGGTTTTCAGTCAACTTTCCGACGAGCTATCAAGCAAGTTTATCTGATTCTCGGAACTTCGGCAATTGAAGGCGGAAGCAGAAGTTACAGAGAGTATACACATCACAAAGGCAGTCTAATTTGTAGTTTCTGTGCCCCTGTAGCTCAGGGGCGCCCTTCAATAAGCCCCCTCAGATGAATGAATTTGCAGTTTCTGTTTCTGGGGGATCTCTTTTGATTTAGCCCAGCTCCGTGATGCACCCTTTCGCAAGATCATCAGATAAGTTGAGTAATCGTGATAGTGGTTCCGACAAGCACGTAAAACTGAGGTAGTATAAAGTGAAAATACCAAATTGTACCTCTGCTGCCTAGGGGCGCCTTGCCTTTAGGCCAGTCAGATGAGGTTTTTTTGCAGTTGTCGTGTTCACGAGACTTGTGCAAAATCCTCCTAGCTACGCAGTGAATCTATCCGTCAGCCTTTGGGATCTGTCAATCTCCCGTAATCGAAGAATTTGTGCAAAATAGGGACAAGTGGAAAAATGGCTAAGGGTTTTACACATTGCCTTGAAAATGACGCCCTTCTTCTAGAGGCATTAAATGCAGTCTTTTCGCTTTGTCACTCCGAGGAACATCTCTTCCAAGTTGTTCCAGCTACGCAACAAGCCTGTTCAGCACGCAAATCGGAGCAATTCGACTCTCGATAGCGAAGGTCAAAGTAGGGCACTTGGTTGAAATTGACAAAATGCAAAATCATGTTAATTTATGTTTTTGCTCCTCTGCAAGCCAGGGGCGCCCTTGCATTTGGAGGTCTTAATCCAGCATGCAGGCTTTGCACATGCAGTCATCGGGTGCGTAATTCTTCTAGCTATGCGATGGATCCAGCATCCAGGCGGCGGAAGTCATGGTTCACCGACAACGATAGATTGAAGCGTCAAATGGCAAATTAGAAAAATGGCTTGGAAAAGGTGCCCTTCATTTTGAGGCACCAAATTTAGTTTTCTAAGGTCACAACTCCTAGCAAACATTTCATCAGTTTTGATCTGGCTACACGATGAGTCCTCCAGTTCAGTTTCAGTGTCACCCGGGCACTCGAAAATCAGTGTTCAACAAAGGTTACCGTGACGTTTTCAACGAGTTGTAAAATAGGAAGTTAGCAAAAAACTCAACTTTTGCAGATGGACACCAAGAAAGTCAAAGTTTGACTTTTTGGAATCAAAAAAAGATTCTAAGCGAACCCAAAAAGAGAGATTTCAATTAACTTAATTAAATAATATTAAATTTCAATTTTAGCCTATAAGCTTTGCAAGGGCGAATTTCTTCAAAATTTTGATATTGGCGCCTATTTTGAGACTCATTGAGTTTCGCATGCTGAGTTGAACTGAATATTTTAATATTTTAATATTCTTGAGACTTCAAGTCAGTTTCTGTTGCACGAAGTGAGGTCCAATTAGATGGCTTCTTTTGAAATCAGGGTTTCTTCTTGCAGTTGGCGCCATGAACTTAAGATTTTTTCTATTTATTCAAAGATGGTGTCCATTTCTCTCATAACAGGTTGAAGTGCAAGCATTCAAAGGCATAATTTTTTAGATTTCCTTGCAGGTACAGTCCAGAATAATCGGCAAAATTCAGACAAACATAGGCGAATTTCTATAGAAGCAGAGAAAACAAACAAACAAAAAACTCCTATCTTCTGTCTAAATTTCTTCTATTCTCGTTTTAGGTATTCTTCGCATGCCAAAGGAAACGACAAAATTTTCAGAAACAGAGCATCTGGGTTCGTGTATTTCAGCATCAACGACAATACCCATGTCTTAGAATATTTCGTGAAAATTGCCTCGTTGCCTTTATTCTAGAGCACTTTGCTTTTTTCTGGAATTCTCTTTGCATGTGGGCCTAAAACGCATTTTTTCCAAAATCCATTGATCTGGGTTGTCTTAGAATTCAGTTCTTCACAAAAGCCATGTTCCAGACTTTTTCGAAAAAAATTGTCCTCACAGCCCCTTAGATCTCGACTGAAAACCTTTTGCATGCGGGCCTAAATCTCACTTTTTCACAATTCTGTTGATCTAGGTCGTCTTAGAATTCGATTCTACACAAAACCCACGTCTCAGAATTTTTCGTGAAAATTGCCCTCTGACGAGTTATTTTTAGCCTTATCTGGAGTGATTTTTGGCTTTCCGGAAAAGTTGTTAGAATATAGCCGTGTTCACGGTCAACGGGCCAGTTTTTCAAAATGCAATACACACAGAACGAATTGAGGACCAAGTCGGTCCTAATTCATGATTTCATCGGAACAGTTGACACAAACTTGCATAAGCTGCTTCCACAGGCCATTTTGGATCCGAAAAAGATAAATTCAACAATACTTCAAAACATCGAGAGGTCCAGGTTGCTAGAGGCGGCTTCTATCCCCATTTTAGTTCAGAGCATAGAATTCGTGATGTCTTGTATCAAGCATTACAATTCTATTGCCTGTGAAATTCAGTCAGCAGATGGACGGGTGATTTGCAATCTCAAGCCCCATGACATTGAGAAGTGTTTTGGTATTCCTTCACATCCAAACAGTTAGGTCATTACCATAGAACTGTGTGAAAAAGTGTTCAATGCTGATAAGGACATATGTCAATATAAAATGGCAAAAAGATGGCTGAAAGAAAAGAAAAAGAAATTGCCACATAATGTCGATCGCAGAGAGTTCAGGGATGAGTATGCGATTTTGATCACTCTTCTTAATTGTATCTCCGGTCATTCAAATGCAGATAAATTCCAGCCGTGGATGTATTATGTCATTGCTCAGATTGTTTCCAGGCAAGAATATTATGATTGGGCTTCTTTGATCTGCGACGTCATTCACAAACAAATTACTGGATTCCTTGTTGCCCATGATTTTCACATGTGTTCTTATCTCGTGTACTTGATTGCATATCAGAATCAGTTTAGAGGTTTGAACACCACGGGCGTTCTCAGTGTGTAGAAAGTTTATCATTACTATGATCAGCTTGAGTTCATGAAGTCCGAACGACATTTCAAGCGTGTGCAGGAAGCATTCTTGATGTACATAGTGAGAGGCCTAGACCGGGAACTACATGTGCGTATTTCAGTAGTTGCTCGTGAGGCAATGGCAGAATGGGCGAATCGGTTCATTCAGTTCCCTACATATACTTACATCCGTGTCTATGGTTATACAAGAAATCCAATCATGCTACCACGTTATCCTTCAGATAAGACGGTGTTAATGGAGTTTCTAAGGCAATTATTTGAAGTCCATTCACGGTTGCGTAACAAGCGCAAGCCGACAACCAACTTTCCTTTGCAGATGGGAATCTACCGATGTAAAACAATAGTTGATGCCAAGACTGCAGGTCAGGAGTTAGAGAACCTCAAGCTCAAGTACCTTGTCGACGCATGTGCATATGACCCTTGGGGTTATTATTCAACGCATCTTGGAGGTCACCCTCATCACAAGCCTACTATGGAGGACTACTGGGTCAGTTGCGAGGATGAGTTCGAGTTGCACCAACGTAGTTACAGTAGATTCACTCTCTCGTAGATTTCCCTTTACATGTCAGAGAATGTTGAAGGGTTGTCAGATGATGATGGGGATATACTTCCTCAATTCTTTAGAGAGCAGGTTGATACACAACCACTTCCAGCTGTTGATTGGTACACCTAGGAGTATTCATCCGTTGAAGAGAGAACATGTAGAGCTATTCAGAATAGCATGCTCTACCTAGAAAGCAAGAAAACAAGAGGGCAGTCATGCCAAGCACAGAGCCTCCATTGGTGGAATCTACACTGCCATCCTCGTCAAAGCCTAAACAAAAGAAAAGGAGTAAACCTCCTCAGAGAAACAAAGTGTTTGATAAATCAAAAGGGAAGACACTTGTTGCAGAAACACAGGTGGAGGTAGCTACGAATACAATTCAGAGCATGCCAGAGCCAGAGATACATCCTCCTTTGCCAGAGCCAACACCACAACTCCCAGTTCCAATTCACATTGATTTGGACTTGGGACTTGCCACTGCGTAGCCATACTTCTACACTTTTCGCTTCATCAGGACCTCCTGCAACCAACACCAATCCATCCAGTGAGATTAGTCGAGATTCTTCTTAGCTTGAGAGTCGGCTGGGTAGGAAGAGGAGGCAGTCGTCATACATACTTGACCACTCAGACTTTGATCACATCTAGCAGGATCCATCAGATAAGAGGATTAAGAAACAAGTTGACGTAGAGAGGAACGCTGAAAAAGAGATCATTGTAGAGACTGCAATACCTCCGCCAGATAAGAATTTGGGTGAGTTAGAAGTTGAGGACTTCGAAGTTATCAAGGTTAACCTTGGCAGGAGCACACGCCAAACAGAGGTTGATTTTCTTCGAGTTGCAATTGATGACATAATGGATAGAGTGACAAAAGACGGAGACAACAAGGCAGCCCTCAAGGCTGAAAATCAACAGCTTCATCAATGCATCTCTAATCTCGTCCATAGGCCTGAGAACGTCACCGCTTCACTCCCACAAATGGTAGAGCCACTAGTAGAACAGGGTCAGCTTAATCAGATGGTTGTGTACGGGAAGCGCATGATGGATTGGGAAGGGGAGTCTATCACTAAGGGCCGTTTTGTACTTGCAGAGCTATTTCAGTTGAGATACAACGCTCGCGAACTCTGTTTGCAAATTCAGGATTCAGAGCACAACTTGGAGGTTGACAAACCTAGGGATGATATCTTGATCGCTCACCTGGGGATGACATATGACTCGGTCGTTGATGAAGAGGATAGAGAAGCTATTTTTGATTAGAGAACACAATTAATCTTCAAGACAGAATTATAGGAAAAAATAACTTCAGAGTTGGCCGAGAGTAGAGAGCATGTGACTATTGCACTTCATTATGTGAGAAATTTTGTGTCACAAGTTTCTTGCCGATATTAGCGTGAGGGTGGTGAGTATGTTGAGCTTGCAGATATTCAGTCAGAATTGCAAACACTCATCCATGGAATTTTCAATGGAGACTCTGTTGGCTGTAAGTTAGATCAACTTACAGTCATGTCAACGTTGTTCGATGAGGCAGTCAGAAGAAGAGGTGAACTTCAGAGCCAGATCTCAAGTGGTGAGGATATGCTGCGCAGACATCATGTACTACGAAAGAGTATTAGTGTCCCAGATGGTGATGTCGTCAACGACCTCATGGAGGGGTTAGTTGCTCGAGATCAAGGCCAGTGAACTTCAGTTCAAGACGTCCCACCTTTTCTAAGACAAACATTAGACACAAGAGTTAAACTCGATGCCTCTTTTCGAGTTAACTTGTTGCCTCTTTCTGAGTTAACTTGTTGCCTCTTTCCGAGTTAACTCGTTGTTACACATTGCATGCCATGCCTTTCTTGGAAACATCTTTGTATAGTTGGAGTTATTAGTTAGTTTTCATTTCAATAAGGATGTGCATGTTGCACATGTCCATTTTGTTGAGTCTTGTTTCAGTTAACTGATGGTATCTTTCCAGTTAACGGTGTAGTTTATTTTCCTTAGACTTAGGCTAAGTCACAAGGTTTGAATTCGAATTCGAGTTCGGCAACATTGAAATTTGGATGAAGTTCGACATGGAAAAAATTCGAAAAGTAAAAAATTCAGATTAAATTCGCCTTATGTAATTTTATATATAAATATATGTAATAAATAATAAAATAAATCATAGAATAAAATTATAAATAGTATAAAGTTATATTATTATATAACAATTTAATATAATATTAATTATATTTAAATTAATTTAATATTATAGTTTTTTATATTATTAAAAATTTAAATATATATTAATAAGTATAAATTATAAGTTAATAATATAGTTTATAATTTATAATAATATAAATTATAAACTATAAATTATATTATATTTAAAAACTATTATAACTGTTATAATATAATATAATTTATAGTTTATAATTTATTATAAACTATATTAATAAATATAATTCTATAAAAATAAAAAATAAAACGTATATCATTCATAGATTTAAATTTTTAATATAGAAAAATTAACCCTAAAACACATAAAAGACAGTAAAAACAAATAAAATATAAAACAAACATAGGGAAAAAATTAAAACTGGTGACGTTGTGCCGAAGCTGTGAAGCCGGTGTGAATGCCGAAGCAGGTTGCCAATGTGAGTCAAAGAAAATGCAGGTCGCCAATTGTGGATATGGAGTTAAGTAGGATAGACAAGTAAAATACAGTTGTGGGTATGGAGATAAATTCTGCAACATTTGGGAAATTCGCTGGCGCGGGAAAAACCAAACTGCAACTTCAAGCATGAAATTACTCTTCACTAGACTCTGCAACTTCAGGCATGCACAAGAAAAAAATATTTAAAAACAATATATTTTAGTCAACAAAAAAGAACGACTATACCGTATGAATGCATTCACAAATTTAAACGATTTTTTTTTGGGGGGTTGAAATTCGGTGAAATTCGAATCTCATCCGTGAGATTCGCCGAATACTGTGACTTAGGACTTAGGGAATAAAGATCTTGGATGCTCGCAAGACTCTAGTTGACTCAATGTGATTTTAGGGTTGCCTACACCTTTGATGTCCATAAATAAGAGCTTTCAGCTCATTTGTAAATAACTTTTGTATGCGATAGCAATATATGCTGAGCCCACCTTGCCTGTAATATTGTTATTCTGTATTTGTTCATGAGTGCTTACTATATTAATGAATAGTTGTGCCACCTTGCCTTCATGTTATTACTATGGTGTTTATTCGAATCTTAGTTAAATGGGGTTGCTAGTTTGATTGTTTATTGTATGTGTGTTTCCCCAATGCAATTTGCTGTCCTAGTTGCTTACCTTATGTTTTGTTTCTAATAAGCCTATTTAGATGAACAAATTGCTGAGCCACCTTGCCCTCATGTTGCAAATCTGTACTTAAAGATTATCGTTTGATGTGTGTGTCAATAAACCTATTCAGTCAAGCAAATAGTTGAGCCACCTTGCCCTCATGTTGTGAAGCTGTACTCAGTTTATTGTGTATTTGTTTGTTTCTAATAAACTTCTCCCTAGCCAAGCAAATAGTTGTGCCACCTTGCCTTCACGTTGTGAATTTGTACCTGAAGTTTATCGTGTAATCACATTCCTGCTCCTTTTCCTCATGCTCTGTTTTCTTGAGGAGATTGGATAGTTTAAAATTTTTAGTTGTAGTTAAGACCTGCGAAACCAGAGAAAATCCTTAGCTGCAACGTCCTTGGTTTTCTTAAACTTGTGCCTCTTCCAGCTGAGTCAAAAAGATAGGATTTAGATATTTTACTTTTAGAACGCATATCAGCAAAAGAGGGAGCTTCCCCTCCTAATTTGAAGAGCAGTCATTACGCACTATGCATAGCTATCCGTACCAACTCGCACTCCAGAGGTGCTAATTGTTACGCCAACATACGACAAATCTATTTCTTTTTCTTTCTTTTGTGATATGGTGTTTTGGTTGTAGGTGATCATTGGGAGCTGTGGAGTTCAATCATTAACTCCAATAGAAATAAGTCTTGAATAAGGATCAACATGGCCCCAAGTTATCAAATGTGTACAAATGATTCTAGTTGTCTCCCTTCTTCATTGCAAGTGAAGGAATATATCCTTTAAAGTTTATTCACAAATTTAAGGAAATGGCTTCAATTTGAATTCTTGAAATTACATGCCATCTTAGATCATGAAAGATAAGCTAACCATGAACACCATATGATTGCACGGCCTTCATATTTTGAATTCTTCCTTAAGATTGTTGATTCGGCCTCCAAAGGTACATGTACATTATCAGGCTTGGTTCAAACTATTGTTTGAATTGCAAGGCCAATCTCCAAACACAACTTCAATAACTTGACAAAATAACAATAAATACAAAGAAAATTAAACATATCTTTTTGGGTGATGCAAGATTGCATGACCTTTGAAATGCTCTTGCATTATTTCACCACTCTTTGATCATCATGATCCCATGAAGACAAGGTGAGAATAGGCTACTAAAAGTGACTCTTAATACCCACTACTTTTAGACATGTATATTCACCAATTTTTTTCTTGGTTGGTATGGTTAGGTTTGGTAATACCATCTACACACATATATATGTATTTATGCATGTGTGCATATATCATATATATATATATACATGTGGGCATGTGGGTGTGAGATTGAACCCACCTATCCCAAACCAAGGAAATAAAATCAAAGAATCACTGAACCCAAACCCAAATTGGTAACATTTCTTAAAAGTGTTAGGGGAGAATATTGTCTTGTTTTTATGATATAAGTGTAGGAAATTTAAAACATTGGAGGAAATTTGAAAGGAATTATACATTTGATGTGTCTAGTTGGCTTTCCAATTTAACTCCCTACTTGGAGTATAGGTGGAGCTCTAGACCGCTTTAGAGATCTCTAATGCTATTTTTCAAATGCAAATGTTTGAATTCCAGCACGCAGTCCTAATGAACCTAATCCAAAGAGAGGAAAAGATTTGGTTGTAGTTTTTCTTAACAATTTCTTCTTCTAAAATGAACCCTCAAATGAGTGCTTTTGATGGGAAGGTGACCATAATTGACGAGTCCTAAAATGGGTACACTTATATCATGGTTTTAGAATATTTTTCTACTCCATTTTACCTCATTTCACTACCCATACATTCATTTGACCCCATAATAATTATTCTATGATAGTTTGATTTTTGAGGACTATTGATAAAATTTTGAGTTTAATAAATTTTTTGGTAGGAATTGAGAAGAAATTGAAAGTTGCTTGTTAATTGTTTCTATAAATAATTGGTTGCTTGTAGCGTTGTTGTTCCAATGATACAACATAGGAGCTCAAAGGTAGGTTCCAACATCTAGAATAAGAAGGCCTGTTTAGAGCTTTGGTGGGCATTGTAATAGTAACTTGTAGAACGTTGCGAGTCATAATTTGCTGCTGCTACAACTCATTTTCCAACTTGGTAATTTGTTTTCCTAGTTATAAAAATTATAATAAAGAGTTAATACATGACTCAACAGATAAACATTTATCTTTTCAAATAAGTTGTTATTTGAGTTAAATGATTCGTTGTACTAGATAAGATCTGCCCAAAAAAGATCTGAGTTGTCGTAAAGAATAATTATTCCCACAAGATCCGTTTAGAAATCAGATTTGATGTTAACTCATTTATCTTGTTTTTGCCTAATGAAAGTATCAAGGATGGAAGGAGAAGTAGGGGGAGAAAGGAAGCAGAAGAAGAGGAGAATTGTTATAAACCTATTCAATAAAATTTTATTTCAGAAATTACACTTTGCTTTGATCATTGCATAATATTCAGATTTAAAGGGGGGGACACCCCAATTTTCCTGGGAAAAAATCTGCCTTGCAAGATTGAGGGTTGGTGCCTTTCCGTCAAGGATAGATCATTTTATGTGTGTATTTTTATCTCTATTTAATGTTTTTGATGTGTGCATGATTTATTATTATTTGTAGTTTAGTATCAGATCTAGATCATCCAGGATTAGTTTAGATTCATTTTAGCTTTTTATAATTTTCAGCATTAGCTGATTTGAGCAATTTGCTTTTGTAGATTATCTATTTTTACTTTTTTTATTTTCCAAATTAGTTTGCATTTATTGTAGCAACCCCTGGTCCAAGCACTTGTAGCCTTGTTTGCATATATTTTTCTGCAATAGTCACAAGACTATGTTCCTTGGTTTGACGGAGGGAATATTTTGGCCCATCATTGACATTCCCTCTGTATTGCTGCTCCTCATCAAGAGAATATGCTCAATACTACCAGTGCTGATAATATTTGTAAGTGTGCTTTCAATGCCACATTTGCTTTTGCTCCTCTTTCAACTAGGCTGAATTTTTTGATTGTGCAGTCCCTTTAGGGTTTCCAGCCCTGCTGATTTAATCACAAAAATCTCTTACTATGCTCTTATTCTTACTTCTCATTATGCCACTTCCAGAATTCCAAGTCCTATAATGATTGACCATGTCACTATGCTTTTCCATCCTCGTCCCATAAAACTTTGATCTAATGTGAAGCCTACTGAACTGCTCTCACTCATTGAATGTGCTTTTCCTACCCCTGGGAACAAGAAAGCGAACTAAAACATTGAAAATCAGCCTGCTAAACATTATTCCTCTTCTGAGGCAACCATTCGCTTAACTCAGCAAATATAAACAACATACTCAATGGCTTGATGAATGTCATGGAGGTTCAGCATTAATACCAATCTCTTAACCTGGAGAATCAAAAGCTGCTGCTCCAAACTTGTAGGAAATACAAAACAACCAGAGGGGTATAATTAGTAGCCTGCATAAGCAAGAGTAAGCATTATGTATTCTGAGGCATTGCTATCACACAGCTTAGAGGGGTGAAGCAATTCAACATCTTTTGAATGCTTATAGAATCAGTAGAGATAGCATATTCCTCCAGCAATAGCAACAACAGAAAAAGCAATGCATTGAAAATAACTCCTAATTAGTATGTTCATTCTCTCAATAAGTTTCCAGCAGTCAAGTATCAATGGGGTATGCTTCATGGCAGCCATGGAGACACTCAACATGGTTGGATATGGAATCAGGAAAATCCTTTGACTGCTGGTTTGAGGGGAAACATCATTGGAGCAATTCTTGCAATCTCAGAAGAAAGCTCTCTGTTCGCTTATGCTTTTTGATTAAGCATAAGTTTAACTTTGATATGATTGCTTGTTTGTGAGCTCTGCCTAGCATATCATATGTTTACTCTTCTTTTAGATGTCTTCAAGGATATTGAATAGCACGGTAATTTCTGACCTGCACTTCTCGATCTCTTTGGTCTTTTGGGTGCTCTGTTTAGAGAATTGTTATATGCCCTCTCTTGTTTTTAATAAAAAATGGTTTTTCGTACTTGATCTTGTAACTATCATTTATATCAGTATAATATTTTCTCTTTATAGAAAAATTCCTTAATGGAGAGATTGGAGATAGAGTATTGAGAAGACCACCTACAATTATGTGACAAAGGATGCCTTCAATGTGTATTTGGACATTTCATTTCCCAAGAGATCATACTTGTCTCTTGCTTGTTTTCTCTCGGAAAATACTAGCTAGGAAACAATATTTTGTTGAGTAAATCATTGTCATCATGAGCATCAATAGTGGTACACATGGTGCAGTTTGAACAAAACTAAAATATTATACAAAGAAGACAAGGCTATATATTCTCTTGCCTCTTTTCTTTGGAAAAAGACTAACTAGGAAAAATATTGTTTTGGGGGTTAAAACTTTGGGTTCATGATTCAATTGTGGCTCATCTAGCCCAATATGATCATGTTACCAAATTTTGTAGTTTGTTTGTTGCTATGTTGCTGGTCTTGGCATGGGGATGGGGATGGGTACAGTTATAATGGTACACCAATTTTTTTCCATTGGGTACGTGTACAGGTTTATATATATATTAAAAAAACAGTGATACTCATAATTGCCAATAAACAAAATATTTAAATACCTCATGATTTGCAAAAAAGAAAACTCATAAATCCATAATTTAGTGACTTGTCAAATGTCAATACACAATGAGAATTACAATCAATATTCAACAATTTTCATTGGCTCTTCATTGAGAGCATCAAAGTCAACATTTGGTTCAATTTCATTTGAATTGCAATGAGTTACAATGCCACTTCCACTAGCCATGTCGTATGTAGAAGTTGCCTCATCTAAATAGATTTTTTGGTAAGTTGTGCAACAATGAAGTCTAAATGAGCACACTCAATAGTTAGATCTCAATTCTTCGTCACCCCCTCATTATAATCAAGTTTCTTATGTGACAAGGATTCCAATAACTAGTGGGGGTTGGGGAGTTGAGACCCCGATAGGGTTGAAGGGTAGTGTCCCTCGCAGGGTTTGAGGGAAGCTTCTTCCAAATCAAAATTAAGGCTTTTGAAACTACACAAACCTTCATGGTGCATGCTAGTTTCATAGTTTTATCATTGAAAGGCGAAATTAGGTATTTGGCACTTTTTTGTTTATAAAAATAATTCTTTTTGGTATTTTCTTTGGGAACTTAGGGTGCTCGGGCAAGGCCCTAGGCAAACCAAATGGCATACCGGCCTTGGAGTAGGCCAATTGAGGTATCGGGGAGGTGGGGAGGGAGGAGGGGGGAGTGTTCCAGGAGAACCTAATAGGTTTGTTGAAAACTGTTTTTGTTAAAATGGAGCTTAGGGGTGAAGCTCTTATTGGGAAGATTGGAGATGGAGTAATGAGAAGGTTGCTTACAATATTGTGGCAAAGGATCTCTATGATGTCAAACCTTTATGAAAATTATGTGAAATAACAGAAAATTAAAAAATTTCACTTCAGTCATTGCAAGGTAGGGCACATAGTATCGTCAAGAGTCAAGAAAGCTTCGCTATCTTCAAGAATCAACAAAGCTTCTGCTCTATGGCAATTGTCACTTTTCTACAGCCACAAAAATGCTCCAAGGAGAAAGGAGGAGACTTGGCCTTGTATTCCTCTCCAAAATGCGGACTCTTATAGCTAGGGTTTATGATTGCCAAAACAATAATCTTTGCTTGGTTTTCTAAACAGGAGACATACTGTGTATTTAGGTAACTTCTAGCTAAGAACGCTGATCTTCCTTAACAGCACTTTAATACCATGTTCCCATGTTGAGGATAAATTCCTCAAGTAACATGCATTCTGTGATTATTAGAAGGGATCTGCTCCAGGAGAACCCAATAACATAGGTTTGTTGAAAACTGTCTTTGTTAAAATGCAGCTTAGGGGTGAAGCTCTTATTGAGAAGATTGGAGATGGAGTAATGAGAAGGCTTCCTACAATAGTATTGCAAAGGATGTCTATGATGTCAAACCTTTATGAAAATTATGTGAAATAACAGAAGATTTAAAAAGTTCACTTCAGTCATTGCAAGGTAGGGCACATAGTATCTTCAAGAGTCAAGAAAGCTTTGCTATCTTCAAGAATCAACAATGCTTCTGCTCTATGGCATTTGTTACTTTTCTACAACCACAAAAATGCTCCAAGGAGAAAGGAGGAGATTTGGCCTTGTATTCCTCTCCAAAATGCAGACTCTTATAGCTAGCGTTTATGATTGCCAAAACAATAACCTTTTCTTGGTTTCCTAAACAAGAGACATACTGTGTATGTAGGTAACTTCTAGCTAAGAACGTTGATCTTCGCCAACAACACTTTAATACCATGTTACCATGTTGAGGATAAATTCCTCAAGTAATAGTAAATACACATTCCGTGATTATTAGAAGGGATCTGCTTGACAACCTGCCTATTGCTTCACATCCCCTGTCCACCTTGATTTACTAGCAACTCCACGAAGTCCAGTGGTAATCATTGACAGACCTCTGCTGCAACAGCCTGTAAAATTAAGTACCTGGTTATCACTCACACCTCTCACCTCCAACACCAACCAAGAGGGCATCCAGGAAGAGAGATCTGTCCCTAACGAACATGGCAAGCTGCTGGCAGGCGGAACTATTCCTTCAAAACTGAAAGGGATCTTTGTTAACCTGGAAACTGCTCACAAATGATTTCTGGTATTGTTTGCTATGATAAGTATGTTGCACATATACTAGCCATGGGTCCTTTATGCATATAAAGTTGTATGTTCCTCAAATCTGACTGTTATAAAAGTAAGTGTTTTAATGCATGATGGGTTCTTCCTGTTTGTATATTTTTGCGTATAAATATGTACTTCTGTTTATTACAAAAAATTTAGAGAAGTAATCTAGTTCCATAATAAATCATAACAATAGTGTCAGTAATTCAAATAACAATAATAAACTTTCAGATATGAAGATGCATTGATACTAAATAGTGAAAAGGTTCCCACATATATAGGCGTTAACATGGGTAGGACATTCCCCTCACATCCCTCACAAAACTGAACCAAACATGACTCAAACACTAAATACAAGATATTTATGAATAATTCCTTATTTTTACTATGAGCTAAGAAGCATTAGACACCCAAGGTTTACCATAATGAGATGTGTGAAAGTAATTAATGATAATTTTGATTACCTTTAATGAACAAGAACAGAATGATAGAGGGACTCTGAATACATATATGCCTCAACATTAACGAGGCAGATCTAAGTGAAGAAATTCTCACCTCAAAATAGTAAACAACTGTCCCTTGAAGTCAACCTTGAGTTGGATCAGTGATATGACAAAATGCTTTTGACTGATGCCAAACAAATCCTTGAGAAGTCCCTTTGATAGGCATGTGAATTCATCACATTCCAATGGGTGAGTACCAAGTCACTGTATGCTAGATAAACCTCTCATTTGTTTGAAAAGCTGTATTAGATAGCTAAGTAGTCGATAATTGTACATCTTCTCTTTGAAGATTCATTACAATACTGGAAAAGCTGGGGATTTAGTGGGCAAGGATCAAGTCACTGCACAGTTGGAAAACCTTTCATTCGTGTGAAAAGCTGTACTAGATAGCTAAGTAATGGATAATTGTACATTTTCTCTTTGAAGATTCATCACAATATTGGAAAAGTTGGGGATTCAGGAGTTGCTTGAATAGATTGTTCATGAGGAATAACGAAGGTGCCTCTCCAAGGTTTGAGTGATAAGGCCAAGAGATGCACTCCATATTCCAAGAGTAATGCTTCTCTCACATCACTGTACGGCCTATGTTTTTTTATGTCTAGATAATTCTAGTCTCCAGAATCCTAAAATCTCCATTTGTTGGGGATTAAAAGATCCACTTTTCTATAACAATTAGTAATTTAGGATAGTCATCCACTTCTAGGGCCTTTGGTCATGGGGTTCGATACAGATTTTACAATATTGTTGCAACAAATCACACCAAATATGTTCATTTGTATAGGAGCTAAAATATGAGGCATGAGAAAATCTGGCTGTAGTCTTCAACATGCCAATAAGTAGTCAGTCAATAATTTTGGGATTCCATAAATGCAAATATAAGTTTGTTATTGTTATCAGATGGATGATCATAAAATATCATGTGATGTGTGCTATTAAGAATGGTGATCATGGTTTTTGGTGATATTTATCATTCCGTTTGTGCACGCATACTGATTTGCAAACAAAAGAAACAAGAATTAAATCTTTGGCCTTACAGAAATCTTCTAATATTTATCTTACTCACTTGACAGGGCAATTTGTGAAAGGGCTATAAAACTAGATCATGAACAGGCTGTTAAACATTTAGAATCCACATCAGAAAAATCCAATGACAATATTATTGTTATAGATGATGAGACTCAAGATAAAGACAGACATAACTTTTCAGTTCGAAGAGCTCAAGCACAAGAACATCAGCAAAGGATTAGGAGGTCCAAAAGAGCAGAGTATTTGAGTGCAATGTATATGGAAAAATGCCACACTCTTTCCGAAGTGTTTGATAAGGCAGCTTGGTGTGATACACCAACAGAGGTGATATTACTTAATGCATTTGTTAGTGCGATAGCTGCTGTGAAGAAATAAAATGAACTGTTTGTTTCTTCCCAGTAGAATCAGTTTTGTTTTTTATTCAACAATTTTATCTAAATTGTTGTTGGTGGTGGTTATGCAGATTCCAGATCACCTGACATGTAGAATCACATTGGATATATTAAATGACCCTGTAATAACTCCTAGTGGCATAACATATGAAAAATCTTCTCTTCTGGAGCATCTTCAGAAGGTGGTTATTAGAGGTTATTAGTGGTTTAGACACCCACTTGAGTTCTAATTCATGTTGCTGTTGCATTTGTGTTTAGTTTTAACTTCAAACATGCAATTTATACCAGGTTGGAGAGTTTGATCCAGTTACCCGAGCACCACTGCTAGCCGATCAAATTATACCCAATTTTGCCATCAAAGCAGCTGTAAGGGCTTATCTCAAGGACAATGGTTGGGCATATAAACATGAATAAGAACTATTTGGGGACAGAAGGATCTTGTATTGTGTGACATAAATGTCTGCCATTTCTAAAGGGTAAGATTTTACTGTTAATTTTTTTTGTTGAAATACAGTTTTGATAGGCATCTAATATATGAAACAAGTTCCGGTCTTGGACAGATATGTTCATTTTTAATTTTCACAAACAAGCAAACGGAAAATAGATATCTGAAAATATAAATTCTGGAAAAAATGTTTTAGAAGCACAGGTGCTATCTGACAATAAATCCTAGCAGGTTGTTTTGAGTTGAAATCTGTTTTGGAAACAAAAAGTACAGAGCGTTATATTTCAGCCTAATCCAGAAGCTATCTGAATATTGTCGGGCAATTTTTCCTTGTGAATTGCAAAATCAAACAATTCACTTTCATCAGGAGTCTGAATTGAAAATATGCATATACATGAGAATTTTTCCATTAAATTATTTGTTTATCAGTGGTTCTCCTATTAGAGTCCCTACCTTGAATGGAGAGAAGGTTCATGATAATTTGGCTCATTATATCACAGACAATGGGATCTCAAGTAATTTTCCCTATCTGCCTTGTTCTAGAGTGTGTGGTGGTCTTTGATGGGCATATGCAGTGCCTCTGTTCTTTAAAATCTTGGTAGGAAATTTTCTCAGTATCCAATGTCATTGAGAGAATGAGTTATCTTATTGTACTTTGTAACAGAAAATAATGCAATTTACATTTATACAGATCGTCTTTTAGTCCATATTTAAGATGTGAGCAGCATATACATTCTGATTCAGATGAAAGGGTAGCAAATATCACAGAAACAGTCAATTCCTTTGTATCTTTAATGTTGTCCAAAAAAGTGAAAGAATAAATATTGCTGTTATATAATTTCCTTTTTCCTGTTTCAACTCAACAATGGTATTGAGGGTATAGCTTTAGGATGAATTCATAGAGCCTTTATATTTTTTGCAGTTAAAAATTAAAAAATGACGATGTTAAGCATTGTCTGAAAATACTTCCAACAGTTTCTATTATCATAAAATATGCAAGCTTACAGAAATTAGGCATCGGATAATATTTATTGGAAAAGATCTTGGTTGCACACAAATGGCTATTATGCAGTGAATGAGATGAAATGGAAAGGGAATGGATTAGCTCCAGGAGGGCCTTCCAGCGCATGTAACAGGTCTAAAACGATATTCCTGAAAGAGGAAAGATTTAGATTGGTGAAAGATATCTATTTAAAGGTTAGTAAAAATTTGGATTATACTTGAGTTTTATTTTCTATTTTTGTCCTATTGGTTAAGTAAATGTATGTTCCTACATTTTTCCTGAATTAGCATACAGATTTATCAGCATCAAAAGCTTGAGATATTGTAAATTATTCTAAACACTTGCTGATTTAGTGTATAGATTTAACAGCATGAATAGCTTGAGACATTGCAGTTTGTTCTAAATGTTTGCTGATTTAGTGTATATATTTATTAGCACCAAAAGCTTGAGATATTGCAATTTACGTTGGTGACTCTCAATGCATATGCGGTATTTAGCTGGAGGAAGGCTACTTCTTCATCTTTCCTTGGCATTTGACCTTTTATAAAGGTGCGCTCTTCTTTTCAATGGATTTATCCATTGTTTCCTGCTCAAAAGGATTTTGTATGAAATGAATTAGTTATCTTCAAAACCTATACAATAAGTCATGCACAGTTTTTATCAGCTTTATAGGAACTTGTTAAGGAAAAATATCCTATAATGTGTTTGGTTGACATTGAGCTACTGAGTTGAAGTTGGGGCACCTCTGTGGAACATCTCTGTTTGAAAAACATTGTTGACATGCTTGATTAATCTTGAAGACAAGTTCATTAAATGGAAAATGCTTCAGTACTATAGTTTGCTTAGTTCGCAGACTGCTTAGCAAAAATGCTGGCAGGTAAGAATGATGCCTTTCAATTTCTCTAAGGTATGTTTGACATAAAAAATGTGGCATGCTATGCTTTTGTACATCATTTAACATCTTTTAACTTTTAACTGTGAAATTGTCTTTCGTTAAGCATCTTCCATGTTTTAAAAGAATTGAAGAAATGGATACAAAGTATTCATTGCAGTGCACTTTTACCTCTATGTTATTCTGAAATTCTTTCTTTGGAAGTTAAATTGTTTTGGTAATGGTAAAATTTAAGAGTATATTAAGTCAAAATGTAGAGATAATAAAATTAAAATGGCTTCTGAGTTTTCAAGATAGTTATCAAAAAATCCTGCAGTGTAGGAATGAGTTCATGTCTTCGTTCTCGTGTCCACAAGTTTTGGTGGCTACGTTTATATATATTATTGCTGTGCCCTTATTCATTTATTCATGTGCCGTTAATTTGAATTGCGTCCCCATCCCTGTATGGTGCCCATAACTATACCCCACATCTCCAGGTGACTAGTTTTCAAGATGTCAACTATGGGGTCCTTCTGATACATGACATCTTGCTTGATCCAAACTGTTGAAGTGATAATATTTCAGTGTCTAGGTTTTTTTTGATCTGTATCCTTTAAATCTGGAAATTTAATTTAATTTAGAAATGACAGGCCAATCAAAATATATGGAATCATTAAACCCGCCGTCAACGGGGTGCATTTGCCAAAGCCAAATGACGTCGTCATGTGTGCACCTTGTGACCAGCGAGGATCTCATATGTGAAGAGAGTAGGGAATGAACATTAGCATCTTATCCTCTCCTTTTCTCCTACCCCTCCCTCTATCCATCAATCTAATTTTTAGAGGCCATTTCTTATAATTAACAAACATATCATCAACCGTATTTAAAAATTATATATAAAAAATCATTAAATATAAATAATAAATAAAATGAATTGTATATAAAATCAACGGGTTGTAGCTTAATTGGTTGATCACAATTGGTGAAGGTGATAATATGTTATTTAATTATGCCATCCATGAAGATTCAAATCTTCCCAAGGTGCATAAATAAGGATGAGGTCATGATTATGCTCTGGACAATTATGGATAAATTTGTGCAAAAATATATATTTAGTTTTAACATAAAACCCTAAAAGTATTGCAAATAAATTTATATTGAGAGTTGTGTTGGAAATAAAGTCAGATCTATGTATTTAATTCTATAATAATAATAATAATAATTTATTTTAATGGTGTCCATGCAAATGGGCATTAGATGTAAATTAGAAAGTGAGAAGTTCAAAGTGTGCTCACAATTCTCCTCCCTCCTAACAAATGAGGGTTTTATGTGAAGGTATTGTGTGTGTATTGCATAATCTTTTATGTTATTTATCTTCAATTTTTTTTTGTCTTCATTTTGACACGTCCAATGGGACTTTCCTCCCTATTTTAATATTTTTTTGGTGAGTTTTGCTAGGTTAGATGACATTTACCTTACAAACATGTCATTTTTATGTTTCCATGTTTCTTGGAAAGCATCCTAGGGGACATGAGAGAAATGTATTTAATTTTGGCATATATTTTTGAGAGGAAATTTAATGTTGTTAGAAGTTATACATCATTAGAAGACAAAATTACCCCTTCTAGGCATTCACATTGGGAATGTGAAAGGTCTTGAGTGGGGTGCCAAGTTTGGAGGGAAACATGTGTCCATTGGTTCTCCATTTAGAAGTTGAACAATCACCAGAGCATCTTGAATTCTAGAAGTTGAAGGGGCTATGGGTTAAGTGCCCATGTTGAAGCCTTGCGCACATTAATTAATTTATTAGCATGGCTTGGAATTCCAAGGGATGCGGGTTTTTGCAAGTGGTTTTGACACCTCTTGTTTCGATTTACCATTGTGGTTTTGTCTCTCACAAATTCTATAGATTGGAGCCTTGAGATGGCAATATCATCTTGTGTTATTTGTAGGTGTATGGAAGCATCCGAGTTGTAGAAGATAAACAATGAAGTGTATTGTGGTGTATCTCTCTTGTGAATATAAATTAAATATTTGTCCTCTTTTTTCGTGTGGATTTTATTTTCAAAAGGGTTTCTCCATGTAAATTTGGTGTGATATTTATTTGCTGATTTTTCTATTATGGTGAATGTGCAATCACATACACATAATCGAATTTGTTAATTTTATTTTCGGATTTGAATACACATACATAAGTTAATATTGCAACTTAGTTCCACCTTGTTTTCAACATTTAGTATTAGAGCTAATGGTTCTATTTAGATGGGGACACCTTTCACGTAAGTGTTTGAGGTTCTCTAGCCAATGAGAGTTCTTATTTTTGTGGTATATTTTAGATTTGTGAAGAAGATTGTATTCCATGACTTTTATCTTTTGCCAAGATATTGAAAAGTTCAATGGAACAAGCTATGAGATGTGGAAATTAAAGATGAAGGATCTCTTAGAAAAGAGAGATCAATGGTTGCTAGTTTCACAAACAAGTAAACTAGTTGCAATGAGTGATGAAGATTGGAAAAAGTTAGACAAGAAGGCATGAGTAGCCATTTGATTGTGTCTTACGGATTTTGTCCTTTGAAATGTTTTTATCAAAGATACCACATATAAGTTGTGGAAAAGGATAGGTTATATATATCAAACTATAAGTTTGTCTAACAAGTTATATCTCAAAAGTAGATTATATGCATTAAAAATGAAAGATGGTGAATCTGTAGCGGATCATTTAAATGCTTTTAATTTGATTATGAATCAACTTACATCTATAGATGTTAAAATTGAAGATGAAGATAATTGTATCTATTTCTTTTGTTCTTTGCACGAATTTTGGGAAAATTTAATTATTGTCAAAGTAGTGGTAATGTAGAACCAAAGATGGACTCCATGATTTCCATACTTATTTTAGAGGAGATGAGGCGAAAGTCCATGATTGTTGGCTCCCAAGATGCCTTGCATAGTGTAAGGTAGGTCCAAAGAGAAAGGGCCAAAAGGGGATAATAAGAGGGATAAGTCTAAATGACATTCTAAAACCCTCATAAAGAGCAAAGTGTTGGAATTGTGGTAAAAAAGGAATGTAGGAGTAAGAAAAATAATTTTGATTCCTCCATAGAAAAGTCCTTTGATGATGATTTTGATGCTTTGTTTATTTTAGCGTAACACTTTTAGTGACGATGTTTGGCTTATTGATTCAGGTTGCTCTTATCGCATTACTCCTCACAAGGAGTGGTTTACTAATTACAAAGCATATGATGGGGAGAAGTTTTCCTTTGTGACAATACAAAGAGGATTGTTGGTAAGGGAAAGGTAAAGTTGTGTTTCAATGATGGGAGGATTAAAACTCTTGATGATGTTTTGCATATTCCAAGACTTTCAAAAAATTTACTTTCAGTGTCCAAGTTAAATAATTTGAAATGCATATGACATTCGATAAGATTGGTTGTAGGTTGGTAAGAGGGGGTTTGGTGATAGCTAAAGGATCTTGAATAAGGAATTTGTTTAGGCTAAATACCTCTACTTTAAGTAACTTTGCCAATGTTCCTAACATTGAAAATGCATGTACGTTGTGGCACCATAGATTGGGCCACATAAGTGGACTTAAGACTATTCTAAAATGTTGGTTGATGGTATTTTTAATTATTTTGTTGGTAAAACTGATTTTTGTGAACACTGTGTGTTTGACAAATAAAATAGATCATCATATTCTAGTGGAACTAATACAACAAATGGATTATTAGAGATCACTCATGCAAATGTATGTGTGCTAGTACATGCTGATTTTTGGGTATATCTCGATATTGTCTCTTTCATTGATGATGTCTCAAGATACACTTAGATTTATTTTATGCGATCAAAATCTAAAGTTTTCACCAAGTTTAAGAAATTTAAGGACTTATTTGAAAAACAAATAATTATAGGATAACAATGTTGAGGTTTGGCAATGGGGGTGAATATGTTTCCAAAGAATATGATGAATTTCTAAGCATGCAAGTATTGTTCGACAAAAGACAACTCCTTATACTCCCCAACAAAATAGGGTAGCAAAAAGAATGTTAAATAGCGCTAAGTTTGATAAATGTTTTTGAGTAGAAGCGGTTGGTATTACTTATTTAATTAATAGATCTCCTTGTTCAACTCTTGTTGTTAAAACTCCTTATGAAGTGTGGAAAGATAGAAAGCCTTTTGTTTCACACTTAAGGGTCTTTGGTTGTGAGACTTTTGTTCATGCACTTTAAGAGAAGCAATCTAAATTGGATCCAAAAGCACATAAATGCTTATTTGTTGGTTATGAAGAGAATGTAAAAGGTTATAAGCTTTGAAATTCTCTAACTCGTAAAATAATTTTGTCTAAAAATGTGTTTTTTAGGGAATTTCGAGCTTACTCAAGAGAAGAACAACTAAGAGAGAAAGTGAAGAGGTAGAAAATGATAATGAAAGCAAATCAATGAAAACATAAATCAAATGCATGCAATAATACAATTATACCTTCATTTTTCCATCTCCATAGATTGAGCTCCAAGTTGCATCCAACGCTTGTAGATTTGCTCTTCAAAATAAGGATTGTGGATTGCTCTTAGTGATTTTTCTAGCATAATAAGGATAGCTCAAATTGTTTGTGTTGTTGAAAATAGGATGGCAAGACTTGAATTTATAGATTTTTGGATGGAGGAATGGAGAGTTAAGTTCTTGTGGAATAGACAGTTGAAATTGAATGAGATGGCAAAGGCTTAGCCTTGTTACAAGTGGTGGAGGCATGTGACTAAGACATGTGGATTGGGGAAGAGAGCAAGGTGTGCTCACACAATCTTGGGAAGAACAAGTGACAAGTGAAGAGCAAGGTGTGGTCACACGTGTGAGCTCATCTTGGGAAGAACAAGATTATGACAAGTGGAAACAAATATGATAATGTGTAAGATGAGTAGGCTTGGGAATATGACAAGTGGTGATAAGTGGAAAGTGTAAGGTGGTTCTTATGGGGAAGAGGATCTCACACATGTGTGAGCATCCAATGAGAAAAGAGGTCAAAGGATGACTTGGAGATGTATAGTGACTTGTGCATGCAACACATGTCACATGTCTCTAAGTTTGGGGGAATGGGTAGAATTAAAAATTAGGAAAAATGTTAATGATGATTAAAATATGGGTTAAGTTAATTAATCATAGATTTATTAATTTAACCAAAATTAGGATATGGATTAAGTTAATTAATCATAGATTTATTAACTTAATCAAGTTTAAGAGATTTGGAGGAATGTGGACTAAAGTTAAATTAATTAAATAATATAATATTTAATTAATTTGGAGAAGACTTTAGGATAATTAATTAAATGTGATATTTAATTAATTGTAAGGTGGAATTGAATAATCAATCAAATAATATGATATTTAATTAATTATGAGGAGGAAGTAAGATAATTAATTAAATAATAATATTTAATTAATTATAGGATAAAACAATATTAATTAATTAAATAATATAATATTTAATTATATTGTTTTAGATTGTAAAGGGTTTCGGGTCCTTCAAAACTCACTTTTACCCGAATCAAAAACAAAATAATTAATTAAATAATATAATATTTAATTAATTATAAAATTGAGTGAAATAATTAGTTAAATAATGATATTTAATTTAAGTATAGGGGTGATGAACAAGATTAATTAAAATTTAAAATTTTAAGTAATCAATTGCGTGATTGTCAAAATTGGAGTGTTTACATTTTGCCCCTCTTTGATGTGACATCCAAAGTGATGTTGCATCAAAGAAGTGTAAGAAATTGTCCCAATGTGATGGGAGGCGATGCCCTTTTGAGAGAGACAAAAAAAGGAAAAAAAATCGGGTGGTTTCTCGAAAAATGTAGGCTCAAATGATGTGAATATGCATTTAGGAAGAAAAAGAGAATAAGAGATAAACGATAGGCTTAGGAATGGGTGAAATTGGGTTAAAGAACACATTTACCACATGTCATAGGGTCAAATTAGCATATGGAGAGTGGAAGATTGGAGTGAGTGAAGGAGAAATGGTGGCGATTCCTTGGCATTTGCATCATGCAGAGCATGTGAGGGAGTAGCAATGGTCGAAGGACATAGGAGACTCAATATATGGCCTAGCTCATGGGTTTCAGGGAAGTTTAAGATTCATTAATAAGGGTTAATTAGGTTAGAAAAAGGGAAAAAATGAAGCACGGTTCCATATAATTGTGCTTACACATGCGATTGTGATGCTTGCATCACATATAATTGCACCTATGCCTAGATCGACGCTTGCAGAGTGAATCAATGCTCACACTTCAACAATTGATGTTACACCCCAATGCTAAATTACCACATTACTTTTACGTTTATGAGTAACTATATTTTTAATAAATGATTATGTCTTGATGATGTTTAATGGATGAATGAAATGTATGAATATGCATTGGATGATATTACTTTTTAAATGTTTTAATGATGCTTATGTTATATTGTAAATGTGATTTATATGTTATCAGGTAACTACGAACATGTTGCTCTAAGTTGGATGCAGGAAAGGTTCAGACCCTCTAGTGGGGAAGGGAGAATATCACCCAAGAGAGGAGGTTGGTATTAGAACCATTGGTATATCTATTTGAGTAGACACACACTCACTTGCATATGTTAGAGGAACCTTGTCGAGTCAGTTTGAGATTTGTATCGGTAAGTTCTAAACTTATGTTTTGGTTGATAGGAAAAGATAGGCTTGGTTATCTTTGATCCTCGTTGATCATTTAATCATATATATATATATATATATATATATATATGAACGACGGTGCATATAAATTTTCCATTTAATATGGCTGTCACCTATACATTAACTTTAATAACAATATATATACACACACACACAATTATATATTTATATATATGACAATTACTTTAAATATAATATATATAATCCATTTGATTGTCTGCGTATATATATTACATATCTATGTATGAATATAAGTAGATAATAATATCTACATATACTCATACATAGATATGTAATATATATAGACACACAATTGAATGGATTATATATATATATATATATATATATATATATATATAAAATTGTATATATATTAATATATTATTATTATATTTAAAGTAATTTTTCATATATATAAATATATAATAGTGTGTATATATATATATATATATATTGTTATTCAAGTGTATAGGTGGAAGCCATATTAAATGGCAGAAATGCCACGTGAATACTTGAATTTATGGCAGTTTTGAAATGGCAAACTTAAGTAATACTAGGTTGCCACTTGGTAGGCGCCACATGATGCTCATATTATGATTATCGCTGTCACACACATGGCCGAGCAATTACAATGCTTATAACTATTATAGCAGCCATGATTAAGGTGGCGTTTGAGAGTGAAAAAGGCATGAAATAGAGTCCGACTTGCCAATGAATTCCCAACGTGCCAGTTTATGAGACATTTTTTGCTATATTTAACTGCCATCAAGCAAAGAATGGGTTGCCCAACCTAGTTGTGGCATGGTGAAAAGGTTTTTAATTTTTCTTTGTTATCTTTTTCAAACAAAAAACTTCATTATCATTGTGCTGTAACTTTAATGTGGATTGGTAGCAATATTGACCGAGTGAAAATGCAAATTGTGGCATTCAAATAAGGTTGAGTCGACTTGGTGAACTCCCACGATTTCTAGAATTATGAGAGTTGGCAGGATTGGAACAAAATGAGCTTCCTATTTGCAACCAATTGCTATTCATTTTCAGTTTAAAAGAGAGCAACAACTCATCATTTGTCTGCTCATTCTTTTTGATAATCTGAATATAGTGCATTCGTGAGATTGTGAGGAGAGCGTAGTTTTGTGTGCAAAGAGTATTGAAATTCAGTTTAGCAATTATTCAAAGTGTGAGGGTAGGTTAGTCTCAGTTATACATTGCTTGGTAGTTGTAGTTATTAGTTTAGAAGCAAGGGAGAGGTGCAAGCATAGAGTGGAGAGTTGGAAAGTGACAAGGCAACAGGTTAAGGTTGAGCTATTGTGCAGATTTGAAGCGAGGAGTATTAGGAATTCAAGTTGAGCTATTTTAATTTATGTATGATTAAAATATCTCTTTCCTTCTCTTTCTAATTTTGAATTGAAATTCTTTATTTACCTGAGTTTACTTATTCCATTGTTATGTGCAAATCATGGTTGTTTGAAAAGTATATAAGTGCATGTACAAATAGCTTAGTTATTTATGCCTAGATTTAATTTAAAATGAAAAGAGAATATGAGCTAGTGTAACCAAATGGTTAGCTCAAAGCAATTTTATATTAAAAACATTATTAAAATTATGTTTGATTCACGTGATACTGAACCAGTATATAAATATATTTGAGAGAGAGAGAGCTTTATTGAATAGTCAAGAATCTCTCTAAAGCTATGTTTAACCCAAACAACTAGCTTGTGAAACCAAAGTAGCGAAGGAAAGCTAAGTATGGGAATAGGATACTATCCCAATGAGACAATGTCTTATTTATATTATTATTAAGCAATTTTATACTGCATATCAACTAGCGGGTATGAGAATGTATTAGAAGTGAATATGTCTTTATTATATTTTGGAAGTTATTATCTTATATAATAGACCAAGAGTCATTATTATTATCTACTGATTGACATATCTAGGATGGAAGAATTAATTCTCTCGTTATTAATCAAGCCCTTAGTGCTAGGAGACTTAAGGTGCAGAAGCATAGATAACCCTCGAGTAGAAATTATTCTTTGGCGTGACTATAGACTTATCATTCATTTAATATGAGAATATATGTGTCAATAATATGTATATATAGACCAATATAAGTATTTTATGTAATTATACAATGGATAATGCTAGAGAAATTTGAGAAGAATTTGGAGATTAGTTGGATGATTCTCAGTTAAGCTATCAAAAGTAAATAATTTATTATGTTGAATCATTAAGGAATACTTCTACGAATATAAGATTTTATATCAAATCAAACTAAATGATATTAATATCATGCATAACCAGATCGATTATGGCGTCCTTGAAGGATGGAGTCATACTAGGTATGACAACAAAGAGTTTGAACCATTATTTATGAAGAAGACGATTGACTAATAATGTCCACTGTAGGATTAACTATATTCGATATGGAGTTCTTAAGGAACATATCCATAAGAGTAAACATTCAAAATTTGAAACTTTGATACGAAGAAGTAATCTTCAATTCAAGTTTAATACTAGATTATTACACATATCAGCATAGTGTCAGTATTGTTAGGTTGTGACTGGGTATGTCTAGTCGATGACATTGTGTCAACGGTATTATTTAATGGTGTATAAAATAGGAGAATAGTTGCTCCCATGGTTAAAACTAATGACTCAAATAGGAGGCATTTTCTTAGACCCTAAATGTTGCAAGAGCGTAACTTGGTTATTCTAGTTAGAGGAAGATAACTAGTCAAGTTGGATCACCGACTTAGTAAGAAAGAACTTGAATAAATGATTTAAACCTATTTAGTCAAATATATCAAAATTAGTGTCATCACTTTTTAAAGAGATCTTGAAAGATAGATAACCTTCGAGTCAAACCAAGAGAAGTGTTAATCATAGGTCAGTAGGGTTTCCAAGTCGAGATAGAGATGGGTGAACTTACAGTTCAGTGCTTCCTTAGAAAGTGGATTGATTATATATATATATCAATACTTTGGCCAAATTAAGCGTAAAAGTCGTTGCTTATATTTTGTTGGTTCACTATTGTCCAGGTTTGCACTGCTTGTCAGTAACCTCATGCATAGTTGGATGGAATCCATAGTTGTATGGCCGTACATGTTATGTAAGACACAATACTAGACACTCAAATGGTAATATTAGAGGTTCTCATACCAAACTCTTTGTTGAAGGACAAGGCCACTTCCGGTTAGGAAGGTGTGTAGGGGACCGCTAGGTCCGTGGTTGGAGGAAAAGCGCTTGGGTGATGCTCTTCCTCTTGCAGGCGACAACCGAGACTTGTGAAACTGAAGAAGTGTAATCGAAACATGGATACCTTGACCTTAAACTCTTGTAAGTTATGAAATTGAATATAAGATCATGAATTTATTGAAATTTGTATTTGAAAAGATGAGTTTCATTTACTTATAATTATGTTATGTTATTTCATTGATGCAATGTTGTGTGAAATCCTTAATGCAACATGCAATTATGTTATTGAAAAAGAAATTTCATTTTCCTGTTTTGGAAACTTAAATTATTCAATTCATGAGTTAAAAATTAGGTGAAAACTATAGGGTAAGGATTGAGTATGTTATAATTGACGCTTTCAGGATTCACGCTTGCGTGTGGGGTAAAGGTGCTTATGAAGGCATTCATTGGGCTTGCATTGGAATGGCGCTTGCGCTCTGCAAATTTGTGCCTCCAGGGGGTTGAGTATGCGCTTGCACCAAAATGGTGCTTGCGTAGGCTTAAGGGTGTGCTTGCGTTAGGTAACTTCACGCTTGCATTGATAGGTGTGCACTTGCGTGGGGTAGGGATGCACTTGCGTCAAAATGATACCTGCATTAGGAAAGGATGCACTTGTGCCCTAAATGGCACTTGCACTAGATGGAAGCGTGAATTTGTAGAAAATGCAAGGACACGAGATTCATAAGGTTGAATTGAAAGGAATTTATTTCATGCTAATTTGTCACATGTGTCTCAAGTGTTTATACCTTGTAGCATTAGGTTTTTAGGTTGGGATTGATTAGTTTTGTCCTAAGTTGCATAGACCATGTGTCTTCCTAGGGTATTGTGACAATTATGCCCATTCTTTCTTGATTAAGTCAAGTAACAATAATGATGGGTATTGTTAGGGTTTTCAAGATTGAAGTGAAACAAATTTATGTTATTTTTGATGACTAACATTAGTTGGTGACATGATGTAGGAGTCTATGGGTCCTCTTTAGTCACGTGAGATGTGGTTGAGGGCGATGGTTCAACTGTGCATCTCTTTGTATAATGCACTTGATTGCATATTGTGATGGGAGGAGCTTGGGATGTAGTGTGACTCTTCTACATATTTGAGCTTTTAAACACTGTACCATTTTGCGACCAATGGTGGATAGGAGGAGGGGGCCATGGATGTTCTATGTCTTTGCATATGCTGCATTTTTGCGACATTGATGGTTGGATGACCTTCTATATCAGAGGCGGGTCATCAATGATATGGATTGGTTCATTTGGCACCCATACCATGATTGTGAGGTATGGGAGGAGGATCATTTATAGATTCCCTACATTTAGAGGACACATTACTTGATTGGTTAGACGTCAACAATTATTGAGCGTTATCTACTAGTGCAGGTCTTGAGAGAATTTAGGTATTGATAAATTGTCCCCATGTAGGAGGAAGTATTTGTTAGGGTTGTACGTGAGAGGAGGATTTGAGGGAGCTACATAGATCTGTACATAGCCAGGAAGGACTGGCGAGATACCCCTGCAGTACCATAGGATCCACAACCAATAGTGGTAGACACAGGCACTATAGGGAGTCTGATGCTTGGTGGACAGGGCATAGGCCAGTTCAATTGACGATCCCATGGGATCACCTAGCCATGGTACACGAGGAGAGCAGTGAGGAGAGTAGTGAGGAGAGCGATGATGATGAAGATGACGATGATGATGGTGATGATCAAGGCTGCCGAGTGCGTCAAAGGCGAGATCTTGATGTAGGTCGAGGAGAGGAGAGAGGAGATGAGGAGGATGCAAACATTAGTGGAGAGGACCATAGTGATGATGAGGGGGACATATAGGTGTAGTTGGGCTTGTTGATAACGAAGAGGGATCAATTGTGTTAGGAGAGAGATCGGTTGAGACAAGAGAGATTAGGTGAGGTAGGAGTGCTTTCAGCTAGTGGGTGTGAGGGAAATGGTGTGGGCAGAGATAGTTCACCTATAAGGATTAGTGGATGGTGCTGGGGGTGCTCAATTGGTAGCTGTTATAGCAAAGTGGGATGCAACTCGAGCTGTAGCGGCTTAGGCATAGGGGGATGTAGCCAGACTTCAACAAGAGAGGGATATTGCTCAATATGACTTTGTCATGCCCAAAATTTTAGCCCGTAGGGCGAAAACACAACCAACAAATTTTTTGAAAAAATAAGGAAAATCACCATGTTCAACATGAACCAATGTCACGACACGTCAAAGGTATGGAGTGTAGACAATACAAATATAAGAATATAACGTCAACATTCCTCCCTAAGGCAATTTATTGTATCTCAATATAAATGTGAGTAATTTTTTTTCATGAGAAATGCGTGCATGAAGTTCATCTTACTATGTTCGCTAAGGTTGTAAAGGAGGTAAGACTTATTCTCCATATAAGAGTATACAATTCAAGATGTAATATAAGTGGAAGCAAACCCCAAAAAGAAGATAGTCTATTTGCTTGTTTTCTTTATTTTTTTTCCTAACTTTATGCTATTAAAATCAATATATATTTATGTGTGAATAATAATATATTAGATTTTTATAAATTCTCAAACAATAATAATTTATCATTTAAATATAAAAAATAAATAATTATAAAAACATAAATACTTCATTTATTACAATTACTCTTATAATAAAAATAAAAAATATATATAAATAATCTAAATTTCTTATTTTATTTATTTCATTCACTAAAAGGAACCATAATTAACCCTCACATTTTATTTCATATATTTAAAATATAAATAAGAAAATCTTAAACCACATTTCTTTAACTTAAAAGGAACATTTATAATAACAAAAGGAAAACAAAACATATATAAGAAAAAATGCACATGCGATCTCTGTAAATAAACAGACTTAAGACTCTTTTTACTTTTCTCTTCTTTATAGGTAATTATTTATACCTATAGTTTTAGAACTCCATTTTTTTGGTTTCCTGCAAACACTATACACGTGGAAGTGTGAGGATAGTAAAATGTTATAAGGAAAGTGTCAATTACAAATCCAAATCATGGATGCATGTCACATTTAATTAATGTTATCTATTACTTGCTATAAGCCTTATTATTATTGGAAATGATTATTATTAGTATTTTATTAGTGATATTAATGTCAATATTTTTATCCCACGTTAATCCTCTTGTTATCGTTATTATGCACAAGGGCATTGATATTAATAAGCATCGTTACAAAAGCTGCTTGAACAACTCCAATGGCTGCATATATTCATTGATATATGCACTGTTATTCCTTAGAGAGGTTATTGTTGTTCAAAGGTACATGTTTGGCATTGTAGGGTGATAAATGAATCTATGTCATTATAACATGCGATGGATTGAAATGCCTTCACGAGCTTAGTTAATCTAGATAAATAAACCCGACAAAAACGAAAGGGGGAAAGTCTATAGGAGTCGCCCTCGTCATGATACTTGGGCATGATACTTAGTAAGTGCAACTCATCTCTTTTCACATTAAATATAAAATGTTATAAGAGTCCATAGAGTAAGGACCATTCCTAAACTCTTGTATGAGACTTATCATTTCTACCCAACACTTTTAGTCAACTATATCTATCATCACCTATGCATCACTTGGGTTTCGGTAAACCCTAACCATGAATCTCGTGTTGGAAGTGGCTTATAAATTAAAATGAAAGCTAAGAGACCTTGATGTCACTCTCTCCACTAGGCCTTTGTGATGTCTCTCTACTAGGAATGAGTGGTCACTTAGGTCTTTGTAGCAGATGGTCTACCCATTGTGAGTATGATTAGTGCTTTTGACCTTAAGTGAAAACATAACCCTTGTGTGCGTGAACCATCGAGTAGGTGGTTGGTGAGGTGTTAGTGTGGTTGAGTAAGCAAGGTTGTGCATCTAGTGAGAATAATCCTATTTGTGTCTAAAAAAAATTGGTGAAATTTTCTTGACATTTTTTTTGGGCATTATAGACCTAGCAGGATCATGATTTCATGAGGTGGTGGGTGAGCTTGTCCATGTCACATGAGAGATGTAGTATTACAGGGGATTATATGAGTGGGTTGTTTCACCTGAGAAGCCAAAGTTGAGCTTCACAACTAGTAGCATATCTCATTGGTCTAGGTCAACTTGATCAAGACCTTCAGTGGGCGTGGGGCAACCTCCATCTCATGGTCCGCGCCCACCTCCATCACCACCCATGGGGTTAACTCAGTTAGAGGTGGCGAGCATATGATAGGTGTTGGTGATGATTTTGATTTTGGACTATACCTTGATGGGAATCGTATTTTGGGTTGTACATACGAGAGACCTTTGTATTATTTTGTATCATGACATTTGTTTTTATATATATATATATATATATATATATATATATATATATATATATATATATATATATATGAGATGATGAGTTTGGATTGTGTGCTTATGGACTTTATTATGTGACGATGATTTTATGTGGGTGTTTATATGATTTTTTGCATGCATGGTTAGATGGATGGTTTGGATGCATCTTTATGTTATGATGATGTTATGCGATGCACACGTATGTATATGATGCTAACATGTTTTGTTTAAGTTATGTATGATGTTTGTCTTTTTATGATGTAGCATAATTATGGATGTTGGTTACTAATGATTATAGATATGAAAAACATGTAATAATTATGTGATTATGATATGATGTAAGAAATAATGGCTTATGCAAATGGATAATGGTCATGATAGGCGAAAATAGATTATGATAATGATGTATGAATTTAGATGACGTATGATGATTATGGATTATAAAATGGTTGTGTATAATGAATATTGATTTATGGATGATCATGTTTTGGATAGTGATGATTATGCTTATGATGCAAAATGTATAGGATGGATAACGATTATGTAAAAATGGATAATAATGATTTATGTATAAAATGAATGATAATGACATGATTATGATTTAATGCAAATGGATCATGGTTTTTATGGATTATGATTATGCTACATAATGATAAAATATATATTTATGTAAGATGTAAATGATTATGATTGTGTACTAAATAGTGATTATGAGTATGGTTATGTATAATTATTTTGCAAAATAAAAGTGTGGTGATTAATGATTGTACAAAAATGTATGAAAAAATGATTAATGTAATAATGGATAATTGATAAGATTATAATAATGGATGGTGAATAATGCAAAATATATGATTAAAATGCAAGATGGATAATGGACTAATGAAAAATGTAAAATGAAATGGGTGATGATTAAAATGCAAAAAAATGCTTAATGAGTAATGAATAAGATATAATAATGGGCAATGGGTAATGCAAGGTGAGGAATAGATAAATGAATAATTATTTTGTTTTGTTCATGATACAAAGTATGGTCAATTCTAGGTGGGGGGTGAAAGCTTTGGTTATGGGGGGATGAATTGGTTTGATTATGTTAGAAATGTGGTGAGCAATCCTAAAGTTTAATATCACAAAGGAAATTATGCCCTAGTGGTATGAATGACCAATTGTGCTGCTGTGTCTTTTGTAAGGACTTTGGACTCACAAAAATAGATTATCCCTTAGTACACGATGCCTTTTTACAACCTTAGTGGACCAAAGGGGGATGATATCACATACTCGAGTTTATATGTTTCATCCACCTCTATCTAAGATAGTAATTAGCATTAGTGGGTCAAGACAATCACAAACACACCATACGGAAAATGACCATACCCCATTTCACAGTATCCAAAATACACCAAGATATGAGTAGATCTAGGTGGTCTAGAATAGGCGACTCCATGGGTTTGAAAAGAAAATCACAAACAACAAAACAAATTTCAAGGTGAACATATCTCTTGCCAAGAGGGGATGTATGGATAGTGATGATGTCGAACTTAGGAAGGATTCATCCTTTTGGGCATAGATGGGGGGGTTAAATGTGAAGGGCAAGGTAAATGGTTGCACCAACTGATTATTGATCCAGTAATGATTTTGTGATTGTGCCCCTATGTAGGTATGTTTTTTGTTTGTTTTGCTTCGTTTTTCCATGGTAACATCAATCAAGATTGCTTAACGATTCAATTCACTTGTTTCTATTTGTGAGGAAGTGTGGGATTTTACTATGGGTGAAATTTTATTATGGATGATGGAAGTGTGATTTCATGAACAACTAGGCATGGTAATCAACTATCCTAGGTACACATTCAAGTATTTCTTCTTGCATCCATTGGAATCAGTAAGATGTATGTGTGGGTTAGTCATGCATGAGAGAATTCAATGGTAAAAATGAGGGGTAGGATTCATGGAGGCTATCTCATCAGTTGTGAGGTAGAAGGTGGTGAACATGTATGTGTGGGGAAGGTTATGTAAGTTGTCTAATCGATCATGAAGAAATAATAGGGGATGCATGGGGGTTCAAGTGATAATGAGGGATCATGTATGATGGGTGAGGTCATGGTAGGAGAACTCTACCATTAAAAAGGAAGAGTGGGTAAATGTATGGGTGGTGGAGGTGTACGACAGTTTATGCATGTGAGTTTTAGCCTTATGATAGACATGGATATGTGCCAAACCGAGTGGCAATGAGGGATCATGTGATGAGGTAAGGTCATGGAAACAAAAGATTTCTGATTGGAAGAAGTAGGTGGGTGTACGGTTGTTTAGGATGATGGTCCGAAAAGCTTCCTTGTTAAAGGAAAAGGGTGGGTGGAGTTTCTTGTTCATGGCAGAAAATCTCCCCTGTTATTAAATCGGGATAGGTGACATATATTCAAAGCCATAGTTAGTAGGTGGTGCAAGTGTATCTATCATAAATGGTGAATGTATGGGTGATTAGGATACCTAGTAGATGGTGGATATGACCCTACACATGGTGTCTTTTTCCCAGGTTTTCATCATGGTACTTGTCTAAGGCGCCACAAAAGTGGTTTTTACTATTGGACAAATTATTTTTTCTTTACTATTTTTTGTGCTTCTCTAATTTTTTTGGATATTATTTGATTTTCTCAAGCGAATAATTTTTTGAGATGTATGATATTCATGGGTTCCTCCAATGTTTCTCCTTCCATGGTAGCCAATTGATATACTCCGAATCCATACTTTTCAGTGACAATGTAAGGACCCAACTAGTTGGGTTCAAACTTTCTTTTCATGGTCCTACAAATTGCATTGATTTTCCTTAAGGAATAGATCACCAATCTCAAACTCTCTAGGCTTGATCTTATTTTAGCTTCAACATATCCGATTTTGGTAAGATTGAAGATGATTGATGGCTATAAGGTGTTTTTCATCCAAGAATTCCAATTGCTATAAGCAGGCTACCCAATATTCTTCATCATCAATGAGATGTTGTAATGATATTCTTAGTGATGGGAATTCAACCTCGATTGGAAAAATGGCTTCAACCTTGTAAACAAGGGAATATGGAACTGCCCCTATGGGTGTGCGAATGGTAGTGCAATAGGTTTGCAAGGTAGGATTGAGTTGGAGATGCCAATCTTGACTAGCTTCATTGACCATCTTTTTAAGTATTTTTCAGGATTGTTTTATTAGTGGCCTCAACTTGACCATTTCCTTGTGGATAGTATCGAGTGGAGAAATGATGTTGGATGTGAAATGTTTGACACAAATCATAGACTTATTGATTTTTAAATGGTTTTCCATTATTTGTGACAAATGAGGATGGTATACCAATGCGGTAGATGATATAGTGGAGGATGAATTTAAAGATTTGATTTTTGGTGATGTATGTCATTGGAATGACTTCAACCCAATTATTAAAATACTCAGTGGGAGTGATGATGAATTTATGCCTATTGGATGAGGATGGATGAATTTTTTCAAAAAGGTATAGCCCCCATCATGAGAAAGGCCAAGTAGTAACAATAGGTTGTAACTCTTGAGATGACACATGAATTAAGTTTCCATGTTGCTGACATGGATGGAAAATTTTTATAGTATTACTTGCATCTTTCTTTGTTTTTGGACAATAATATCCGTTGTGCAGCAGTTTTTGACTAGGGAAGGACCACTAGAATGGGATCCGTAGATACTTTGTGTACTTCATGTAAAGCAATTTGAGCCTCATCTATGTCTAAACATCTTAGGAGGGTCCCATCAAAAGAGTGACGGTATAAAGTATCACCAAGTAATGTGAAGAAAGAAAATTTACAAATGAATGATTGTTGTTGGGAGGAGGATAAGTTGGGAGGGATGGTGTTATTATGGAGGTAGTTATATTTATCTTGGTACCATGGAGAATTGGGGCCAATTATATCACATACCATTTCTAACTTTGGGAGATCATAAGTAGGAATAAACAATTGTTCAATCAAGAATTCATACTATTAAATATTTTGAGGTACATCCACTAGGGAACCAATTGTTTCCATTGCATAAACTACTTTATTATTCAAATGGTTAATAAGTTATTAATGATAGTATATCAGGTACGGTAGTGACAATGTTACTAGTGCAGTATGCATGTTTTGATGAATCCACACTTCTTTGCGGATTGGAATCTAGCTTTGCAAATTTGTGGGAATGTTGACAGGTGTCAGTGGTACCTATATTCCAAGTGGCATAGAGTTTGAAGGTTTGCATGTCTATTTTCGAGTGTACATTTTGTGAATTATATTATTAGGTCATTACCAGTGCTGACCTAATAAGTTTTGTGTATTGTGGAGTTTGAATATGTATTGATTTGTTATGTGAGAGCTATTATAGGTCCATGTCGACCTATTTGGACTTATTACAAGTTTTGGATCTTGGTGCAAAGTGTGTATGTGAGTATGCCAAGCCAACAAGGTATATTTTGTATAATACATCCAATTAGGCCAACCTAATTGATGTTGTAGGTGTTTGTGGATAAAGCAGATATATATGTAAGATCTTTTTTAGTGTTTTGAGATGTATGGATATATGATGAATATCTATTGATGCAAATTGTGCAAGTGTAAGGAAAATGCAGAACAAAGCAGAGTGTTAGTGCAAATCAATATGAAGTGTGTGAATTCAGTATATTAAGCTTCAATGGAACTGTATCCCAACATATTGTAGATGCATTTGTAATGGCTCAAAATCCTGGTTGTGTGCCACAATCTCTTCTATCTTTTCTTGTTTTAGTGGGCAGTGAGTCCACTTGGACAGTGAGTCCACCTGTAGTGAGCACTTTTGTAATATACTACAATTGGTTATAATATATTGTGAGCTAATCCTCACCATTGTTTTTCCTATTTTGGGTTTTCCATGTGAAAATATGGTGTTCATGTGTTATGTGATGCTGTTGGTTGTTTTCATGCTTTCCTTTCCTAATGCAAATTGAATAATGCTATAAAGATTGGGTGTTTAAATGTTTAAGTGGTTTAAAGGATATTGATTCAACACCCTCTCAACATTCTCATTGTTCAACAATTGGTATTAGATCTTGGTTCATTGGAAGAAGCTTAATTGCATGGGGAAGATCTTGGAGGTTGAACACATGGTTGTTAGAAGACTACATACTCCTCTAGAAGAGATTCTTGTTGCATGTTTGATATGAATTGATAACTCAAAGTAGCTCTTGAAGATATAGAAAGAACTGAAGGTGAAAATGGAGATATGAAAGAAAATGTCAAAGAAGTAGATGAATACATCAAAAAATTGAGAGAGAAAATCAAGAAGTTTAGAGAAAGGCATAAGGAGGTCAATGAGCAACTAGATCAAGAAAATGAAACAATTACTAGTATGAAGGTGCAAGTTGAAGAAAGAAAAAGAATTAAAGAATGCTTGAATGCAAAGGTGAAATGAAAATAAGAGGAATTCACAAAGTTTGAAGAAGTTGTGAATTTGAGATTAGATCTTGAAAAAGAAAAGACCCATGAAGATAGATTCAAGAAGATTTCATCTATGCTTGATGAAATGATTGCAAATCATAAAGATTCCAAAGACAAAGAAGATTTAGGGTTTAAAAAAGGTGAAAGTTCAAAATTAGATTAGACACCAAATATTGGAAAGAAGAACAATGAACAAAAGAAGAACAATGAACAAAAGAAGAGTAATGACAAGAAGAGAAATGACAAGCAGATCAAAAATCAAAGGAATGGAGTCAAAAGACCACTAGTGAGACAACCAAATGCACAAAGGTACCCATATTTTAATAGTTTTTGTTATTCTTGTAATAGATTTGGACATAAGGCTATGTAATGTAGAATCTAAATGAATCAAAATGTTACATCTTTTCTTGGTTAGTGTTTTACATGCAAGGGATTTAGTCATAAGGCTAATGAATGCAAAAGTTAAATGATGAATGACTATACCGATGGTATGAGGTTTCAATTTTCCAATAGCTAATATTTTACATGTTATGGATTTTGGCATAAAGCTAATCAATGCAGATCTAGAATGAATGGAAGTAAGATTGGTCTAAAGAAAGTCATATGCTACAATCGCAATAGGCTATTTCTAAGTTTTGTAGAAGCAAATGTACAAAGAAGAACACTTTGATAAAGAAGAATGATCGAATACAAAAGATTGATCTGACAGAGACAAATAAGGAGATGAATAAGTTTGAAAAAAAGAAGGAAGAGACAAAGGTTAAGGATGAGTCTGTACCAACATTTGGTACAAATGTTTCCTCTAGAAAATAAGTTGAGATCTTTGGCTAAAGGGGATATTTAATGGAAAATGTTTCATCCCTTGCCAAAGAAATGGTGCTGATGCTTCAAAACATGGATATGAGGTGTGATTCAATTCGCCTGATCTATTGGAGAAGATCCTGATAGAAAATATCATGATACAAAAATTTGTGGAGCGTTTGAATCTGACTGTGTAGACAGTTAGGGTTTTTACTAGCTTTTCAATTTAAGTATTCAATGCAAAATTAGGTTAAGTCTAAAAGGTTTATAAGTGATTTCAAATGTAATCAAAGTCATTTACAAATAAATATTTGAGAAGAGGAAATTAGTGAAGAAGTGAAGAGAAGTGATCAAAGTGATTGAGATTTGATACAAGTAAAACCTAATAAAAAAGTGAATCAAAGGTATTTATAGTCTTCTTGCCATAGTTTCCTGAAAGTATGATAATTGGAATGGCTACTCCATGAGTGATTGAGGTCTCAAAATTAACCTAACCAAAATTTAAGAGACACCCTGATAGTCTATGGAAACCAACCTCGATGGTGCATTTTCAAGGGTTCTGTATGGCATGCTACACACTGAAGACATAAGAATTTACATTCATGGTAAATTAGAAAAGTATGATCACTCCAAGCTAGGTGATGTGTGGGAAAATGATCTCACCAGTGACAATTTCGCATTGTTACCTAAATATTAGAATTTGGTTACAAAGAAACTCGATGTTTGGCAAGGATTTCCTAACTTTTTCCATGATGATGCCTGGGTGAGAATTGCACTGTCGTATTCATGACAAATTTTTATGAACACATATGCTCAACATTATTATCAAGGAAGTAATTAGGGTTGTGATGGGTTTGTGTTCAAGTAGACCTATTATGGTGCTTAAATTAGTGAAGAATGAAGTGGTAATGGAACTTGTTAGTGCGAAGTATGATAGGAGAGAATTGACAATAAAGAACATAAAAATCTCTAAATTCAAGTATGTCACGATGATGGTTGGATATAAGATCTACTTCTCTAACAAAGATAACTCTGTTTTGGCCACCGCAATAAACACAACATATGAAATGGTGGTAAACGCACAAACTTCGAGTTATGCGAGCTATTGAGAGCACAATTAATGGAGAATTTGTAAAAGCCAAAGGATTCCAGATATCTTTTCAAGTATGGCACACTAATAATATGTTTATTGTTTTACTCCTTGAGAGAGCTACTCGATTCAAATAATATTGTTTGGTTTGGAGACAAATCGATAGCACACTAGATCAAAGACTTTATGAGAGGAATTAGAGATTTCAAGGCACATGATGAGGCTCTTTTGGGATTCTTCACATTTTTCTAGAAGAGAATGCATTCTAGGGAAAGGATTCCCCAAAATATGGTTGAGAAATACAAGAATGATATCATCTTCATGGTCTCCAAGGATGAATGCAATATAGGCTATTGAGTTTAGGATAGTGTGGATCCCAGAAATGGGATATGAAATTATTGAAGAGGATATTGTGGGGACTATAGATTACATGTTGAGCCAACTGAGGGACACCTATGAAGAGAGGTATGGAACATATGAGGAGAAGTCCATGCAAGTTCACATGGACCAAAGATAAAAGACCACAACAAAGACAGATGATAAAATGAATACACAATTTGTAGAAGCAATGGGGCTCACTAAGGAGAAAGTTGAGAAAGAAAAGGCTATGTATGACTCACTGGGAGGATCACCAAGTGTTAAAGGATCAAGTAGAAAAACTATCACTCTGATTTCCCCAAGTCCTCTGGGACTAAGCCTACCTTAGGGGAGAAGAGAAAGGAACCTGTAAGCACTTCAATGAAGGATAAGACCTCTTCGATTAAATAACAAGAGAGGCCTAATAAAGAAAAGACTGCTTCGGTAGCACAATAAGTTAGCCCTAGAAGAAGGAGAGTGAAGACAAAGGCCACAAGGGAGAAGTACTTGGGAGTGAATATTGATGATGAAGAGGAAGAAAAAGAACCACAATTATTCTAGAAGAGAAAAGCTGAAGCTTCATAAGATGAAGAAAGTGCAAATAAAGTGAGAACATATATTGTGGATACAAATAAAGAGGAAGAAGTTGAAAAAGAAAAAAAAGCCTTTGTGATCCACATTAGAGAAAAGAAAGTAGAATCCAAAAAGAAGAAGACAACAAAAGACAAGAAAAAGAAAAAGAACACTCAGATAAGGGAACATATCCCTATGGAAATTGATGCTTTGTTTAATGGTATTATTAATCATGAAATTCTAGAGTAGACTGCAACACTATACACTACAAAAATGACATAGATAAGGTTACCATTGAAGAAGCAATTGTTAAATATATTATGGATTTTGAAGTAGATATCAGAAATATTGAATTTTTTTTGCCTATAGAACTATGGAATGCATTACTTGAGAGAAGATAGAAGGATACAAAAGAAGAAGAAAAGTTAAAATATTATGCTTTAGAAAAGATCAATGCACCTCTGTCTAAGGAAAATAGAGCCACATTGGCTAAATTGTATAGCAAGGAGTTCTAAATGAAGCAAAGGGTGACTACGCTCATGAGTAGAGATTGAAATGATGTTGAAAGGCTCTAGAATGAGTCTGTAGAGAAAGTTTCCCATTTAGAAAAAAGGCTAGTACTTACTCTAGATAGTGAAGAAGAGATGCATGATCACATTCCAACCTTGCGAGTAAATATTGTAGAAGAAGCACTACAGGAGGATGCTCAACATGAGCATGAAACTGAAGAAGGAAATGTGTCGGATAATGTTCTTCCGAAAGTGGAAGAAATTTTTGTAGGAAATGTTACTGATGAAGTGAATGTTGCAGAGGAAGGTGTTGTTGAGGACACCAATAGGAAAAAGTAGTAGAAGGACAAAAGAAGGATAGTATTATAGATCATCAAACACCTCCTGTAGTATTTGAGATAAATGTTGAGAACACTCAAAGCCAACCAAAGATAATCATTCCTCTAGATAGCAAAGATCAATCCACTCGAGAAGATCTGCCTGAGAATATTGAAAGGAGTGACAAGTAGAGGTCTGATGAGAAGAAGTGTGAGGATGCATCCAATGATGCATAAGAGAAGGATGTGGAGACACCGGCTAACTCTAGTGACAAGGACAAGGATTTGAAGGAGAAGGCTGTAGAGGAAAGCTTAAAGACTACAAGAGAATCCTTCGATACCTCTAGAGATTCCTTAAAGAATTTTTTAAGCATGCAGTTACAGTTCCAACCTGTAGTGTCTGCCTAGTTATTGCAACTTCTAGTGAAACAAGGGCATGTGGACATGGATAAGATATTTTCTCTTCACAAGCTTCAATTGGGTGATTATTTCCATGCATCTACCTAAAAATAAATCATATAGACATATCAGAAGAGTGGAGAAATGATAGATGAGGTATTAAATGTTTTGCATGAGGCCATACCCAATGCTACCATTGATAATTCTCTATCCGATATGGAAAATTTGAAGTGTTTGCTTGATTCTTTTAAAGAGTATGCGATTGTATTGAAGGGGAACATAGAGAGAGAATTAGAGAAAAATATAAATGATAGGATATTGACGGATGTAATGGAGAAGTGTACCAATACACACAACAAATTTCAAGAAAATCTTAAAGGTGTACATGCTTGTGTGGTGGAAGTCAAAGTTTTATTTCAATTTTGTATGAAATGGCCAAGGTCTACAAAAAGCATAAAATATGAGATGAACTCTATTGAGTCCCAAATTGACAAGGCTTCTAGTGCCTATGATTTGACACAAGATATGGATGGAAGCACAAGGACTGCAATTAAAAATTTACACGAGTAGTTCTTCCAACTGCAAGTATAGAAAGAAAATATCATAACACAATTTGCTCATCTTAGGGATTTAGTAAATGCAAAGTTCATACCCCTCTCAAATTCCCTGATAAGTGCTGATAAAGATTCAAAGCTAAATCTGTACCCAACACTTTGGATGATGGTGAGGAACTCTTAGTGGAGTTTGAAACCTAGAGTTGGATGCTTGGCCTTACCAAGAAGAGTTGGGAGGAAGGAAAGCAAGAGTGGCAAGCCCATCTTGAAAAGATGCAAGGGTCAGATTTTTCCTCCAGGTGAATTTATTTATTTCCTTTTATGAATTTCAATTATTATTTTAGACTTTAGTGTACATATGTGGATGGTATAAGGCAATTTTTAGTACAAATTTTTGGATTGCACCCTTAGGTGGATTCAGTTAAGTTTTCAACTTATATACATGTATATATTAGTCAGGGGGAGTTTTGGTATACGAGAACTTATGTTTTGAGCCCTTTTGCCTTGATGTCAAAGGGGGAGAATAGTTTTGGAGATAGTTGAGGCATGTTGTCATCAATAACAAAGGGGAATATTGTTGGAAGAATATGAAGTTTGTCATTGATGCATTTGTTGGAAACATGAGCATGAGCGATAAGTGCATTGCATTACAAGTGCTGTCATTGATTTTCAATTGTATTCTGATATGAAGATCACCAGGCAGATCATTTTGTATAGTTTGGGAATGTTTGAATATGATTATCCAATGGACATTTGCAAGAAGGTTTGATATGGTGAAGTCAGGTGTTAGAGAAAATTGACTAAGTGTTAATATAGGCATTTTAATGTAAAGGACATCCAATATTTTGGTTTTCATTTGTTCGCTATGTGGAATATTGCTTTGCAATCTTGGTATAATTTTCTTGGATGTTAGAAAATATTATATCCAAGGTTTTACATTGTTTTGGCTTAAGGAGGAGAATTTATGAATGACAGTATATTGGGTATGGCAGTGATAGTGTTACCAGTGCAATATGCATGTTTTGATGAATCCACACTTCTCCGTTGATTGGAATATGTCTTAAAAAATTTGTGGGAATGTTGACAGGTGTCAATGGCACCTATATTCCAAGCGGCATAGATTTTGGACGTTTGCGTGTTTATTTTTGGGTGTACATTTGGCGAATTCTGTTATTAGGTCATTACCGGTGCCGACCTAATAAGTTTTGTGTATTGTAGAGTGAATATGTATTAATTTTTTATGTGGGAGCTATTATAGGTCTGTGCTGACCTATTTGGACTTATTACAAGTTTTTGATCTTGGCACAAAATGTGTATGTGAGTATGTCAAGCTGACAAGGTATATTTTGTAAAATACATCCAATTAGGCTAACGTAATTGATGTTGTAGGTGTTTGTGGATAAAGCGGATATATATGAAAGATATTTTTTGGTGTTTTGAGATGTATGGATATATGATAAGTATTAGTTGATGTGAATTGTGCATGTAAGGTGAATATAGAGCAGAACAAAGTGTTAGTGCAGATCAATATGAAGTATGTGAAGTTGGTATATTGAGCTTCAATGGAACTATATCCTAGAATATTGTAGATGCATTTGTAACAGTTAAAAATCCTAGCTTTGTGCCATAATATCTTCTATATTTTTTCTTTCAGTGGGTAATGAGTCCACTTGCAGTGAGCACTTTTGTAATATACTATAACTAGTTATAATATATTGTAAGTAATCCTCACCGTGGTTTTTCCCATTTTTTGTTTTCCATGTAAAAATATGGTGTTCATGTGCTATGTGATTTTGTTGGTTGTTTTCATGATTTGCTTTCCTAATACAAACTGAATATTCTATGAATATTGAATGTTTAAATTTTTAAATGGTTTAAAGGAATATTGCTTCACCCCCTCTCAGTATTTTGGGTGTTCAACACCAAAAAGATACAAAACAACTCTGTGCAAGTTTACATATGTAAAAGGTATGAAATATGAATGTACATAATTAAAGATACTGAAATAAGGATACAAAATGAAAATGAGACATAGTTCTTGGAAAGGTTCAAGATTGCATCAAGAGTGTTTGATGGAATTCAAACTTGATTCAAAAAGGTTCTCCCATTTTCACCTACACACATAAGACCGAAGATAAAATTTTGGGTGGTTGTTTAGGAGTTCTCCTTAGTCAAACCCCTACATTGGTATTTCCACCTCCATGGATAGACTTAAATGGGATGCTAATAAAAAGTAGATGTGAAAAGATGAAGAAAACCATATGCTAAACAAATATAGAGATAAACAATGCTCAAGTGAGATTCTTGAAGAGTCACCCTTTACACACAATAAATGAGAGCTTGCTAGAGTAATGAGGGAGCATCAAGAACCTTCAAGATGACAACATCTTACTTGCAAGAAAAATTTGTGTGGTAACTATGGAGCTTCCTCTGAAAGTTGTAGATGATTTTTCTTGAAAGATATGCATATAGAAAGTTGTAGAGAATGGAAAAGAGAGAGATGTGTGTGTAAGAGATCCAAAATAAAGGATTGATGCATGAAGAATGAAGATTGAATTGATTCTTTGGTAAAAGAAAGGAAATTTTTAGTTCAAATAGTTAGCTTGAATGATTCTTGATGTGGTTGTAGGTTGGTAGAGGTGTTACACTGCCAAAAAACGATGTGTGTAACATCTCAACAACCACCTTAGTCATATATTTTCATGGGATTCTAGTGTGGCTTGTAGATGTATTCATGACGTGTATTGGTCTATGGAAAAATTAGACTTAATGGTTGAGAAACGAGGTGTGCTAGATGGTAAGAAAATGTTTTTTAGTCGGGAGAACATAATTATCTTAGCTTATCTAAAGAGGAATGTGTATGGAATGTGAAATTGCATGGGGTGCAATTTTTCACATTAGAATTCCAAAGCCTAATCCTTAATCCCTTCCATCTATTTTGGGTCCCTATATCCCAAAACCAAATTATTCATCCCTTCCATCCATATTGGTTCCTTATATCTCTCCATCCACTATCCACATCCTCACTATCTCAAAATCCTTTCCTCCTATCATAAATAAAGATAAACCAAGGTACACATCCTTGGAATTATTTCAACATCCTACCTACATCCACCCATCCATAATACCTCCATATCATTCATATTCATTCACCCATACCATTTCTCTTGGAAGTAATTTGGATTCCAAATCTAAAGTGTATCAAGCTAAAAATCCATGAAAATATAAGGATCATCATGTCCCATCCAAAGGACATGTAAAAACAAAGAAAATTTTGATCCAAAATAAAAAGAAAAATCCAAAAGGCTAAAAATACCCAAGAATAAAAAATAAAAATAAAAAACTATGTGGATTCCCAAATTACTCATAAAAAAGATGCATCCCAAAGAAAAATCAAAATTGGCATCCAAACCTAATTCTCCAAAAGCTTCCACTATTCCATATAAAATCCCCTATCTTTGAAACCTATTTTGGGCCCTTATATCTCAAGATCCATATCCACTCCTCCATCTAAATCCCAAAATCCAAAATCCATTCCTCCACAACTCCACCACCCCTCAAGGTGTGTGCCAATGTGGATCTTTCCAAAATTTCCATCCACTCATCCACAAGTCTTCCATTGTCCAATATCTACGATGCATGATTTCATCCCTCCTTTAATACAATTCTTTTAATAAATCCATATCCCTCTCCATTTCATCTCCCTTACCATAATTTTACCAATTTCTATAAGAATGCTTTGAATTTCTATTAAAAAACCATTTAATTTATAATGGTGAGCTTCAATTAGATTTCTAATGCATTTTTAATTTTTAAAATCTAATATGTCGATAAAAAGTGACACCCAATTTCGTGAAACTATATATTTATGGTATGTATAGGCACCCCTCCACACTTCATAGGCACCCATATCCACTAAATAGGTGCCTCTCCTCATTGTGTAGGTACCCAATCTCTCTACATAAGTTCCCCTTCCCCCTCCCTACTTCATGGACGCCCCTCTCCATTGCATCTATTCCTAATCCTCTTGCATAGGTGCTCCATGTTCTTACACCTGCATAGGTGCCCTATTGGGAAATTGTCTTAACCTTGCAATTAAACAAGGTTTACTATTGATAGGTAAGTATAGTGTTCAGATATTGGAATAAAACAATATCCAGTGGTAATTTATTGTGGTAGTCAGAGTGTGATATGTCTAGTTGAGAACTCAACATTTCATGCTAGGACCAAGCACATTGATGTACCATATAATTTTGTTAAAGATATGGTTGAAGATGATAGGGTGAAGCTAGTTAAGGAGGTAGAGTCTTTGATGAATGTTGTTGATTATTTAACTAAGTCTAGGAGCAAAAAGAAGTTCATATGGTGTTCAAATTCAATGGGCCTTTCAACCCCTAGCAATTAAGAGATGATGTTTATACACCCTCTCGTTGCTCTTGCAAGGTGTTCTACAAGTGGGAGATCTTTTGGGAAAATATGTCTCAACCTTGCAATTACATAATATTTACTATTGATAGGTAAGTGTGGGGGGGCGTAGGGGGTTTGGGGGCCACGTGTTCTAGTGGGGGCTCGGGGGCAATGCCCACGAAAGCCAAATTTTATGTATAATTTATTATTGTAAATAAAGACCATTCTTCATTAGGTCTCAGATCTGATGGTTGATATTTTTTTGGCTTGACTTACCATATAAGTCAACCCTATTTTATGAGGGAATTGTATTATGACCATGTTTTGTGATGTATTATGAGAGTTTGATAGTGGTCGTGTTGCCTCTAGATCTCTGGTTGGTGATACTCCTGTAAGAATCTTGCTCTGCAAGTATATTGTAATCTTTGTGATTTATGTATTATATATTGGGAAGAGTTTGGAGTGTGGGGGTTTTTATCCCTAAAGGTTTTTCCCCACGTAAATCACTATGTTGTGGTATAGATGATATTTATGTTTATTTTGTTTAAGTTTCTATAACTATTGTAAAGATCTGCAAAGTTTTGCATTACCTTCCTCTCAAGATTAGTGTAGGAACTTGTTCCGCTACCTTAACTTCCTTACACACCCCTCCCCACTACATAGGTGTCTAATCATCCAACGTTTGTGAGCATACTCTAATTTCCATAGTCCATTGTAACACTTCTTCAAGGGATACTATCTATCGAGATAGATGATTGAGTCCTTCCCCCATCTCTCCAACACCCATCCATTTCCACTCTACACTTGGGGGAAAACATTATCCATGCTATCTTGCCTATTGCATCCTATCCGTAACTTCCCATATCATACCATATCCCTCATCCCCTATCTATAATCCTATCTAAGCCCATCCTCTCTCTTCCACCTTTGATCTTGATAAGGCTAAATATCTTCAAAAACATCACATATCATACCTACCTTATGCTATTCATATCATTTATCCCATATCCCTCATCCTATCTAACTCCATAATCACTTCCCATCTATGATCTTGATGATGAGCCTATGGGTAAAATATCCAAACTCCATGCATGATATCCTACCTACCACATCTTATCCATATCCTCCATATCTTATCGCTCATCCTACTTCTATCCTACTATCCTATCCAAACTATCCATCTTCTACTCATTCCTTGATCTTGATAATAATAGAGGAAAAATATCCATACATATTTTGGAAAATGAAATCCTTGCTTCTTCCACTATCTATATTCCTTATGGACTATCCTTCCATCTCATGCATCTTTTATCATCTTCCATGTTTCATTACACTCCCTCTATTGCTAGGTATCTTTCTTCCTTTGCAACATAGTCCTTGGAGATTCATCCTCCTATCATCTATCTAATATCCCACCCCCATCCATCCAATCAATCCATTTTATCTCCTATTTATGTAATCCTTCCATCCATTATATATAACTTATTGAAAAATATACTTATATATATTTTATAACAACTATTTAAATTAAATTAAATATATATTTATTTAGAAACTCTATAATAATTTTAAAATCTGAATAATTTCATGCAAATTTATTTTTATTAAATTTTATAATTATTTGATTTAAATAATGTATATTTATACATTTCTCATATATATAAATATGAAGCTAATATTTTAACTTTTAGAAACCATTTTAGGGAAATTTTGGAAAAACTAAATATTTTTATTTGATAATTGGAAAAAGATTAAAGTACTTAGTTTAATGCATTATTGAACTTTATTCATTTGAATTTTCACAAATATAACTAATGAACCAAATTGTCAAAAAGGTAAGAATCAATTCTAACAAAACTTATTTAATTAGTTTTGTTTTTGTATATTTTCCATTTCAAACTTGATGGATTTCCATTCTTTTAGAGTTACTTTTGAAAATAATCTTGTGAAACAAAACAAAATTTTCAAACTTCTTTTGTACAAAAATAAAACATTAAATTCCAACCAACATTATTTTCATGATTTCTTAACGTAATAAAATGGAATAATATTTCATCTACACAACAAAACTTCATACTCTATTAATCTATAACACTTGATGTATTTTCTTCAAAATTAACATTGATCAAATATAACCCAAAAAAACTCACAAGACATCCTCCAACTCCATATATGAACTTGAAAATAACAACAAGAAAAGAATAAAACTTGGCCAGTGTGCTCTCCACCCAACCATAGGGTTGATACTCAACCCACCCTTGATCTAGGGGTCACATAGCTCTTCCATGGTGCACTTTTTCCTTTAATTTTCCCAAAAAATATATCATTTAGATCCATACATATCAACACCAAACACAACATTTCACACACTGATTTATTCACATCACTATAACCCTTTACAAACTCTTACAAACACTAAGGATGCCTCTAGGATCCTTCAATTAAGTAGAATATTTACCACATAAAAAATAAACACAATCAAAGCACAACACTATCTCCTATCAAAAACACAACAAAGATCACTAAGATTTACCATTTTCCTTCTACAAAAAACTTATTCAAGATGAAACATACTCAACGATTATTTACACAAAACCATGAAAAAGGAAGATCCTACCTTAACAAAGATTACCGATAACAAATAAGGGAAAAAAATTGTGTAGACTCCTCCAAGCCTTCTCCTCTCAAGCCCTTTGTCATTCAACTTCCTTTTCTCCTTTTCCTCTCTTTCTCTATCCTCCCAAAAACACTACCAAATAAAATTTCAAAGAAAAGGAAAAAGACAACAAGAAAAAATCTCTCTTGCCATTCCAAGAAAATAATCCTTAATAAAAAAATAAAAAGTAACTTCCTTTTCCAACCACCCAAACCAACTAACCAATTACCATTTTTCCACTCTTTAAGGATGAGGAACTTGAGAGGGTTTAAAACATTTTAAAAGATGTTTCTTATGTTAAAAGAACCCTTAGCCTTTATATCTAACACCTAGGCACAAAACAAAACTATAAAATATAATTGAATTCACATAAAGAAATCATAAATCACAAAAAGGTAAACATACTATGAGATAACCCATAAAAGTAATAGAAATAATCTTTCACATTGATACATGAACATAAAACACATTAAACCACAAAAATCACATTTCACAATGTTACATCACATGATCTTATTTTCTTCATATGAGATAATATTGGTAATCACATGAATAATTCAAAAGAAGTAGCTATGTGAACCCAACTACCACTAGAAAATATAACTCTCTCACTCAACAAAAAGGTGTTAGTATATCATATGAATAATAATAATAATAGCTAAATCAACTATCATAACACTTCAAAAACATATATTATTTCCATAATTTTTTATCTAAAAAAATCATGTGGGAAATGACATAATTTAAATCAAGTAACCATCACAAGTAAACTTTAAATTATCCAAATCTCATATCCATAAAATCCACTCACCTAAATACATAATGTAATCATCTAATAATAACTTCATCTAGCAATAGTAAAATCCATCATCTCAAAAAAACCTACCCACATATCCACATAATGTAACCAAATTACAATACCAATTGTAAAAATTTATTAAAATACATCATATAACCAATAACCCATCATAAATTAACATTTTCAACTTATAAAATCTCCCTTTGATCAGCATATACTTACATAAAAAAACAAAAACAAATCATCTAGTTATCAAAGAGTAATCACAATAACCATTAGGTAGCTAAAACTAGTTAGTTAACCATATCCAATAACATCCAAGTATAATAACTTCGTCGATGCATATTGAAAGGAAGAATTTTGTTGTTTCTATGCTTGGGAGATAGAATACCAATCTTCACACTCTCTCATTTAAGGAAACCCCTAGAGATCTCAATCTAAAGTATGCAAAGGAGAAAGAGATATTACAATAGGGTTGTCTTAGGGTCTGATTATAAACTAAAGAGGGGTTCACCACCAAACTAGGGCTTGGAAAGACTAATAAAATGAAAGATCTAATGCTTAACCCTAATATGATGCAATACTTCACTAAATGACCTCAAAATGCATGCAAATCAGAATAGAGAACTGTAAAATAAGAGAGGTGCACCTGGAAACTTGAAGAAGGTTGGAATGAGCTCTGAAACATTGAATCCTAAAATTTTGGCACACTAGGAATCATACGCCACTTTGGGCATATCAGTCCTAGACTAGGTTTTTTGGTCTAGAATAGGTTTTTGGCAGTGTAGAGTCAAGATTTGCAAAAATCTGGGAAAAATCCTGTAGTGGGACTCATACACCACTTCTAGCATATCAGTCCCGTTCTGCTTTTTCAAGAATTTAAATTTTAGATTGTGCTCCAATATCTACTCTTCCCTTTCAAATTGATTTCCAGATCTGAACTTGTAAGAAGACCTGCAAAATAGAATTTAGACTTGATTTTCTTATAAGGGGTTTGCCTTGGTCAAACCCCTAGTTTGGTAGTTAAACCTTGATAGAAACAATGAAACATGAATGTAAATAGGAATGTAAACCCTAACCTTAAGTGTGTCTAAGATTAGGAAATCTGAAATGCAATGAAACCATATTCTAATGTGCTAGAATGAGATGCATGAATGAAACATGAGGATGAATGACTCACTTTGAGAGATCTCTAATCACCCAAATGAGTCCTAATCATGCTTGTACCTTCCCTAGGTTGAATGTAGAATGATAATGGAGGATGGAATCATTTAGGAAACAAGTCATTAGGCTTAGCTTGATGGCTATTTGCATCTCCCCAACCTATAATCCATCATGATTCACCATAGGCAGCCATAATCAAGGTTTGATAATGCTAGATCTTGGATAAAAATGAGCTTGAAGATCCTTAAAAGCACCTTAATGCTATTCCAAGACTTCAACTTTTCTTGATCTTGAATCTTGAATACTCTTGTGAAAGAATGCTTGAATGCTTTTGAATGCTTGGATCTTGAAATTTCTCTTTTAAATGCTTTCTTAGATCAAAAATGACTTTAGAAGCTTGTTTATATAGGCATTACACCTAATTTACCATTATTTAGATCTCAAAAGCCAACATCAACCAAAAATTTGAATTAAAAAGTTGAATTTCTCACTCAAACCCTAAAAAGGTCCCAAATGGGACTCATATGCCACTCCTGGCCGCATATGGGTCCCACCTAGGGGGACTCATACACCCAAGGTGGCATATGAGTCCTACCCTAGATTTTCAGGGTGGGTTGTTAAATGTTTTGATGTTTTTGTAGATTTTGTCAGGTTTTAAGTTAAAATAAGCCTCAAGATCCAAAATAAAGGGTCTTAGGGGCATATTAATGATGATTTAAAGGGGTATTTAATGGAAGGGTGCTAAAATAGGTCCAAATTAATTGTGAAATTGTACCATTTTCAAGAGCGTACGATTTTCTACACTACATTTAGCCCCACTTTAACACCCATATGACTCTATGTGCATATGTAAGCTAAAGGAATCTAAACATTGAACTTCATTTTTGAAAATGATACTCATATAGGTTCATTCACAACATGGGAGAATGAAGCCCCGACTATAGCTATTTGTAAAACCATAATGTTAGGAACCACATCTTGCAACACGAATTTGTTAGTCATCCAAAAATCCTCTTATCAAACTTCTAGAAACAAATTCGAGGGTAGATGTATGCCCCCTCTTGATTCCACTTGCTTGATGGAGGTGGAATCAAGGTAGTAGTCTAACTCAATCAAATTGGATAAGTCATATCATAGGATATTTCCAATTACCATACCACATAATGATAGACATTTGATGAGAATGAGAGAAAAATCATGATTCCAATGCAAAAAATAGCGTTGAAAACGAAGTTCACTAGCCCCCGTTATGCTAGTTTGAGTGAAAAGCACTTTTAACCCTAATATAGTAAAACCCTAATTTTAACCTATATAAGAGAAAAAAGTGAAGTAACTTGAACTAATTTTATCTTTTACCTTCTTGTAGCTTGATTTTGTTGGATAGTGATTGAAGATGTTGAGCCGATGAGAGTATGAGCCTCTGAGACTAGATGTCTTGCAGGAGGAGGTAGCCTGAGGTGAGCTATGACATCAGGTTAGTTGATTTTTCTACCTAAGCATCATCCTTACACATTTATTTTATGTTTTGTATGCATTTCTAGGTTGATTTAGGACCTTGGAAGAAAATTTTGCAAAGTGTCCATTTTTTTTTGCAAAGTGTCCCCTTTTTTTTGTGAAGTGTCCCTTTTTGTCACAAAGTGTCCCCTTTTGTTGTGAAGTGTCCCACTTTTTCACAAAGTGTCTTGTTTCTTTGCAAAGTGTCCCAAAAGGGAACTAAAGTATCTAGGACCCTTAGAAAAGTACACTAGAAAAACTTTAGTACACTATTTTGATTTTTGATGTATAGATTTAAAATTTTAGAGTGTTTATAGGACATATTTTTAATTTTTTATTAGATCCCGCCTCGGTCACGAAAGCGTCTCAATGACAGATAGTTCTGTTGCTTATGAGACCTAGCCCCGACACTATCAGAGAAGGATGCACAAATATTATAGAGCATAGGATTATATTGGGCGTACCTCATGCCTCCCATGAGGTACCATGATGCTATGTTGATGGCATTGGCTGAGAGGTGGGATACAGACACTTGTACATTTCATCTTCCAACAGGCGAGATGACGATAACCTTAGAGGATGTACATCACATCCTTCAAGTTTTGATTCGAGGTGAGAGAGTCTAGTTTCTAGGGGATCGATTATTTTGTGAGATGAAATGCGATATACAATTCTGTCTTGGAGGTCTGATTCTGGATGACATCGTGGAGTCATGCATTGATCTATTATGGCTATTTTATTCATGAGCACTACTTTTGGTATGGATTATGATTTTCACAATGGCACTAGTACTCATCCTCAATGGCTAGGGAGCACATCTAGACAAAGGACTAGTTCACATGATTCAACGAATGGTGCATTAGAGGATCATATATTCCTGGGGGTGCAACATCCTTGCACACTTGTATTGTGATCTAGGGTAATTTTCTTACTACGAGGTCAACAATATGGTGCACTATACACTATTGTAGGTGTGGTGCCTGGAGCATATCACATGCACTAGACCGATAGGGTTTCCATGTGTATCAGGCCTAGGATACCCTCATGTGTTCAGTTTTCCTCTGAGGAAGCTATGAAAGTACAAATTTTTTCACTTTTGGAGGGTCAGATTCGATCGAATGGATCAAGATGAGATCTTATGGAGACCATATCAGCTGATACCTCAGTGGCTAGATGAGACCTGATAGTTGAGGAGATTGCAGATGGATAAATTTTTATTGGATAGACATGATTACATGGTATAAACCTTCTACTATGATCGTGTCATGCAATAGTTAGGGAAGATACAGTTACCACCAATAGCATGAACCTTCTTAACGTGATCAATACAAAGTGCTTGGAGGCTTGGGGATAGGAGATGACTCACCACTAATGATGTTGTCTATATTGAATCTGATTACTAGGATCATGATATGCCCCTAGTCTTTGACATTGATGATGTCGGTGCCATAGATGCGTATGAGGAGTGGTGGGAAGAAACATGACCTACTTTTGTATTCCCAATGGATGAGTCAATAGGCTATGCAGGACCACTCTCAGATAGAGAGATGAGGAGGAGGATAGAGCTAAGGAGACATGACTAAGGGCTTTGGACCTATTCATAGATGTGATTGATGAGGACTATGATGAGGTTTCTGACCTAGAGTATGATGGGTAGGAGGAGGATGGGGAGGAGGAGGAGGAGGAATAAATGATGAGCGAGGGTGATGATACAAATAATGAGGATATAGTAGGTCGTGAGTAGAGAGAGCCAACTCCCACTCATTTGACTATATCACAGTCAAAAACTACAACACATACCAATACCTATAGTCATGGAGAGGCTAGCACATCTTCCATGCCTCCTACGCAGGATGAGGCTGTCTTTACACAGCTAGCCGAAGATCTAGGTGATGATATTTTATTTGTGATTATGCAAATTCTTTAATGATTATGCTTTTGATTTAATATATATATCATGATGTGTACTGATTAGCTTTATAATTTCTATCTTGTAGGCACCGTGAGAGATCTACATGAACTCTATTGATAGGTCACTACAAAGATAGTTTTCCCCATTCTCAAATATGAGGCCATCGACTACGTGCCCCCACCCATCATGGAGTGGGACCCAAAGCTATTCAGGCCATATGCTAGACTGAGGGCAGAATATGAGGGTGCCATTAGGCGTGAAAATTGAGCCAAGGTTTCCTATGAGGAGATCCAATCATCTCGAGGTCTAACGGAGGTCAAGAGACTCCATGCAGAGGTAGCCAGGCTACAGGTAGAGAGAGACCACCTAGTGGAGGATCACCGAGAGGCTATTGGATGAGCACATGGTCTAAAGTATGCTCTGGATGCACTTGTCAACTCATGATCACAATCACATATCACCATCTCTCAATGAGCTGTCTCTAGACAAAGGTGATTGCTAGATCCCGAGGGATCCAGTAGTCATAGACCATAGCAACATTATATATATTGATGACATGTACTTGAAAATTTGTGATATATATATGTAATTATTTGATGTTTGATTATTTGGACTTATGTGTTCAATGTTAAATGGCAATGTGATTTATCAAATAATATTTGTAAGACTATTTAATAAATGTCTCCATGATTTAACATGCTTTATGTGATCTAATTAAAACTTATTTTAGTTTCTCTTAGATGCGACATTGTGATTAAGTATGTTATGCTAAATTAAATGCGCTTATGATCTATTTAAAGAACATTAAATGCATGAAACCTAAAGTAACCACTTAAAAGTTAATTTAAATAATTACTTTAGTATTCAAGACACACAAATATCGACATAGATGCACTGCATTTATAGGTTCTTTAAGAGGTGTACCATCCATGTTTGTTAACATGTATGCTCCGGACTCATAAATTTCATTAATTATATAAGGTCCTAACCAATTAGGACCGAGTTTTCCTTTTCCAGATGAGTCAACATTGACATTAGATTGATTTTTGAATAACACCAAATCACCTTTATTGAATATGTGAGGGATGACATGGTCTTTGTAGTTACACTGCAATTTTCTAGAATAAGCTTGAAGATGTTCAATAGCATTAATTCACTATTCATCTAGCATCTCAAGTTGATGCAATCATTGTTCTTTATAAGTATTGTCATCAATGTTCTTGAAGAGCAATCCTTAGCATAGGGATCTCTAACTCTAAGGGAACTATTGCCTCGGTACCATAGACGAGGTTATAAGGAGTAGTCTTGATGGATTTTCTGATGGTAGTACGGTAAGCCCATAATGCGTATGCTATTTGTGTGTGCCAATCCTTATTGTGTTTGTTTACTATTTTCCTTAAGATTTGTTCAAGAGTTTTATTAGTTGATTCGGCTTGACCATTAGATTGTGGGTAGTAAGGTGTTGAGAAATGATGTTGGATGTTAAACGTTTCTAAGAAATTTTTCATGTCATTATTCTTAAATGGTGTCCCATTGTCTGAAACCAATGTGAAAGGAAGTCCAAAGCAAGCAATAATGTGTTCCAATATGAAATGACATATCACATCAACAGTTGTGGAATGAAGGGGAATAAATTCTACCCATTTTGTGAAATAATCTATTGCTGTTATTATAAAGGTATGCCCAACTGAAGAAGGAGGTGAGATTTTTCCAATAAAACCCATGCCCCATACTAAGAACGACCAAATAGGGACTTGGGCCCGAAGCTCAGAGGTGGGAGCATGGATAAAATTTATATGCTCTTGATATTTGTGATATTTCTTAACATATTCGAAGCAATTTTTTTCCATTGTCTCAAATAATGCCCCATGTAGATAATTTTTTGAACTAATGATCTTCCTCCACAAGCACCTAAATGAGCTTCTTCTAGTGCTATAGGGATTTCAGATTCTTTAAGGCATCTAAGTAAAATATTGTTAAAGGATATCCGGTATAGCGCGCCAGTGAGAATTATATACTTAGATGAGAGTTTGCGAAGACGATCTCGAGTATTCTTAGTTGTCATCTCAGGAAAGGCACCTTCTTTCAAATAATGAAATACCAGTGTATACCATTCACTAGAGCTTTCCATAATTGTTGGTAATAATTCTCTAGCTTTGGATTTTATTGATGGGTTCATAATGCTATGGACAATAAATGTGAAATCCTTGGAAGGATCTTGAGGGGATATAAGAGAAGCTACACTTTCCATTGCATCCACATGCCGATTATCCTTTTGTGGGATGCTATCAATGGTAAACAATTCAAACTTCTCTAACAAATTCACTATGAGATCCTTGTATTTTGATAATTTGTCATGATTTGCTTGATATGTCCCATTTATTTGCTTAATGACTAATTATGAATCATCAAATATCTTAATATTTCGAATTCCCAAAGCTAAAACCGTGCATAAGCCAACAATTAATGCTTCATATTCCGTTGTGTTGTTGGTGCATAGGAAGTTTAAGCGATAGGATAAGGGAATAGGATTTCTTGCGGGTGAGACTACTATGACCCCGGTGCCGGAGCCTGTTCTACACTTAGATCCATCAAAGTATAACTCCCATGTTTCTTCATCTTTTTGAATAGTCAACACATAAATTCATCAGGGAATGTTTTTGTATTAGGTAATGCTAGGGTAGAGGGAGCATCTGCTAAGTGGTTAGTTAAGGCTCGTCCTTTAATTGATTTTTGTGAAACAAAATTAAGGTCAAACTCTATTAACAACATAACCCATTTAGCTAAGCATCATGATAAAACTATTTTAGCGAAGAGATGTTTTAAAGGATCAAATTTCATCATCACATGTATTTCAACATTCAGTAAATAATGTCTCAATTTACTAGTAGCAAATACAAGAGCCAAACATTGTTTCTCTATTACTATGTATCAAGTTTCGTAATCAATCAAAGTTAGACTAATGTAATAGATAGGATGTTCCTTACCATTTTCATCTTGTTGAGCTAACAATGTTGCGAGAGCATGGGCCAATGCTATCGTGTAAAGGATGAATAGTTTATTTTGCATAGCAGGTTGTAAAATAGGTGGAGTAGCAAGATAGTCTTTTAAACTCTCAAAAGCCTATTTACATTCCCCATTCCAATTAAAGTGCACATATTTCTTGAGGAGATGTGTAAATGGCAACGTTCGATCTGTTAGGGATGCTACAAAATGATGGATAGCCTGAATTCTTCCTTTTAAGGTACATAATTGAGAGATGTTTCTAGGAGGTGGCATGTTAAATATAGCATCAATTTTCTTCGTATCCACTTCGATGCTTCTATGAGATACGATAAAACCTAAAAGTTTTCCACTATCTACACCAAAGATACACTTTTCCATGTTGTATTTTTGCATACAGTCAAAGATATTCTAAAGGACATTCACATTATCTTGCCGAGTTAAAGATTTGGCTAGAATATCATCCACATAATATTCCAAAATCTTATGTATGTAATCGTGAAATATTAGTGTCATAGCTTGTTGATATGTTTCTCCCGCATTCTTTAATACAAAGGGAATCATGACCCAACAAAATGTTCCCCAGACAGTTGTAAATGTTGTTTTGTATTGATCTTGAGGGTTGATGAAGATTTGATTATATCTTGAAAATCCATCCATTAATGACAAAAAAGCATGTACATTAGTCAAGTCTACTATCATGTCAATATTATGAAGGGGAAAATCATCTTTTAAATATGATTTATTTAAATCACAAAAGTCCATACACATCCTAATATGATTATCGGGTTTTGCGACTGTGAAAATGTTTGAGATCTAAGGCGAATAATCTATAGGTCGAATGAAACCAGATTCAAGGAGTTTTTCAATCTCCCCCTTAACCAACAAGGCTATATTAGGATTCATCGTTTGTATATTTTTTCTAACTGGTTTAGTATTTTCAATAAGGACTATGTTGTGTGTTACAATATGAGGATCAATTCTTGACATATCCAAATAAGTCGAAGCAAAAAGTTCTGGAAATTTATGAGGTAAAGTTGCATGGTCCTCTTGTTCTTCATAATCAAGACACTTTCCTATCTTAATCACTTCTCTCTATTGTTGATTTCCATCGCTATATCAATTGTATGTCCTAAAGGAAGTGCACTTTATTTTGGAAATTCAGGGTTGTATTCTTATTTTCTCATGTCAACCTCACTACTTTCCTTTTCTCTGTGTTTTTGTTTGGTGCTAATCATAGCACATGTAACCCGTTTCTTTTGAGGAGTAGATGGTTTGTCATAAACTCCTAGAATTTGTTTCAAGGATTCATCATCTTCAAAGTATTCCCATGATGGTTCACAAGTCATATTAAGCAATTCAGGATGCTTAAATGCAAGATTGATTTTAGGTTTACACATGATGGTGTTGATGTTTAACGAGGGTCTTTTTTTTTTCTTGCGTTATCTTAGAAGGACAATATCCCAAACCACTTTTTGTTTCTTGTTTTTTAGGTTCTATAGGAACACAAATGCCTTGTTCTTTCTTTCCACATACTTTCCCACTATAACCCAGTTGTTTCATAAGCTCGTAACCTCTTCCATAAAGTTTCTCCATTTCTTTCGGGTTTGGTGGTTGTTGGTAATCTATCTCATCAAAGTTTTTTGTGTAGCTTGTGTCTTCTTCAAGGGTAGATGAGGTAGATTCTTGTGAGTTTTATTTTGAGTTTTGTGTTGACATAACCATTAGTTGCTTTTGTTTTTCATCTTCTTTTCTTGTGATTATATAAATTCTCCCATAAATGAAGGTGTGAACTCCAAGGAACCCCAATCATCTTCCAATAATTTTGACACTGTTTCCATTTCCTGTTTATCTTCTTCCATAGGTTATATGTTCAATGTTGGAATCAATGTGTTTAGAGGAATTATTGTTCCTTTTTCAACTTCTAAATAACTTTCAGGTTTGGGGTCTATTTCAACTTGGTATACCTTATTGTTGTAAACATACTTCATTAAACAATGAAGAGTTGAAGGAACTGCATGCATCTCATGAATCCAAGGTCGCCCTAAAAGAAGGTTATACAAAAGATTATTGGGCATTACATGAATAGGAGTTTGCAAGGTAGTCTTTCCAACTGTAATAGGTAAAGTAATCACGCCCAATGGTTGTTTGCCTATATTATCGAATCCTGAAATTGACAAGGAATCAGGTTGAATTTTTGACTTATCTGCACTGAGTTTATCCAAAAGGGTCACACTACACACATTAAGAGAAAAGCCATTGCCAAAAAGGGTTATTTTTATTCCTAACATATTATGGATAGCAATTATCATGAAGGCATCATTTCTCTTTCTCATTTCCAAAGGAGGTAGCTCATGTTGATGAAAGGTAATATCTATATTAACTGTATTCATTCCTTTTATTAGAGCTACCACATCATTTTCATTTGTACTAGAGGGAAGAATTACTTGTTGCAAGGTAGTTTGAATCATAGTTTGATAATTAGGTGAATTATGAATTAGGTCCCATAGGGATATCTTTGCAAGAGTATTCTTAATTTGTTCAACAAGATCATACTCCTTCGCACTATGCGAAGTTAAACGAGGAGCAATAGGCAAGATGGGATTAGGCAAAGGTAAGGTTGTCTACATTGGTTTTGGTTGTGGATTGTTTCAAGTATTGTATGTATGAGCAATGGTATTATAACTTGATTTCTGCAAAACATTGTTCTTAGGTGGGTAAAGAGTAAATTCAAGCCTTTTTTTAGTTTGAGGTTTGTGTAAAGGTGGGTAAAGGATAAGTTGAGGTTGAATCACATTAAATTCTCTTAGTTTCAGTTTATCATAACAAGCCTTAGTTGATGAACCTTGTGAGATGAATTCCTCAAGGGATTCATATAACATGTCAAATTCATCACTACTAAAAGGCTTGAGGGTTCGGTTAGCTTGGAAAAAGAGATTTGACATACTCAAATAACTATGCTTTCTCCAAGAGGTTCATCGATTTGTAAGGGTTTTTGTTTTTGTTTTGTTTTCTAACGAATGCCAAATATAATATAGTCTAATTGAACTATGAACTAATGCGAAAAATGAAAAGTACATGAATTGATCTATCCACAATTGCAATGAAGGTGATCTATGCTTAATCGAATGATTTGAATGTAATAGAAACTATGCAAACTAAAATAGAAAGTTATCAACAACAAATAGGAGCACAAAATAGATAATTTAATATTGTAAAATTCACTTCAAAATATGCATTGGGACTAAATCGCTTAGAGGGGCGTATGAGTCCTAGTGAGGGTTTTTTTCAAAATTTTCAATTTTTTTTTATGTGAATTTTATGCTTTTTGGTTTGGATAATCTATTTAAACTAAATGTAAATACATATTTCAGATGATTTTCAATGATGTAAGATGCAAAAATGTAACCTATTTTCACTTTCACTAATGCAAAAATTATAAACCCTAGAATTCCAATTAACTAATGCAAACCCTAATGCAAGAAAAATCTAGGATGATAATGGACTCCAAATCAGAATTATGATGTTCTAAATGTAGGTTCACCAAAATGAAAGGAAGAATTTTGTTGCTTCTATGCTTGGGAGATAGAATAACAATCTTCACACTCTCTCATTCAAGGAAAACCCTAGAGATCTCAAACACTAAAAATCCTAAATTTTCATTTGCCACTCTGGGTGTATCAATCCTAGATTAGGTTTTTTGGTCTGGAATAGGTTTCTAGCAGTGTAGAGTCAGGATTTGCAAAAATATGGGAAAATTCCTGTAGTGGGACTCATACGCCACTTTTCGCGTATTAGTACTATTTTGAGTTTTTGAGAATTCAAAGTTCAGATCTGTGCTCCAATATCTACACTTCCCTTTCAAATTGATTTATGGATTTGAACTTGTAAAAAGACCTACAAAATAGAATATAGACTTGATTTGCTTATGGGGGGTTCACCTTGGTCCAACCCCTAGTTTGGTAGTTAAACCTTGATAGAAACAATGAAACATGAATGTAAATAGGAACATAAACCCTAACATTAAGTTTGTCTAAGATTAAGAAATTTGAAATGCAATGCAACCTTATTATAATGTGCTAGAATGAGATACATGAATGAAAGATGAGGATGAATGACTCACTTTGAGAGATCTCTAATCACCCAAATGAGTCCTAATAATTCTTGTACCTTCCCTAGGCTAAATGTAGAATGATAATGGCAGATGGAATCACTTATGAAACAAGTCATTAGGCTTGGATTGATGGATAGTTGCATCTCCCCAACCTAGAATCCATCATGATTCACCAAAGGAAACCATAATAGACCTTTGACAATGCTAGATATTGGATGAAAGTGAGATTGAAGACCTGCAAAAACACCTTAATGCTGCTCCAAGACTTCAACTTTGCTTGCTCTTGACACTTGAATACTCTTGTGAAAGAATGCTTGAATGCTTTTGAATGCCTGGATCTTGAAATTTCTCTTCTAAATGCTTTCTTAGATCAAAAATGACTTTAGAAGCTTGTTTATATAGGCATTGCACCTAATTTACTTTTATTTAGATCTCAAAAGCTGACATCAACCAAAATTTTGAATTAAAAAGTTCAATTTCCCACTCAAACCCTAAAAAGGCCCCAAATGGGACTCATACACCACTCTTGGCATATGGGTCCCACCTATGGGGACTCATACGCTCAAGATGGCATATGAATCCCACCCTAGATTTTCGGGGTGGATTGCTAATTTTTTTTGATGTTTTTATGGATTTTGTCGTGTTTTAAGTTGAAATAAGCCTCAAGATCCAAAATAAAGGGTCTTAGGGGCCTATTAATGATGATTTAAAGGGGTATTTAATTTAAGGGTGCTAAAATAGGTCCAAATTAAATGTGAAATTATAACATTTTCAAGAGCATACAATTTTCTACACTACATATATAAAACAACTATCATTCATAAAATTCTTGTATAATGCCCAATCATAGAAGCACATGAAACATAAAACAAGAAACATGACATCATCAAGGACACATAGAGTCAACATAATCACAAATGGTGGGGTCTCACAACAAGTCCTCCTCGATCACAACAATATTTTCATGAAGGGAATAGTGGCTCTGATATGTCAAGAGCATCACAAACTAGTACAACTAAGAAAATTCAAGTGTAGTTGCATGGTCCTTGCTATGTGTTTGGAGGTGTAGGGAATTTGTCACAAGGCTTCCCATAAGGATTTGGAGTCTAGTGAGTAGGAGCTTCAAAGTATACTGTTGGAGATTTGAGAAAGTCCCATAGAGTGTTTGTAGTGGTTGATAATTATCAAGTACAACATTAGACTATGGTTATAAAGGCTATATGTATGATTGGTGGTATTTTAATTTGTGTTTTTGATTTAGGGCTATCTAATTCTTTCTATAATGGTACCAAGCTATTGGAATTTAAACAATATTATAAGTGGGAGGTCAAGTTAGCTTTAGGGGCTAAGGCAGTTGTGGATTCCTTGGTTTAGGATTATTAGTTGATGCCCTAAGTGATGACTACTACTATAAAGCTTTGAGTTATGCCCTTGGGTTCATATTATTAAGTCTTGGGAATGGATTGGTTGAATGAACATTGATATAAGATTGATTTCCATATAAATAATATTGCATTTTTTTAATGATCATAGGATGGTGGTGGAGATTTCAAGGATTCAAAGGCCTATTTCTCTTTGCATGATATCTACTATGCAACTTAAGTAGTGCATGCGAAAGGGTTGTCAGATATTTGCAACCATCATAAGTGATAAGTCAAATGAAATTGTAGAGGAAATTATAGAGATATCCTTGTATGATCATCCTATTCTCAGAGAGTTTTTATAAGTGTTTCATTCAGATCTACCATGGATTTCACCCTAGAGTGAGGTAGATCTTCATATTTATTTTTCTCCAAGAGCTCAACTAGTATTTAGAGAACCTTACATGATAAGTACTAAGAAGGCCAATGAGATCAAGTTCCAACTAGAGGAGATTTTAAAGAATGGCCATATTCATCCTAGTGTCTCTCATTGGGGTGCACCTATTATTTTCATTAATAAGGGTGGATTCCTTCATTTATGTGTGGACTATAGGAAATTGAATAAGTTAAAAATCAAGAATAATTACCTTCTCCCTAGGATTGATGACCTATTTGATTGAATTAAGGCAGCTAGGGTGTTATCTAAGATTGATTTGAAATTTGGGTACCATTAGTTATAGATTGTTGAGGTAGATATTAAAAAGAAATATTTCAAGACCCATTATGGTCTTATGAGTTAATAGTGGTACCTTTTTGGATTAAAGAATGCCCCTATAGTGTTCATGAGTATAATAAACAAAGTACTTAATATATTCCTTGATTGTTTTATGTTGATATTTTTGATGATATCTTGGTTTAATCTTGGATAGAGGAGGAGCATAAGGATAATTTTTGATAGGTCTTGTAGTGTTTGAGTAAATGCCAACTTTATGCCAATTTGGCTAAGTGTTCCTTCTATCAGGATGAGGTCCAATATTTAGGGAATATTATATTTGATGATAATATCTTAGTAGATCCATTGAAGATTAGAGCTATAGTGGAGTGGCCAATAGCCAATAATGTTTCAGAGGTAAGGAGTTTTATGGGGTTAGTAGGATATTATTGTAGATTTGTAGAGGGTATTTCTAGGATTGCACACCCCATTAATTCTCTTCATAATAAAAGGAGGAATTTTGTATGGATTAAGTAGTGTGAGAGGGAATTTTTTACCCTCAAGGAGTGTCTTACAAGGTCTCCAATATTAGCAGTTCCAAATCCAACTTTGGAATTTTCAATATGTAAAAATGCATCTTTGGATGGTATACGAGCTATACTTATGTAGGAGGGTAGAGTGATAACATACGAGTCACAAAAATTAAATCCCATGAGATTAATTATCCTAATCATAAGTTGGAGTTAGAAATTATGGCTCATGCTCTCAATAGATGGAAATTTTTTCTTCTTCAACATCATTTTGAGCTACATTCAAATCATTGCAATCTCCAATATATTTTCACACAACTAATATTGAATGCACATTATAGATGATGAATGTAATTCAATTATGAGTATGATTTTGATGTACAATACATGAAAGGTAAGGAAATATAGTTCTAGATGCCTTGAGTATATGATGTCATGAGATGATGTCTATGTCCTTGAGTTCAATTTTGAGATCTCACCTTCTTCAATAGTTACCTCAATATGAGTGGTATTATGAGATTTAACTATAGATATGGTCTTAGAGTGTCCTTAAGGGAAATTTCTCTTGTTATTCTTTAGAGGTAGATGGTGTTTTATGCCATAAGAGATGTATTTTTGTGCTTGAAATGAGTGAAATTCATACTTTGATATTATTTGAGGCTCATCGGGAACCTTATGCCACACACCCAAGAGTGAAGAAGATGCATGTATATCTTGGTCATATATACCATTGGATGGGTATGCATCATGATATGGAAAAGTTTATTGATCAATGATTTGAGTGTCAGAGAGTCAAGGAAGATCATCAACACTTTGTAGGACTATTGTATTCTCATGATATCATAGAGTGGAAATGGGAAACCATATATATGTGATTTATTGTTGGGTTACCCTTATATTCAAGATGCCATGATGTTATCATGGCGATAATAAATAATTTAATTAAAGTGGCACATCTCTCTCTAGTAAAAACTACTTATATAGCACCAATAGTGGCTAGAGGATTCTTTGATGACATTTTTAGATTTCATTGGGTGTCTCAAAAAAATATTTCTAATAGAGATCTAGTTTTTACTTCATATTTGTGGATAGCATTGCAATAGGATTTGGAAAATCAACTCAATTTTAGCATAATTTATCACCCAGAGACTAATGGGTAGATAAACAAAGTGAATCATGTACTAGATTATATTATTTGTATGTATGTGATGGATCATATATCTAGATGGGAGGATTGTCTCTATTTATTTGAGTTTTCTTATAATAACAGTTGTCATAGTTATTTAGACATGGCTCATTTTTAGGCATTGCATGGTTAACCTTGTAGAACCACTTTGAGATGAGATTGTATTGAGGACCATGTTTCCATTGGTCCAAAAATGGTTTAGGGGATGGAGTGGTAGGTGATTTTGATTAGAATCTCTAAGAGGCTCAAGATTGTTAAAAAAAGTATATATATGCTAAGAGGACTGATGAGAATTTTTTAATAGGAGACAAATTATTCTTGAGAGTGCAACCACATAATATTATAATATGATATGGAAAGGGTTTTAAGCTAGTACATTAAAATTTTTAGGTCCTTTAATTTTTTTTTGGATTGGATTGGATGTGTTTCTTATCATATAGATTTTCCACCTAGACTATCATGCATCCATGATGTGTTTCATATTTCAATTTTGTAGCAATATGTGGATGATGTTCCTCATGTATTGGATTGGAATTATTTGTAGGTGAAGGAAGATAGTTAGTTAGAATTGGAGCCAATATGAATATTGGGTTGATGGACATTAGAACTTCAAGGTCATGAGTTGGACAAGGCTAGCATCCAAATAGATATATATATGATGTGGTAGCTACTACCTGGGAGGATGCTTCATGAATTAGGATATTCTATCCTCACATTTTTGAGGAATCCCAAGAGGAAGTCCAACCCTGGGAGGGATGAAGTGAGATCCCTCTTTCAATGAATCTTAATCATATTATATTTTGCAACTATTATGACTATTGAGTGGATGGTTTCATGATACATTATGTTATGGGTATTACTATGATGAGAAATATTGGCTTTGATTTATGTTGTATACACATATTTAAATTTGGTATGGTTAATGTTACCCTATGGTTATTAAGATATTAGATGGTTTTATTTTATGTGATTCACATATATGGATTTGTTTTGACAAGATGGTAATGGTTAGAATTCATATATTATGAGATTCATGGATTATTCATTTACACTGTAATTTAGTTGATAAATGACATAAATGTGCAATGTGAATGCATTGAAATATTTGAATAGAAACATTTAGTTGATATATGTGAAACTTGTTATGTTGTTGATTCGTTCACTATGATTATGGTATATGTTGAACTAATATCTCTGTGTTAAGTGTGCATGTGTAGTACCAATAAGAATCGCAGTCACACAGTAAACCTAAATTATTTTCTTCCATTTAAGCTGACCTTAGTCCATTTGGAGGGGCTAAGGTCATGTGTAATGTGACTATGTTGTAATCTAAATATATTTTTGTCTAGTTGTGAGTTCATGATAATTATTATGTGAATCTAATTGTTGTGTGAAAGTTCATGTGTAGAAGGTTGATATCTTGAATTTTGTTTGTTTATGTGACAGTATTTTCCTAGTATGTTTAAGGGGGTTATAAATGAGTATTTTAAGTTCTTTTAATCAAATTTAAGTCCCTAAGTATTAGGAATATGGGTAAGGGGAAATTTTGACTGTAGAAATTCTCTAAACAATATTTTTTAACCTCTTAAATTATTATTTTAAAATGGAAAATAAATTTGGAGGTAGTTTGGATGAGGTTGGGAGAGGTGGAATCATCTCATATACCATCCTCAAAATTGGTTTTGGGATGGATAAAAGAGGATACTATCCTCTGTGACTCATCAATGGTTGAGTACACAAAGAATTGTTGGTGAGGGAATTTTCCTATCAAAGAAACTTGGAGGTTTTCTCACTAGTTAGGTATCTCTAGAGGATATTCTTTAGGGTTTCAATAAGGTCTAATATGGAGATGAAAATTTCCATATCTAGATCCAAATATTGAGAACCATTCCATTCTATTTATGCATTCACTTTAGTTAAGGAAGGAATTTTGATTCATTTTTCAACTTTAATCACCATCTTAAGTTCAAAATTTGAGAAGGGAGGGAGAGTTGGGTTGCAATCTTGAGAGGGAAGGGGAGAAATATTGGAAGGAGGATTCAATAAGGGAATTTTAAAGAGTGACTTGAAAGAGATATATTAAGGTAGGATCTATTCTCTTACAATTTAGTATTGTTTAAAAAAATGTTGTGTATGAATGTGAATGCATTTTGTATGTTATTCTTATTACATTTGTGTAAAAATTATTAAGGGGTATATGGGTGGAGTAGATCTAGAAAATATATGGGATATGTGTCAAAATGTTGAGAAAAGTGTTTTTGGAAAGTATGTAATTATTTTATGCATTAAATATTTCCATGGGTTGGTTTGAGAAAGTTATATTGGGGTAGAAAATCTCAAATGGTGGAGGGTCATCCATATAAAATGTGGTTTGAGTGAGTGTGGCTCCTTTTGTGAAAGATCTTTGTCGTGAGTCCTCATTTCATGAAGATCATTATTGATGAGGGGTCACTCCACCCAACACCCACACATAACACAATAATAGATATCAACACAAAAAATATAGGAAGGAAAACAACCCACTTTTGATTTCTTCTAGGAAATGAAATTACATATTTATAAATTAAATTTCTACAACCACATGGACTTGTCTCACTATCAAGTCAATCAAATCACTAAGAAAAATCTATAGTTCAAAGCTACAATTTGCACTAATGAATCCACCTCATGTAACCTCCATTCAAATTTTTATTTGACACCAAAAAATGCCTTAAAATGTTCTAGAAAGTGTAACTCCCCCTTTGTTTTGGTGACAAAATTCCAGTCATTCAATTTCTTATGCAAGAAGATATTTTATTGAATTTCACTTTTTGGTGGAACAACTTCTTGGAGCCAAAATTTTGACTCAAATGTTCAATTTTCTATTATAATATATCATTGGGAAGCTATCAAAGAGACATGAAACATTAAAATATTTGAAGATCATTTCATCCACTTTTTGATATTTTTCGAGGCTTCTAAGGGTTTAAAATTTGAGTTTGAAGCTGTATTGTAAATATTTCTTGGGATGAAAACCTTAATATCTCCCAAATAATACATGATAGTGAGATGGTTCTTCTACCATAAGATATGTTTTCAATTCCACGCTTTGGGGTAAATTTTTAGGTCCATATGATCTTTTTTAGGCTAACTTAATAAATCTAGTGAATGATTGTTTTTGATATCTTCTAACTTCTGACTATATTACACCCCTTAAGTATCATCATGAGACTCAAAACAACAAAATGAAATAAGTAAAACATTTTTTTTGGGTGATGCAAGCTTTCCCCTATACTACTAGATTCTCTTGCATCAAACACGCAAGGTAATTTGAGAAGCAACCTTTTCACTTCTCTGGTGTTGGAGAAAAAACAAGACATTCAATCTCTACCTTAACAATCATGATGAATCTTCAACAAGCCTTTCTATCCATTTAACCAAATATTATTTATACTACCCATTTTTTTACTTTAGCCTACATGGATACCCAATATTTATTCTATCTCTTCCTTCTCTGAAGTAGGTGTCAACATATTCCACTGTTATTTTATTAGTCCATCCTCCATATCTCCTTCATGATACTCTATCAAATAAAAAAAATTGAACATAGGAGAGATGCTTATCCCACTCAAAAAATCCAACTCATAAACATTTCTTGAATCATGCTTCTTCAAGATCTTGCATGGCCCAAATTTCTTCATTTACAACTTGTTATATATTCCCATCGGGAAAAAATATTTCTTAGGTGAACCATGATTTCATCCCCAACCTAGAATTCCTTAAATATCTACTTTTGATATGGATTATCCTTGTACTAAGAATTCATCTTATTGACATGATTTATTAACTCTTCGTGCAAGTTCTTCAAGTGCTTTGGAAAATGTTCAACAACGCTGCTCTTTTCCCCTTTCTCCATTTTCCTCAACTCAGAATCATTCCTTATACTTACTTCCATATACAATTAGATTTGAGATTTACTGGCACCTATTTCTATAAATTTTTTGTAAGAAAATTCTAACCATGGTAAAATCAAATCATATCCTTGGGTGCTAGCAATAAGTTGATTCCACTTTTTGGCCAAAAAGTGGAAGTGTTTTCCCTAATTTTCAGATTCTGTCACATTTGACCTTAAAATTTGAAGCACTTAAAAATGAAATCTTAAAAAAAGTCACTAACCATAAAATGTATTACTCAGAGTCTAGTTTCCAAATATGTAATTTATTTTAATATCTATATGATACAAATTGATTTTCAATAGGTGTTTCTAAAAACCACTATTTAAAAGTTACTTTTTTTGATTGTACCATGCATGCATACGTCATCCATTTTTTGACCTAAATAATTATATTTTTCTAAATCCTTTTGGGAAAAGATTTGTAACTCACTTAAGCATGCTTTCCATATATATATTTTTTATTGAATATTTTTTTTGTTAATTTTTTATTGGCCATATTTGGTGTTTTGAAAAATTATCGTGTACGTCATGCATAAGATGACCTATACTTATCATTTTTTGATTTTTTTTCAAATTGAAAATAATTGTCTAAAGTACACTTTCCTAAAATTTGTTTTTCAAAAATTTATTTTAATAAAAAGTTATTAAAATACTAAAAATCCTTGATAATTTAAGTTTATGGACTTGTTTCATCAGAAGTTAATTGAAAAATTAAAAAAATCCAATTGGAAATTTTTTTTGTATATTTAGAATCTACTTAATCTCATCTAAAGTGGGTTTTAATTTCATAAAATAATTCTAGAGAAAACCCCATCAACCATATTGACATAGTCAATTTTTTCTCTCAATATTGTCATGACCTTGTACTTGTAGGTCTAAGGCTAAGGGTTGGGTTACCATGCCTTTTATAAGCCTAAATCAAAATGAGAAACATGGATTGTGTTTTTCAAACCTTTTGGAATGAGTACCCACTTTGAAATGGGTACCTATTCTAAAAAATGAATGACTACCAATTTTAAAGCTGAAAAATGACACTTCCACTAGAAGTGGACTCAAATTCTTGCACTTACCCCCCTTGGGATTATCTTCTACTAAGCATCTCAATAGGTCACCCAAACTCCTTTTCACCACCTTTGTTTGTCCATAAGTCTGTAGATGGTGTGTAGAATTGAACTTCAAATTTATCTTCAAATTCTTCCATAAGGTCCTCCAAAAATAACCAGCAAATTCTGTATTCCTATTTGAAAGTATACTCTTTTATAGACCATGTAGTATCACACCTCTCTAAAAAGCAACTATGTAATATGAAAAACATCACTAGCCTTATGAAACAAAATAAAATATGCCATCTTGGAAAATAGGTCAACCAACACAAATATTGAATCACGTCCTCTTTGTATCCTTGGTAAATCGAAAACAAAATCCATCCTAATATCTTCTTACAACTTCTCTAGTATAGGAAATATATTACATAGCCCAGTATTATGACTTAGCCCTTTAGCCATTTGGCACATTATGAAAATTTGTATAAACTTCCTCATATCCTATTGAAATCGTGTCCAATAATAATTTACACTTGTGAACCCCAATCCTATTCCTGCACAAACACAACAAACAAACACATAGTTAGGTTCATATGCAAGATAAAACAAGGATTCCGCATGAAATCCATTTACAATGCTTCAAAATAGATAAAACAAGAATAAAACATGAAAAGCTAAAGCAATCCTAATTAAGCATGCAATCTCTTGATCCCATGGGGGAGTTGGTGCCAATTGGTGTGTCAAAATTGCCCCTTTCCCAACTTCTTTGTAAGCTTGATGATTTGATGGAGATTGATCCACTTTGTTGATGAAGAACAAGATGAGTTCTTGAGAAAACCTGCAACAACCTAGCTATAGTGATGTCGATGGATAAAATTAGCTCTCAATTTGGAGAGAGTAACTTTTCTCTAGATTGTGGATGAGGATGAAGTTGAGTATAGTAAGTTTACTCAAATTGTGGATGTTAGAATGAGAGGAAGAGTCTCTCACTTATAGATTTCCAAAATGGAAGAGAGAGTGGAATTGAGCAATGTGGGATCATTCAACATCCAATGGCCAAGTGCCACTTGTCAAGATGTGAATGGTTGAAGGTTGTGCACATTTTGGTCAATGTGCATGATAAATGCCATTAGGTGGAATTTGAAATTGGGGAAATGACATGTGAGAGGGAAAAAAAAATGAAATAAATGCCACTTGGTTCAATGCACAAGGACATGTAAGAGGAGTGAATGTTTTGTTGGATGTATAAATCCACTTGGATTTTGAATTCAAATTTGAGGGAATATTCCTCCTTTATTCCATGTTGAGAGAAAATAGGCAATTTAATAAATCAAATTAATTGATTTATTGTGCAAGTTGCATTCTCTAGAGGATTTTAGTGATTGAGATTAAATTGATCAAGATTTGATCAATTTAATTAGAGATTAGATGATTTGACAATTTTGACTCAAATTTATGAGTTGATTTAAATTAGAATTGAGAGGAAAGTGATAAATGTTTTTGATTTATTTAACTAAAGGGGATAATGTTAGATTAAATCAAATAAGGTTTAATTTATTCAATTTAATGGGAAGACTTTAGGGATTTAATTAAATAAGATGAATTATTTAAATAAAGAGGGATTTAGGGTTAATTGAATTAAGTTGATTAATTTAATCAATAGAGGACAAAAGACTTAATTAAATAAATAATGATTTATCTAATTAAGAGATAGAAGGTGATGATAAGTTAAGAGTGTGATTCAGGAAGAAATGACGTTAGTAATCAGGATCAAGTGTGCTGGATCGAATTGTATATTTTCCATGTCTACATTTTTTCCCTCTTTGAAGCAATGTATTTGTTGCATTGATTCAAAGAATAAGTTGCTGTGATCATAGTTCAAAATTTCTTGATTTTTTAGATGCCCCACTGCTGCCTCAATAGGAAGGATTATGCTGGTATATTGCCCCCTCGAGAGATCAGACGATTTTTTTTGATTTTTGGATGATCTTGCAAAAAAAGAGGACAAGGTGCCCAACAGGTCCAAAAATGCCCCAGGATGCCAGAAAACATGTTAAAATGTCAAAAAAGATGTGAAATGGTCCCCAGTTGGACAAAAACGGGATCGAAGGACCAAAACCCTAGTTGGACAGCCAAATTAGGTAAAAAAAACCCTAATTTGCCAGCTTAAATAGACCTTGAGGGGTCACTTTCAATACATTTGCACATTTAGCCTTTATAATTTTCTGTACTTTGAGCTTTGATCCCTAATCGAGATGGTGCAACGATAGCTTCCCAGGCATGTGTCAGAGACAGTACGAGTACACCAGTGACCAGTCGGCGTAGGACCCATGGTATGTACCCCCATCTCAAATTTTAATTTCTCATTTTTCATGCATTAAATAGGGTAAAAAACAACTTTAGGCTAAGCAATGCTATATAGCACCGCTGCAAATGCTCGGTCGGTGCCACATGGTTCTAAACTGGGCCGCATATGATAATAGCGCTGCCTGGTGTAGTTTAGGAGATTAGGGTATGCTGGTCAAACTTGGCCGCGCGCAAAATAGCATCGTGTGATGCAGTTAGGGTTTTAGGTTTGTCAAAGTCCACCGTGCGACGTAGTTTAGAACTTTTCAAACTGCACCGCATTTGAAAACAACGCCACACTTGCTGTTTCAAATGTGAAAATCCAATGTGAGAGGAAGATTTCTCTATGAGACTTGACGTGGTGGCTTTCCTTGTGTAGGAGGAGCTCGATATACTTCATTCGAGGGAGCACAGATGGCCGGTGCTCTGCAAATTGTAAGGTATGCATGTGTACCTTCAGAAGCAGCTTGGTATTCTTGGCCTCTGGTTTGTTGCATACGTCCCTACTGTTCGAATGCACTTGGGTATGATGACAACTTTGGCTGAGTGGTGGCATAGTGAGACTTCCTCCTTCCATCTTCCTACCGATGAGGTACCATCACTCTTGAGGATGTCTGGTGCATTCTCCGATTGCCTATCCACGAAGCTATAGTGATTTATGATCTAGAGGAGGGTAGGGAGGCCTGATTTGATGTTATGGGTGTTGATGAGCTCATCCTTTCTGATAGACAGATTGAGTTGGAGCGATACCGGGGTAAAGCACCCACTTATAGGTTGATTGTTGCAGCTATTATTTTTGGTCTTGTGGCACCTGATTTGTGAGGCCGATACTTTAGTCCAGGCTGGGGACTGACATGGGAGTGGATGTGTGTTCACCGAGAGTGCTTTTCTTGGGGACTAGTGATGCTGGCCTCTCTATACAGGGATTTACATGAGTTTGCGCATCTGGACAGCCGAGTCCTCGGGGCCGGAGTTACTTTGTTACACATCTGGGCATGGGAGCGGATTCCAGTGCTCCGTCTAGATGTCACATCGATCGTCCTTGATATTGATAACCCCATTGTTTGGCGATATGGTGGGGCCCAGATCCACTTTACTCACATTGGCACAGGTGGGATCGCCCACTGGCGACGGGTTCTCGATGAGATGAGGGAGTTCATCTGGAGGCCTTGGATGGGCATAGGCCCATGGTGATGATAAAAAGTAGCTATTTTTCGCTCGACATGATAGATGGATGTAGGGTCGGGAGCATACCATGATAGAGAGGTATCTCCCAGATAGGGTGGCCTGTCAGTTTGGCAAGATTCAGGACAGGTTGGATGATCACTACATGGCAATTTTCGCTCGTAGCACGAGGGAGACAGCATGGGGCCAACCCATCCTGACAACTGAGGCAGTGTCCTCGTTCAGATAGCTAGTGGCCCGATCGTGGCCATATGATCAGGGGCCAACAAATGCGGGAGTGACCCCGGTGTATAGAGCTTGGTTTAGGCTTCCCTTGAGATTGACAGTTCCCGGTGTAGCACTTCCATGGTGTAGGCCTAGAGGCAGATCAACCGACAGAGGTAGAGGACAAGGGGGCAAAGGTGACAAAGATGGGGACGAGGATAGAGGAGGAGGTGGACCACCTCCTCATCAGACACCTCCCAGAGATCAAGCACAACAAGAACCTCCACAAGTAGGGGCATAGGATGACCAACCTAGAGATGGGGACAAAGCAGTCCTGCAGAAGCAGCAACCAGGGCAGCCAGATCATCAAGATGCACTAATCCAATAGTTGCAGGGTCAGGTTTAGATATTGACTGCAGAGAGGGATAAGGCTCGACAACAGGTTTTGACAGTTACTGCCGAGAGGGACCAGGCTTGATCTGAGAGGGATCAGGAGATCGGTCGATGAAGGAAAATGGAGAGTACAACCTCATCATCCCAGGGCCGATCAGTTTCCTTATGGGCCTACAAAGAGGTAGTCAGAGAGGTTGAGTATTATTGGCAATATTATAGACAGGCCATGCCACCAGCAGGCCGGGTGCCAGATTACTCTCAGCAGAAAGGGATGAGGCCGCCAGAGGGTCACAGTGATAGGCCAGAGGGTGAGGGGCACAACCAACAGGTCTAGTCCTTTGGTCACAGGTAGTTTTCATTTTTTTTGATTCATGGGCTTCGATTATTGATGTACACTTGATCCTATTTTGTATCATGACAGTCATACATTTTTGATGATATATATGAGATGTTTCGATTTATGATATGCCCTATGATGTATGATGTATGGATGCATTTTAAATTTCCTATGAGATGTTATGAGATGCTTCTATTCTATGTTCATGCAATATGATGGATGTATTTCTTTTTGTATACTTTCTATGCATTTTGATGATTTCATGGATGCAAAGTATGCTATTGATAATGTATCGATATGCAAATGATAACTGATATGAAAATGATAAATGATATGCAAATGATAAATGATATGCAAATTATAAATGATGATAATGGAGGCTAATGATTTTTATTATGTCCTTAATGATTCATGTATGATATAAAATGAATGTAATGCAATTATTTCTTAAGGTACTTAGAATAACGAATCTATATTATTCCTCATAACTTAAGATGATAATAATGTGTTATGAGCTACATGATATGATATGCACTTATGTTGATGATTTGGTGGATGCAGGGTGTATGCATTGGCGATGTTATGATTAACTGTCATGATACCATGTTAGTATGGAATGAATATAGAAGAATAAGAGATCCCACAAGTTATTTAGAATGATGGTGATTTGCTTACTAGGAGTCAGGATTTTCAAAGGGATAATTACATTATGTTTGATAACACACATAGGTACGATGCATCAAGGTATAAATAAATAGGATGGCGTGGTACCTAGTGTGATGGAATTTGACTCAAAACTCAGATAGGAGTATTCTTGTTCACACTTAGCATACAAAACCTCATTCACAATTTAGTTTAGACATTCTAAACATCTCGGGCCAAAATAGAGGAAAGCAAGCTTTCCTATGTGGTCAACAAGATATCTAAAACATCCTCTCCACACACCGAACAAAGTGTGCATGACTAAGTTATTTTAAAAGAGTAATCCACAAGCACAACAGATAAAAAATATAATGATCATTTCCCCATTCCTTTCTCTCTAAACCTGCTTTGTTTAGGTATCCTTGAGAGGTCCTTGGAATGAGCGCAAAATAAGATAAGTCTAAGAGACCAAGATAAAGCAAACAAACAAACAAATGTTTTTCATACCGCTAGCCAAGGCTAAACTAATGTGAGATACCTGATGCTTATGTACATCATGGGAAAGATACATCCTAGGACATGTTGTGATCATGGTTTTGATGATAAGCTATTGATACTCCGAGTTGATCGAATTGCTTGTTTACTGACCTAGACTTGAGACTTTGATGATTAGGTGTTCACTTTGGAACCTGCTAGACTTGCTTCCGATTGACTCACCAAAGGATGAAAGAGACGATTGATTTATTATGGGTGTTGATTATCACAGGTGAAAGTGAGATGAGGCGGGTGCACCATTTTGGATTTTTTTTAGATATTTGGATGTTTTGATTTTCAAATTTTTTGACTTTTTTGGATTTTCGAGATTTATGATGAGGAGACTTACTTACAAACCTATCCTAGGGGTCTTGGGAGCTGATCCATAGATTATATTTGTATGTTATACATGCAAAGATGACGTAGTTGGACTGGTGACAAACTCGATTCGATGATGAGAAAGATGGGCAAATGGATTGCCAAATGATTGCGACGGACGCCTAAAGGACTGACCTAGGGTGTCTTGGGGGATGATCAAAGATCAAACTTGCCTACGTTCAAGCTTAGAGATGATGTAGTTCGACAAGGTGAAAGATTGACAAGACTCAATGATGAATGTTTTGAAGACTTTTAAGATTTTTCTGATGTTTTTGGTTTTTTTGAGATTTTTTTGAATGTTTTGGTCTTTTTCAATTTTAAGGAAGATCCCCAAGAATATACACGAATCCATTCCGATGCAAGTATAGGAACATGCCCCCAGTGTAATGCAATAGACTACTTTGATAAAGGCTAGACAAACTGACCTTAGGAATATGCCAAGTAGTATTATGGTGGAATATGATATGAGCACAAGATCAGGCTATGGTACAGATGTGAACAAATGGTGGGAGGATAAATGGGATGCGATGGATAAGTGAGTGTGTGAAATAGGACATGATGATCCTGGTAGATAGAAAGTGCTTTATTCATGCTTGGCACCTATTTGCCAGGTTTTTACCAAGGTACTTGTCCAAAATGTCACCGAAGTGGTTTTCACTAGAGGACGATTTTTTTTCTGTACTATATTCAATCCTTTTTTTGATGTTTTTTGGATTTTTGTATTTTTTTGTTGTCACCAAGACGCCTATTTGCCAGGTTTTCATCAGGGTGACCATTTTTTTAGGACATTTTTTTGATTTTTTTGTTTGTTTGTATTTTTGGTTCTATACCTTGCAAGATTTTAGGCATAATTTTTTTTGAGATGGGAGCTGTTCAGGGGCTCCTATAGAGGCTCACCTTCTGGTGTTGATAGTTGATAGGCTCTTGATTTATAGCTAGCTGTGACAATGAAAGGTCCCAACCAATTGGGCTCAAATTTGCCTTTGCTTTTTGGATTCAACACATTCTTTTGGTTCTCTTTTAGCACAAGTTCGTCGACTTGGAAGGTTCGCCTCTTGATCTTCTTGTTATAGCTGTGTTTCAGGTGATTCTGATAGACCTGTAGATGGTTGAGGGAATTCATGCACCGTTCATCTAATAACTCCAACTCATGCATTCGTGAGACCCTGTATTCTTCATGTATGATGAGGTTTTGCAATGATATTCTCAATGATGGGAGCTCGATCTCGATTGGGAGGATGGCTTATGATCCATAGACCAGGGAGAATGGGGTGGTGCCTGTTGGCATGCGGATGCTGGTGTGGTAGGCCCATAAGGCGAGATTGAGCTACAAATGCCAGTCATGACTAGAGTCATTGACTGTCTGTTTAAGAATTTTAAGAATGGTTTCGTTGGTAGCTTCTACTTGGCCATTGCCTTGGGGATAGTATGGAGTGGAAAAGCGATGTTGGATTTTGAATTTGTCGCATAAGTCACAGACATCCTGATTCTTGAAAGGTGTCACATTATCAGAGATAATGGATTGGGGGACACTGTATCGGCAAATGAGATAGTTCAGGATGAACTTGGAAATCTGCTTTCTTGTTATGTAGGTCATGGGAATTTCTTTGACCCACTTTGTGAAGTATTTTGTGGTGGTGATGATGAATTTGTGGCCGTTGGATGAGGTGGGTGTGATTTTTCCTATGAGATCGAGCCTCCATTGCAAAAAGGGCCAAGGTGTAACCATAGGATGAAGCTCGTGAGCTAGCGCATGAATAAGGTCTCCATGCTACTGACACTATAAACACTTTCTGACAAAGTCGTGTGCCTCCCTTTCCATTGTTGGCCAGTAGTACCCGATTCTCAACAACTTTTTAGCCAAGGTCATACCACTCGAGTGTGAACCATAAGTGCCATTATGTACCTCAGTCAGAGCAGTCAGGGCCTCCTTAGGATTCAAACAACATAATAGGGTTCCATCAATGCTCCTATAATAGAGGGTTTCTCCTAGGATGACAAAACGTAAGGACCTTTTGACAAAGGCCCATTTAAGGTTTGGGGTTATGTCAGCTGGGAGGACTCCTATTCTTAGGTAGGTATAGATGTCGTGATACCAGGGATCAATGGGACCAATGAGTTCATACACATATTCTGACTCTGGTACCTCAAATGTGGGTACGAGAAGCTGCTCTACCAAGAATTCATGTTTTGAGACATTGCGAGGGATATCCAGTAAGGATCCAATTGTTTCCATGGCATCAACTACTCTATTGTTAGCCCTTGGTATCTGCTCAAAAGTGATGTCAATGAATGATTCTTTGAGTCTCTCTACTAACTTTTTGTATGGTGTCAGCTTATCATCCTTAGTTTGGTACTCGCCGTTGACTTGGTTGATAATAAGCTGTGAATCCCCATAAAACTTTAGTGCCATGATCCTCCATTGTGCTGCAATATTGAGACCTATGGTTAAAGCCTCATACTCCACAATGTTGTTAGTGTAGGGGAATGCCAATTTGTAGGATCTAGGTATACAACCCCCCTATGGGGTGATGAAGAATACACTGGCTCCTGATCAATGTTGTGTGTATGAGCCATCGAAGTAGAGTTTCCAGTGATCGACTATGCTGAGATTAAAGATGGATTCATCTGGGAACTCTGATATGAGTGGACTCTCTAAATAGATTAGAGCTTCTGCCAGTTGGTTTGCAATCACTTTCCCCTTGATAGCCTTGCACTCTACATATTCAATATCATGTTCTGTTAATATCATGACCCACTTGGTTGTTCATCATGTGAGAGTGGCCTTAGAGAGCATGTATTTTAGTGGATCTATCTTTGCGATCAACTTGATCTGATGAGCTAGCATGTAGTGTCTGAACTTTTGGGCCGCAAACACAACTGCCAGGCAAGATTTTGATATTGGTGTGTAGTTGAGCTCATGCCCTACCATTGTCCTGCTGATGTAGTATATCGCTCTCTTTCTTCCATTTTCATCATTTTGGGCTAATAGAGCACTGAGAGCTGCCATGGTTGCTAAAATATATAGAATCAGTGGTTTGCCTAGAGTAGGTGGCATTAGCACTGGTGGCGTGAGTAGATATTCTTTGATTTTACCAAATGATTGATCACACTTATCATTTCACATGTATGCTACTCCCTTGTGGAGTAGATGTGAATATGCAATATGTTTATTTTCTAGTTGCGCTATGAATCTTCAGATGGATTGGACTCTGCCTTGTAGGCCTCTAAGCTATTTTAGTGTCCTAGGCGCTTCCATGTCGAGGATTGCTTTGACCTTCATGGGATCCACTTCTATTCCCCTCATTGATACTATATATCCTAGAAGCTTTCTTTATTGCACCCCAAAGACACATTTCTTAGGGTTGAGTCTGACCTTGTACTTCTCTAGTCTGTCAAAAATGGCACTTAGGGCTGCTATGTGATCCTGTCTTTTCTTTGATTTGGCCAATATATCATCCACTTAATCTTCGACAGTTTTGTGTATCATATCATGAAAGATTAGTGTCATGGCCCTTTGATATGTTGCCCTTGCATTTTTTAGCCCAAATGACATCATGTTCCAGCAGTAGGTGCCCCATGGACCTGTAAATGCTATCTTATGCTGGTCCTCCTTTGCGATCATTATCTGGTTGTACCCCGAGAAACCATCCATCAGTGATAGCATCTCATGTCCGACTGTCATGTCCACTATCATATCAATGTTAGGTAGTAGAAAATAATCCTTGGGACATGCTTTGTTGAGGTCTCTAAAGTCAGTGCAGATACAAATGCCCCCATTTGGCTTTGAAACTAGTACAAGATTGGATACCCATTTTGGATAATCAATTGGGCATAGAAAGCCAATGTCCAAGAGTTTTTGTAATTCCACCTTGACTAGCAAGACTATTTGAGGGTGAATTTTTCTTAGTTTTTGTCTTACTGGCTTTGCTCCAGGGTAAATAGCCAAATGATGAACCATGACTTCTGGATCAAGACTTGGCATGTTGGAATAGGTCTATGCAAAGTTCATCTTTCTTTCTTTTAGAAATTCCACCAATATTTCTTGTTCTTCTGTTAGAAGTGATTTGGCATAGAAAGTGATCTGTGGTGTTGCTTTCGTTCCTAGATTGACAGGATTGCACTGTTCTGCCAAGACTGCTGATTTCTCCTGATGAAGTGTAGTAGGGGGGAGATTGAATCCTTCATCCTCCGACACCTCAGAGAGGTTTTCACTGTTGGATGCATCCTTTATTTTTACTATTCTTTGGTTAGAGAGTGCCACAGTGTAGTTTTAACTCAATGACCCTGAGCTTATTCTCATTCTTTTTCTTTTGCGATTGAAGGACTCAATTGTCTCCCCATAATAGATGTGGGTGTCCAGTGTGATGTCAAACCTAGCCTTGTGATCTCCGCATGGAACTGTATCCCTTAGTCCAATGAATTATGAGAGTGCCTCATCATTTTTGAATGTGTCTAGAACCGGTGGTCCTCGTTGGTCATAGTTGATGAGTTGTGGGTAAACTAGGTTTACTTTGTAAGTTTGATGGTTCGACTCAATGGGTGAGGCACTAATCATCAGTAAGAAGGAATCTTCAAAAAGAATGGGAAGGCTAGTTATGGTATCCTCATCATCACTACTGGTGCAGACATCAGTTATTTCAAAAGTGAAATTATCTAGGGGCAAACCTATGGATATGGGTAGTCGAAGGGCGACTGCCAATAATTGAGGAGGAGACCTGATTGCTCTACTAGGGGTACCTCTGCCACGAACGGTTATACTCGGAGGGGTACATATGAAGCCAATGTTTCTCATTCTTCTTTCTACAATGATGGGCTCCAGTCGTCCATCACTATTTCTTCCAAGGCTTTCATTCCTGTTGTAGCCCATACCAAGCATTATTTGCAATCTTCTATTGGCTTGATCCATGGGTAGAGTGGGTGTGGGTCTTTCATCATCGTATAGCATTCTTGAAATGTCTTCCTCATCCATATTTTCCTAACTTAGGTCCCCCCAACGACGGAATCCAGAAGGGTCTTCCCTAAAAGTGTGGACATGTGTTTCAACTGATTGAGGTTGCTCATGTGACCTAAGAGATTGTGGTAAATCTCTTACAACAAACACATTTTTCTTCATTCTGTAATCTCCACACCTGTTATCCTAGATCATGAGCTTGATATCGGATATGTCAGGGATGGAGGGTGTCTCTATTATAGTAGTGGAGGCAAGGTTAGATGGATCTATATAAGGAGTGGATGGGCCTTCATCATTTTTTGGTACCTGGGGAATTTTGTAAAACTTGGCTTCCAAGTTTTTGCAATAGGAAAATGGCTCTGAATCGCCATGTATTGTGACCTCCTCATTTTGGTATAGGAATTTGACGCATTGATGGAATGTTGAGGTGACCGCCTTCATTCCATGGATCCATGGGCATCCTAGGAGGATGTTGTAGGGCAGGTCGAGGTCAAGGACTTGACATGTGGTTTCCATGGTAGCTGGCCCCACTTGGATTGGGATTCTGATAGTGCCTTGAGACACTCTTTCTTGGTCATCATATGCTCTTATGGTGATGCCTTTGTTCTTGTCGATGGAGTCCTCTAAGAATCCCAAGTTCTTTATGAGTTTGAGCGAACAAATGTTGAGGCCTACGCCTCCATCCACCAAGACCCTTTTGACTTTCTTCTTGTGAACTAGCTCTTGAAGGTGAAGTGCACGATTGTGAGATGGTTGGGCGGGGAAATCTTGGTCGGAGAAGGTGAAGAGGTTTGAAGTAACGATGTTACCAACCATAGCCTAAAATTATTCCGTATCAAGGGTAGCAGAGATAGTGGACGTAGCTAATGCTTCATAAAGGATTTTCCTATGGGCAACATAAATTTTCAATAATTCCATGATGGAGATTTGGGCGGGGTTCTTTTTAGCTTGTCAACGATGCTATAATTGTAGGGAAATTTTTTTGGATTTGAAATGGGGATCTTAGATGGCTGTGATGCCCCTACAATAGTAACCTTTCCGCCATGTGTGGTGACTCCATAATCGGAATTGGCTCCTTTGACACTAATGATAGTGACCATCTCATCCACGCATGCAACAATGTCCTCATATATAAGGTTTGCACTAGAATAATTTTGCTTCCTTTTGTTGCTCCCTTGGTTATTTCCTTAATTATGATTCAAAATTGGATTTGTGTATATTTTAAGGTCCTGATTTCCAGCTAGTTGTTCGACATTTATGATCTTGTCCTCAATGAGGTCCTGGATAATGTTTTTCAACCTCATGCAATTTGCGGTTGTGTTCCCTTTGATTTTGTGAAAATCACAAAGGAGATTTTTATTGTACCATGGTGGTTTTGTCATGGGTTCCACATATTGCTCAGAGTTGGAGATTTTGATAAGGTTTTCCTTAACCAACTTCTTCATTATGGATTCAATTGATTCTCCAAGGGCCATGAACTTCTGCTTGGGAGGATACTTGTTTCGGGGAGGTGGTCCTCCTTGATTGCTCAAGTTACTGATTTGGTTGTTAGGAAGTGGTTGTGGTTGTGGTTGTGCCACTGTATTAGTTTGCATATTATTGTGATTGTGATTCTATGGCTGGTGATGGGTATGGATGTTCTATTTAGGAGCATTGATGACCACCTTAGCGTCGACCACTCCGTCGTTTGTGATATTTTTGTTCCTCGACCATGTTCGAGGTTTATCGTTATAATTGGTGGATGGGCGGTTATCTTATTGTGCAGGAAACGTCGATGCACCTCCTCACGCAATAAGGGCTCTTTTGATATTGAGCGCCTTTGGGATCAATTGATCATACATTGTGATGCATTGCATTTTTAGGTAGAATGCCAAGTTTTCGTCTAGATTGGATATGATTGTGCAAACTTGTTGTTCTTCTGGCATGGTCCACTTGCTCTGATTAGCCTTGGATCACCATATTTGCAAGAAGGATGCAAATAAATCTCCTTTTCTTTGTTTAAGCGTTGATAGTTCTTCCAAACTAACATCTGCACCCATGTTGAATGCATAGTTTTTAAGGAATGCTTTCACGATTTCTTGGAATATTTTGATGCCTATGGGTAGGTGAGAGAACCATTCCATGGTAGGACCAATTAGACTTCGAGGGAAAAGTCACATTAGATATGTGTCATTGTATGCAACCTCCATGCAATGTACTTGAAATTCCTTGACGTGATTTTTCAGGGTTTCCCGTCCCATTATATTGATCAAATTTTGGGATATCAAATCCCTTTAGGAATGGTACCATTGTAAGACCTCTATCAAACAAATAGGGGCACAACTTGCCCGACATTCTGGTTGTTTTTTCCTGATTGGAGGTCCAACACTTGCTACGAGAGTAGTTTGATTTGTGCTGCAACATCGTTTTGTGTATTAGGAGGTGGGATGAATGTGTTTCGAGGCATTTTATTGATGAGAGGAGTATTGGTGGGGGTTTTCTGCAAGCTCTGCTGTGCATTTATGGCCTGCTATGCCTTCATTTGTGTCAACAATGCTTGTTGTTGATCTTGCTACTGTTGTTCCAACGAAGCTTGTTGTTGGTCCAGTTGTTGCTATTCCCATAAAGCTTGTTGTTGGTCTAGCTGCTATTGCGCCAACAAAGCTGCTTGTTGGTCTAGCTACTGTTGCGCCAACAAAGCTTGTTGTTTAGCTTGCTATTGTGCCTTAAAATCTTGCAGGGCTTGTTGGCATGCTTGCTGATGAATTGCTTGTAGTTGTGCGTGGTATTGTGCTTGGGCCTATTGAGCCTGGTGCTGGGATTGATCTTGAGCCTATTCTTGTTGGGCTACTTGTGTGGCTTGTGTGGATTGTGTGGCTTGTTGGGATTGTGTAACTTGTTGGGAAGCTAGTTGCGCTTGCACTTGTTGAACAACTTACTGTGCAGCTTGTTGGTTTTGTTGAAGTACCCTTTGATGGGTGGCCTTTTGGACTGCTCGAATCATGGTGATGAATGAATTCGTCACTTTAGCTTTTGGTGGGATTGGTGGTGGATTGGGAATGGTGCTTACCATTGTGGTGGGTGGAGGGGTTGTGTTGGTAGCCAAGACTTGGGTTGTTGGTGGTGTGATTGAGATGCTTGGTTCCTACTACGCTATGTTTTGAGGGATTTGGGGACTGGTTGATGTATTGACCGTGGTAGCTTGAATGGTTCCCACCTGCTATTGTGATACTACTGGAAAAAGGAGAGGATTTGATGTGATGCTTAGATTACCTTGATTTGAGAAACTAGTGGTGGGTAGGGGGGAAAGACCCATCCCAAGAGGTGATGCAAATGTGAGCAGTAATGTAGGGAATTCTGGTATGTTCCCTTGGAAAAGTGATGATGAGAATGGGTCAGTGACTCCCCCTATTCAGAAAAAACCATCCTCTCCTTGTGAAATCATGGGGAGAGAAGTTTGTATGTTCAATGGATAGGTTGGCATTGCATGGAATGAGGATGAGTCCACATGATTATGGAAAGTAAGCGGGACATAGGGGTGTGATGGATTCACTGGGATGGAGTTACTTGGTGTGGTGTTGATGTTTAACTCTCTGTTGTTTACAAGGCGATGGTTTTGTAGTTCATGAAATATGACGCTTCCCTTGTTAACAACTGGTGAGGTTGATGCGATTGTTGATGTGGTTTGAGGAATTTCTTAAGTGACGCTTGGAATTGACATTGGGGGTATGCTTGCAAGAGGCCTTTCTATATTGGTACTTACGTCAAGGTCAGAAGGGAGTTGGGCCCCTCCTTTTGTTAACGCGCGTATATATAGAGAGGGGTTAAGTTTTAACATGGCATCGACAATTCTACGATTCTCTGGATTTTGAATCATTTCAGTTATTTCCTTTTGCATCATTCCCAAGTCATCGTGAATGATGTCCTCTTCATAGCCTTCCTCTTGAGGATTTTGTGATGGTAGAGAGGAGTTGTTTGGGGGATTGCTTGATACCGCAAGGTTTAATTCGGAAGTTGCTTGACTTAGGTCACTTGAAGTTGATGTTTCCTTGATGATTTCCATGTTCCTCTTGTGTTGTGATCTTGTTTGGACCATAAAATAGAGATTTTTTGATCTTGATTTTTAGGCACAAAAAGGAGAAGAACTAGGAGAGTCCAAGGATCAAAGGGTGATGATGGGGATGAGATGAATGGATGATGCAGATGAGTGAAACTTTTGAAGAAATTTTAGGGGGGTGATGCTAAACTTCTTTAGGGCTTGAATTTATTTGATTTCGATAGTTTGACTAGGTGTGTTAAGCCAAACAAGATGATGATGAACTTGTAAACCCCAGGAAGTTGTGTTATCCTAGAGAAGACTTGTACAAGAGAAAGAATTGGCTAAGTGTTTTAAGACAATCAAAGTGATCATGAACTAGTAGACCTTAGGAAGTTGCGTTATCCTAGAGGTAAATTTGTTCAAGAGGATTGATAATTTGACTAGGTGCGTTAAGTCAAACAAGGTGATGTTGATTTTGCCTTTAAGTTTAGGATGAATGATGTTTCAAATTTCTCAAGAGTTTTTTGGTGAGATGAGATTTGATTTTGATGATGGAGGGGTGGATGAGAGTGATGATTTTGATCCTAGACTTGACCTAGACAAGACTCTTTCTTATAGGACCTCGGTATTGAAGAACATGCCATACTTCTTATGTGAGAAAAGCAAACCTTTCAAAAAGCTCAGGATTTTGTTGACAATAGAACTCATACAAACTTGGGTTTTTCTTTGAAGCCTTCTTGTAGAAATTTTACACCAATCTTTCTCTAACTTCAAAAATCCTTTCAAGACGCTCCTCACAAGCTTTTAGACTAAGTTTCTTGAACTTTGGTTTTTGGATTTTGATTTTACGGGAAATCATTTGAGAGAACACATGTGAGGTCCAATTGTCCTTATCTTTTCTTAATGAGTTCCATTTACCAAAAGCACTTTCTTGATTTATGATTTCAAACTAAATGTCTGTCTTAATTCCTTTTCTTTCCACACGGTCCATTATGTGAAAATCAAGGTTTCAAGAGCATAGTTTCCTAGGTTGACTTTAGTGAAACAAATGATGATTAAACCTAAGTACTTAGAAACCTCTAAGGATAGAATCCCTAGGGCAAGCAAGAGCACTTGGATTTGTCAAGGGTATTTGTTTCTTCCAAAGGGTTTGAAATTTTGAAGCTTTTGTGAATGTTTGTTTCTCAATGTTTTAGATCCAAACAAGGTGTTTTGATTTCAAGAACATGTACAATCCCTACGCTAAAAAGACAATATTTGTTGGGTTCCCACTTGGATGAATCCAGTTGCGCATATTCAGTGTGGATGATTAGATGCTTGACCACATAGGCTCCCCCTTACAATGCACTCGCTTCTCGGGTCAGCCAAGCATCAGTACCCATGAATATACCATGGCATACTTTTCATCTCTACAATAGAACCACATGTATACATGGGGTGGCTTCAAAGGATATGACCTTTTGCACCAACAAATAGATAGGATTTTGGCCTTTGCTAAACAAGGGGTTTTAATGTGGGAATTCCGTTTGTGGGGGACTATCCAGTACGGTGAGAGACCATTGTTGCCCTTCTCGTCAGAATAATCCTCATGATATTGGCCTTTGTTCCAATATCCTCACTTATATCCCAGGTGGAATTCGCTTGGATTTAGCGTGTTCCTAGTTGGGTCATTCCCTTGGGTGATTAATTTTTTCCACAAGGCAGGCCTGCTAAGATAAACAAAATCAAGCTAGCATATCCCGTAGTTCAATCAACCTTCATTGAAAAACAAAGGGAGAACACTCACAATATACCATGATCACACTCGCATGATTGGTTGAATTTTAATTCCAAAATGAAATGTGGAGACAATGATTTTACTCAACTTAAGATCACCAAAAGAGCTTTTGATTCTCAAGATTGCTGTGAGGCGCGAGAGAAGCACATACGTCCTTTTGATGATATTATTTTGAATAAATAATTACAAAAAACAACAACACTTGTTTATTTTAAGTGCACAAAGAAAAAGTGAATTCTTTTTAAAGCACCAAATCAAGTGTGGAATTTGTCTTGTTCAATTTTTAAACCTCAACCCTTATCTAGTAAAATTGTTTCTAAGGTTCTTTTTAAGCCTTTGTTTGCAAACTTTTGAAAGGAAATTTGTGTTGTTTTTAGAACCCAAAAGAAAATTTATTGTTCCCTAAAGCATGAAAGATAATAAATTTCTTAAAAGAAGATTAAGAATCCCCTAAAAGTGTTAAACAACACTATAGTGTTCAAAAACACTTTGTATAGTATGAGATTGATGTCACAATAGAGCCTTCCATTTTGCTTCCTTCCTTGCTCTTACCTGCAAAATGATCAAAACCAAAAGATGCAGAGACAGTAAATAAGTTAGATGATCAAAAAGTTAGAAATAAAAAAAGCACATGTTAAAAAAAATCAAATTTAAATTTTCCACGGTCAGCCAGCGGCGCAGTCAGCAAATATGGTGCAGTTTGGAAACCCCATGACACAATATAGCGCCGCACCTTGACTGAGTGCAGCGCTTTGCAAAAAATAGAGATCATATGTTTAGTTCGATGATTTTAATTATGCAAGAATTATTACGATCTAGATTTAATTTATGTCCCTTGATGTTATCATGACTTATACATAGATATTTTCATGATTACAAGACATTTAGGAATAATATTTTTTTAATATACATAGATAATGTGCTTATGATTGGTTGCTATTGGATATGATTAACTGACTGATTTAAGCTAGCTAATGTTGTTTTGATTATACTATGATAGCTAGATGAGTTACTTTCATTGAGAATGTAAGTAGGTGTTAGTCAAGATGATATTTAATGAGTTGAAAAAGTTCATTGGTGATAGGTTATTTATTTTAAGATGGATTTCAATTGGTTACTACTAGAGGTAGTGATAATGTGATTATTACTAGATGATATGTTGTATGATTAGTTATTGCTTGATTTCATTATCTGTCATGTAAATGGATATTGTGGAGATGGTAATGATATATTTTAATGTTTACTTGTGATGATTATTAGATATGATTTCCTAGTTGATTATTATTTTTATAATGTTAACTTAAATATGATAGTTCCTTCAACTATTTGTATTCATAGAATATATTGACACTTTTTGTTGAGTGAAGAAGATTTTTTTTTCAATGGTGGTGGGTGTTATATAGGTATTTCCATTGTTTAATCCTTGTGAAAATTTATTTATTTATCTTTTGAATTTTCTTGAGTATGTTTTATTCTTTTTTGATTTTAAGTACATTTATAAGGTTTATATTTTATTTTTTTTGGTTTAAAAAGGTTCCTAAGTGTAGGAACTATAGGTTAAGGGTTAAATTTTTATTATAGAACACCTTATATGGAGTTTAGAAACCACTCTAATTACCCACTTTTGAAAAGAGAAAAATTATAGTTGGTTGGGTAGTTTAGGTGGTTGTGGAAAGGTAGTTTCTTTTCCCATTCTATTTATTCTTTCTTCTTGAGCGGAGAGGGAAATTTGTCCTTTTGGTTTATTCTTGTTTTCTTGGAGGTTTCTCATTTTGGGAGAGGAAAAATTCTTGGTGGAGAAAGAGAAAATGATAGAGGAAGAAAATATGGAAGAAAGGGCTTGATAAGAGAGAGGCTTCCACAATTTGGATATAAAATCTCATGGTAAGGTCTACCCTTTAGACCTTTGTTTGATATGTTGATCTTTGTTTGAAAAACCTATGTGAAATTCAATACTCCTTTGTGTTAATTTTTGTAAGTTGTGTGTTGGGGTTTTACTTTGGTTATGAGTTTCCACTTTGTTTAGGTTTTTACATAAGTAACCATTTATGTGTTAAGGTAAATAAATAAAAATATGCAAATGTAATTGTTGTAATGTGCAAGGTATATTATTGTGAATGTTATAGGGTATAAATTTGTTGGGGAGCCCATGTGAATAGTGGTTGTGAGTGCATGTGAAGAGCTATGTGACCCTGGCTCGGGGGTGGGTTGAAGTTCAACCCTATGGTTGAGTTAAGAGCCCTTTGGCACTTATTGGTTTTCTTGTTAATTTTCTTTCAGGATTATGGTTTGAATTTGAAGACTACACTAGAGATGATCAAGTTAAGAGTCACAAGGAATGGATATTTGGGTCATGATGAAATTTGGAAAGGCTCATGAATCCATGTGTAAAATGTGTATATGCTTCTTTTGTAACTTGTGTATATTTCTAGAAAATATGTTACTTATTGATATTTGTACATAGAGAACTAATTTAATGTTTTTTGAGTGTAATTTTTTTTATTTGGATAAGTTATGGAAAATTCTAAGAAGAAAAGTTTAAACAACAATTTTTTAACCCTATTTATAATCAAAATTTATTTTGATTAGAACATAAAGAAAATATACCCAATTTGTTAATAAGAATGATTTTATTGTAAATATAGAATTCATGTAAATAAGAATTAATTATCTTTAAAATTTTTATATAATAAAATATTCATATACATAGACTATAATTAAATTTTTTATTTATTTTTATCATCTATTATGAAAGAAATATATAATTATTATAAATTTATTATCAATATACATATATACTAGATTAAATGACATTATACATATAAGTAGTCAATGTCATTGTTATGATGATGAAGCATCCGAGTGGGAAGAGGAGTAGGTCTACAAATTTGAAATCTTTTGGAGAAGATGGTGATGAAGGCTTCAATTCAGATGAAGATGATGCAGATACTTGGTTAGTTGTGGTATTGAGGCTTCGGTTTCTTGTGTTGGGCGTGAGGGGGGAGTTTTAGTAGCCTTTTCTTTGCCTTGATCGACTTGTTGGGGTAGCTGTTGCACCCTTATCATGGCTTTGGCCTCTTTGTGGATTCTGGATTGCTCCTTACCTATTGCTTGTGATGGATCTTCCTACCTTTGTGTGGCATCCTTTCTACAATTGGTTGTGGGTGTTCATGATTTTGGGTTGGCACTCTTGGTGGTCTATGACCTGTGATGGCTCTTGAGTTGGTTTGTCTGTGTGGCCAGTGTGGGGAGTGATTTCTTTTTATTTTGACCTCACTTGGAGTTTTGTGGGGGAGCGATTTGTTTTTGGGCCATGGTTGGATTCTTGCTATTGGTTGCTTTTGTGGGGAACACTATTCTCTCGAGGAGGTTTTTTTCATCTTGGAGTTGGGAGAAATTGCTGTCATCATGGAGCTTAAATTATTTGGCTTTGGGGGTTTTGGCTCCCTAGCTTTTTATTGAGGCTATGGATCTTGTTGTTTTGGTTGTGGTCTAGATGTGCGATGCCACTTTTTTTCTTATGGTTATTAAGTATTAGCAATGGATTTAATGTAACAATAGTAGAGTTAATATAATTTATAATATGCAATTTATCAAAATAAATAATAATTGATGTAAACTACAAACTTGTGACAATTAAATAATCAACATAGTAAATGGAATAATACCTCCACATAGATTAATCATATTAACACCAAATCATATAGACAATGTTCTCAATATTATTTAATCAATGGTTTTCAATACTTATCTTAAAGTCATGGAAAGACTACTATTCAATACTCAGAGGATATTTGACACCCAGAGGAATGGTTATGGACCTAGGCTATTTTCTGGCACAAACACCCCTAGAAGAACAAGTTCTTGCATAGAACCCTAACTTGGCTCAAAGGGCCTTACGATTAAACTACTTGCCTCAAAGGGTCTCACGGTAAAAGCCCTGGCCAGGGCACTCTCGGGTGTATGATATACCTCAAGTTGGACACACGATGTGTGCCCCTTCTCCCAATGTTTAAATACCCACCTAGACCCTAACCTTCACTCCTTTGTGCTTTTTAGTTCCTTTTTCCTTTTTCTCTTCTCTCCTTGAATGTTCTCCATCGTTGAATATATTTTCCATGTCTCACATGAATGATTTATATGTATCCTTTTAAGGGGTGGTTTCCAAACCATCACACCCTTTCACAAAAGGTTGCCTTTTAATAATTATTTAAATAAATGATTATTCTTCTCTTTTAAAGAGTGTTTATACATATTATTTATTAATCTCTCTTTTAACCAAAGGATCATAATATCCTTTAATTTCTATCTCTCTTTTAATTCCAAAGGGTTATTTATATATTTCTCTTCTCTTGGGGAAAAAGTCACATAACAATTCTCCCCTGTAAATTAACTACTATCCTTAGTAGCACAAGATGCATCTACATCACAACTTAAGGGAGTACATGATCAATAGTTGAAGATACTAACATCAAATACTTTTATTTTTCATATTACTTACTTTATCTACATTATTTATTGAAGTTGATAAACCAACCTCATAGAACCCAATGAACACCTGGAAGCAAATAACCTATCACATAAAGGAGATCAAGAGGCACAATGATGGTGCTCTGTAACCCTGAAGCAAAAATATGCAATAACAAGAATGAAATAATTACAAAGAGATCAATCCTTAAGAAAGGAGATAAAAACCCTAAAGTGAACCCTAAGATTTAATAAAGTAATTATTAAAGTGCCTAAGTTTAGCTTAAGTGAAAATAAAGTAAAAGGTGACTTAATTAATTAATCAATATGATTGAATTAATTAAGTAATTAACCTTATTACTCCAACACCCCACTTTAAGATGAACTTAGGGAGAAGCTAAAAAAATAAGGACAAAATACATGAAAGCAAATATGGGTCTCGACAACTAGGCCTGAAGAGGTACCCATGTACAAATGTAAAAGATCTCCCACAACATGAGAAAAGGAGAAAAAATCGTGGGAAAAAATCCTCTCCAAAAGAGAGAAATACATGTGAACAAAAAAAATATCCCAAAAAGAATAGGAACAAGTGAAGGAATAAGAAGCCTCCAAACAAGAGTGAAAGACTGAAGAATCCTCCAACAAGAGTGAAGGATGAAGAAGCCTCCAATCAAGAAGACATTTTCCCAAAAGATAGGAACAAAGGATGAACATAAAAAAAACCACTGAAGCATGAAGAAGATGCAAACACTATCATAGAATGATTGCTGAAATGTTCAAAGAACCTCCGTTGAAACATATGATGATCAAAATAAAAAAAGACAAGAATCTGTATGAGTGCCCCCAATGACATTACTGGACTCTATGGCAAACCAAGGAATACATCAAGAACTCAAAGATACAGATGGTACAAGTACCAATAGTCTCAAGAACTGATCAAGTGAAAAAATGGAAGGTCGCCTCTAGAAATAGGAGTGCAAGAGTGCCCATTTGGTAAGTGATCCATCTCATCGAAATACATGGGTAACTAGCCATTGCATCCGCCTAGTACATAGGAACAAATACTTTATACATAGCTCACTCTAACACGAAAGCAAGGAAGCATTAGCACAAATAGTAGAAACCCCCCCCATAATGCTGACAAGGGAGAGGTATGATAGGTACACTGAAACTAAATGCCTGAATGTAGTGAATGATAAAGAACCAAGAACATCTAAATGTGCATACATGAAAGTACAAGCAAATATAAAGGGTGCACAAACCAAGACACACACACATGAGAAAGGTATGAAGGAAAAACAAAAGAAAGAATCAACCCCCATGGAACTTTATATCATAGTGTGAGTACAATAAGGCACAAAGTGATGTGCAAGATCCCATAATACAGGTGCAATACATAGGCACTTTATCTCAATGCGTTTACAAAATTATACGTGCTTACAATGGAAGCTCATAATGTTAACAAAAGACACAAGTCTGGAAATACATGCATAACAACCAAAAAGAAGCCATCCCACACAAACAAGAGGTTTCTAGGAGCTAAGATGTCCAAGTAATTCACCAAAATGTGAAAACACAAAAAATTGAATAAAATGTACCTGGTAAATTTTTTGAAGAAAAAATTATATAAATATGGAAAGAGAACTAGAATGCCTTTCCAACACCTATTCGTTTTTGAAAAACGAAGTCCATATGCAAAATTTATGCCCCTGAAAGCATAAAAATAAAGATCTAACTTTGAATGGAAATAAATGCAGCAAAAAAGAAAAATCAGTATAAATCACCTGCACCACTAGATTGGTCTTGGAACCAAATTTTCGGTAATATTTTGTTTTCAAAAATCCGAGTTCGGATGCAAAAGTTATGGCCAAAATACCAAAATTGCTCCAAAAGGGGTTTGGTGGTTAAGCCTGTTGGTTAAGCTAGCATTAAGTACTAGCAGTTAATTGACGGTGACGCCCATTAACATTGTGTTTTTTAAATTTTTTTCTCGGATTGCATTCCGTACCAGGCCATACGACCTAGAAATGAAAGTTTTTGCCTCCCGGAGTCACTGTGTCCAATTTCAATGATTTGACAATCGATTTTGGGGGTTTTGGGTGCTCTGAATGTGATGGTGAGGTCCGTTTGGGTTCAAAATGCTCCAAAATTGTAGGTATGCTCTGGATCAGAAACCCCTCAAAAAACTTTAAACCCTCGCGGATCGGGCACCATATAACCAAAATTGATGAAACAAAGGTCAATATTGACTATTTCAAACCTTTTGGATGCAATGGCGAGGTCCAAATTGACTCATGATGCATTGAAAATTCACTTTCAAGCAAGATACCTCAAAAAATGATCATGAAGCTACAGATCTAGAGCTCTGTTACCATGTTGAAGTTGATAAACCAACCTCATAGATCCCAATGAACACCTGCAAGAAAATAACCTATCACATAAAGGAGATCAAGAGGCACAATAATGGTGCTCTGCAACCCTGAAGTAAAAATATGCAATAACAAGAATGAAATAATTACAAAGCGACCAATCCTTAAGAAAGGAGATCAAAACCCTAAAGTGAACCCTAGGTTTTAATAAAGTAATTATTAAAGTGCCTAAGTAAATAGCTTAAGTGAAAATAAAGTAAAAGGAGACTTAATTAATTAATCGATATGATTGAATTAATTAAGTAATTAACCTTATTACTCCAACATTATTTTCTTTTGTAAATTCACAAGTAAAAATCACTTTTCCAATTCAAACTATGATGAGAACTATATGGATGTCTTATGAAATATATCATGAATTATAATTCAAAAGATAATTATATTTTATGTACGTAACCTCCTATCCTTCAACTTTATCATTTTACTCACTCATGTAGCTTCTTTAAATTATTAAAGTATATTACAATGTAATCAGACTATAATTACTATGCATGTCCAATACTATGTGGTAACTCATAATTTATAAAAGTATAATCTATAAATTCAACATACATTCCAAGATGGTATTCATGCATTTCGAACTACATGAATATCCTCTTTTCATATATCAATGTACAAATAGAATCTTAGTATAGTAAGGAAATTGTACAAGGTTATTAGGTTGATCAATTCCAATAAAAAAGTGCAATAGTAATTAGAAAAATATCTCATTTAGCACCTTAAGAAAAATAAAACATTAATAGGTTATGACTACCCACATAGTACTTCATAAAATTCTAGGTCTAATCTTCCTTAACCTTAAAATTCCATTTCACAAGTATTTTAAACAAAAATTTGGGCAATTTTATAATCCAATATTGTAAATTATCACATTTCTATCAATATTATAGAGTTCTTGTAACACCTAATCTTGTCATAACATCTTTCAACATATATCACTTTGTCAAAGAATCATAGGTAATTAGATTAAAAAAGATTCAAAAATGAGAAACAACAAATACCAACTGTGTGACATTTATAAGGTTATACTTTGTATATCCATGTATCTAGGGTGTATAATTCAAGTATGGTTGTTGTCTCAATTTGTTTTGAACCAAATTTCAATTTTTTTTATTGATATGGATCTTCAATAACTTTATTGTTTTCTTATAAGTTTGACAACATATGAAATTTCAATAAAAGTATTCATAAAAGAAACATGTGAAAAGCATCACATAAGCTACTTGCATATCGTAAAAATATTGGAATAGATAGTCTCCCCCCCTGTAAGATTCAACATGTCCTCATGTCTAAGTCTAAGATCCTATTTGGTTCCATATCACCAACTCATCACAATATCAATATTCCAAGTTTAAGGTGTGAATCAAAGGACCTATGGGTTATGGGCCCATAATGTAACTTACATTAAAAAAATCTAGATATTGATTTTGAATAGTAAGCATAGTAGAACCACTCAATATAGATTAAAAATTTAGCATGGATATACAAAATTCACTCAAAAAATACTAATGCTCTATGTCGACATGTTTATAGATCTCTCCAATTGACAATATTTCATATATTCCTAAAAAATTAGTGGTCAAATTCTTAGACCCAACACTAACTAGGAGTAGTTATGCCTAATTTATTATTCCTAATGTACACAAGTTCCTATAATATTTTATCATCTATTAGAACCAATAGAGATAATTAAGTCATGAAATCTCAATTTCACCAAAATATTTGTCAATAAGACTATGGAGGAACTCCAATCCCCTATCTCTAGGTATTCCTTTAACCCCTAACTAATTGATCGATCTAATCTACATCACCATAACTATTAATAAATAATTAAACTATAATTAATTGATTGATCTAATCTACATCATTTGCATACAATTCATTTACACATTTATGCATGTTGGTATTATATATTCATTGTGTTGTAAATTCAATCCTAGTCCATCCAATGGGTTGTGTTAGGAGAAGTTGACCCTATCCATATTGTAATTTCTAGAAAAGGTGTTTGTAAACACTAGTTTAGTATTATTTAAAAACATCTCATGCAAAAGCTCATTCTCACACATCAAATTAAGGACATGATGCTCAAATTCACACAAGGGACTCAATTTCAACTACAATATATATATATATATTTTAGATTGTACAAAGCCTACCTAACATCTTCCAAATCGAAAGCATTAATCTTTATAGTTTCAACAATAACATCATTAGTACATTTCTACACCATTATTTTCAAAAATAAATACATCTATCTTTAATATTTAATTATTTAAATATTCATTGCATATTTATTGACCCAACTAGTTTGATCTATTATTTATTCTTTTATATTTAGCTTATTAAAATGTTGATTGTGGAAAGTAGGTGGAATTTCAAAATGTTGAAGCATAGACAAGAGTCTTGAATTGTTTGACATAATGCCTTAAAGAGACGTATGGTCGAGAATGCTTGTAGGCTCTATATGAATTGGATTTTGAAAGAAAGTTTTAACCAATATAAAAACAAGTCATATTCCAGTATGAGGTACTCACCAAAGATATAGAAGAAAATTCCTATAAAATTATAGGCTAATATATAAAAACAAAGATAGAGCATCAACACTATTTGAAAAGATTTCTTAATAAACTACAATAAATTTGGAGTATCCACAAAATGGAGGAAAATAAGACTATTAAATATTTATAAATTATAATTAAAATCTTTACCTATGTTGATGTAGAAGATTTAGAGAAATCTCAAATGTATATCTAATGACAATTATAGTTTTTTTCTTTTCTTACAAAGCGACTACCTTTCTATAGTGAACTGCAAGGTTTGGAACATTATCAACATTTTATTTAATTGGAAAATATATGATTTTCAACAAGTTGGACTACCTTTCCATGAGGAGTTGCATGGTTTGGAACATAAATATTCCTGATGAAATTTTAAATAATAGACATTTAGTAATAGAATAAAGATAATTTTATAAGTCGCGGCATAACATAGAGAAAAGAGAATTTCAGAGGGCATGATTTTGTGCAAATATTCAGATATCAAGAAGTGTGGATGGTTCATAGTGAAAGGTGGTATATGAGAATAATATGCTATATAATAAAACGTGAAGTGGATTTGAATGGTTTTTTATATGTATTAAAAGGAGGATCTAGATTTCAAAGAATTGAGATCAAATGATTTATATATAAATATAAGTAATCTTTATGGTTTATAGATTAATAATTTACTTGTTTGTGTATAAATTTTATTAATGAATATGTTGTCTTAAATTGAGTCTATATAAATAGGAAGTTCTCAAAGTAATATGAATGTGAACATGAATACATATATGATTTAGGATTTTCAATAATGCCAATGAATAATAGAGAAGACAAAATTGACATATGATAAAGGTTATAAGTTAGATCTTACAGAATTAAAGTCTTATAAGCTGAAAGTTAGGACAAGTGTGTATTGTTAGACAGGTGTAAGGAGCATTTTAAATATTGGTTAATACGAAAGATATGAAAGCTGGATCATTAGGCTCTAATTACAAATGTGATGTCACTTTTCCTCTTATGGTTATTAAGTATTAGTAGTGAATTTAATGTAACAATAGTAGAGTTAATATAATTTGTAATATGAAATATTATCAAAATAAATGTGAATAATTAATGTAAACTATAAACTTGTGAAAATTAAATAATCAACATAGTAAATGGAATAACACTCCCACATAGATTAATCGTATTAATACCAAATCATATAGACAATGTTATCAATTTATTTAATCAATGGTTCTCAATACCTATCTTAAAGTCACATAAAGACTGCTATCCGGTATTCAGAGGAAATCCAATACTCAGAGGAATGGTTATGGACCTAGGCTATTTCATAGTAGGGTAAAAGCACAAAGTTGTGTCACACTTTCAACCAACTTATCAACACAACTAAATTTAAGTATTTCTAACTAAAAATTATCTTTGGTAACACATATGATCTAGTAAGATTTATTCTAGCTAAGTTAGATACTTCCACAAAATTTTCAACCAAAATTGTTGGCTAAAAATATATAGATCACCACTTTGAGTCCAATTTACCCAAAAAATATAATTATTTGAAAAACTTGAAGTTTCAATAACTCCTGCTAATGTAAATAACATTTAAAAAATATATAAAAAATACCCTTTTATAGATCCATAAGTGTACTTTTCAAAAATATATTTATTTTAATAGTTTAATTATTATTTATATTTTATATTTTATTTTTACTAAAAATAGGTTATAAACACAAAATATTAGGTTGATTACCATGCCAAGGAAAAATACTAAAACTTATTAAAAAAATTGAAAAATATATGATGCACTAGATAAAAGAATTTATTTCAAGATGGTAATTTTTTTTTTCCATTTTAGACAAATATTTAATATGAAAGTTGACGTTCGATGGAAACAACTATTTTTTGATTCACACACATTTTAATATTGATTTAAAAATACATATTTATCAAAATTGGAAAAAAAAAAAATCCATGCACTAAAGTTTCAAGTTATAAATGCACACAAAATTTGAAAGAAAAAAAAAAAATACTATAAAAAGTTTGACGTCCCATGCAGCTTCATTTTTCAGCATTTAGCAACAACTAAATTATAGTGTTAATTTATTAAAAACTAGTTTAAAATAATTTTTAAAAATAAAAATAAAAATACAAACATAAAATATACTAAAAAATACACATTTTACTAGTTTACATCATTTCAAAATTCAAAACATATATGCCACTTTTTAGTGATTCAAGTTTAGAAATTGGATTAGCGTTGGTTGTTTCCTTTATAAAGTGTGACACAACTTTGTGTTTTTACCTAGCACAAAAACCCCTAGAAGAACAAGTTCTTGCACAAAACCCCAACCTACCTCAAAGGGCCTTACAGTTAGACTACCTGCCTTAGAGGGCCTCACGGTAAACTACTAGCCTCAAAGGGCCTCATGGTAAAAGTCTTGGTTAGGACACTCTGGGGTGTACGTTGTACCTCGAGTTGGACACACACTATGTGCCCCTTCTCCCAATGTTTAAATACACACCTAGACCATAACCTTCACTCCTTTGTACCCTTTTAGTTCTTCTTTCCTTTTTCTCTTCTCTCCTTGAATGTTCTCCATCATTGAATATATTTTCTATGTCTCACATGAATTATTTATATATATATTCGTTTAAGGGGTGGTTTCCAAACCATCACACCCTTTCACAAAAGGTTGCATTTTAATAATTATTTAAATAAATAATTATTCTTCTCTTTTAAATAATGTTTATACATATTCTTTATTAATCTCTCTTTTAACCAAAGGATCATAATATCCTTTAATTTCTATCTCCCTTTTAATTCTAAAGGGTTATTTATATATTTCTCTTCTCTTGGGGAAAAAGTCACATAACAAGATGGGTTGTTTGGGCTGCTCTATGCTCGTTCTTTTGTGCATGGTTTTGAACCCCTTTTGGTTCGTGAAGCTTTTGTTGTTGATGGGGTTAGATTTCTTCTTGGAGGATGCCATTTCATTGTTGTCCTTGTTGCAGGTGGTTAAGGGAGCATTTGTTGCCTTAGTTTTTGAGTTTCTTTTGATGATTGGGTTGTACCTAAAGTTTATCTTTAAGACCCAGATGCACTTTCTTTGCATGGTTTTGAACCCTTATTGGACTGTGAAGCATTTGCTGCAAGTGGGGCTAGATATCTCTTTGGAGGATGTTAGTTATCTATTATCCTCTCTAGAGGTGGTTAAGGGAGTGTATGCTACCCGTGTTTGAGTTTTTTTTGATGGATGGGCTATACCCAAAGTCTACCCTAAAGGACCAGGTGTGTTTTCTCCTAATTTATCATTGGATAGGATGCATTCAAATTTTTTCTTGAAGATCCAAGTTCTAGTTCTGCCAAAGGTTGTTGTGTTAGCCCTTTCTATTGAAGTGTTTGATTTCTTTTGGGTTTTATAGTTTGTGTCTTCTATTGAGTTGGAGACTGATCCTATTGAGGTGGAGATGGGTGCTGTGGATGTGGTGGGAAGCTCACTTTTCTTCTATTGGTTTCCTCTTCTACAACTCTTATTGAGGTGGAGTTTGAGTTTACTGGAGAGATGTGGCTTTGATGGAAAGGGTTCTCATGTCATATTCTTTGATAAAGGGGAGCTCTCTCCTTTAGAGGTGGAAATTGGGTTGCTAGTTGGATAGGGTGGTGTTGGAAGGGGGTTGTTGCTACCCTGTGTTTAGCTGTTCCTTCTAACTATCCTATTGATCAATGTGGGGAGTTTGGATGTGCTGGAAGTGCTGAAAGGGAGCTCTTGTTGCCCTCTTTTCTATTTGTTCTCTTGTGGAGAACTAGATTGGGTGATGTTGTTGTTCTGCATCATTAAGTTTACTATTTTATTGGCTTAGTATTGGTTGTTCTAAGTGATTGGTTAGTTGTGGCTTGTCTATTTTAGGCTATGTATGTGGTTAGTTAGGGTTCAAGGTCCTTGAGAAACTTGGTTGTATAGGGTTCAAGGTTTCCTTCAAAACCTATTTATTGCAACACAAGTAGGCTTGCTTATCTTTTGGTGGCTATTGTTGTTAGGTTACTGTTAGTCTATAGTTTATCTCTTAGCAATGTTCTTTGATTTGACATGGTTTCGAGTCTCTTCAAAAATTACTTATAAAGGGTTTCGGGTCCCTTCAAAACATGTTTCTCCCCTCTAATAAATATATTATACATATATTTATACATAATGAAATATTATATAAATTTTAAAAGTTATAAATTAAAATAAATAAATCAAATTTTAATTTAGAGTTGTTGACCCTATTATTGAGAGGGACAACCTATATAATTATAGGTCACTCCCCTCCCAACAAGGGGGCACAACCCATGAGAGACATTGGCTTCATGAAGTCATGACTCCAAGGGGGCACGACCCCATGGCTCCATGGGTGTGGAATATTAAGTTTAAATAGTTTTAATCATATGTATAAATAAAAAAGGATTGCCATAACAAAATTTACAGGTCGATATATTTGTTCAACAATATACTTCTCAACTTTTAACAAGATGAATATATGTATTTTGGAATATATTTCAATAAACAGAGAAAACTAAATTTGTAAATGTCATTTTTCAGCTACATTTTTTTGTTTAGTTTGTATCAACACCAAGAAAAAAACTAGTGGAGCAATGATAGAACCCATAGGATTTAGGCCTGCAACCATAATCAAAATAATGGACCTTCAATTAATTCAATATGAAAATCACAAACACATTGAAGAAAACTATAAAGATTTAATTTTTGTATGCAAAAAGGAAACCAAATAGAGCTTCCATATTCAAAGGAAATCAAAAGTAGTTGTAAGTTATTTTATGGATAATACATTTAAATCCTACATAGTTTTGAGATCAAATTAATGGTGAAATTTAGCCAACCACAAAATTAAAAAGAATTTTGAAAAGTTAAAATTATTTATATGATTAAAATAAATGGAAATATTTAGAGTTATTGTTGAAGTATAAACAAGAATCATTTGAAATTAAGTTGTTGGAACTTGTATCAATAATTTCTTCATAATAATTTAGTCATTAGCAATGAATAAATTTAAAATCACTAGAACCAAAATTAAAGAATCTTAGAACCAAAATTTAACTCAAAGTCATATGACAATGTCAAATCAAATAAGGAAATAAATATCTTGGGGCTACTTATCATTTTATCCTATACATTTAGCTATTAAATAAATAAACTTAATGAATAATTATTATATTAATCCTTTTTGTGCATAATGCACTTATCGAATTATTGAAAATTTTGACCAAAATAAAGGATGAAATGTATATCATATAGTCTATTGCTAGATAGAATGTATTAGTGCAATATTTTTTAGGCGATTTTGAATTAGTAAAGAAATATTCTCCATTAAGGGTCTGGTTAGATGTTGGAACGTAGGTTCATATTAATAATTGTAGAGTCTAGGTTAATGTTTTGTAAACTTGGTGAAGGTCACTCAATTTAGAGGGTTAACAAACTAAACAATCTACTTGACACTGCTTCAGACTACATTAAATTATCGACCGAGGTGTGTAAACTTGTGATGGTGCAACAAAGTATATGCCTTCATGGACTCAAATTTCTCAACTAACCTACTAAAGGTTATTATAGTTGCTGTAAATTCATAAAAATTGCAAAACAACATAAGTAAAACTGAACCTTAGTTGCTATGGGTACCTACAGTAACGACTACAACTAAACTACTTCTAATGAAAGCAACTGTAATTGAATTAATTTTAATGAAAATATATCAAAATCCTAATTAAGATTACTCTAAAATTTAATCTATCCTCCAGAGTGTCATCAACAACTATTCCATGCATGTTCCTAGGTAGTTTCTTGTAATAAACAAGAAATAGAATCTACAATTCACGAGTAATAGTAAACTGATATTAACTATAAACAAAAATGAATAACTAAAAAATGAAGTGGAGAACAATACCTTGAGTGGCCTGCTCAAGTGGCTGTTCCCACTTAACAAAGCACAATCTAACTAGTAGATCTCACATATCTCATGAACTGAACTTCATTTATTGCATAAGATAATGGATTACAAAAACTCTCACAAACTAGATTCAACCATTTTGTAGCATGTTCAATTATAAAATAATAGATAATACAAAATGTGTAAAAACCAACTAACTAAACTTCAAACTCAACCATCAGTTATATACAAATTGAGGGAGTCATTATTGAAGTAACAACTAAAACCGAAATCATTAATTCCACTTCTAGATATCTAGAGCATGGTTTTAAGATCTGGACTTATTCAATCTATAACTGAAAAGAAAGAGAATCCTAAAAAGAATAGAACTCTAACAAACATATTACATTAAGTCATACGTCCATTTCTCAAAATTCCAAATTAGAGAAGACTTCTTCTTCAACGTTTATTAACCGTCATGATAACGCGTGATCTATCTTCATGAATTCCTTTGGCCAATAAGCACCACGTTCAATTGTTTCTGCAACATATCCTATTCTGGTATTCAACGCTCCTTTTGCTACGGGTTCATCCCGCAACAACCGTGCATCATGGCTCTTCTTTTTGTTGCAAACATATTAGTTTCATAGAATATGTACACAAGGATAACCATCAGAATTAAACATAACTTTCCATCAACATTTCCATGCACATATTCATAAAAACCACTTAATGCTAATATATTAAACTATAATTCCATCATCATGCTTTTAGGTCTTAGGTCCATGAAATAGATACAAAAATGATAATATAACATGGACTATAGTTAGGAAGTATGTTCAAAAGTATCTTAAAGTTTGATAATACCTAACGAAAAATAAGCTATTATTTGGACCTATCATTTCCCCCCAACTTAAATTTTTGCTTGTACCCAAGAAAAAACACTAAGGATCTTTATTTTTCTGTAGAGAGGTTTTCCTCAGGTCCATAACTATACTAACACCCCGATCCTACTGTAGATAGAAACCTTGATATACTGAAAGTCTCCTAATTTTGATAGCTTCTTCTCTTTCTAATTCATAACCCTTATTCCCAATCCAATGTGGAATTGGACAAAGGAGAAAGGGCGGCTGAAATGTAAGGGGTATCGAGTGAATTCCTTTGTTAATGTTTTGTAAACTTGATGAAGGTCACTCAATTCAAAGGGTTAACAAAACTAAATAGTCCACTTGAAACTACTTCAGACTACATTAAATTACCGACCGAGGTGTGTAAGCTTGTGATGGTGCAACAAAGTATATGCTTTCATAGATTCAAATTTCTCAACTAACCTACTGTGTGCATGCATTTTTCCTACCTAAGAATGCAAATCTAACTACAAATGCAATATGAAAACACAAGACCACCTCAACGATTGGGCTACATTTAACACAAACAAAAGAAATAACACAAAGCAATGAAATATACCTTTTATCCACATTGTCCTTTGGTTGGCCCTTGATGTAGCTAGATGTGTGTGCTCCTCGGATGGCAATGGGATGAGAATGGATATAAAGTGAGTATGTGATGAAATGAGTAATATGAATGCAATGAAAAATGAACTAATGCAAGTTTTAAAATGGCTTGGAAATTCGAGAGCATAAGGGTGCTAAAATGATTAAGGTCTCTAGATCCCTTAATGAAGGAAGAGGGGGGGTATTTATAGAGGAAATTGAATTCTCTAGAGAATTCAATGGTCAAGATTGAGCCACCATGCCCAAGATGGAGGGATGTGGTGAGTTGAGGACTCACAAGCCCTCACATCTTGACATGTGGAGGGTGAGTTGTCCAAGGGGTAAGGTGAGATGGACAAGGTAAAAATGATGTGGAGGAAGGACAAGTACTTTGCAAGTACCTTGGGGGATGAGATGATTTCCTCAAAAAGGAACCTCTTGTCCCCATAAGAAGGTGAAAGTGACATATGAGGAATTTTAGTATTTCTTAAAAAATCCTCATGGAGAAGAGAGAATTGGTTGGAGAAATAAATGTGAATATTTAATTCACATGATTGAAGGGGATAAGGTGGTTGGGAGAATAAATATGAATTTTAAATTCATATGATAATCACCTTGTGGATAAGACAAGGTTCTTATGGAGGAGGCTGAAAAATTCCTTGTGGATAAAACAAGGCCCTTATAATGGAAGGTTCTTGGCCCTCATGTGACTTGATGTGACCTTTCAATGATCACATGGGGAAGAGGAGATTCCTTGGAGGAATCAAAAGTGAATTTTAAATTCATGGGGAAGAGGGAGATTCCTTGGAGGAATAACAATGAATTTTAAATTCACACGGGGAAGACAAAAAGGAATTAAAAATTCCTTGGGGAATGAGAGAGTTGACCAAAGGGGGATTGATTAGATTGAATAATCACTAATTAGAAGATAGTTAGTGGCTAACAAAGATTAAGAGACAACTTGCAAAATTTGGAGGATGTGACACATTCTAATTAGGGATTAGCCATGTGCACATCCCTAATGATGGGATTAGGAGATGGATTAGGATTAAGGAAAAGAATGTGACATGTGAGGAATTAAATAAATGTCATATTTATTTAATTCATTTGATGAAAAAGGAGAGTAAAGGGGGTAAGGTATTTAATAATTAACTAAATACCTTAGGGATTAAATAAGGATTAAGGGTATTAATTAGATAATAGCAATATTACCTAATTAACGTGAATAAGAGGATGTTTAGATGAAAAGGGATAAATTTGGATAAATGTAAGTGTCCAAATTTGGATGTCTACACCTACTAAAGGTTATTCTAGTTGCTAGAAATTCATAAAAAAATGTAAAACAACATAAGTAAAATTGAACCTTAGTTTCTACAGGTACCTACAGTAACAACTACAACTAAACTACTTCTAATGAAAGCAACTGTAACTAAATTACTTTTAATAAAAAAAGATCAAAATACTAATTAAGTTTAGTGTAACATTTAATATATCCTTTAGAGTGTCATCAATAGCTATTCCATGCATGTTACTAGGTAGTTGCTCATAATAAACAAGAAATAGAATCTACAATTCATGAGTGACAGTAAACTAATATCAACTATAAACATAAATGAATAACTGAAAAATGAAGTGGAGAACAATACCTTGAGTGGCCTGCTCAAGTGACTTTTCCCACTTAACAAAGCACAATCTTACTAGTAGATCTCATACATCTCATGAACTAAACTTCATTTATTGCATAAGATAATGGATTACAAAAACTCTCACAAACTAGATTCAACCATTTTGTAGATTCATGTTCAACTGGAAAATAACAGATAATACAAACTATGTAAAAACCAAATAACTAAACTTTGGACTCAACCACCAGTTATATACAAATTGAGGAAGTCATTATTGAAGTAACAACTAAAACCAAAATCATTAATTCCACTTCTAGATATCTAGAGTGCGGTTTTAAGATCTTGACTTATTCAATCTATAACTGAAAAGAAAGAGAATCCTAAAAAGAATAGAACTCTGGAAAATAGATTACATTAAGTCATACGTCCATCTGTAAAAATTCCAAATTAGAGAAGACCTCTTCTTCAGTGTTTATTAACTGTCATCACAACATGTGCTCTATCTTCATGAATTCCTTCGGTCAATAACCACCACATTCAACTGTTTCTGCAACATCTCTTGTTTTGGTATTCAACGCTCCTTGTGCTACGGGTTCACCCCGCAACAACCGTGCATCATGGCTCTTCTTTTTTCTGCAAACAGATTAGTTTCACAAAATATGTACACAAGGATAACCATCAAAATTAAACATAACTTTCCATCAACATTTCCATGCACGTATTCATAAAAAACCACTAATGCTAATATATTAAACTATAATTCCATCATCATGCTTTTAGGTCTTAGGTCTGTGGAATAGATACTAAAAGGATAATATAATATGGACTATAGTCAAGAAGTATGTTCAAAAGTATCTTAAATTCTGATTAAACCTAATGAAAAATAAGTTATTATTTGGACCTATCAATAATTATCTAAGAAAAATACAAAAATACAAATTTATCTCCTTTTGATATGATTTATGTAGTCATCTAGACCATATAGATTATCCTCGTAGTTGGAAGTAATATTTGTACTTTAATAAATTATCTTTTCCTTCCTCTTTCCACGTGCTAAATGTATAAGATGACATCTTACAATTAGATGCCATCAAACACGCATAAGTGAATCCTCAAATTTATCTTACATTGAGTTGAATTTTTTTTTGGGGTTGTGTTGTGTTTAAGAGGTACAAAATTATGGGCATGACACACTCTTCATGTAAATCTTCATGAAGTACTTGGCTCCACTCAAACAATCCATAAGGTCATCCATACTTGGCAATAGAAATCTCTATTTGATTGTAATTTTGTTAATGGCCCGAGAGTCTATACACATTCTCCATTCTCCATCTTTATTTGGTGCTAGTAGTGTAGGTACCACATATTGCCTCAAACTCTCTCAAATCACTCATTTCTTCAATAGCTCTTGAACTTGTCTATTTAACTTGTCATTCTCTGCAGGAGTTATTCTATGTGCTAATATATTTGGAAAACTGGCTCTTGGTATCAAATCCATCTAGTCTAATATTCCTCACAAGTGGAAAAACCTTAGGTACATTATTTGATATAATTTCATGAAAATACTCTAAGATCTCAAAGACTTATTCTGGTATATCTTTACCTTCTTCTTTATTAACTCTCAGAATCAATGCAAAAAACATATGCTCATGCTTTATACCATCCAAAATTTTTATACCATCGATTAAATAAATTCTTGTGCTACTACATACCTTTTCTTTAACTTTCTTCAAGGGCTTCAAATTGTGGAAAACTCCATCCTTTATTAGGGAATACATATTGGCATGTCCATCATGCACTACATGTTGATTGAATTGTCATGACCTCCCCAATAACATATGACAATCATCCATAGGCATGATGTCACACAATACTTTATCATGGTAATTCCCAATCTTGAACTTCACTAAACATTGCTCATTGACCAAAGGTTTGAGGTCCTTCTATAACAATACAATACGATATGGATGTGGATGTATCCTCTCTAGCTATAGTTTTTTAACCATCTCATCTAAAATAAGATTATCAGTGCTATTGCTATCAATCATAAAATTATAAAATTTACCTTCAAATTTGTATTTTTTGCAAAATAAAATCTTCCTTTGATCTAGAGATTATCCTCATTTAGCAAGACCCTCATTGCCACAATAATTTCTCCTTTTTCTACATATTCATCGTTCTCATACTCAACATGTATTCATATACAATTACAACTCATGCATTACCTTTAGGTATTGTACTTGTCCTTCCTTGATTTTATAGACACTTGCATGCTCAATGTCCTTATTATCCATATTGGAAACAAGTTCCACGAAATCCTCTACTTGTAGGAATTCATCCAAACCTTCCTCTTCCTCTTTGGTCGCCATTATTTTTCTCATGAGCATGGTAGGAATTATCTCCTTTTTGGTCATGAGTGCTACTAGCTTCTTCCTTCTTATTTTGGCCTTCATTTCATCCTTTATATGATCTTTTTCTAGTACTTCCACCATGATCTCTTCCTCTTTTCTTGATTTCAAACCTTCAATTTAGCTTCTCTTCTATCTTTAGGGAGACTAATAAGAATCTTCAATAGTAGTCATTCTAACCAAACTTAGCTCGTTAGCTCCTCTTGAATGCTTGGCTTCAACCCATTTATATAACGAGCTACCTTCTCCTTACTGGCCTCAAAATGACTTTTTCTGATCATGAACCTATACAACTCTTTTGTGTACTCTTTGAAAAACCTACCTTCCTACTTCAAACCTTGCACCATTTTAAACAATTGTAACTCATAATCAACAAGAACAAATAGTCTCTTTATCTTTTCCACCATCCGATCCTATATTCTTATTTTTCTTTCCCTCTTTTATTTCTTTCTAATTGTACTTCCTTCCATAAAATATTGGAATTATATTTTAGCTTGGCTTTCAAAAATTTTACCCTCTCAGGATCTTCTTCCTCCTCATAATTAATTTACTCCTCTATATCATTGATCCAATTGATCAACTCTTCTATAATAATATTTCTAGAAAATATAGAAACATCAATCTTTAGGCTTTTTCCAATCTTGGAGATGGCCTTAAATAATCCATCTTTCTCAAGATCTACTACATTTTGTTCCTCTTCAAACTTTTCTTATTCTTCAACTTTAACTTCAACTTTATCTTCACTTTCATCTCCTCTTCTTGGCTTAAACCCTCTATGAAACTCCTCTTGTAGTGCTTGAACTTGTCTTTATAAGGCTCTAAAATCCTCTTTTGGTACACCAATATTTCTTCCACCCTCATGATTTCTTTATAGAGGTATTATGATCACTTTTGTCATAAACCCACAACCACAAGTTCTGGTGTAAACTTCCTCACATTCGATGATCTATTTATATGCCTAGGAACTCTTTCTTTGATATCATTTTATGAGGGGTCACTTCACCAAACACCCACACATAACATAAAAATATATAAAATGTAGGAAGGAGAACAACCCACTTTCGATTTATTCTAGAAAAAGAGATTACAAATTAAAAAATTACAATGCTACAACCACATGGGATTGTCTCACTACAAAGAAAATTAGCTCTCTAAGCATACTCTACATTTTAGAGCCACAATATACAATAATGGACTCATCTCATGTAACCTCCATTCAAACCTTTATCTGACACCAAAATCTTCCTTAAAATGTTTTGGAAAGTGTAACTCACCCTTTTGTTTTGGGACCAAAATTCCAGTCAGTCATTTTCTCACCCAAGAAGATATTTTGTTGAAATTCACTTTTTGGTGAATTGGTTCTCGGAGCCATAAATTTTGAGTCAAGTGTTTGATTTTGTAAGAGAGGGGGACCAACCACACCAAGTCTCCAAGTAATGGAGAGATGAGAGCGGAGGGCTGCCCTAACTTACCTCACTCTAACGGGTGTTTAGGACTAGAATCGAGAATGAAGAGCACTCTCCAGTTCTTCTATCAGTCTACAGATCCAAAAATCTAATTGGAGCTAAACTAGCCGATTTTTGGAATCTAAATTAAACCTCAGATAGCTCTTTGTTTGAGGATGGTAGCACAGGTCTGGGACGACAACATGACATGCTGGAATCTCTTTGACACGCTGGAATCTGTACGACTAGAAAATGTAAAGTACAGTAAGGAAAGCACATAAGCCTACTAACTACCTAGCTAATCAACCATAACGAAATAAAAAAATGAAGAAATACAAAAAATAACTTTATAAATGGAAGAGGACGTAGATGAAAGTGAGGGTGACGAATATCAACTCACTAAAGCTCCAGTTTTCCAACAAGCTCCACACACACGTTCACCTACACATAAAAAAGAAGGGAAAATTGTTGGGGATGTATAGGGGTTTGCCTCAGTCAAACCCCCACTTTGGTGTTTCCACCTCCACGGATAGCCAACAAAGCCACGAAGTAGAGAATATGATAAAGGAAATGGGAAGGAATGCACTGAACACTATTAAAGATACAAAGCTACTCTATCAAATCACAATGCAAAAGTAAAGTGATGCAATACCACCTCCACCTAGAGGCACTCAAGGACAATGAAGGGCGAATGCAAGGTAATGAACTTGGCAAAGTCGCCACAACCATAGCAGTGATGAAGGGAGGTCTCACAAGAATCCAAGCTCGTAGTTTCTATGGTAGAGAAACATGTGCAAGGATGAAGTTGACAGAGTAACTAGTTGCTGCAATGCTCAATGGAGTTGTGAAAATGATAGTAGAATGCTCAAGAGTATACTCAAGAGATCCCAAAGTGTGAAGAAAATGGAGTGAAATTGCAAAAGATATTGTAGAATTGCTAAGAAGATGTGAAGAATATTGAATGAATGTGAAAGAGATAAAGTGATAGTGAGATGTATGCATTTGGAGACTGAAAGGAGCTATTTTCGGGTTGGTTGGTCACATAAAAGCATTAAAAATCATCCTCAATGAGGAGTGTAATGTCCCTACAGACTCCAGAGGTAGGAATTTGTTAGGGACGATAATGCACCATGCAAAAATCCATGCGCCACACTCGCATCCATGATGAAAATTCCCCCACCGACACATAAAACATGCGCCAAGTGGATGCATTTCAGATGGGTGATGTGGAATTTGACCTTCAAATTTTATTTTATAAGGTGAGGGTATGCAAAAGGGGAATTTACATGAGTGGTGTAAATTCACTCCTTTAAATTTTTCCCCCACTTTAGCGAGCGCGAGTATTGATGAGCATTCAATAAAATAGATCGAAGAGTTAGAGATGTATACTTGAATTATTGAGGAAGCAGAATGTAGTCTGGTGAAATTGAAAGTGCGGGGTAGGAAAAGGACTCCACATGCACTCTCTCTTGAGGAGGTTCAAACAAAATGACTTTGTAACTTTGTGGAGCTACGAAGTTGCACAAAGTACACCGAAGGCCCACAAACCAACAATGGAAAAATCCCTCAGGATGCAAGTGCTTCACAAGCCCTCAGACCTACAAAGAAGGTATTCTCCCAAGCACTCTCTCATGAAGGAAGCCAAGTGTAAGGGGGACTTCGTAGAGTCAGACTGGAAAGCGGCTTCACAGGCGCACTTGCAAAGCATGTTAATCCATAGATAAAACATGTCAGAAAACAAAAAGCATCCATGCAGGAAAACTATTGGCCTTTCAAATCGCACCTCTGGAATGCATTTTGGAAACAAACAATTATGTGGAGTAACTTGCTCTTCAAATTCAGAGGGGAAGCTCCCTCTTTTGTTGAGTTTTCATAATGAAAGTAAACTAAAGCTAATGTTCCTATCTTTTTGATTCAGCTATGAGAACACAAGGTTATAGAACTCTAAATGTTGTAGTTGAGGTTTTCCCTTTAATGAAACTTATTAAGTACGACTAACTTATGTTAAAGACATTTCTAGCCTCTCAAGTAAACACATAGCAAGAGAGTTAGAAATGAACGAGATTGATTTTCTGACACAAATACTTAAATAAACTTTTCCCAACATACATCTACTGAATTTCAATGGAAGCTGAAAGGGAGATCATATAAGAATTACACAATAAACGAAAAATATGAGATTTTATATTAGGGAAACAAAAGAACACTCAGGACTTTATTTTCTCAAAATTCAGGCACAAGAGATTACAATTTTGGGACAACAAGCTGTAGCAAAGTACATGCAACATGCGATCAAACCAGATTAAAACTTGACAGAAAACATATGCACTAAACAAGGATTTGCAGCTAAAAGAGGCATGCAAACTTGCTCTTAACACAAAGTTAAATGAAACTAATCGATAACAAGCTTGAAGGCATAGGCTCAACAATTTGTTATCACAAGCACGGTTCAAGAAAAATGAGCAAACAATGCTCCTATTTATACACAAGCAGAGGAGTAGGGAACCCTAAAATCTCCTTGCTTTTACAACTAATACTTACCATGCAAGCTTTATTTGTAAACCTAAAGAAGATAAGCATCTAAAACCTAAGAAAGCATCAAAAATAGAAAGTGCCAACTCATTACAATTATTTTTTTCTCTTCTCAAAGAATAGATAAGAATTATGACCAAAATAGAAAGAAAGCTAGAAAGAAGATTCTAGATGAAAGCTGATTTAAATCTCAATCACATCCGCTAAAAAGCGAGAAACTGTATCGTTGGTGGGAGTGTCAATACTATTAATAGAAAAATTATGCTTTTCCAAGATTTCTTCGCCATCTGCAATAGATATTAAGAAATCTTTTCCCTCATTGGCCGCTTTCTCAAACTTTGCCGACATCATGGAAATTAGATTCATTCTTCCAACACTGCCATCACTACCATGAACAACACTCTGAAACTGTGTTTGGAATTCTTCAAGCCCAATGTATGAACCATCCTCAAGGAAATAATGAAAAGGAATTGCTGCAACAAACTCTCTTATGAACTCAAGAGCATTAATAACCCTTTGCTTGTATGAAAAAAACTCCTCAGATATTCTTTCATATGTCTTAACCTTGAAAAGGTGACCTTCTTTCCACTCTAGAATCTGTCTTTTGTTTTCTCTTGCAACTGTAGAGCCATATGCCACATCTAAATCTGCAATTATGATTTCATGCATAGGCTTGACTTCTGCTACCAACTACTCAAAATCCTGGATACCTTGACGTAAATCATGAGCATTGTATCTTAGCTGAAAGATCTGTGCCAGGATCTCTTTTCCTCTAATAATGAATTCTTCAATCCATTCTTGAGTTTTTTTCCCACACACTTTCACATTTGTCTTGAGAGACGGTAACACTTCCAGGCCAAGGTGGAATTGAGAAACATCTTTCTATTATATTAGGCTTTAGGCTGCAAATAGTTCTCCCATCCACTGACTGAATCTCTCTCACTACAGGATTGTAATGCTTAATGCAAGCAATTACAAATTCTAAGCTTTGAACTGAAAAGGGGATGTATGCTGCTGCAAGAAGCCTTGAATGGCCAAGGTACCTAATGGTAACATTGCCTGCGTCTTCTAAAGCATGTAGATTGAACAATGGCTTAATGTGGTATAAGTCAGTTTCAACTGTTTCAATGAAGTCATGGTATAGTGCCGATTTAGTCTTAAATTTAGTGGGAATGTACTCCATTCTGCAAAACTCGAAGATTGACTATGAACTCACCTATGTTCTGACATGTTTTGCACAACTTTCTATTTTTAGCTTGCTGATTTTCTTCGTCAAATAGATGAAATTTTTGGAAATTATTTTGAGATATGGGTTTTGCTCAAAATTCTGTTACAAGAAAACCTAGATCGTCCATTTTGAAAATTTTGAGTGTAGACTGAAAATGAAGCAAACCCTAATTTTCTTTGAAAAAGCAGAAAAAAGCTTGCATCTGGGTATTGTTTAGAGGCACATTCTAGATGAACCCATTTGATTAGATTTTGAAAACCCTGAGGTCTGATAAAAAAAGAAGCCACTTGAAATTTCTTTGAAAAAGCTGAGGTCTGATAAAAAAAGAAGCCACTTGAAATTTCTTTGAAAAAGCTATGATATGGGTTTAGTCTAGAAGAATGTTTAAGATGGACCCAGAAGATTAGAAGTTGAATGTTTTGAAGTTTTCTCTGACATGCGAAGAAAAAGAAACTGTTGCAACCTTGAGAAAGTTCTTCAAGATTTATCTAGAAGATAGAACCAATATAACCCAACTTGCTGAAAATTGAAAACAATAACCTCCTTCTTCAAAGATTTGATGTTCTGGATGAAAAAAGGATGAAAAAGCAAGCCTTCTCCTGTGTTGATCTAAAAATTCATAAGAAACCAGCAAGTTTAGGTTCTTGAATCATGAAAAGAAAGGTTTGAAGTTGCTGCTCTATTTCTCCTTGGAGGCCACCTGCAAGAAAATATGAAAAATAAAACACAAAGGTGCCTTAAATAAGCTTTGTCTTGAGAGAAACAACTTTCTTTTGCCCTAATTCTTCAAAATCCTAATATGAGTTTGTGCAATGAACTTAGACGTTTTCTCTTCATTCAAAATTTTGAATTTCACAAAAAATTGACTAAGGCAAGTGAGGTTGGGTGCCCTTCTTGGCTTGAAGCGCCTATCTCACCTAGACTTAACCATTGTTATAGCATTTTCAAAATTTACTCAATTTTCAACCCTAGTTTGATCTTGTCTCCCGGCTTCCAGATTGATCAGACAGATGAGCTGAATGTTTCATCATGAAGCCTGATCGAATCTGACAACATTGTTTTGGATACAACTTTTGATGAAAACTTCATTTGACCCTTCAAAATGTCGGGTGCCTATCTCCTCCAGGGGTACCCAACTTCTCCAGTGTTAGCCATTTTTCTGAGCTGTAAGTTTTTGTTTGTCGTCTGACCTTCAGATGAATTCACGATTTTGGGCATTATACTGATCAGATTGACTAGCTATCAGGTTCACTGGATAGTTGAGAAGATTATGGAACGAGTCTCCTGGATACTACATTTCTGAAAACTGACATCTGAGGCCTCTAAACCCTAGGCACCCTTCTTGACTAGAGGCACCTAACTTCTCCAGAGTTAGTTTTTATTATGATATTTTCATCATTACTTTTGACTTCTGTCGTTTTACTCACTTTTTCTCCTATGTTCAGTCTCTGATATCTGACGACTGCCAGCTTTGATGAACGTGCTAATGATTGCATTGGAAATCTTGATCAAATCTGATGAAGTCACATTGGAGGAGTCTTCTGCAAATTCATTCATTTGAAACCTTAAAAACTTGGACGCCCTTCTTCTCCAGGGGTGCCCAAATTCACCAAACTTAGAATATTTTTCATCATTTTTCATTTTGAGTTTGAACCTCTTATCATGGCTCCTGTTTGATTTGAGTTTTCCAACGACTGAGTGATTTGATGAGATGATGAAGACATCCAATACAAAGTTGACAGGAAACTAAGCAACGTTGCTTGGGGGAGTGAAATCCCGATTTCATCACATGACCCTCTGAAAAGTTGGGTGCCCTTCTTCTCTAGGGGCACCCAAACTGAGCAATGTTAGAATTTTTTTTGCAATTTTCAAAATTCTTCCTTGTTTGACATGCCTCCCTTGAGTTCGGCTACTGAAACATAACAAATTCTAAGGCATGAAGATTTAGGTGCCCAAACTGAGTAGGGGCGCCTGGATTCACCAACCTTAGTCAAAATTTTGTATTTTTCAACTTTTTCAACTTTCTTTCTCTGTTCCTCATTCTTCATGCACGTTCATCGTTGACAACTTCTATTTGATGCTTGAATGTCTGATTCTAGCACCTGGCAGCTAACTGAACTCCATTGATGACCTTGTTCCTCTAGAAAAAGCTTCTAAAAAAGTGAAATAGACCCACTAGGGAAAAATTGATCTTTTCATGATTCTGACTGCACCAGCCTGATGAGGAAGTATTTTAAGCCAATCAAAATCAATCTCAACTCTAGAGGCCAAAATTTTGATTTTTAGAAAATTTTGCCAGTATCCGTTTCTTGAGAAACTAAAAAAAACCCAAAAAAAGTTTCTATTTTTAGAAAACTGCTAAAAATACTTTTTTTCCTAAAATTTAGGGTTAAAAAACTAAAATCTAGGTTTTGTTAATTTGATCATTCTAAACCAACCCAGATTGTCATATTTTGAAAATTTCAACATTTTGACCCCCATGCAAGACATATAAACCCCAATTTTGACCTTTTTGACAGATTTTGACAAGACTTTAACTCATTTCTTCAAAATGCCTGTGTAGCAAATTTTTTAATTTAGGGTACAACAGAAAACAAGCAGACATCCAAACAAATTGAAAATCTTTCAAAGGGGTCCCCTGGGAACCCTTCAAAAGAAGAGGGGTCCACTCAAGGGACACACTGTTTGAAAGTGAGAAAGCGGTTTTCGCAAATCAATTGAACATCAAGGAATACTTTCGAAAGATGTTCACTTCATCAAGAAATTCAAAAGGATGAAAATGCCCCCTCATGAGGGGAAGGTTGATGTTTTTCCTATAGGAAAAGATGCTCCCTCCTCAAAGGAAAGTTCTTCAAGTTCTTTCTTTGTGAACCCATTACGAAGGAAAAAAAATCCACTAGGGGGTCCTTGTTGAGAATATGATTTTTGAAAAGTTTGTGCAAAGATTTTCAAGAAAAGATTCATTAATCATTGAATGTATTTTTAGAAAGATCAAACTTGACATAGTAGCCCCCCTTAGGTGGTGTGCACTGAATGTAGAGGCATGTGACAACCTAAGGAGAGAAAAGAAAGAATGAAAAAGTGATGTTGTAGCCCATGAGACATAGCGAGATGCCCCTATGGTGATGTTGTCACACACACGAGGGACAACACATAGGAACCGCAACATAAAAACTCAAGCAAAGAAGAGAGAAAGATAAAAAAAATACAAAAAAACCATCATAGACAAAGAGCACATGGGCGATCTGATATTTCGGGGTCAAAACTACTCATAAATATATATAGGTATAGTAATAGTATATAGATGAACATTCATCAACCCCCTTCTATATCATACCATATGAAGAATGCATGAGAAGACAAAAATAAAATAAAAAAATAGGGTCAACATGGAAGGGAAGCCTAAATGCCCCCAACACTTTGCAGCATCCCTAATTTGCCAAAAATCAGTACACATAATAGAGGAAGAATGATGCCATAAATAGAAGAAGTTTACGACACATAATCAATCCTATATCCAACCACCTACAAGGGTGGCAAGGGTCATCCAGGAACACATAACACAAGTATGAGGGAACACGTAACAAACACACACCTAATCTAAAGGTAAAGAAGAGGCACACCCCTAACACTCATTGATCAAGAGGTCGTTTACTTTCCAATCTAGATCATTATATGGGGAAGGTGGACAAGCCTACAGTGGTGGAATATTGATAGGGGGAGCTTCTGACCCTTCTGTAACAAGGTCCAAGGAAGAAGGCTCCACATGGTCTTATCTGCTCAACTCTTGTGGAGCAATGCTTAGTGATTTCATGAAGATCATTGACAAGGCTGAGACCTCGTCCACAGAGTTAAACATGCACTTCATGGGAGTTTCATGTGTTATCTCAACAGATGGGGAAGGTGGCACCTGAGATTCACTGTTAGGCTCACTGAGTGACTCAGGAGCTATGCCAAACTCAGGGGAAGCCAAAACTTGCTCCATCACTAGGACAACATATGCTAGCATAGGACCACCCTCTGAAGAAGGTGGTCTCCTCTTATGCCACCCATTGGTAGAGGGGACAACCTCCACCTTCTACTTTGTTAAAGGAGGTGTACTCCCCACGAATGAGGCAAGAGGCACAGTTTAGGAGGAGAAAACCACCATGGACACCACCGAGGTGTTTGTCATGTCCACGGGTTTAGGGAATGACAAGATTTCTGGAAGGGACATAAAAAGAGGTGGCTCAAATGAAGGAGCGATAAACACCTACACCTTTTTAGGGTTAGGTGCATTCACACTCACAGCAGGAGCCGAAAGAAGAACCAAATTTGATTAAATGGAAGTAGAGGGGACAAGAGAGGAGGAAACAATAGGAGGCCCTAAAATAGGGGCAGTTGACTCCCCTTCCTTCCTCTACAGAGCGGCCTGCTCAACCGCCATATCCTTTCACTGATGCTTGTGCTCGCACGCAACACAGTTTCTGTGACTTTAAGAACTAGAGGTCGGGAGTTGGAAAAAAATGGAATGCTCTTGCTCAACCATAGGAGTGTCCATCATAACTATCTCTGATGGAGGGAGGGACTCTTGGATGAGAGCAAGAGGAAGAGGAACCTCAAGAGTGCTTCTCTTTTTCCCTTCTACATGCCATGGTGGCATCATTGCTAGCTTTCAAAAAAGCCCTATGTGAGACAACATAGGGAGATGGAGGGTACCTCACCTTAGGAGTCAAGTGACCTTTCTTGTGCTTCTCATAAGTTTCGTAGAAGAGGTCCATCCTAGGGGAAAGAAGACCAATGGGTGTAGGCAAAAAGTGATCTAGAGAATAGCTTCCATGCGCAACCGGTGGTTTATAGCCAGTGTCATGGACCACATGCATTGAACCCTCATGAATAAAATTCAGACATTTATGCACAACCAAGGGAATTGAATTCATAGATACCAACTAGGGGATGCCTAGTTTCACCTTGAAGAGTTCGAACCCTAGGATTATGTCAAAAAGCATATTCACTGACTTAGGTCCAACAGGGACCGATAAGGTGATGGTACCAAGGGGAGGTACACAAAGTTTATTATATGTATGGATGGTACTTTCAGGTGCATCATACCCATCTTTATGCATGAAATTGATTAACATAGACTCCTCAGTAATCACATTCACCTAGCACACCATGTCAACAAGAACACTTGTCATAGTGTTTTCGTTGATTCATGCAGGGATGTAAAGAGGTGGTTCTCTATTTAAACCCATCAGTAGGTCATATGAGGTGAAGGTTATACCAAGAGCACTACTCACAGGCTGCATAGAGGGGATATGTAGATGCAGGAAGGAGGCTATCACATACACTAAACAACACTCTCACAGAGCCCTCAAAGGTTCTCAACTAGACAGTGACCCAACTAAGGCTTCATTACAAAACGCTTACGAAACCTTCCAACTACACCTACTAGGGGTCACCGATTGGGTTGTAAAGCGAAACGCCTCACAACACTCACACCTACAATGGTCTTAGGACATGAGGAAAGAACCCTTTAGCACTGCTAAATGAAACCAAAATGGTTCACGTTGGGTTCACCAAAAATGTAAGAGAGGGGCACCAACCACACCAAGGCTCCAGGTCATGAAGAGCTGAGAGTGGAGTGTTTCCCTAACTTACCTTAGGGTAAGTGCACCATGATGGTTCCCAAAAAGGGGACTTAAGTGGACAACATTTTTCTGAAATCAAGAAATACTGACCTTGGACGTGAAATTGAGGATAGTTACACTCAAAATTTTGAGATGGAACAAAAACAAGGATTGAAGTGCTCTGAGTCTACTTTCTAAAATAGTAATTTATTTTTAAAATGGTTGAGATTAAGGGAGAGGGACTTACACAAATTGGTGTTATTTTTGTTAGAAAACATAACATAGCAACTCTTGTATGACCCTTGTACGACCCTCGTACGGTGAACTTTTTTTAGTATTTTTAAAATTGAAATGGTCAGAAGTTAGCTAATAGTATGTAGATGATGCACGATTTTTGTGATAATTTTTTAATGAATATTTGTTTTTTTTACTAATTTTTGAAGTGGACATTTCCTGAAAAATAGAATTTTGGCCGTGCTACCCCTACAAATTTTGGAAACTAATTGAATTTAAAAAAAATAAAAAAATCATAGAATGGAGTCTAGTTTCTAAAATTTTAATTTATTTGAAAATTCGATGATTGGTTAATTTATAATGAAAAAAATACCAAACACTACTTTTGGCAAAAAAAAGACATACAAATAAAATAAATTATGGATGAAAGGCTTAACATTTTTAGAAAGTGAAAAAAATTACATTGTTGGATAGCTAAGAGAGAACCCAACATTACCCATGTGTTCGATTTTTTCGACATTGAACCATGTGCAATCCTGATGATGAGCACAAACTCGATTATGTGAAATATGGTAGATTTTTTAAAAACATGTCTCTGGTCATTGGGAATGCCCTCCAAGCCTTTGGGTTGGTATTCCAAGGCAAATACCAAGCCTAAGGCTTGGGAATTCCCAAAGCAAGATATAACACGAGCGTGCTATAAAGCACTCACGTTATATTTCAGTTGACATTGTTTTTGCTTTTGCGGAAACATGTCAACTAAGACATAATGTGAGGGCGTTATAACATGCTTGCGTTATGTCCTCCTTTATGTTAAATGCTAATATATTGAATGTATGCTGATATATTTGTATGTTTATATGTACATGTATGCTTGTGTGTCATGTATGCATGCATGTATGTATGCTTGTATGTATGTACATATGCCTGTATGTATCAATGCATATATTGTATGTATGTATATAAGATTGTATCTACACATGCATGTATGTATGCTTGTATGGATGTAGGATTATATGTACATATGTATTATGCTTGTATGTATGTATTTACGTATGTCTTTAGAGGGAGGGATAATTTAGAGAGAGAGGGAGTCTAGAGAGATGGAGAGGGGGTGGAAGTGAGAGTTTAAAAGAGAGGGAGTGGGAGAGAAGGGGTTGGAGTGAGAGGGGCTTAGCTAGGTAGGGTGGGAGGGATAGAGGGAGGGAGAGAGAGAGGGGGTGGGGGAGAATTGAGAGAGAGGAGAGAGGGAGAGAGAGAGATAGAGAAGAGAGTTATGTAGGTAGGGTTCCAAAGGGAGAGACTTGAGAGTGTGAGGGTGAGAGGGAGAGACTTGAGAGATAGGCAGTGAGAGGGAGTGAGAGAGAGAGGGAGTGGGAGAGAGAGGGAGTGTGAGTGAGAGACCTAAGAGAGGGAGAGGGTGTGGGAGGGGGTGACCTGATAGAGGTAGAGAAAGAGGCAGGTGGAGTGAGAGGGACTTATCTAGGTAGGGTGGGAGGGATAGATAGAGAGAGGGGAGAGAGACATAGAGAGAGTTACCTAGGTAGGTTTCTAGAGGGAGAGACCTGAGAGAGAGAGGGGTGAGAGAGAGAGACATGAGAGAGAGGGAGAGAGAGGGAGTGGGAGAGAGTGGGATAGCATGGGAGGGACATAGAGAGAGATGGATAGAGGGAGCGAGAGAGGGTGGTAGGGATTGATTGAATGAGAGGTACATAGAAAGAGGGTGACGATAGATAGAGACAATTAGAGAGGGTAGGAGGGAGGGAGGGAGGGAGAGGTGAGATGTATAGATAGAGATAAAGTGATAAGGGTTGAGGGTATAGGGTTGAGGGATTAGGGTGGAGGACCTATAAGGTTAATGGTTTCTAGGGTATTAGGGTTTAAGGTTTGAGGGTTGAGGGAATAGGGTCAATGGTAGAGGGTATAGGGTAGGAGGTTTAAGGGTTTAGGGTTGAAAGGTTTAGGTTTAAGGGTTTAGGGTTAAGGGTTTACTTGGTTGAGGGTAGAGGGTTTAGGGTATATGTTTGAGGGTATATGGTTGAAGGATTAGGTTAGGGGAAGGATTAGGTTAGGGGTCCAATGTAAGGGGTAGGGGGT
>CM021109.1:135699651-135793316 GCA_007115665.2 Sequoiadendron giganteum
GGTTGAGGGATTAGGGTTTAAGGGTTAAGGGTTGAGGGTTGAGGGATTAAGAGGGTATAGGGGTTGCGGGATTAGGGTTTAAGGGCTAAGGGTTGAGGGCTGAGGGATTAAGAGGGTATGGGGGTTGAGGGATTAGGGTTTAAGGGTTAAGGGTTGAGGGTTGAGGGTTGAGGGATTAAGAGGGTATAGGGGTTGAGGGATTAGGGTTTAAGGGTTGAGGGTTGAGGGATTAAGAGGGTATAGGGGTTGAGGGATTAGGGTTTAAGGGTTGAGGGTTGAGGGTTGAGGGATTAAGAGGGTATAGGGGTTGAGGGATTAGGGTTGAAGGGTTGAGGGTTGAGGGATAGGGGTTGAGGGTTGAGGAATTAAGAGGGTATAGGGGTTGAGGGATTAGAGTTTAAAGGTTGAAGGTTGAGGGTTGAGGGATTAAGAGGGTATAGGGGTTGAGGGATTAGGTTTTAAGGGTTGAGGGTTGAGGTATTAAGAGGATATAGGGGTTGAGGGTTGAGGGTTGAGGGTTGAGGGTTGAGGGTTGATGGTTGAGGGTTGAGGGATTAAGAGGGTATAGGGGTATCCATCTCTCCCACTATCTACATATACCCTCTATCTCTTAACCATTTAAACCCTTATTTCTTAACACTCTACCCTCTATCTCTCTCTCTCTCAGTCTGTCTCTCCCTCCCTCTATAACTCCATCTCTCCCACTATCTCTTTCTCCCCCTCTCCCTCTCCATCCTGCTCTCCCTCTCTCTCCCTCTTTCTCTCCCACTCTCTCTTTCTCCCACTCTCCCCCTCTCTCCCTCTCACTCTATCTTTCTCCCACTCTCCCCTTCTCCCACTCTCCCACTCTCTCCCACTCTCTCCCAATCTCTCTTTCTCCCCCTCTCCCCCTCTCTCCCTCCCACTCTATTCCTTTCTCCCACTCTCCCCTTCTCCCACTCTTTCTTTCTTCTCTCCTACCTCCCCTTCTCCCACCTCTATCCCTTTTCCCCAACATCCCCTTCTCCCACTCTCTTCTCTCACACTCTCCTTCTTCCACTCTCCCCCTCTCCCCTTCTCCCCCACTCTCTCTTTCTCCCACTCTCCCCCTCTCTCCATCCCTCTCTATCTCCATATCTCCCACTATCTCTTTCTCTCCCTCTTCCTCTCCCTCTTTTTCTCCCACTCCCTCTCCCTCCATCTCTCCCTCTTTCTTTCCCACTCTCTCTTTCTCCCACTCTCCCCCTCTCTCCCTCCATATCTATCTCCATCTCTCCCACTATCTCTTTCTAACCCTCTCCCTCTCCCTTCCTCCCTCCCTCTCCCTCTCCCTTCCTCCCTCCCTCTCCCTCCTTCCCTCTCTCCCTATTTTTCTCCCACTCTCTCTTTGTCTCCCACTCTCCCTCCCTCCCTCTCCCTCCCTTCCTTCCTCCCTCTCCCTCCCTCCCTCCCTCCCTCTCCCTCTTTCTCTCCCACTTCTCCCTCCCTCCCTCCCTCCCTCTCTCCCACTCTCTCTTTCTCTCCCACTCTCCCTCTCTCTCTCTCTCACACACACACAAAAACACACACACACACACACCTCTATCTCCTCTACTATAACGGTGTAGGGGAGAGATATAGAATTAGGTTAGAGGGTATAGAAAAAGAGGGAGAAAATAAATATATTAAGAAAACCATATTTCATATAACGTGTGCGCATTTTGAAGAAGTAGACATGTTACCGTTTTAGGAAGAAATAATGCGAGTGCATTTTTTATTCCACTAAAAATGGTTAAAAACTCAATATACCCGTGATGTCAAGGCCCACTATCTCTTTAAAATCCTCTCCCTCTCCCTCCCTCTCTCCCTTCCTCCCTCCCTCCCTCTCTCTCTCCCTCTTTTTCTCCCACTCTCTCTCCCTCCCTCTCCCTCCCTCCCTCCGTCCCTCTCTCTCCCTCTTTCTCTCCCACTCTCCCTCTCTCTCTCTCTCTCACACACACACACACACCTCTATCTCCTCTAATATAAGGGTGCAGGGGAGAGATATAGAATTAGGATAAAGGGTATAGAAAAAAAGGGAGAAAATAAATATATCAAGAAAACCATATTTCATATAACGTGTGTGCATTTTGAAGAAGTAGAGATGTTACCATTTTAGGAAGAAATAACGCAAGTGCATTTTTAATTCCACTAAAAATGGTAAAAAACTCAATATACCGGTGATGTCAAGGCCGACAGTCTACATATTCTCCTGGTTCTACGCATGCTCCGATAAAAAGTAGCTTTTTGATGATGTTGTGAAGTGTGCAAGCATGTTTTTCACATTCCATCACCTTTTTCATGATCTTTCTACCACTTTTGCATGAAATAGCAGAGTTTCCATGTTGAAAGATATATAATATCAATTGAAGTTTGAATTCCATTGAAAATTGATATACAATTGAAGTTTGGAGGGGAACAAGCTTTTGAACAAGTCAAATTATTGTGGAGTTTGAAGAAAGAAGAAGCTAAGGGTACATAATTGGGTTGAACTCCTCCATTTGAAAGTCTAGTTTTTTAGGTATGTGAATTCTTTACACATTTTCTTTCATTCTATTATGGCTTGCTTTCATTTTTGTTTGTCATTATTACCTTACGTTGTCGATGCACATTTTAAATTACACAATTACATACACTTTCCAATTACCATTTTAAACTTGATGCAGAGCATCTACTAGGATCAACAAATCATCAAGGGTACTTCTGACCCTAACTTAAATTGAAGAAGATCAATGAACAAAACTCAATCATCTTTTCATCAAAATCCTTCAATTTCACTTGATTTCATATTTCCACAAAAAATTAGAACTTGGTTTCAAATCTTTGTCAGACTAAAAAAATAGATTAACCATCATAAAATTTATTGTAACGTAGCATAAAGCTGATTAGAAATTCATAACCATTCAATTCATTCATGATTCAATAATTCAAGAACTCAATGCTGCAACTTACATGGAAAAATAACAACAAATCATGGAAGGTAACTACCAAACTTTATCTAGACATCCAAGACACTATAATCAGAATGTTATTGATTGAAATAAACCAAATACACATTCCAAATATCTCACCAAAATTCATCCTTTGAGCATGCTCCCCTTTGTAGTATTCAAAACCCGTGGTGCAGGGGCACCTACAACCATGTTTCGAAATATACTTTGGTGAAAATATGTCTTAAGGTATTTGGGTGAGTTCAAGAGTTTTTAGATGATTTTCCATAGATTTTATTGAAAATAAGGTCTAAATAGACCAATATTTCATGTATTTAGGGATTTTGTGAGTTTGGTGATCAAATGTGCAAGTATGCACTCTTGCTTCAGAAAATTGTCAATTTTTCCATATATAATCTTTGAAGGAAAATTATTCAAATTGTTAATGGAAGTGACAAGAGTCTAGAAGTTGTATTAGGGATGAAATAAAGGTTTTTGAGTGGTCTTAGGTGTCTTGGACAAGAAAGTTGCATAATGTTGCTTATTTAGCAAAAGTTGTCAATGTTAGCAATTTTTAAGACAAATGAAGGTCTTGGTAGTTAACAAGTGGTTATAGGCTGGTTATAGGTTGGTAGTTAATAGGTGGTTATAGTTTGGACCTTCAAAACACCTTGAAAATAACTGATTACAATCAACTAGGTTCCTCAAAACATCAACCAATGATTATGTCATTCACAAGTTGTCTTAAATCTTCCATAATGGCACCATTGTTTACAAACACAAAATATAATTATTAAGGCACAACCAAACAATTATTTTCTTAATAAATATTTTTTTGGGTTAGTACAACAAAAATGAAACCTTTTAGAAGTTTTCCCTTACACACAAACTCAGTTCCTTTGTTGACTGTCCACATTACTAGTAGCCAAGCATCTGCAAACTATCACATATATCTCCCAAACCATTCACACACTCTAGAATGTGATAATCATTTTGGAAACCCATTTCCCTCATACAAAACATATGACAAGATGGATATTAAGTCCTTAAGAGAAAATGCTTGTAAACTAGTTGTTTCAGTCTGAGAATAAGCCTAACTAAGCCTTAGTGCAAATAGGGGTTATTGGTTTTGCTACCCCCAACACAAAAACCTCATAAAAAATACATAAAATAAATTTCATTTGACCTTACCAAGCTTATAAGTCCACTATAAGTTCATTTCCAAACACATTTCCATAAACCCTAAGCTCTAAGCTTCACAATTCCCTGTTTTACCAGTCTGAACATAGTTTTACAGTCAAGAAAAATTATTTTCTTCACACCTTAGTCCTCACCATATGATTGGTAACCTTTGAAATATGAAATTACATGCCACACAGAGTTTGTACACAAAAATTGAGAACTTTCACCGAGTAGAATGGGAGAAATAAAATTTCTCAAGTTCACTGTTTACCCTAACAGAGGGTTTGACAGTTTTAGGGAAAAAATGCAATATCTGACTCAAACATTAAGAAAAATGCATGAAAAAAATTGTATGTGGGAGGTGATTGAATTTGAAAAGAATTATAAACATCCAACCAAGCATTCATTCCTGTACAAATTCGTACAAGAGCCTGAAATAGTGAAATTCTAAAGAAAATACAGAAAAATAGTGTATTTATTCATTCAAAATCAGATATTCAATCACCCACAACTTTCCAAATGTACACGAGGAATTATAAAGGCATTAAATACATGTAATATCAAATTCCAAGTTTCTCCAAGAGAAAATAAGCCCATATGACTTTTCACCTTCCCTATTTCACAATTTTTGTAACTTTTCACAATTTTGTATTTGTGCAACTTTTGCAAATAAGGAAAACTTTAAAAAATACACATAGGAATTAAAAATTAAACCTCCTAATGATTCCCATACATGGAAAATGTATTTAATGACCCTCTTACAACATGGAGATACCCAAAATTGAATCAAATTTCAAAATGGAAGCATAGATTGTCAAGGTGCTCCTGCACCACAAAATTATCAAACACTCACAATGCCATTACACTCATTATGATTGTAACTTACATGATATTTATCTTATTTCCTTCAAAAATTGTATCTTACTTTCCCAAACAACTATCCCCCAACTTTTCTGTAACTTCTTAACTAACTTATCTCTTCACAACTTTGCCAAAAAAAGCAATTTTTTGCAAATGTCCATGCTTCCATTTTGAGCCTATCTTGCAATAATGGCATGCCATGTTACCACTTTTCTTTAAGGAATTAGGGAATGAAAAAATCATGTCACATTTTTCTATGCTAGGTTAAATTTTGTACATGATTATTGTAAGTATTATTTAAATGAATCTTTGAATGACATATATTTTTCAATTAACTTGAATGGATACATTTTTTAGGAACTAATATTTGTCTCATTACCATGGTATAGATAAAATTATCCGCCATGCCGAAGAAAAATACAAAGAGGAAACTAACAGACAAAGAGAATGAAATATTCAAAGAAAAGGAGAGAGTTTGAGTGGCGGCATATCGTGAAAATAAGAAACTGGAAACGATTGACGAAAATAAGCCAATTGAAGAGGAACCTCAATCGTCAAAAAAAGAAAAGAAATTGGCAACACAAAAGGCACAAACACGAAAGCATTGTCGTAAGACAGATTCAGATACCATAGTTGGAGACACACCCTCTACGACAAGTGAATATGAATGGACTCCATTAAGCACAAGCAAATATGAAGGGACACCATCTATTACAAGTGAATATGGACGAACACCATCTACTGCAAGTGAATATGGAGGGACACCATCTACCTCAAGTGAATATTGTTGGACACCATCCAACACATCTCAAGTTGAGAGTACATCATCACTCGGATTTGATGAAGAAGGTATGCCATCATCCCCATGTGAACCTCAAGGTATGTATTCTTCTCCACCCTCGATCGAAGGTACACAATCTAGCCCACCTCAATTAAATATTGATGAAATTCCTAATGTTGAGATGTATGTACCTAGGAGAACACCACCTAGAATTTTGTGTAGAAAGTCAAAGTATTTGATTAATATTGATGATGAGATTTTACAGCACATGGAAGGTAAGATTTTAACACACACTTGTAGAAGATATGCTGATAATATTTGGGAATGATTCTTTGAAAGGCTAAATGAGACTGCAAGATGTCAACTATTTGTTGAAATGATGTGGGGTGTAAAGTATAGGAACATCATGAAGACTCTTGGGTTGAGAACATCGAATGCATCGAGTGAAGACACTATTGTGAAGAATCTAATGGATGATTATGAGAGTGTGGTTAAGACCTCACACTCAAAGGATAGTAATGTCACCCAACGTGTCATTACATCGACTTTGGTAAGCTGTCAAACAAAGAGAGCTCGTCTCATTAAAAAGATGAGTGAAAAAAGGAGAATTAGTAGAAAAACTTTATCAAGATCCATTCAAAGGCGACAAAGAATTGAGGGCAATGATTCAAATGAATTATGGGCATTCTCGGGGAGACTGTCACGAAAATATAAAGAAGTTGTTGAAGCCTTGAGAACACTAATTGAAGAGTATTGGAAGAATAACACAAGGCCATCTTCAAATCAAAGGGATGTGGTAAGAAGGAGAATCAGTAGTCGGAATCATGAGCCACATCCAAAGCATTTTTTGGATATGACTCAAACCCAATTTTTTTGAGATTTGGAAAATGATTATCCTCAAATTAGTATTTCTCAAAGATTTTTTGAAATGCTTAAACCTTTTTATGTCAAGATAAATCACACATGCACTACTTGTTGTTGTAGACTACATATTGAATTTTCTAACCATTATGATGTTTATCGTTCTATACATTTAGATTTGCATACTAACGATGTTTTGCAGGATTGTGGCATAGAAGCCCCACCAAAATATTCAAGAGACTTCTTATCAATTTTTTTTATGTGAAATAGAGGATGGCCAAATATTCTACAGGACATCATGCTTGGATGGTTCATGCGAGCGTTGCGGTGGCTTACAACATATGCTAGTATGTCAACATATGGAAAGTACAGATGAGGTGGGAAAAAAACTAGTAGAGTTTGGGAAGTATAAAACATTGGAATATGCTACAAAAGATGGGTCTCAAGAAAAAAGGTGTGATTTGGTTATTGAGAAGATTCCACTGTACTAGTTTATGTCCATGTTTCGTGACAATTTACTGTCTGAGTATGCAATGCATACCCATAAAGCCTAATGGTTGGACACACAATTCAAGCTATGCAAGGACACCTTTCCAGTTGGAACCATAGTATCAATGGTTGAATTTGTGGAGAAATACACTCTACAACCACAACATGAGGTGTAGTCATAGTATTACAACTTCAAATAGGGTTCGATATTTGTGCACATAGCATTCAATCATGCATCTGATAGTATAGATGACCAAAGGAAGGTATTGAGGGAGTACCACTTTTACATTAGTGATGATCACACACATTCTCCAGAGTTCGTGCAAGGTTGCTTCCAGATGTTCTACAGTGGTTTGGCTCAGAGGGGCATAGAATATGACCGACATGTAATATGGTCTAATAAGTGTGCAACACAGTTCAAGAACTCACACATGTTCTATTGGTTGTGCAGGATGCATGTAATTATAAGTGTTGAACGTATGTGGAGCTTTTGTGAGGCTAGACATGGAAAGGGGGAGCATGATGGTGTAGAAGCATGCATGAAAAGAGCATTAGCACGAGAAGAGTTAAAGTATAAAGACAATGCAAAGTTGGCAGATGCAAAATCAATCTTCGAGTGGTGTAATACTTTGACGGGTCTAGGTAATGAAGGTACGTCTTCAGTTCGTAGATTTTTTTGGTTGATGGATGATACTAACATTGCACCATATGAAGACTATTGTATAGTAACAAGATCGAGTGAGGTACACTCTTTCTTTAGATAAAATGCAGGTTCATGGAGTATCGATACACGAAAGATGGCATGCTTTTGTTATTCATGTACAATGCAAGCTTGGAATAATTGTGAGTCAGGGGAGTGGGTTGACAAATGGTTGGCAAGCTATCTTAGCCCACTTTACACGTATCGCCCTTTGACAACATTGGAATTGACACAGATGGAATCGTTGGTCAAACTTGACCACGTATAAGATCTAGTTCAACCAGGTGACATATCTACTTGCTTAGTTGTTGAAATTCCATATTGTTATCTTACTTTGTACTGTATTCGTAATGTTGAAAAATTTCATGATATTTTCTGCACATATCAATGCAGGGCATGTTTATGCAGTTATTGCAGATGAAGACAATGAAGAGGGAACAAAATATTACTTATGTCATTGTGTTGAGGCCAAAAATTAATTGGAGGCCCCAGTTAGAGATGGAGAAAACATCGAATACCCTACAGGCCCAGTTGTGGTTACTGGAACATGGCTTAGAAGGTACCCACATTCGAGTGTTAAACATTGGCTATTTTAGGACTTTGACATGCATCGTAAGATTCTTCATAACTCGAACCTTGTCGTGGCATCCAATGTTTTTTTGACCAAATATGGGGGTAGAACTTTGAACAAGACCTTGTGGAAGGTCTATGAGTCTGACCATGAGGCAATACTTGACACAATAAAGAGTAGAGAAGACCCAGATGGTTCGTTGGATTAATTTGTAAGTATATGCACATTGGTTCTTATTAATTTATACTTGTATGCACATTAATTTTTTTGATGCCAATGTTATCATCTTCTTTTACTTTGCATATTTGTAAGTAACATACTAAACAGTGATTGGTGTCCCCTTGCAAAAAATGTAGATATATGAGCCATCCAAGAGAATGTTAGCTAGAAAAGAAATGCAACATCCTTATTTTGATGATCTTGAAAAATCTCAATCATGATTTTAAGCCATTAGAAAAGTGTGTGCAAATCTTGGTGAGGGAATTTCAAGTTATTCATTTGAAGTTAACCTTATCATGAGAAGCTATGATGTAGACATTATAAGAGCATCTGAAATTTCAACTTACTCTATTCATGAGAGGTGTTGTGTGCAATAGGTATGTTGGAATTCCCAATGAAGATGTATGACCAGGAGTGACTAAGTTGTGAGACCTGCATGCCTTTTTGTAAGTTCCTTCCATCTATTTTTATTTCATTTCCATTTTGGATGCTCTTTCTTTTTCTCTTTTACTTTGCTTATTTGTAAGTAAACTACTAAAAAATGATTGATCTCTCGTTGTAGAAAATGCTGATTTATGAGCCATCAAAGAGAATCTCAGCCATAAAAGCAATGCAACATCTTTATTTTGATGATCTTGAAAAATCTCAATTTTGATTTCAAGCCATTATAAAAGAGCGTGTGAAGCTTAGCGAGGGAATATCAAGTTACTCAATTGAAGTTAACCTCATAATGAGCACCTATGATGTAGACATTTAAAGAGAATCTTGAATGTATGAGTGACATTGTAAAAGATCTCTGAGAACAAAGTACCTAAGGCATTGTAATGAGATTTACTCAAATATTGTAATTTTGGAGTTCATGTTTGGTGCAGTAGCACCTTGATCTGTAAATGCCTTCAATAGGAAAATTTGCAAAAATTAAAATTTGAAATTTAAACAATGTCAAAAAGGTCATGTAAAGGTCATGTAAAGGTCATGTAAAGGTCATATGTAATGTATTAAAAGTCTCAAAGAGGTCATTAGGTGATTAGAGAAGTGATATAAAACATGTAAGGTCGAATTAGGATGTTTTAGGTGTGTGTGTTTATTTGTGTAGGGGAATTCAAGAAACAAAGGTGGAGTTGCTGCTAAAGGGTTTTATGATGAATTTTCAAGTGAAAAGAGTGGCTCCAAGTGGTGTTTTGAGGAAATATTCTCAAATGACTTCACAAAAAAATAACTAATCTAGATAGATATTATTGAGTTACAACACATACTTCAAAATCAATAGTGACTATCTTGGAACATGTGCATCAAAAATGACCTTCGCTGTCCTCATTAGGCTAACTAGGCCTATTTTACAAAGGAACATACCTTTAAACATTAAAGAACCCCCTTAACTTGTTGGGGAAGCAATTATCATGTATCCAAACCCTCAGATCCATAATTTGTCTCAGGACAAACTCACTCCACCATGCCAAACCAAAATCCTTATTTTATGCTAGTATAAGGAAGGTTTATTGAAAGGAATGGTTACACACCTTACCATAACATGCCACCACCTCAGACCTTCTTAAAATCACCTGCAAAAACTCAAAAGAAAATCACCCAACCTCTACATGCAATATTTTATAAAACCCTAAGGTGAAACCTCATTTTTCATGCCTTTTTCCATCAAAATCTATAGGGGAAGCAACACAAACCCCATAAAAATTATTCCCTTTCACTTAGAAATTTCTCATCTGATCCAACAGGATTACGTTGGGCCCCTCTAGAAAAACCTCTCTTGGTATTGGCTATCTCAGAGTGGTTTTCCCGTGGCGGTTGATTTTCACTTGATGGAAAAACTATCAAATTCATGCAAAGTTGCAAAGTGGTGGAACTTTCACTCTGCATCTCGTGTGACCAGACTAACTGCTCCAATGCATATGAATAGGTATTTTTACGCTAGGCATAGCCTTGTTTCACACCGAAACAGACAAAATCGCTTCGAGCTACGTTCCACTAGATCAACCCCTCAAGGGTCCAAAGTGCAAAATGTCTGCAAACTTCAACATGTTATTAATCAGATACCATGACATTTAGGAAATTCTCATCTGGTCATACAAGATTGCATTGGGCCCCTCTACAAAAAAATCTCTCGGTTTTGGCTATCGCAGAGTGGTTTTCCCGTGGCGACGAATTTTCACTTGATGGAAAAAGCATCAAATGCAAGCAGTGCAAAGTTACAAAGTGGTGCAACTTTTGTTTTGCAACTTGTGTGACCAAGAGGACTATTCCAAAATGTCTGAATAGGTATGTTTATGCTAGGCATGGTCCTCTTTCACACCGAAACATGCGGAATCGCTCCGAGCTACGTTCCACCAGATTGATCCCTTAAGGGTCCAAAGTGCAAAATGACTGCAAAATTCATCATGCTATTACTCAAATGTCGAGATGTTTAGAATTTTATCGTCTAATCCTAAAGGATCATGCTGGGCCCCTCTACAAAAACCTCTCTCGGTTTCGACTATCTTGGAGTGGTTTTCCCATGGCGGCGGATTTTCACTTGATGGAAAAAGTGTCAAATTCAAGCTGTACAATGTTGCAAAGTGGTGCAACTTTTGCTCTGCAACTCGTGTGACCAAGAAGAATATTCGAATGCATTTGGATAGGTATTTTTTACTCTAGGCATGGTCCTCTTTTGCACTGAAACACGTAGAATCGCTCTGAGCTATGTTCCACCGGATCGATCCCTTAAGGGTTCAAAGTGCAAAATGGCTGAAAACTTTAGCATGATATTACTTGGATAACATGATGCTTAGAAACTTCTCGTCTGATCCTATAGAATTGTGTTGGGCCCCTCTAGAAAAATCTCTCTCAGTTTTGTCTATCTCAGAGTGGTTTTCTCGTGGCGGCGGATTTTCACTTGATGGAAAAAGTGTTAAATTCAAGCTGTGCAAAGTTGCAAAGTGGTGAAAATTTTGCTCTGCAACTCATGTGACCAAACTAACTACTTCAATGCATCTGAATAGGTATTTTTATGCCGTTCATGGTCTTGTTTCGCACCGAAACACGCAGAATCGCTCTGAGCTATGTTCCATCAGATAGATCCCTTAAGGGTCCAAAGTGCAAAATGACTACAAACTTCAACATGCTATTAGTTGGATACCGTGATACTTAGAAAATTATCATCTAATCCTATAGGATTGTGTTGGGCCCCTCTACAAAAACCTCTCTCGGTTTTGGCTATCTTGGAGTGGTTTTCCCGTGGCGGCAAATTTTCACTTGATAGAAAAAATGTCAAATGCAAGCAGTGCAAAGTTGTAAAGTGGTGCAACTTTCGTTCTACAACTCGTGTGACCAAATGGAACATTCCAATGCATTTGAATAGATATTTTTACACTAGGAATGGTCCTCTTTTGCACCCAAACATGCAGAATCACTTCGAGCTACATTCCACTAGATCGATCCCTTAAGGGTCCAAAGTGCAAAATGGCTGCAAACTTCAGTTAGCTATTAGTTGGATACTGTGATGCTTAGGGACTTCTCGTCTAGTCCAATAGGATTGGGTTGGGCCCCTCTAAAAAAAACTCTCTTGGTTTTGGCTACCTCAAAGTAGTTTTCCCGTGGCGGTGGATTTTCACTTGATGGAAAAAGTGTCAAATTCAAGTTGTGCCAAGTTGCAAAGTGGTGCAACTTTTGCTCTGCAACTCGTGTGACCAAATAGATTGTTCTAACGCATCCAAATAGGTATTTTTACGCTAGGCATGGTCCTCTTTTTCATCAGAACATGTGGAATCACTCTGAGCTACGTTCCACCAGATCGATCTCTTAAGGGTCCAAAGTGCAAAATGGCTGCAAACTTCAGCATGCTATTACTCGGATTTCATGATGCTTAGAAACTTCTCGTCTGATCCTATAGGATTGCATTGGGCCCCTCTACAAAAAAATATCTTAGTTTGACTATCTCAAAGTGGTTTTCCTGTGGCGATGGATTTTCACTTGATGACAAAAGTGTCAAATTCAAGAGCTGTGAAAAGTTGCAAAGTGGTACAACTTTCATTTTGCAATTTGTGTGACCAAACTAACTGCTCCAACGTGTCCCAATAGGTAGGTTTATGCTAGGCATGGTCCTCTTTTGCACCCAAACACGTGGAATTGATCTGACTTGCGTTCAACCAGCTTGATCCCTTATGATGGCATGCAAAACACTGGAAAAGATAAACATACAAATGACAGTTGAGAAGTTCGAGTATTCCACACAAAAAATGTATGATCATTGGTGCAGAGCTCCTTGTTCCTCCATTTGATGAAGAAGGTCTAGTTCAGTGGTTTTAGTGATTATCTGATGGTGAATAGGTTGGTCAATAGGTTGTTGTGGGTATTTTGAGCATGCTTTGTCTTGAATAAGGTCAATTAAGACCATTAGGTATGTTTTAGGGTGACTTTTGGGTCTAGTGATAAAAAATGTGAAAATTTCAATCTTGCACTAGAAGTTGTCTTTGTAGCCTTTGAAGGAAAATTTGTGAATTTGTATATGATTGTGAAAGAATGGAGTTTTTTCAATGTAATAAGGCTATTTGTAAGCCATTTGTGTGGGTTTAGAGGTCATTAGATGTACTCATTAGGTTGGAGGAGTCTAAAGTTGCAAATTTGTAAGTTGCTTAAAGCAACAAATTTGAAATGCAACCTTTACTTGTTTTGAAAGTTGGTTTTTAGTTAGTTGAGAGCGTGGATCAGTTAGAGAAGGGTGTAAAACACTATGTAAAGCCTTGAGAGGCTCGAATGGAGGTTGTTGATGAACTTTTGGAGAAGATATAATAAGAATTATTCACACTGTTCTCTATTTTTTAGATTTTTGATACAAACTTGCTAATCCTGTACTTGGTACGGCCTCTGAATTTCCTGTATGGTCCCAAGGTTGACATGGGTTCAAAGAGGGCTGAGTTGGCTTTCTTTTGACAGTGGTTTGGTGCAAAACCATAAAGGAATAGGAGAGTTCTTATCGTTGAGTCAAGTGAATGTTGGAGTCTGAGTGGGCATATTTGAGAGAAGTTATGTCAAATCACAACTTGGTTGAGCCACTCTGCATCACCAATGGTGCTTTGTAATTCAAAGAGTGATTGAGAGCATGTTGCTTTGTTAAATAGACCTATTTGGGGGTCTAGGACAACGTTGAGTCGATTTATTATTTGTATTATAAATTATAACTTGCTTTCTCCTGAGTCCATTTTGTATACAAGAAATAATATTGCAAAAAGTTGACATATAAATCTTTTGATAGTGACGCATCAAGAACATATTGGAATCTGTTTATGAATCATTTCATGGAATGCTAATTGTAAACGTGTTTTTTTCTTTTAGATAAAGTTGTTTAGCATCAATCAATTAATATTCAAGACAAATCATGAAGGACAACAATGATCAATGGTAGGGGTAACCAATTGATAATTATACACGTGAATAATTCAAGCATGTACATGTCAATAAGGGAAGCACAAGTACTCAAAAACACGTAAGCCTCAAAAATTATACACACGAATACATAGTATACACAAATTAATATAAAGTATATGCACAAATACAAGGTATACACATGAAAAAACATAAGCCACAAAGTATAAATTCAAACACACGTAAGTCACAAAGTATACATGTAAGTTGTAAAGTATACACTTGAATACACATAACTCATATCTATTGAACCATCAATTTAGAATGCAAATATGGACAGGCATCGATAAAAGATATTTGTATTAACCAAATAGCCATGTAGGAATACACCAATATATGTCGATATAAGTATGAAATATATGTACAAAATAGCCATATAGGCTTACGAGAATCCCATATAGGCATAGAATGTCAAATATGTCCAATAAAAATATGTACAAAACTGCCATGTTGACATACAACAAAGGGCTCTGGAATCAAAAGTCATTGCTCTCCATGCCCTGGAAATAAATTCTTTCCCTTTCCTTTTCGATCGGATGGCGATAGGTCTGTCACTCATTTTTGCTGTGCTCGAGGAGTGCTCCTGCTCCTCCTCCTAGGGTTTAGTTCATGGTGAATTTTTAACTATTACAATAAGAAGTAAAGACATGAATATATAGAAATTACATTAAAAAAAATGATATATTTGACAAAATAATCACTTACCGCCATCTCATGATCTCTCTCCATGAGGGAAATATCTCACGCCCATGCTCAACTGTGCTCAAGCCCTGTATAAACCATACAAATAGAAATTAAACTACGTGAATCAATAATGGTTTTATTTTCACTAACTAACATCTATAAAAATAAATGTAAATTGAAATTTACTAATTTGCCTCATACCTCTCCTGTCAAAGCCATCAAGGATTGTATAGCAGATGACACACCAATATCCATTGCTCCCATCACATTCATAGGTGTTTCGGCTTGCAACATCTGGAAATAAAACAACAAATTATTCAACATAATCAATGATGTGCATATAAACTACACAAATCTATTAAGTACTTGATTCATTAGTTAAACTCTTTACTCTATTACCTCTTTGTAGGTTTGAGTAAATCCACCACCACTGGGAAGTGTTCCATCAAAACCTCCAATATTAGTCTGTTCAACATCCAAAATTGCATATTAAATTACCATTCATAAAACAATGCTATTAACATGCAATAAATTCATAATTTTTTACTAGTTACATACCCCAGCGATAGGTGTACTACAAAAATAAGTTGGTGGGGGGCTGGTGTATCCAGTCTCAACACTGTGACCTTGCAATTTTATTAAAATCATAAAACATTTTTAGTTAATTTTGCATTTCAAAATCAAAATTTAATAAATTAAATTCAATGAACATGCACTAAATTTTACCTGACTATCAATTCCATATGCCTAATGCAAAATGTCAGCTTCCCTCTCCATCTCCATAGTTGCAGACGGATCCTGTGTACTAGTCTCCTGAGTGTCGATGGGGTCATATGAACAAGTAGCCCCACAAGATTGACACACATGTGTTCAAATGCCACCACTCGAAGACTCCTCTGGATGGCGGTGTAGAATAGGGCTAGTATGATGGATGACACTCTAGGTCAAAGTGCTGATCGCCTACAATGTCTCTACATCAACACTTTCCTTCATGATAGAAGGCATAACAACGTGCTCATGAGGTGGCCTAGCGAGAGCTCATCTACCTTTCTGTGTAGGATCTGGTTGTGCACCGGATCTATCCTGAGCTGATCCCCCACCTCTCCCCCACCTCTCCCTTGGGAATCCCTCATATCAAAATAATTTGGAATTTTGTTCAATATGAAATCACTGTATAGTTTCCTAAGGAAATATTGTGGGACCTCACAATTGTTGCACGGTGGGTAATTGAAGACCATGTACCACCTATCATAAAACTGGTCCCTAATTTGTTGGTGGTGGCACCAATGGATAGGAAACCTCTTTGCATTGAGGGTAAGATTTTAATTTGTGCGTGGGTCGGTGAATAATGAGCACAAATCACCTTTTGTAATTTTTAAATCCTTTACATCTTTGTATGATAGTTTATTTGCATAATAATCCCTAGCCGCTTGCCTCCTATCTTGCCATCAAATTATTTGTTTGCTAATTGAATCTACATTTTTTAACATATCTTTCAATGAATTATCTAGGGTCATTCTTTCTGTGGTTGAACCATTTGGATCACTCAACCTACTGATCAAATCCTCAATTTATTTTTTGTTGTTCTCAATTTCACTCATTAAATTTTGTTGAGTGCCAGGAGGGGGTTGAGTGATTGGTGGAGGAGGTTGTTGTTGTGGTTGATTTTGATCTTGAGGATTTAGTTGGTCTTCTTGTCGAGGATCTTGAGGGTTTGCAAGTTGATTTGAATCTCCTAAAAATTCAAACAAATATATATCAAATTCAACCTAAAACTAACTAATTCAAAACAAAAACCACAGAATCCTTACCTCTCACACCTCCTCTTCGTCATGGCACCATCGTTGTGAAGAAATAGAAATTGTTGGTGAAGAAATTTGTTGAATTGATCCTCCTAGAATGCGAGCATGAAAATATGGGGGTTTTGGCCGCGACTACAAGAAAAAAATAGTCGAAATAACAATTCAGTTTTCACTTTTTTTTTTTGCTTTTAACAAGCAATAACGTGAGGGCATTATGGATTTTCAAAAGTTTTTTTGAAAGGTGTCCACAAAATTGCTACCCATTTCCATGCACCCACCCCTCACTCTAATAGGTGTTTAGGACTAGAATCAAGAATGAAGCTCGCACTCTCAAGTGCTTCTATCACTCTACACATCCAAAAATTTAATTGAGGCTAAACGAGCCAATTTTTGGAATCCAAATTGAACCTTAGACAACTCTTTGTTTGAGGACAACAATGTGGGTTTGGGATGACAACACAATGTGCTAGCATCTCTTCGACGCATTGGAATCCATACAGATAGAAAACATAAAGTACAGTAAGGAACGCACAAAAGGCTACTAACTACCTAGTTAATCAACCTTAACAAAATAAATAAAATGATGAAATAAGAGAAATAACTATGTAAATGGAAGAGGACGTAGATGAAAGTGAGGGTGACGAATATCAACTCACTAAAGCTCTAGCTCACCAAGAAGATCCATGTACAAACTCACCTACACACAAGCAAGAAGGATAAATTGTTGGGGTTGTATAGGGGCTTACCTTAGTCAAACCCACGCTTTGGTGTTTCCACCTCCACGGATAGCTAGAAAAGCCACGAAGTAGAGAATATGATAGAGGAAATGGGAAGGAATGAACTGAACACTGCAAAAGATACAAATCTACTCTATCAAATCACAATGTGAAAGTAAAGTGATGTAATACCACCTCCACCCAGAGGCACTCAAGGCCAATGAAGGGAGAATCCAAGGTAATGAACTTGGAAAAGTTGCCACAATTGCAGTGGTGATGAAGGGAGGTCTCACAAGACTCCAAGCTCATAGATTCTATAGTAGAGTAACACGTGAAAGGATGAAGTTGATGGAGTAACTAGCTACTATAATGCTCAATGGAGTTGTGAAAATGTTAGTAGAATGCATTACAATGCACTGATAGTGGGTGTAGTGATAGTGGCCCATGATCACTAGAGTCCTACTATCACTTAGGGGGGATATAGTTATCATGGGGTAGAGATTTGGATACTGGAGTATAGGCCATGGTTCAATAGTTGGGGAAAATTCATCACTTTCGTGTACCCATGGCAGATAGCCCTTTCAGGGGTTCCTTAGGGACCGATTCACTCTAAGTAGATTGACTGAACATAGAAACCCTAGAACTGGTAAACAATCAAATTTTTCACATGATTCTCATTACTCATGTCAACATTCTCACTTCTGATATCTCCAGGAGTGCAAGCACAATTCTAACCCTAACATAAACCAATTCAAAAAGTTAAACATATTTCCATTTCATTCGAGAATTGGAGTTGGGAAAATGTAGGGTTTTAATTCACACATTGCAATGGTCAAAATTTTAAAGTTAATTTCAAAGTTTGAAATAGACTCGACCCAAGTAGTACAAAAACCCTAGTTAAACTAGGGCATGATGAAAAAAAAAACGTACACAAGAAACACAACACAAACACAAAAATGAAAATGAAAGAAAACCCATAAGAAAAGGGACAATGATGCACCAGAGGGTGCAAGGAAAACAAAAAAAACAAGAGAAACAAGAAACAAAAAAAAAGAAACACAAAAAAACAAAAGAAACACAAACCAACGAAAAAAAACCAGCAAAATAAAACCCGCAAACGAGAAACAAAAAGGAAAGAAAAAGAGAAAGAACCTACCACAAGAAATATGATAGAAAATCTATCCACATGATGATAAGTCCAAGCTCAAGCTCAATTTCCAACCCTTCGCTCCGCTTTGGTTTGCTTCATCAAAATACACAAGCAAAAATGAGCGAAAACTGAGGAGCGACAGGAATAAAAGATCGTTCGTGCATGCGATCAGGTGTCCATTAATGCAGGGTAGTTTGTTCCTCAAGTTTGGGGTGGAGGTCATAAATGAGCCATCATGAAAACAAAAGGTAGGTAGGAGTCGGGATCGGGAAGGAACACGACATTGGAACCTTTAGTGAGTGTAAAGTTCTGAAATTCGAACCCTGATAAACAAGGAAAGATGCGGGAATCGAGATTGAGATGGAACTCAAAACAAGAACTTGTTAAAGTTCTTAGTTTTGGTTTCGGTCTAATGTTCGATTCTGAAACACACAAGCAAAGAGAAAAAAGAAGGGTAAAAAATTGGGATCAAGATAGAAACATGAACAAGAACTTTGGAAAATTTCTTCATTCCAGTCTCATTCCGAAGTTTGATTCCGATAAATGAAAAGTGCACAAGGAAGAAAAAAGTGAAAGTCGGGACCATAATGAAACAATAACTTACACCTTTAAGGGTGGAAGGTGACGATTTCGATCCAAAACCTAAACTCAACAGAACAAAAAAATAAGGCAGAACACAGGGATCGGGATCAGAATGAAAACAAGAATTTGAACTTTGGATAAGTATTAAGTGCTAGTGACAGTCCGAAACTCGAACTCGACAACAAAGGAAAACAAAGACTTGGGAGAAAAAGACAACTCCCAAAGCCCGAACAAGAACACCAAAGATAAAAACAACAAAGGGGGACCCATTTTGACCCAAAACAAAATGGGGTGGTTATGCAAGGCATAACAAGTCCCTTTTTGAAAATAATATAAAACAACGAAACTTGAGTGAACCTAGTGAGTCATGACCTAACATTCTCAAGCCTTGGGATAATTAATTCTCAATAGAATTGATAATATTTTAAGATAGATAGGTTTTTTTGTTTCAAAATATATTTTCATGTTGTGTGAGAAACCTCACCATCAAAATAAGTAACACTAAAAGGAGGGCTAGGCAAAATAAGGCCAAGAAATAAGATTTTCAAAATCCTATTCAAAGATGGTAGATCTCATTAAATTAGAAAATTATAAAAAGTAAAATTCAAAAAGGTACCAAAAATTTAAAGTTTGAGTTCACATGGAGATTTAAAGGTGTATGTAGCTTCATGATGAATATAATTTTAAAATTAACATTGAGCTTTTGTTTAGAGAATTCTAATCAAAAAACTTTATCTTAAAAAATTATCTAATTTTGGATTATCTAGAAGTTGCAAGATTCATAAAACTTCAGACAATGATGAAGTTATTTGTATAAGTTTCCTTTTTAATATAGATTTGGCTATGGAAAATAAAATTTCTCTTTTTGATATATATAGATGTGAAGTTTCTTCTAGAAATAATTTGAAAGCAGCGATGAAGATAAATAAGGCATATGATATAATATAAATATTGTTGAACATTGCTAATACTAGAGGTCTATTCTTGAGTCATTGTGCATACCAAAATTTAAATAATCTTGATGATAGTGAACTCCTTAGATATTGTTTCACACAAGTAAGAGGTGCAGATAAATATGTTTTAGTAACAAACTTAGATCAAGCATCAATTCAAAGAGTTCTAGAAGCCAAGTTTTGGGAATTGGAAGTGATAAAACAAGAGGAAGTATCTTCCTCTTTATCTGGTGAATCAATTATAGAAGGAGAAAATACCTTTCTCTTGCATTGTTTACATGACAAAGAAAATATTGAGGGATTGGATTTTGGAACACAAGTGGTTAAAGAGAAAGATCAAAATAAAGAGTAACTTTCATTTGATAGTTTTTTTGTTGCAAATTGATTATTATTTTTTATTTTTTCACTTGATAATATCAAATATGATCAATTACATAGATTCAATGATAAAAATATTATGTTAGATGTTTAATTAATAACAAAAAATAAATTTGACTTGAGAAAAAATTGAAAAATGATAAGTTACATCAGTTGTCAATGGTTAATAATTAACATAGTAAAATCCAAAAATTTAAAACTATTGCATACATGTTAGAGTAAAAAGATTTTTTTTGTTCTAAGAACTAAGAGTTTTGCTAAAATACTCTTAAAAATAAAAAATAGTTTCATGCTTGAAATTGTTAGCGTTAGTAGTCAAAATTTAATTTGTTGTAAATATTCTGTACATAGGTAGGCTATTTTAGTTTAAATTAGTTCTAGGTTAAGTTATTTGATCATTCTCCATCAAGCTCATAATTAAAAATTAGATCAAAGGTGCCTTGAAATAGACCAAAAAATTAGATAAAGAATTAGCAGGAATAAGGAATCACTTCTAGATATGTCATCACTACCTCCAAATACCTTCATATAAGGGGCATTGGAAGAGAAAATGAAACACACATAAATTATTAACCCCATACAAAACACATTTAAAAGGGCCTAAAGATATCAAATCTTTTTAATATTGTCTTAGGTTAGAAATCTATTTTGACAAAGTAGCCAAAGAAATAAATTATATTTAGACAAAATAAATTTATTCTAAATCTTTTTCCTTCATGGGAAAACTATGAACTCATTACTTTCATCTTCTAATAACTGATATTCACTAGAATCTAAATAACTACCTTTAGGATCATATCCCCATGATAAAACATCAACTATGTCTAGACAATAACAAGGCTAGTTAACTAGCATAGAAGCAATAATTGTGTGAGACTCTAGATCCCCCCCATAGTCTAAAATATCATGTATCTATAAAGAAAAATACAAGAATCCCGAACCAAATGATAAGAATTAAAATTATAAATTTTAGACCAACCAATATTCAAATAAGAATTAAAAGTATAAACTTTAGACCAACCAATATTCAAAATGGAGTTAATCAAAAGGGGAAGAGGAGGGTAGAAAAAATAATTTGGGAGTGAGTATCCCATGAACTAGTCAACAAAGTGCCTAATAAATTGATTTAAAAATATAAAAAGGTCTTAATTTGTAAGAGAAACACACTTATTTATGATATTTCCATCATAGATCCTTTTCTAGTTACTTTAATTCATAAAACTTCTTTAGCAATAACCCATTGCAAATATTTGTAGAAAGAAGTTTAGCCAAATGTTTATTAAATGCTATGTGCACCATCTATAGCAAATTTTAGTAGCTACATAGCTTGAATATTAGGTTCCACTTTTGTAAGACCAAAAAAACTAGTTTACTTAGGTTGGAAAATATTATTTCAATTGATAAGACTCCATTTTTCAGTGTTTAGATTCCTTGCCCATAAAAAAATCATAGAAAGAGAAAAAAAATCCTTTACAAGTATTTTAGGTCCTACAAACATAAAAATTTATAAACATGAATAATCTACAAAATAGATCTTAAGAGGGTAAGATGAATTGTAAAAAAAGGCTATAGAAAGTCCATTGGTTGAATCAATAAAGAATTATTTTCTACTAAAGATGATTAGGAGGACCAATTGATAATGAAATGCTAAGATAATCCAAAGGAAGTCCTATTTTGAATATAAAAATAACAGTAACTCTCTATTAAATGGCCAAAATAATATCAACGAAAAAGATAAATCTAGTGTATTATCATTGATCTAGTAGTTCAAAGATCTCAAATACACATTCAAAGTATGTTAACAAAATAGTGTCCAAAATCTTGGCAACACACATCGAGCTAGTATCATCCAAATTGAATATGACAAATATAATCAAGTTCCCTAATCATTTTTCATCTCTAAATAGTATCATTAACATTTTGGTGATTCAAAAACCTTCTCAAACCCTTAGCTATAAGAATAAAAAGACAACATAAGGAAATGGGTTCACCTTACCATAACCCTCTTATAGCCAAAAGAAGAGATGATGAGATACTGTTGAACAAAACAAAGAGAAAAGCTCTCACACAAATCATGCCTCACTTAATCCATCCTAAACTATTACCAAAAATAGAAAGATTTTTTTTATAAGAAGTATCATCTTACCAAATTATAAGCCTTTGACATATTGATCAATTTTCATAAATGCTAGAGTAATTATACATTAGCTAATAATTAATTAATCTTTAATTGATTATTAGTCTAATTTATTCTCATGCACTTAAGCTAAACTTAGGAGTGATTTACTATGTTAACTAGAGATCTATTATTAGATCATTCTATCTCATTACATGAGATGTTGACACTTCTCATGATCTATTCCCTTTACCATTTAGGGTTGCTCCTATATAGCAGTCAACCTTCATTGTATTATGACTTGATATTTCATGCCTTTGATAGAAATCTCAACCTTTGAGGACTCTTGTTTTCCTTGAAGATTCTTGAGGTTCATTTTTGTAGCTTTTTCTTTTTGGACAATATTGCATATATTGTTTGCATATCTCTTGCATGGAAGGTGTCTTTATTCATTGTTTGATCCTATGGCTCATGTTTTTCACAATAATAACATGGTATCAGAGCGTGGATTTAGTGAACCCCTTTTCAATTTATGAGACTTTTTCTTCAACAAGGATTACAGGCTTCAAATATAGAATCCCCTTTTCTTTTTTTGCAAATTTTGGAGGTAGATGATTCTTAGGTCTATTTTGACATGAGAAAAATCCCACCGTTAGATTCAGAGCTGTCGAGAAAGTCAGTTTTGCCTTTTGTTTGGCCTAATTTGGATTCATGAGGTAAGATCTACAAGGGTTTGAAGTAGTTACTTTTTTTCTAGATCTAGAGGGTAGCTACAATTTTAGAGAATTTTGGCACGAAAATAACCTCCCGGTTGCATTCAAAAGGATGATTCGATGAATTTTGACTATAAATTTTCCTATATTTGACATCGGGAGCATCTGAGGCAATTTTTTTTGCATAGAGGCTCATACGACCCTATGCACACAATCCAGAAAGAATGAAAAAAGAGGTTTGCTGCTTTTTTAAGTTCTATTTTTTTAGAAATAAAAAAAAATAAAATTTTTGTTATTAAAAGCTAGGCGGATTTTTTTTTGGTTTAAGGCGCATTTAAAGGGGGTACCTATAGGTACCTGCCCCTGTAGGTCCATGGGCCCTAGTTTCTACCACTAGTGGGGTTCTCAACCCCAAAACCAACTCTTTTAAAGCCAACCAACGACTTCCAAATTGTCAGTGGTGGTTTAAATATTTACTGATGGCTCGAAACAAATTCCTGATAGCCCTTTTCAAAATTCTAGCACCGCTTCCCTTTTCTAGGCAGTTCACAATTTTTTGATGGAGCAAAGAGAATATTTTGAGGGCTTAGAAGCATCTTCTGCAGATTCTGGAACCTTTCTTGTATAGTCGGTGAAAACTATATTTTTTGGCACAAAATATTCTTTCTTATTAGCATATTTCGTGCATTGATTTTTTTCCAGGGATCGAATTTTTTGCTGGCCACTAGAAATATTTTGGGAATATTTTACAAACATCAACATGACATCAGTGGTACAGTCATTGGGGATGGCCCCTTTGAACCCTCCTCATGCCCTAAAGGAGGTTCTTTTTTTTCATTTGACCATAACTTGGGTGTACGGTATTGAATTTTGGCGAACACGATATCATTAGAAAGCTGGTTTTACTAAATTTCTAGTGGTGGAGATCTCATCACCTATTTATTGTTGGTGAATTATACAATCTATTGAAGTTAGAGGTGCTATTTTTCAGTCTCGATCTTATAACTTTTGGCACTTTTCTCCATTTTTCATGATTCCAACGATGTTACTTGATGGTCTTTGAGAGATCTTTATAGCAATCCATGCACTTTTTCCAGATTTCTCTCCATGTACATTTTATTTAGTTTTGGGTGTTTTCACACTTTGGTGAATTACTTGGCAACCTTAGCTCTTGAGAAATTTTCATTTGCATGGGATGAGTCATTTTGGTTGTTCTACATATATTTCCAATATTATGTCCTATTTGGACATTGTAGACATATTTTTCATGCACATTCTCTTTTGTAGATGCACTGAGATAAAGTGCCATTCTGGTGTATCTTTTTTGGGGATTTTTGCACATTCTGTTGTTTCTTTTGTAATCACACTACGATATAAAGTGCCATGGGTGGGTTGATATTTTCCTTTGGTTTTCCATCACAACTTTGTCAAGTGAGTGTCCCTTCCACGACAATAGTGAATCCTAGTGATTCTTGTCTCAAGTGTCTGTGCCTTAGTTTGCACACCCTTTATTTGTAGGTTGTTTCTCCTACTTGCACTTCTTAGTTTCACAAAGTTTCAATGTACTTTTCTTGGCTCTCCCTTTTTCAACATTATGGGGGGAGTTCTACTGTTGGTGCTAATGCTCCCTTGGTTTCATGGTTTGGAGATATCTATGTATCTAGTTCTTGTTCCTATGTACTAGTCATATATAGGGTACATCAGTGGCTTGTTACCCATGCATTTTGGTGAGATGGATCATTTACCATATGGAAACTTACATTCCTATTTTTGGAGGTTCTTCATTTCAGCACTATATGAGTCATCATTTGACAACAATCTATAGCTTCTTTGTTCTTCAATGATGTTCTACATGCTCCTTTTGTTTTTGGGATATTGTTTTGGCTAGAGGCTTCTTAGTCCTTCACCTTGATTTGGAGGCTTCTTTAGTCCTTCATTCATCATTCTTTCTTTTAGAGAGGAGTTTTCTCCCATTGTGGTTTTCTCCTTTTCTCTAGTTTTCGAGACATCTTTTGTTTGTACATGGGTACTTCATCGTGCCTTATTTTTTGGGGGGTGTTGCCACAATAGTGTGTCTCACTTTTGAGACGTGTTGATTTTTTCTTGAAATCATTGTTTTTAGAAAAACTAATGATTTAAGTCTTGAGATGCTCCATCTAAAGGGTTTTAATTGAAGAGGGATAGATAAGACCCCCTTAGATCAAACCCCCTTGGATAAAACCCCTCTAGTATTAAATCATACCCACAATGGAGTCTCCTTTACACCTATCAAAATGATGGTAAAAAACCACTTTTTCTTTACCTTTTGAGGGATTAAATAACATCATTTAAAAATTATATTTTGCAAGATTGTAGTCCTCAAAACGAGCTTTCCAACAAGTATAGTTTTGATATATTTTAATTTTATCATGTATTTAATTTTCAATTTTTACTAAACATAAGTTTTTCTTCGAACATCAAGCTCTTTGTTGTGCAGAGGTGGAAAAATAGTAAACCATTGTAAGAGAATTTTAAAAAATACCCTTTCCCTAGGTATTGATGTCCTTGTTTCACCCAACATATTAGATTTTGATATATACACAACACGTTAGGTTGAATGACACACATATGTACAAATTATAGTTACAGTGACTTCAAAATTAATTTATACAAAAAATATGCAACAAAAAATAATGAAAAATGTCCTTTCCCTAGATATTGATGCCGAGGATCTATATTTCAAAAATTAGAATTTAATCCTTTATAGAAAAAAGTTATGTTGTATGAAACAAACGTTACTTTCTAAAAATGTTGTTTTCTGTTTAAAACTAGTTATTAAAGGATATGTTGAAAGATTCACGATTTATTTAAAAAAAATGAAAAATAAATAAATAAAAATCTACACACAAATTTCCACAAATCACCAGTTCACATCATCTTCAAATTCTTAACAATTTAGATGCTATAGATCTCAGAAGATGAAGATTCGGTTGAAAATATTGATGTAAATGTCCATCTTGGACAAAAAGTGAGACACAATATTGTGATTTCACCCCAGGACCCATCATGCATTCTCTTTTAAGGGTTTTTAGCTACTCCCTAAGTTCATCTTAAGGGGTGTGTTATAGTAATCATGCATTAGCTAATAATTAGTTAATATTTAATTAAATATTAGTTTAATTTATTCTCATGCACTTAAGCTAAACTTAGGGGTGATTTACTACATGTTAACTAGAGAGCTATTATTAGATATTGCATGAGATGTTGACACTTGTCATGATATAATCCCTTTACCATTTAGGGTTTCTCCTAAATAGAACTCAACCCTCATTGTATTATGAATCAAGCTTTCATGCCTTTGATAGAACTCTCAACCTATGAGGACTCTTATTTTAATTGAAGATTCTTGAGGTTCATTATTATAGCTTTTTTTTGTTGAGAAATATTGCATATATTATTTGTAGATCTCTTGCATGGAAGGTAAGGTGTCTTTGTTCATTGTTTGATCCTGTGGCTCATATTTTTCACAATTATAACAATAAATATGTGGATTTTGTCCTTAGAACAACCCATAGAATGAATAAATTTTAAAGAAATAACAATATCATAAATAGTTTGACATCCCTTAAGAAATTTCATTGCTTAGGTGATATTAGATAATCAAGAATCTATTTTAGATGATCAATAACGAGTTTTAGAATAACCTCGTAAGTGACATTACAAAGATCAATAGGGTGAAAAAGATATTTGAAAGAGTCTACCACTCTTGAATCAAATCCAAAAAGTAGAATTACTTAATTTATGTATATGGTTATTGTTTTGAGATCCATGTACAAAATTTGAAAGATCATCCTTCATATTATCATAGATTTCTTGGAAAAAATTAAGACATGATGACTAAGATTCTTACCTTTGTTTATCTCAAATATAACATTTTGTAATTCAACAAGAGTGAGAGACCCCATAAGAACACCATTCATTTATGTAGAAGCTATATAAGGAATTCAATCTAAAATGAATCGTTGCACCTCCACAACAAATAGAGTGATATCTATAAATAAAGTGAAGAAATGAAATATAAATTTATGACTAATATCCTTGAATTAAGATAACTCCTAAGAAGAGGTGATAGAAGAAATAATATTAATACTTCTCTTATCTTAAATTTAATTTTTGAAGAAGGATATATTTTAGGATATATTTTAGTCTCCCTCTTGAAGCCAAGTAAGTCTTGATTTCCACTTAAAAAAAAAATCCTCTTAAAGGTCCTATTCATGAAGCTCTTTAGATAAAGAAAATTCTTCTAGAAGGTGTTTCCTATTCATACCCAACTCTTTGATCTATAAAGTAATATCATTCAATATTTCCCACACCTATTTATTTTTTGTAGTAAATATTACAAAACTAAATTTTTCCACTATTTAAGTTTGAACTTCACATATTGAATCCTTTAAGAAAAAGAACCCATACCTTAAACATCCAATTTAGGACACTACCATGTATTTTTAAAGATTTATCTTGATCCACATTGAGTTGAAATAGACTCGGGTCTTTCTTAGGAAGGAAAAAAGAGATGAAGAAAATATAGTGGGCCAATAATCTAAACTTTGCTAAAGAATGTTTTTAGAGGAAGTAATCCAATTATCTCTAATCTAAAAAATTATTTTGGATTGCTTTTTGACATAATGGGCCAGCTTGTGTATATCACGACATATGCAATTTTTATCAAAATAATTATTAATTTGCATATTTGATATGTCATGCTTTTAAATTTTAACCTTGAGAGGTTCTATGACATCCATACTTGTTTTTGATTATAGATAAAACAAGTTTTGAAGGGCACATTCATGCTTGTTACTTGAATATATTTAAACCTTTTTACAAGTTTGGTTGATTCAAAACTACAAAATAATACTAATGGATGATTGGATGTGCTCATTACATTTCCTTTTTAGAGAGAAAGTTTGTTTTTTTGTTAAATTGTAGGAGTTTGACACATTCCAATCTTAGATATTTTAATGGTAAACCAGCTACCATTTAATGGTAAAATCCTTCAAAAACTCACTTATTACATAAAAGTCATATAAATATTGATTTGACAATTGGATAGGAATATTCTGTTTTCATTTAGAATGTTTTTTCTTAATTTGATGGCAACTTTCTTTTTCATTTGTATTGCTTTATGTTTTAAATCTATATGCAAATATTTCATAATCACATAATAATTAATTTTCTTTAAGAAAAAATCTAGATTTGTCTAAGTTTATTTCATTCCATTATTTAGCACTTATTATTGATTGTTTAATCTACCAATACACAACTAGTATTTACAGTGCATAAACACATACTCTCTAACGTATTAACATACATATGTAATTTTCCATCGATATAATCCTTGAACCTCCATTAAATACAAGTGCTAATAAAATACTAAATTATCACTTAAAAAATATCCAACATAAAAATCTCTCGTAATCGACACCAAAATTTATTCCTCGAAATATTAATAAGCCTATCGTATACACGGAACAATTAGCTTTAATCCTGTCAAGAAGTTGTGGGCTTTCTTACAAAATCCCCTCCTAATTTAGTGGTCGGCTTTCTTACAAATCACCAATCACTTAGTTGTCGGTCTGCTACTGAGCTTTAAATTCCTTTTCTATTTAGTTATATAAATCATATGATTATTAGGCACAGTTGCTCTAATATTCGTAATACGAATACAAACAAATTTTCAATCTTCATTGAGAATTAGTCTCTCCACGAATCTAGATCCACACTCAATTCTATGTTATTACAGAGGAAAGGAAGAAATTATCTAACATGGATGGGTCTGGAATAAGTAGAGTCTTGTGCTGTGATTTCTGTGAGGGACAGATTTCTGCCTGCGGTAAGTGCAGTTGTGAGGAGAATTTCTGTGTGGGCCACATTGAAACACACAGACGTTTATACAAGCTCCAGCTTCAGCAAATAATCAAATGCTGCATTAGTGCTGGGGTTCCCAGCCCAGCACAATTTCCAAGTAATGTAAGTTTTGAAGTTCGCATAGAGGGTACACATAAAACAATTTACAGTGTGCATTCCATTGGCCCAAGAAATTTTGTTCAAATAAGGCTAGACAGCCAATGGTTCTCAGAAAATGGACCCGCTCTTCTTAATACTCATGATGAAGGTAAAGGCAACAACGTTAGTTCATCTGAATCAGATAGTGATAACCAGCAGTGCCAAACCAATCTGGTTGGTGACAATTCCACTGCATTAAGTCAGGATGGGAAGCTACGTCAACATTCTGCTGATAGGGAGAAGAATAATGGGCAACAGTATTCGAATGAAACTGAAAAAACTCCAAGTTCTGAGATTTGTTATACTCTTCCTCTCCGTGTAACATTCCATATCGCCAAGTACACTACATTGCAGATTATTTTACCCATGTTGGATTGGTGCTGTTTATTGCGAGATGTAGAGTCCAGTAAGGCAGATTTAGCATGGCATTTTTATTTACAGAAAGCTTCCAGACTGGATATGCAAGCTGATAAAGACAAGGAGGTGATCACTGACAGGAATAAAGATGGAGAACAAAGTAGATGCCTTGATAATGGGTCTGCCAGTTTAGTTCTTCCTCAGCCAAGTCAGAAGTGTTTAACTGAGGAAGATGCATGGTGTTGTATCTGTCACAGTTCAATCTCAGAGGGGGGTGAATGGAAGCAGGTGTTGCAGTTGCCTTGTGGGCATGCATACCACTCTGAGTGCATTGCTAAATGGTTGGGAGCTCAGAACACTTGTCCGCTCTGCAGATACCAGTTACCTTCATGTTCATAAGGTTTTCATCTTTTTCTAAATGGAATAAATTCTCTCTCAATGCTTAGAGATCATCTCCTTTCTCTAATACGGATATTGAACAATAACATTTCAGTAGGGGTTTGAATCTTGATAACAAGTATCACAAAACCGTCATTAACCATCATATTATGCCATTATCAGCAACACTATTGTTTATTTTGAACACTTTTGATAACAGTAATATTTCTAGTAAGTTTTGTTAAATGTTTTGCCACCATACTTCATAGATTAATACTTAATGAGAATTTTATTCTTCTGTTCTTTCTAAAATAATTCACAATACTACTATTTTTTTTTTTTGATCTGGTGTTTCTTTTTGAAATAAATTGACATTGCTAATTTCAGTTTTTTAAAATTAAAAATATGAATTAGAATAGTATTTTAATCAAATTATCAAAATAATATTTTATTATAGTTTTCTAATTAATGAGGCAGTAATATTTTTAAGATAAAGTATTATATATATATATTAAGATATTTTAAACTAGGAGATTAGGGATGGTTTGTGTGTTAAATAATTAAAATGGATTGTTAATTATTTTTTTTTAAATGAAGGAATTACGAACAAATGGAGTAAAAATAAAAGTGTGTATTTCTTTTGGTCTCAACAATGATATATTGGATCAATTTGACTAAATTTGTATGGTCATACCATATCTTATTTATTTATTTTATCTATTTTGGATGAAATGTCTTGGTCCATCTACATATCCACAAAAGGACTAAATCTTGTACACATTTGGATTATTTCCTCTATCCTTTATGAATCTTTATACACAAGTATCCCATACATTATCCTTTAATAGACATAATCTTGTAAAATTATTTTATCCATAGAATTAGCTCAATATAGTTGTTAGAAACTTGGATCTAATTGTTTATCCAAATAGGCTCATTTTTGTGGTCATCAAATTGACCAATGACTAGGGACTTGATCCTTTACTTTTGGAAATTCAAATTTAAAATTTGATTTACCAACCCCCTTCATCTTCATCCCCTAAACCAACTACACACCCTTAAAATGATGTTATGTGCTAGTATTTAATGCATTGGTTCTAGTATCCTCTAATCCTCACTCATCTTCACGAGTCAAATATTTATATTTTGTACAATTAAAGGATTTTAAATCAACATGATCATCCTACATGTGTATATATGTGTGATTGAAAAGTGTTATTTTTAATTTTTTACTCAAGCTTTTGGAGGGTTGACGTAGTAAAAAGTGTCCCCTTCTTATGCTTCAATTATGTAACTAAGTCTCAAAATTCAAAAAATTCTAAATTGAAGGTGCTCTATGTGTTTTTCTATCTTTATTATATTTTTAGGGATTTATCTACCAATATGCTTACCTGTCATTCACCTTTTCCTACACTATATGTTTCTTCTAAGTCTTTTAGTCTTCTATATTTTTAGGTATTGGCTTACTTCCATGCTCAATAATAGAATTTCCTAATTCCCCATGTTCCTTCTTTTTCTTATTAGTCTTCTCACTTTGTCAAGTTTTTAATATTTATCTTAATGTGGTATCACACCACCATATTTCTTGACCATTTAAACCCTACTTTCCATCTTCCTTTTAGCCCCCAAAAAGTTTCTTCCCATCGCGACTCTTCTTTAATTTCTACTTTTCCTCTTTCCCTTTAGACTTGAGCTTTTAGAAATACACCTGAATAATCCACAAAAAAATATTCCCTAAATAAATTTTAAACCCTAAAACCTTCAAGTTAAATGGTATTTTCTATACCACACCCAAATCCAAACCAACTTAACATAAGGATTTTCTTTCTATACTTCTATTTCCACTTCCATTAGTGCACAATTATCCCATTTACCAAATCTCCATACTTTTAAGTTTACTTCGCTCTTCGCATATGAATTCAAATTTTCCTATCGATCTTATCCTTTCACCATTAGGGATGTGGTATACCCAATATGAAATTCTTACTTGCTTTATTTTTTTATTCATTCTTCACCTTTGAAGTTCCTAGTGCTTGCCTCCACTCACCATATGCAATAGCATGTATCTACATTCTCTAACCCTTAATTTTAATATCTATAAATTGTTAATGATATTAAAATATATTAAATTAAGTATAGTAATAATTACTATACTAGTTGTAATATCTTTTAATTATAAAATACTATTAAAATAACTAAACTATAAAAATATTTATAGCTTGAATTTTTAGTATTAAAATATTAAAGTATATAATTATATAATTAATAATTTTATGAGTTTGATATAATTTATAGATAATTAATACTTTTGAAGATAATTAATAATAGTAGGAATGCTAAAATTAATAATTTGAAAATATTTAAAAATAATTTATAGATTATAGTTGAATTGCTTTTGACCCATTTATTATATTATTTTAAATGATTTAAATTGTTAAATATTTATATTTTATAATTATAAGAATTTTAAGTAATACACAATACTAAAATAATATATTCACCTAAGATATTATAATAAAATAAATATACTAAACAAAATTGTTTATTATTCATTTTATTATACAATTATTATATAATATAAGATATAGTATAATTGTATATGAACTAAAAATGCTATTAAAAAAACTATACTATAAATATTAATAGTTTGAATTTTTTAGTATTAAAATATTAAAGTATATAGTTATATAATTAATAATTCTACAAGTTTTATATAATTTATAAATAATTAATACTTTTGAAAAGTATTAATAATAGTAGGAATACTAAAATTAATAATTTAACAATATCTTTAAATAATTTATAAATTGTAGTTGAATTGTTTTTGACCCATTTATTATATATTTTTAAATTACTAAAGTTATTAAATATTTATATTTTGTAATTATAAGAACTTTAAGCAATAAATAATATTAAAATAATATATTCACCTAAAATATTATAATAAAACAAATATGCCAAACAAAATTGGTTTTTTATTTATTTTATTGTATAATTATTATTAAGTATAATAATATATAATATGTAGTTGAAAATCACATATATTTTGCAATTCAACTCATAGGTAGGATAATTTGAGTGGCTACTATAGTTTCAACATTGTCAGTATAGATATATTAAATATAATTATATTGAACAACTATACTTGAATGTGGTGGCTAGAGTATGAACTTGTTGAATATACAAGAAAGTGTCTAAAAGGTCAATATATTATAACAATTAAAACAAATTTTTTATGGCATAATAATTCTTTCAATCAAATGTTGAATTTGACAAGTTATTGACTCCATCCAAACAATTAAAAAATCATATAACATAAAAATATATAAACCTTAATTTTTTTTCAAGAATTATATTTAAATAAAATATATTTTAATATTTAAAAAGATGACATTTAGTACATAATTATCAAAAAATGTTTGTATAACAAAAAAAATTAAACAAGATAATAATATTTCAAATATACACATAAAATTAAATGCATATATCATTAAAAAATTACATATATAAAATCAGATGTGGCTAATCTCTAGACAAAATGCACCTGTGTACATAGAAAAATGCATAAAATCATACATAACAACATACATAGAAATATACATAACATGATTAGATAGCATCGCAAGGGGCTCGCCAAACGGATGATAAATGTGATGGAACCGACAGACAAGAGGAAACATCACGATGAGGAAAATGAGGAGCTAATGCAGGTGTTAGCTCATGTGTCTCTTTGCTTCAAATTACACTGGTGTTTTTTGACTTGCGCAAGAAGCTATTCGTTCACTGCAGGCGGGAAGGGGTGTTGATGTGATTAAGACATGTGTTTTAAATTGTAATGAGTATTGTTCTTGGAAAACACTATGTGTTCTAGGTTTTCTCATTCTGCAAGTTGAATGTGAAATGTTAGAGAGAAAGGGGTCATTGCAGGCGGGGGAGATGACCAACCCAGTTGAGGTGAGGGTTTTTTAACTAATTGGGTTGTTACTCGTAAAGGGTTTGAATAGGGGAGTTTTTATTTTTAAAGGTTTTTAAAACATTGTGGGTTGCAAGTTTTGCAAATCTTAGTCTTTTGCAACCTAGAATTTTAGAAAATAGTATGAATGTCTTGAAATATTTTGTTATTAAGACCATAGGAATGCAATGAAATGTAGAATGTTTTATAAACACCCACTGTTTTCCAACAACCATTAAAACTCTATGTTGTCAGATTTTTCATTCTGTAGGTTGAAAGCGAAAGGTTGGAGAGTGGAGTTGCAGGTGGGGGAGAGGAAAAATAAACAAAAGTGAGGTGAGGTGTGTTTGTAACCGATTGGGTTGTTATTTCTAAAGGGTTTTAAAGCATTATGTGGGTTATTTTTTGTAAAGGGTTTTCAAAGGTTAAGTGGGTTGCAAGTTTCAGAAAACCCAGTGTTTTATAACTTAGAATTTTACAAAACAATATGAATGTCTTGAAAAGATTTTGTTATTTAGACTATAAGGATGTAATGATAGGAACCATTTTGTAAACACCCAGTGTTTTCCCACAATCATTAACATTGTGTGTTGTTGGCATTGGATGATTTTGTAGGTTGAAAGTGAAAGGTTGGAGAGTAGGGGGAGACAAAAAAAACATATGAAGTGAGGTGAGGGTTTTCTAACTGTTTGGGTTGTTAGTTCTAAAGGGTTTTAAGACATTATGAGGGATTTTGTTTGTAAATTATTTTCAAACATTGTGTGGGTTGCAGGTTTTGTAAAACCCAATGTTTTGCATCTTAGAATTTAAAAAAACAATATGAATGTCTTGAAAATATTTTGTTATTTAAACCTTAGGAACGTTTAATAAAAAGCATTGTTTTATAAACACCTAGTGTTTTCCAAGAACCATTAACACTTTGTGTTTCGCAACTTTCAACAAACTTATTCATTATTGCTGATAATGACAAGAAATTAGTGTTCTTGTTGTAGTGTAGAAAAATGTATCCCTTTATATTTTCACACTTGTTTGGGTCCTCCCTACTAAAATTAGGTTTATTTATGCCTTAATTGGTCCTATTTTGCATCCACAAGCCTAATTAAATGCATTTTTTTGAGGATAATTTTGACATTTAACAAATGAAAAATCATAATCTAATGCTTTTGGCTATGTATTCTAGATCTAGGGATCTGGGACTCATACGCCCCTTTGGGCATATGGGTCCCACCTAGGTCTCAGGGCCTGATTTCAAATGTTACATTGAGCTTAACACCTCTTGAAATACGTGTCCCAAGTTTAAGCCATTGGGACTCATACGCCCAACCTAGCGTATGAGTCCTGCTTTAACTTGGACCTATTTTAATTCAAATTTTTGGTGGGATTTTATTATCCTATAATCGATGTCAGCTTGTAGTGTTGTAATTTTGGGGAATTAGGCATAAACAAGTATAAATACAAGGTTATTTCACATAATTTCTCCTAGAAATTTTTAGTCAAGCATCCTAAGATTTCATAAGAGAATTATAGAGCATTCAAGAATAAATCATCAAGCATTTGGAGCTACATTCAAGATTCAAGCATCATGTCAAAGTATTCATGCATCATGTGTGTTTTTGATCTAACATTTGTGATGTAGGTTTCATGATTCAAGCAAGCATTCAAGACAATTTTTCAAGCATTCAATTAAGAGTCAAGATCCATATCCATTGAAGCCATTTCACATAAGTTTGCAACCTTTATTTCAAGGGTTTGGTGATTTTCAACATTGCATTTGTTCATTCATCATTCCTTCATAATTTTCTATTTCATTGAACAAGGTTTAATTACCAAAACAAAGTTTGACCAAGGAAAACCCCATTCCCTAACAAAATAACATTTTTATCTCTTAATGTGTGATTGCAGATCTAGGTGAATTGGAGCTTGAAGATCCTTTGAAGGAAAATTTGCAAAAGTTGTCATCTTCTTAGAAACTCACCTATAGGCTAAAATTCATACTTTTGGGCTTGAAGATCGAACAAGATTGAAACTATAGAAGATCACTAGATGCTCCAAAAATATCAATCAAACCCTAGTAACGAGACTAAATTGTCATACCTAGCATACGAGTCCCTATATAGCCCTTTTGGCAGCTTTCTATAGATCCTAAATAGTCACAAAATGATTCCAGATTTTGCCTAGATTCTTGTAGCAGGACTAAATCACCCAACTTGGCATATCAGTCCTACTGCACCTTTAAACAACAATTTTTAGGGTTTTTTAGATCCAATTTTGACCTCTCCATTCTTCCAAGTACTTTTTTGTCTCATGTTGTTTGTCAATTTGATTTAATGCTTTCAAGTTTCCAGGGTTTTGTGCATAAGAGTTTGTAATTCTCCTTTGAAGATTCATTTAATGATGAACCCCCATCCAATCACACAAGGAAACCCCTAGTCCATCCCTCAATTGAGTCACTTGGTTAAGGGATCTTGGTTTCCTAATGAATTAAAGTGTGAAATAGGTCTAAGTTCCATATCCTAAAAGGTGGACACCTCATTTCCCTTGGGTTCACTTGCTATTTGTAATGCATGCATACATATATAGGCTCAAAAACTACAAGGGTTTGGGTATGTTGTGATGTGGGTTACATTTTTATAAAAATCCAATATTTTCTATTTCATTGCGTTGCACATCTTTCAAACTGAAAGCATTACTTCAGATTTCATAACTAATAAGTAGATGTTGATAGATGACAAAATTAAGATTACAATATAGTTTTTTTATAAAGTCAACCTAAGCAGTTATACAGTTACTTCACATTGCATAACTAATAACTACACCCACAACTATAGGGATCTCCACTGCACAACCAAGTACTATTCTCAAAGATATTAATTCCTTCATTCTAGAGTGATAATTGTAGCTGCCAATTATATTTTTTTGTCATGGCATTCCATGAGACCACATTGTTTTGAGGTATTTTAAAAAAATATTCACCGTCTTGTCTATGAAAGCATAATAGTAAGCAACAACAAAGACGAGGTAGTGAACTGTTTGAAAAAATTCCTCAAATAAATATGGTCTCATGGTGATTGGAATGACATGCCAAGCCATAGACAAGGAAATGAACTATTTCTATGTATGATTGCTTATCTATGACTTTCCGCTATGTTTTGGCATACATATACTCACCTGCCACTATTTTTTCTAAAATAATTACAAATAGTAAGAGTGATAATTATAGATATATAATGATAATTAGAGTGATAATTGTAGATGGAGATGCCCTAACAAAATTTTGTTACAAAATGGGAAACACCTTATTTAAAAAGCAATGCAGTTTGGCTTGCAGAAATATATTGTCATCTTCAATAGATGTATAATTAATATATTCTAAAACTACACCCTACACCCACAACTATAGGGAACTCCACCTATGCAATCAAATACTATTCTCAAAGATATTAATTCATTCATACTAGAGTGATAATTGCAACTGCCAATTACATTTGCTTGTCATGGAATTCTATGAGACCACATTTGTTTGGGTCATTTTTTCAAATAGTTCACTGACTTGTCTATGAAAGCATATTAGTAAGCATAATAGTAAGTGACAACATAGACAAGGCAATGAACTGTTTGAAAAATGCATCAAAGAAATGTGATCTCATGGTGATTGGAATGCCATGACAAGCCATAGACAAGGCAAACTATTTGTATGCATGATTGCTTATCTATGGATTTCCACTATGTTTTGGTAGAAATATACTCACCTCACACTGTGTTTTCCAAATTGCAATAATACTATGCATGTATATGGTTGTTGGAAAATATTGGGTGTTTACTATCAAAGAACAATAGTAAATCCATATTTTCATGGCATTCCTACACCATGGTGTTTGGAATGCCATGACAAGCCATATAAAAGGCAATGAATTGTTTCTATGCATGATTGTTTATCTATGTAATGCCACTGTGTTTTGGTAGACATATACTCACCTCAAACTATTTTTTCCAACTTTTAATCATACTGTGCATGTATATGGTTGCTGGAAAACAATGGGTTTTAAAATAAAAAATTAACAGTAAATATGGATTTTCATGGCATTCCAACACCATGGTGATTGGAACACCATGACAATACATAGACAAGGCAATGAACTACTTCTATGTATGATTGGTTATCTATGGCTTTCCATTGTGTTTTGGTAGACATATACTCACCTCACACTATGTTTCCCAACTTGCAATCATACTATGCATGTATATGGTTTTTGGAGAACATTGGGTGTTTACTATCAAAGCTTAATAGAAAATATGGATTGTCATGGAATTTCAACACCATGGTGATTTGAATGCCATGACAAGCCATAGACAAGGCAATGAACTACGTTTCTATGTATGATTTATTATCTTTGGCTTGCCACTATATTTTGGAAGACATATACTCACCTCCCACTATGTTTTCCAACTTGCAATCATACTGTGTGCATGTATATGCTTGTTGGAAAATATTGGGTGTTTACTATTAAAGTATAATAGTAAATATGGATTGTCATGGAATTGCAACACCATGGTGATTGGAATGCCATGACAAGCCATAGAATTTGCAATGATCCTATTTCTATGTAACTATTTCTATTGCTTGTCTATGGATTGTCATGGCATTCCAACCACCATGGTGTTGGAATGCCATGACAATCCATATTTAATATTATTCTTTGATAGATTTTTTCAATAATCTATATATTTACTATTTAGCCACGGTGTTGGAATTCCATGACAATCCATATTTACTTCTATGCTTTGATATATTTTTTCCAAGCATCCATAGCTTGTTCAAAAGAACCTCTTTTAGGCTTTTAGCCATAGCAACAAGGTAGTGAACTGTTTGATAAAATACTTTGGTAGAAATGTATGAAAAAATGTGGTAGCATAGACAAGGTAGTGAACTGTTTCATAAAATGCCTCAAAAAATGGTTTGTAATGTCATTCCATCACCATGAGACCATATTTCTTTGAGGCATTTTATGAACCGTTCACTGCCTTTTCTATGCTACCACATTTTTTGTACATGTCTACCAAAACATTTTATCAAATGGTTCATTGCCTTGCTGCTATGGCTAAAAGCCTAAAATAGGTTCTTTTGAACAAGCTATAAATGCTTGGAAAAATCCTATCAAAGCATAATAGTAATCAACAACATAGACAAGGAAGTGAATTATTTGATAAAATGCCTCAAAGAAATGTGCTCTTGTGGTGATGGAATGCCATGGCAATCCATATTGCAACCTTGCTACTATATGGATTTTCATGGCATTCCATCACCATGAGACCACATTTCTTTGAGGTATTTTATCAAATAGCTCACTACCTTGTCTATGCTACCACATTTTTCATACATGTCTACCAAAGAATTTTATCAAATAGTTCACTGCCTTGCTGCTATGGCTAAAAGCCTAAAATAGGTGCTTTTGAACAAGCTAAAAATGCTTGGCAAAAATCTACCAAAGCATAATAGTAAGCAACAACATAAAAATGCAATGAATTGTTTGATAAAATGCCTCAAAGAAATATGGTCTCGTGGTGATGGAATTCCATGAAAATCCATATTTCTACCTTGCTACTATATGGATTGTTATGGCATTTCATCACCATGAGACCACATTTCTTTGAGGAATTTTGTCAAATAGTTCACTGACTTGTCTATGCTACCACATTTTTCGTACATGTCTACCAAAGCATTTTATCAAACAGTTCACTACCTTGTCTATGTTACCACATTATTATACATGTCTACCAAAGAATTTTATCAAATAGTTCACTACCTTGCTTCTATGGCTAAAAGCCTAAAAAAAGTGCTTTTGAATAAGCTACAGATGCTTGGAAAAAATCTATCAAAGCATAATAATAAGCAATAGCATGGACAAGGCAGTGAACTGCTTGATAAAATGCCTCAAAGAAATGTGGTCTCATGGTGATGGAATCCCATGATAATCCATATTACTACCTTGCTACTATATGGATTGCAATGGAATTCCATCACCATGAGACCACATTTCTTTGAGGCATTTTATCAAACAGTTCACTACCTTGTCTATGCTACCACATTTTTCATACATGTCCACCAAATCATTTTATCAAACAGTTCACTACCTTCTTGCTATGGCTAAAAGCATAAAACAAGAACTTTTGAACAAGCTACAGATGCTTGGAAAAAATCTATCAAAGTATAATAGTAAGCAATAGCATAGACAAGGAAGTGAACTGTTTGATAAAATGCCTCAAAGAAATGTGGTCTTGTGGTGATGGAATGCCATGACAATCCATATTGTTTCCTTGTTTCTATGTGGATTTTCATGGCATTCCATCACCATGAGACTACATTTCTTTTGGTTGTCTTTCGATGGTACATGATAAAAGATAGCCACCATGAAGAAAAGACAACAGTTTCAAAATGAAAAATGGCAGTGAATTCATTGAAAGAATAGTTTTGCATTCTTATGGCAAGGCTCTTGGATATCAAATTGAAGCTAAAAGTGACCCAATAGCCCTTTTACTAAAGGTTGTGTTACTGCTCTATGTGCAGATACATAAAAAAGAATTACAAGTCCTAGGAAGAATAATGGTTGTAGATGTTTCTCGATTAAAGGAGCAGGTTCTTGACATAGTAGACACAACTTTGATGGAGTATTAATAAACTACAGTCACACTTTTAGCATTACTATTAGCTAGAATTTATAATGAAGGTGATTGTAGAAATAGAGAGAATAATGAGTGTTGGATTCACTCTTTGTAGCTCTCTTGATTTGATAGGTTGACATTGAATAAAGTGGCAGTATAACAGTCCTAAAGTGAAATGTCAATCAAGGTGCTAGAAAATTTGAGAAATGAGAGTAAAAATTGAACATAGTAAACTTATTAATGATAGTCCAAAAATACAATCACATGAACTCAATCAAGTACCCCTTAAAAGGAAGTTTAATGAAACTCAACTCTCAAGCATAGAGTAGTCATCATGATAATGGGTAGCTTCTGAAGCTTTCAAGGTTAAAAGTGAAGAAGGAGAAGCCTATATTACTAAGATTAAGATTATTGGACAAGCATATGGAGATACACAAATTGAAAACCAGTGATTGCTTCAATAGGTTATAACGAGATGGTTATAACAATAATATAATATATGAGAAGGGGCATGAATCAGTCATGGATAGTGATAAATTCATGAAGCATCCAAGGCTTGTGGTGAAGTAGAAGGTAGAGAAAACATATGATAGTGGTATGTAATGAATAGTCATCATAAGGACAAAAAGGAAAAAGTTATAAAAGGAAACATTTGACAATCTATGAAAGTCCCTTATGATGACAACCATGAAAAGAGGACATGCCTTGCTTCCTATGGTAGTCCTATCAATGAAATTAGTTATGGTAGTCAAAAGCACAAAATTTTTTTAGATAATAAAGTCAAGGACAGTATTATCCTAAAGGTGAACATAACGAAAATAAATGCTTGATGGAGTAACAACCTTAAGGACAGTCATGAGAATAACTCTTCATCATCAAAGGTGTATGGTTAATGAGATGAAAAGAATAAATGAATATGAAATATCAAAGTATGAAAATGGAAAGTCAGACCTATGATAATGGTGTCATATGACTGTTGAAAAGGTAGTTTTTCTATAATAACAACAATAGTGAAATAATGATGTTGACAGTCTCTACAAAGGAAGCTAGGGTAGAGTTTGAGAAGGAATTAGGTAAGGTTTTAAAGGAAAAATTAAGAAAATAAAATCATAATGGTTCACTCTCAAAATCAACATGATATTCACCATTCTCAAGGACAAAAAAGGAAAAAAATTAATGTAAGCATGGGACAGTCATTCCAAAAGGATAACCATCATGATCAAGGATAATCATTCAACTATCAAAGATAACATGTCATGGGCAGTGTTGAAAGACAAATAAGAAGCAATGCAAAGGCATGATATGATACAATGGTATGAATGAATAGGTAATGGAAATGTTCAAGAGTGAAATAATAGAGTATAAATAAGGAAGGAGATGGAGGAATACTGCAACACAAAGATAAAACAATGGTTTTGAGAAGGACAATGTCATGAAGCATATAGAGAGGTTTGTTATATGATAGACAACCCTAGGGGAAATGAAATGGGGATGAGTAGTCATAAGATAAATACATATGAAAGTAAAGGGCATGTGCTGGATCATCATGGAAAAAGTAGGCCCTTAAGTGGCAATAAAATTCAAAAAAATCGGAGTTAGGCAACTTGACGTAAAAATTGAATAAGTTAACTATATTATTTAAAAAATATGTAAGAATAGAATATGTTGAAAATTGAATTTAGTTTCTAAACTACTAGGTTTATTTTTATTTAAAAAAAATCTATTTGGTGAAAATTTAAATTTTCAATGCAGTAGTACTTAAATTTCAGGGAAAAAATAAGAAATAGGTGTCTCTCTGACCACTCTAACCACAATAAAATGATAATATTTTATATATAAGTAGAAGAATCATGTCCCAATGTGATGCATATTTTTTTATAATTTTTTTCCAAGTAAATAATTAATTGTGATTTTTTTATTACAACTTTTAAAAAATATAAAAACTCGTACGTCTGACTACCTTAACTTGGTGAAAACTTCATGAAATTCAATTTTTTCTTTTTTAATCCTATAGTATGTGAAGCATAGAATGTGACACATATTTCAGATTCAAAAAATGTGATACCCTTTGAAAGTTATAGGTGTTTTTCAATCAGCCTATCAATTAGGACTTTAGTCGTAATTCAAATAGAAAATGAATAATAGTTATTTATTAAATTAAAAGTAAAACATAATTTATATTGGTGAAAAGATAAGAATCTCTTTTAAAAACCCTTTTCATTTCATCAATTTTAGGTAAAAAAAAGTCGTCAGCCACATGGGCCATCATATCACTTACATATCGCCACTTTTTGGCCCATCATGATCTTACACATACCCTAAAAGGGGCATGAACATCCATCAAAGCATTATATAAAATTCAATTTCATCAAAGGTTCCATTTACAAGTTCCCTAGTAGACATGTATGAAAAATGTTTCAAAGTATACATAAGGCATGTGGTCTATTTGATGGAATTCCACAAAGGGTTGTAGTCATGCCTCAAATTTGAAGATAGTTCAAGGAGATACCCAAATATGGTAGAATATGAAAGTTAATGACCAAATAGGTTGTGAAGGTGTTAATCATGTCAAGAATACAATTGCTAACCTTCTAATAGACAAGGTAGATCTAGTCACTGTTGGTGGAAATTAAGGTGTCTTGACAGTGAGAAGAGATGACTTATATGTTAGCCTTAAGACCTTGAACAAGGGATGCGAATTTTTAAAAGTGTTCTATAGACCTAATCACAATAAACATATCTCCTATGAAGGTTTGGGTAGCAACCTATAGCTAACAAATGAAGAAATATCATAAATATAAGGATTTCTCTATGCCATATGGAAGAGAAAGATAGGAAACATGCCCCATTATCATGTGCTAGTAGTTTGAAAAAATAATGATCAGTTAAGAGCATTTAGAAAGCATGTAGGAGGGGATTATGGAGCAATAAGGGTAGTTTGGTAGCAGCTAGGACATCAATGAGTAGTTTAAGATTTCTAAGGGAAATGTACAAGAATCTAGGGGCAATTCAATCTCTTCCACAAATCTAGAAGCCTCATCACCAAATAGAGCACATTTCAAGGAGCTCAAGAGACTAAGTCAAACAAGGAAGCTTCTTTGGCATTCAAAGGAGGTTGGCCTAATTTCCAGCCTTGTAACTTAGTCAAAATACTTCCTGGGTGACCCCACAATACTGGTTTACAATTTTGGCCAAATTGTAAACTGAGCTGATTTTTTCTACCTAAATCTTCAATTTTAGACACTTATAGCGACTAAATTGTGAGGAATTTGAAGATGATGCAAACTAGTGATTTGTGACATTTTATCTATAGATTCTAAATATATATTTTAAAATTTTTTGGAATTAGATTGCACTTCTTTTTCCATCTCCTTTGAAAACTACTTTTTTTTTTCACTAAACACCATTTTTAAGGAGTGACACTCACCGTATAACACAAATTTTTTCTCCATGAAGGATAAAATTCTATTTTTTTTGCATTTAGATTTGTAAGTATGATATCTAGTGCTTCCAATTGGTTTCATAGTGTTTTATTGAATATTGTTTCCTTAATCAAGTTTCGATGTCAAACCAATTACAATTCAGACATAGGTAGACCGTATAACACATAATTTTTTTGTATGCATCGAAATTCAATTTTTTTTTTGTTGGATCAAGGAATTCAATATTTTGTGCATTCATATTTTTGATTTTGTTTTTTGATAATCTTCTATTTTTCCACATGTGTAGAACAACGAGCTTGATTTTTGGTGAAAAACCTACATTCACAAGAAATAAAAAATAAATATAATAATAAAATTAAATTTATTTAAAATTATACTTTTTGGGAAGCTTATAATAAGCAATACATACTTAAAAAAGATAAATTTTAATTGAATTCATTTGATCCCCCAAAAGGTAAATCAAAATTGATTTTTTATCAGCATTTTGATAGGTGTAAAGGATACTTTGTTATAGGTATGGTTTAAAACTAGCGAGGTTCTATCCAAGGGGGTTTGATCAAACCCTCTTCAATTGGAATCCTTAAAATGAAAATTTTTAAGGCTTAAATCATTATATTTTCTAAAAATATGTGATTTCACTAAAAATCAGAATCACCTAGAAATTATAAAGTAGCATTGTGGGATCACCCTCCTATATGCTCTCCTATGCTTTGAATGAGATATACAACCCCCAAGCTAGAATTTTAACTTATTTCATATTTTTTAGTTGCTACAAGTAGAAAACAATATTGTAACTCATAATTTTGTTAGCCATAATAATTGAGAACACTTTTGTAACTTTTCAAGCAAGAAGACACATATTTCAGAGTAATGTATGAATATGTTAACACTTGAGATATGTAAACACCAATTGTAAACCTCAATTGTGTCTAAGAGCTAGAATATAATGCATGAATAAAATTATACAAACTCACCTTGAACATAGACTCTTGATATGGTTGTTTCCCTCAAAATTTGATTGCATTTAACCTTGATATTGCCTTGATCTTGATCTTGATATGATATGGTGTCAATATTGATATGATAGATGAAGGTATATTTGAGTTGTAGATAGAATATGATATGCAAGATTTAGAAATATGAATGACCTAAGTGGATGCAAATATGAAAGGAATGCGACACATTGATTAGATGCAAGAAAAACATATAAATGGATTATGAAATGTATTCGATATGGGAGGAAAGGATATGAAAGGATATATATGGAAATGAATGGAATGGAAAGGCTATGAAGTGATCATTTTTGAGTTGTAGATAGAAAATGATATGCAAGATTTAGAAATATGAATGACCTAAGTGGATGCAAAGAAGAAAGGAATGCAACACATTGATTAGATGTAAGAAAAGCATATAAATGGCTTATAGAATGTATTCGATATGGGAGGAAAGGATATGGAAATGAATGGAATGGAAAGGTTATGAAGTGATTATTCATTTCATCATAGAGTGGAACAAATACCTCTTTATTATAGGTTATGATTTTTATAATCATCATTAGATAGACTGACTCGATACACACACACAAGAAAGAATCATGCCCCACTCACTCTCCTTCGTACACAACAAGGTGTATAAATACTCAAGCTTCCTCAAAATGTGATAATAAAATAAGATATAAAAAGATAAGGATAATGATCAAGACAAGAGTCACGACTTAAGATAAAGCATAAGCTATCATGTATGCAAAATGACAATGGTAAATATGCACGATCATGATAATAAAAATGAAAATGCTAATGCATATAATAAGGACCAATACACAAAATAGTTGAAAGATGGAAAATATAGTGGGTTGTGACTCACTAAATCCCAATGTTTTAGAATGCTAAAGAGTTTATGTTTTGTTTAAATTTGTTTCTCTTAACAATGATAAATACAAATTTAAATGATAATGATGAACACGATCTTATTCCTTAGTCAAGCTGAAAACCAAAGGAGATTTGGATGGATATGGATCAACGATATGGGTTAATGATAGGACATATAAGGATACACCCTAGATGGAGGATGAAGATAGATGGATCAAGATATGGAATGCTATGAGTTGAGGGAACCAATGACAAGGGAACCCAAAATGTTTGGTCTTATATAAAGGATAAAAAGAGGACCTATGGAGGACTCCAATGATCACATGTAAAAGTAATAACATGATCCCATGCTAAGGGGTATGACGAGGGATAAGTATGAAAAATGATAATGACATGACATGGATATGGAAGATAAATGTATATGAAAGGAAACATGAGATGGAGGACAAGTAATATGGATGATGGAAGACACACATGGTATAAATAATGCATTAGATACTTGTTATTATTTTGCCCCATTACTTTATGCAAGATCAAATGAAGGTGGATGGATAAAGCAAATAGGATGCAATATAAATGAACTAATATGATGGCTAAGTGAAAATAGGATAATCAATAATGTATCGTATGAATGGAAAAGTCTTGCGGCCCCCAAGTACATACAAGCAAGGGTACATGGATGGATGTGAAAGCTAGTGGATACAAATGGATATGAATGGTCATGGAAATATAATCTCATGAAAATGAAAGCTGATGAAGGTGTATGGATATGAATTGAGGACTCGAGTGTCTCTTTGTGGAAGATAGTACCCCATTTCAACTAAATTTTTCTTATAGACCATGGCTAACATGTTCACACTCAAATATCTTGTTAGGAAAATTGGTAAAGATTTAATGGAATGGATAGGGGTAGGCAAAAGGGGCTTAAGGTTTCATGCAAAGGATTGGATTAAAGGTATGGAATGAGTGATGAAGGTTGGATAGAAGTATGAAATAGAGTCATTATGAGGGAATGTGGGAAGGAACAACATTGGCACACACCTTGAAGGGTGCTGAAAGTTGAAGGATTGAGATGGGGTTGGGATAATAAACTTGGGCATGTAAGGACCCAAAATAGATTTGGAGGATGAGGAAAGACTTGTGATTGGCTTATGAGATGGAATATACTTAGATGGAGGATTTTATGATAGTGGAATAGTGGTGTCTTTTGGATTAAAAAGTTAGGATACCAATTTGTATTTTTTATTTGAATGTATGGATTCTTTTTCTTTCTTTGAAACCCACATTCTTTTGACTTTTAATTTTTCTTTATAGGCTTTTGATTTTTTCTTAATTGGCTTTTGCATTTTATGGGAAATGTTTTTCTTTTGGTTTTGGAGAATATTTTTCTTTATTTTGGCATGTCTTTTTAGTGAGACATGATGATATTTAGGTTTTTGTGGATTCTTCAATTTATGCATTTCTTGTTTGTTATCCCAATTGCTTGGAGAGGCCATAGAGGGATTATATGAAAATAGAGTCCATTTTGAAGTGGAAGATGTTGGAAGGAATTCAAGGGTATGTTCCTTTGTTTTTCTTGAAAGGGATCGTAAGGATATGCATTAGGAACATATGGGCCCAAGATGGATGGAAGTGTTGATGGATAAGGTCCAACAATAGATGGTATAGATGATGGAGGAGGTGGATGTATTAATCTAAAGGAAGGCCTTTCATTTTGAAAGATATACCAACATCTTGAGAAGGAGGTACGTAGCCAAGGCCATAAGAATTTACATGTGTTTTAATATTAGGGTGTTCAAGTAAACCTTTTTGATGAAGGCATATGGCATTGTAGGAGAAAACCAACTTTTATAAAGATGGATGAACCTAGCTTATATGTTTGTGGTTCATGAATGGGATCTTGTGAAGGATTAGGATTATCATGTGATGTGAGGATTCAAATGCTTATACATTGGGGTTCTTGAATTTATTGAATGGATGGAAAGCTTTATTGAATGAATTTATGGACTAGGATTTTGGTTTGGAGTTGATAAACTTGGATCATGAGATGGTATGGCACCATGATATTGAATGGAATCATGAGATGGATTGGGATCATGAGAGGGAGTACTTTTATCTTCACATAAAGGGGGATCTATGATGTCATGCTTTGGATCAATGAGGTCAAGTGAGTGACATGGTTGAATTTGTATAATAATTAAAGATGCCACAACAATAGCCTCATTGGAGGTTGGTGGAGGAGGAAATTCGTGTAATATGGTAGTGGATATAAAAAAGACATGAAAGCTCCCACTTCAAATAGGACATCTACATAGAAGAGTAATGGTTATCCCTTTAAACAAAATCCAAGCCCATACCATTCATCAGCAACTCAACAATCAACAATGAAATTGGTGAGCAATAGAAGTGCAAGGTTGGTACTATCTCTTGTTAAATATGAAGATGAAACTAAAGCAACCATTCAATTTGTATTTCATAGAGCATGAGTTTGCAGGAATTTAGATGCTGCAAACCTTGTCCTAGAGATATGAGATCTCCAATTGAAACTCTTGAAGGGGACATTTTTCAGCCAAGTGGTCTTCTTACTAGTGGAAGTCATAGGTGAGGAGGTGAATTGTTAAGGCACCTTCATGCATTGTCTGAGGCAAAGTCTTAGCGTGCTACTCAATAAAACATGCTAGCAAGAATTGAAGAAAAAATTGCAACATGGTTTCCATTGGAAAAGAGGCTTTCACATTTGAAATATTGCCTACACCTAAATTCCTATGATCTTTCTCTTTTTGAAAATAGACATCACAAAAATCAGCACCATACATTGACTGAATTGATTTCTAGAGTGGAAAAATGGCTACAAATGTGAAAGCTCGAAGCATTAATAAAAGATGAACATCACAATACATTTGTTTCTCAACTTGCTGCCCTTCAAAAGGCAATGCAAGATTACAATTTCATTTTAAATATTAGTATTTGCAAAATGTTGAAATTAACATATGAAAGGTAATGCTTTGCATAAGAATAAGAGAGTGGTAGCTGGGATTTTCTACCATGACCCTTGTATTGGGAGAAGGGAGAAGTCTGTCAACTTTCATCATATTGAATAAATGAGGAGATGTTTGGAATCTGTGCAAGTTTCATAAAAGAATCTACTGACATCCCACAATGTGTTTTCCACCCTGTAATTATTTAGTGCATTTTTTTTTACCTTCATATGTTTGCAACTCCACCCCGAACTCTACACCCTTGAGCATTCAACAAGAATTGAGAAGTGAGTCACAACCCACTGTGTTTTCCAACCTACAACTATATGTGCATTTTATGTTCCAAACATATGAAGATATTGAAATGCAATGTTTTCTCAAACTAAGGGTTGTTATTAAATATGAAGGCGAAATTCAATACATTGTTTTGTCACAATCTATAGAACAAATAGTGCTCATTGAACAAGAATTGAGAAGTGAGTCACAACCCACTGTGTTTCCAACCTACAATTATTTAATGCATTTTTTTTTACAAAGTTTGTAACTCCACCCGAACTCTACACCCTTGAGCATTCAACAAGAATTGAGATGTGAGTCACAACTCACTGTGTTTTCCAACCTGCAACTATTATGTGCATTTTTTGTTCCAAATGTATGAAGATATTGAAATGCAATATTTTTTCAAACTAAGGGTTGTTATAAAATATGAAGGTGAACTTCAATACATTGTTTTGTTACAATCTACAAAATAGAACATGCTCATTGAACAAGAATTAAGAGGTGAGTCACAATCCAATGTATTTTCCATCCTATAACTATTTTGTGCATTTTTTGTTCCAAACGTATGAAGATATTGAAATGTAATGTTTTCTCAAACTAAGGGTTGTTATTAAATATTAAGGTGAACATCGATACATTGTTTTGTTCACTTTGCATAAAAAAAGTGCTCATTGAACAAGAATTGAGAAGTGAGTCACAACCCACTATGCTTTCCATCCTACAACCATTTTGTGCATTTTCTGCTCCAAACATATGAAGATATTGAAATGGAATATTTTCTCAAAGTAAGGGTTGTTATAAAATATGAAGGTGAACTTCAATACATTTTTTTGTTACACTCTGCATAACATAAAGTACTTATTGAACAAGAATTGTGAAGTGAGTCACAACCCACTATGTTTTCCAACCTGCAACTATTTTGTGAATTTTTTGTTCCAAATATATGAAGATATTGAAATGCAATGTTTATGCAAACTAAGGGCTGTTATAAAATATGAAGGTGGAATTCAATACATTATTTTGTTACACTCTACAAAACAAAAAGTCCTCCTTGCACGTGGTTACATTTGCAAGTAAGTTGGCATAAATAATAAGACTTGAGGTGGAATTTCCTACCATTATTTGATGGAATTTGACATTGTTTATAGTGAAATTTTACATGGCAACAAAAAGTGTCATATAAAATTTACAAGAACACCGTCTTATCTTTTCTTAATTAAGAGCGGTAAACAATTTTGACCTAGAGCTATGAACTGGTGAGGTCACAAATGGGGGACCTCATCCCAATATAAATTATCAAAAATTACTCCCCAATGGGATTGAAACCTTGATGACAAGATTAACAATACAACTTAACAATTGCACCATGCCACTATTTGCAGAAGATCGTAGTCTTCAAACATACCTAAATAATGTAATTCCACATGATAATTGTTTAATAATTACATGATCAAAGATAAAATGCGAAACGATTATTCTTAGCCTCTCTCATCCTTTCCTACACTTAAATTTATGTGCAATTGGGGACACACTCAGATAAAATCTTATAGGCTTCTTTGGGTCCATGGCACTGACGGTGGGGTGATTCCATTTGCATGGATCCTCATTATTGTGTGTGTAACAAACTACCTTTTATGTGAAATTGAGAAGACACTTAGATAAAATCTTATAGGATTCTTTGGGTCCTTGGCACTGATGGTGGGGCGAATCCACTTGCATAGATCCTCGTTGTTGTACGTGTAACAAGAGTATTTTGGGAAGCCTCTACTTCGACCATTGCACTTTCAAAACCTTCAACCTGCAACAAACACATCAATATAAATGACTACATTTGAAAATTAACATATGGATATAAGGAAAGGGAAAAATCAGATCTAAGCGCAGAGAAAGAGAATTAGTTGGGGGGAGAGATGAAAGTATTTTCTGAAAATATAGACAAATTTCATAAAAAATCTATATATCCAGAATGAAATCATTTATATGTACATGTGGAGGAAAAATACAATTGGAAATAGATGAGAAGGAAAAGGAAAAATCAGATGGACCACGAAACGTCGCCAATAAGGTCAAGGCCTGATTTTATCGCTTATTTGCCAAAAAATAAGGAAATGGAGAAATTTGCAAGTTGGTGTTCAATTCAGACTTGAAAATGTGCCTTGTCCTAGTACATTGATGTATTGGAAATAGATGATAAGGAAAATGGAAAAATTAGATCTAAGTGTAAAAAAGAGAATTATACCTTTGCTGCCCAGTTAAGGAAATGGACACTAGCCTGCTCACACCCACCACTTCCTTGTTCATCCTTGCCCTATAATTTCAAGAATGTTAACGTCACAAAAAATTAAAATTCATGCAACCAATTCATTCAAAATATGAAAATACACATTCAAAAACATATTTCAAAATTACTCCTTCCACTTTCTTCCTCTGAAGGAAATAGGGATAGTGTGTTTTCCAACACTACAAATAATTTGAACATTTTTTTGTTGCAATTAGCTGAAGATAGTGAAATTCATTTTTTACTGTACTAAAGAGTTGTTCCAAAATTTGAAGGTGTAGTTCATTACATTTTTGGTGCATAGGAAAGAAAAACACATCATAAGGAAATAACTGACAGGGGATAGTGTGTTTTCCAACACAACAAATTATACAAGAATTTTTTTTGTTGCAATAAGATGAAGATAGTGAAATGCCATTTATACCCTACCAAGGAGCTATTCCAATATTTTGAAGGGGGAATTCATTACATTCTTTGTGCATAGGAAATAAAAACTTTTCACAAGGACATAACAGATAGGGGACAACGTGTTTTCCAACACTACAAATAATGTGCCATCAACAACCAAGCTACAATAAATAATAAGACTTCAGGTGGCATCTCCTATCAATATATTTGATATTAAAATAAATTGAATGTACAACCTAGATATACACACAGCCAAACAATGCACTAATTGAGTTATTATAGCTACCTTCCTATCCTCCACATCACCTGTGCTTCATTCACACCCTCCTCATCCTTAGGGTCACCCTTTGTAGCCTCTTCCTCTTCATTGTGGACTGCAACATTAGCGTGATCATCTCCCTGATTGTTGACTTGAATCGAAGGAACACTATACTTTCAAAATCAATATATTCGTAATAGAAATGAAATTTTCTAAATGAAATTGTAAAGCAGTCTGACTGATGCATTGGAAGGAAAGAGTAATTGGAAGTTTAGAATCAATTACCAAACATGTCACTACCTCAACATTCTCCTAAAATAATGGGACCTCCTCTATACAACCTTTCTGATGAGAATTGATCATGCTCATGTTGTTGTCCATGATGAAGAGGAAGAGGCTACAAAGGGCGACTTGATTTGAAGGAATAATATACTATCAAAATTAGCATATTCGTAACAAAAATGAAATTGTAAAGAATTCTTATTGACACTGTAGACATCTAAATTTGACCACTTCCACATGGTCAAATTCGTCTACTCTGTTCAACTATTTCATTAATAGTGATTAAATAATTTATTTAATCATTATTTCATTTTCTGCCCAAGGTTCCTAAATTATGTAATTGAATAATTAAATACTTTACCTTACACCTTTTCTTCTCTAAATTAAATAAATAGGACAATTTATTTAATTTATTCATTTGACCTTTTTGATTAAAATCAATTTTTAATTCTTCATTTTCTCTCTCCTTGTCACATTCTCCATAATCCTCTTTTAATCGGGATTAAATTAATTAATCCATGATTAGGATGTGCACCAATTAATCAAGATTAGTGTCCCATCCTCCATAATCTCCCACTTGCCTCTAATTTCTCATTAATTATCCTAATCTTGTGTTTGCACAACCTTAATCAAGGTCATTAGCCACATTTAACATACCTTTTTTTAGTCAACCTTTCCACTTGCCTTTCTTGGCCTTGACTCTCTTTCCCATGTGAATTTTTAATTCACATTTATTCATCCTAGGCTCCTCTCTTCCCCATGTGAATTTTTAATTCACATTTAATCCTTCCGAGGTTTACCCTATCCCCATGCAAGTTCTAGAAAACTTGACTTGTCATTTTACATGTGCCAAGGACTTCTAGAACTTTTGACTTGTCACATCACTCACATGTGGCAAATCCCCATCTTTTTGGAAACCCTCTCTTATCCATTAGACTCTCTCAAGAATTTGAATTTTTAATTCACATTTATTTCTCCAACCACCTTCCCATTTCCCATGGAGATTTTTGAGATTCTAAAATTTTTCAAGTGTCTTTTTCACTCTCATTTGGGGACAAGAAGTTCATTTTTGAGGAAATATTCTCATCCCCCAAGGTACCTACAAGGTACTTGTCCTTCCACCACATCATGTACCTCTCTTCCACCTCACTCCCACATCATCCCACCTTAAGCCATCTCACATTCCACATGTCAAGATGTGAGGGCTTGTGAGTCCTCAACTCACCATAGCCCTCCATCTTGGCTTTGTTGGCTAAATCTCAATCAATGAATTCTCTAGAGAATTCAAATTGTTTTATAAATACCCCATCTTTTCTCTCATTTGAATTGTTAGCAATCAGATATGCACCCTGTTAGATTTACAAAAAATCAGACTATCTGTTGCAACATTGAAACTTTTTCCAAATGTGGGTAATCTATCAGGAAAGAGAATCTTCAAAGCGAGCTAGTTCTCCGTATGATGATCCTATTTTAAAAAAAATTCTTGGGAAAAGGATAGAGAGAAAACAAAACTTAAGAAACTATGATTTTGAATTGATGTTTTAAATAGATGATGAACTAATGACTATTCTGGATTTTCCTCACAAACAGTGCTAAAAAACAAACAAAGATTTCACAACCCCTCAATAACAATTTTACATAAGTAATTTGCATGAAGGTTTGTTCAAAACATGACATGCAACCTGTATCTTTGCACTTTTCTACATCAAACTACAACCTAGGACATAAAAAGGACTTCTTAAACTGAAATCACAAGATAAACATCAAACTGTAACTGTAAATGGACACAAAATGATAGGTAGTGTTATGCCTTGCATAACCACCCCATCTTTTTCCATGGTCAAAATGGGTCACCTTATTCCCTCTATCTATCCAGTGCCCGGAGTTGATTATGACAACAACATGTGCTTACGATCTAGCCACTAGGCAGTGTATGGATGCACAGGATAATGCAATTATAGATCTCACTCCTCAAATGTTTCAACACATGTTTAGTGTCCCGGATCCAAAGAACCTGGTACAGTAAAAGGAGGTAGAAGCTTTAAAGAAATATAAAAAATACAAGGGGGCCAACAAAGCTTACTTGAACAAGAAATGGTTGAGAATAGAGAAGAAGTCTCTGACCAAACTCCATGATCAACCAAAGAGGACACAATTATACAAAGAAGCATTAGACTTGATCATGATATTGTCTAGAGTATTAGGGAAGAGGGATGCATTTCACTTTAAGGAGTGGATGTTTCCCTTCATTCAGACCATGTTTAATGGAAAACAACAGTTTGATTGGCCAATGGTTGTCTCTGATGCTATTCATGACTAGTTAACAAGGATAAGGGAAACCAAATGCTTCTTTATGACTTCTTATTTTGTTTATGTAGCAGCTAGAGGAGGTATATTTCCAGGTTTAAAGAGAGTGGGGATATTGGGAGAGGCAGATGGACAAAGGAAAGTGTGGGACCATTATGATCAGTTATCTCTACAAGTATCTGAAACACAATTTAGAAGGGTCAATGATGCATTTCTATATGTAATCATTAACTAGCTGAACGAAGATGCGGGATATAGATTGAGCCAAGAAGCTATGGCGTTTATCACAAAATTGGGATATTAGTATATCCAATGCCCCAAGTTCACATACTTCAGACTGGCTAGATTTGAGGGTTATCCCCACTTACTACCAAGGTGTTGTAGCAATAGGATAGTTCTAATGGAATTTGTATATCAAGCTCTAGGGGTTAATGCCCGGTTTGGATTGAAGCACAAAATAGGATGTCATAAGTTCCCCATGCAATTGGGTGAATAAAGCTGTCAACATCCAGTGGGAGCTAAGGTAGTGTGCAGTGAGTTGATACATCTGAAACTAGGTTTGTACACAGCTAAGAAATACTTTGACCCAAGGAAGAAAATGAATGCCTTGCTGCCTTCTATTTTTGATAAACATTTCAATTTCTTGGAAGATTTCCAGAGTGACCTTCAAGATGAGTATGACCTCAGGAAGAAGAATTATGAGAGGTTACTCGTCTCACTCATAGTAGAGCTTGGGATCAAAGATGATATCCCTGATGCATTAGTAGATGATGGAGTGATATTAGATCCATCATATGAAGCATTAAATATTGGCACTAAAAGCTTGGATCCGGTGGACTGGGATGGTGAGGAGACCATTGAAATAAAGCAAATAGGGAGGCTAGTTTTGGATAGAAGTATTCATTGGGTTGTCCTAAGAACTAAAACTCCTCAAGAACCAAATCCTAAGAAGGGGAAAGAATACAAAAGAATCAAAATGAAATTTCCTTCCAAGGAGCCCTTGGAATTCTTCCCTCCAGACATTGAGGAGATTGAGCTTGAAGCATCGGCTCAAGATGAACTAGAGACACAAGAGGGAGATGCCCAAGCATGAACTGTTGCTTCAACACCTACATTAGGTGAGTCCTCTACTCAAGTTCCACTTGCAAAGCACCAGAGTGAAGAAGTGCAGAAAGGGACTCTTCATGATATTGCTGAATCCATGAAGGGAAAATGAGTATAGGTGGAGATTCATGATATTGGAATGAACTCTAATGAAAATTTGTCAGAGAATGCACAAGAAAATATGCCTCTAGAGGAGGATACTGAACAGGTGTTGACAGAGGAGGATCAGTGGGAAAAATTTGAGGAGGCAAAGAAGGCCTCGAATGATCAAGCACATGTTGCAATAATAGAGAAGAAAAAGGTAATTGATACCAAGGTACAAGCTGATGCCTTACTCCAACAACAACAGGTAGAAGCCCAACAAAGAGCTAATGAAATGGAAAAAGAACAAGGACAAAAGGAGCAAGAGCTCAGGATCAAAGAGGAAAATGATAAGCTAGATTTGATATAGAAAATTCATGATTTGGAGGAAGAGAAGGCAAAGCATTGAAGAGAAAGAGAAGTTCTTGTGGCTAAGTTGAAGCTTGCTGAAGAGGCTCACAAAGAGAAAAAGGAAGCAAAACAAGTGCAAAAAGAGAAAGATGCCGAGGAATTGATCAAGAAGCAGAAAAAGGAAAAGAAGGATGCAGAAAAAATTAAGGCATTAGAGGAAGAAAGAAGCCGGGAACTAGAGAAGAAGAGGTGAGAAGAAGAAAAGTTGAAAATGGAAGAAGAAGAGAAAATGATACAGGAACAGAAGGATAGAAAGGAAGCTGAAAATATTGCTCAAACAAATGTGGAGCAAGAACAACAAGAGAAACAAGGGGTTGATTCTCAACCTCAAGTAAATGTGCAACCACCCTCTACTACTACTATTGCTTCTTCCTCAACTATAATGACCACTATTCCAGGTGCTCCCACTTGGTTAAAATTGGATCTTCAGAAGAGATCAGTGACACCTTCACAACCTCTCAATTGGGATGACATGATGAAGGAAATTAAGAAAGAAAGGCCCAAGAAGAAGGCCAAGATCCTACATTCCATCAGACTCACCGACAGGGGAGAAATTATTGTTGAATGTGCCATACCAATGATGGACAAGGATGTAGGAGACATGCAATTGGCTGATTACCAGTTGGGTACTGTTAATTTGGGGAGACGCACTAGAGACGAATAGATGAATTTAATAGATGTGGTGGCTTCATCTACTAAATCCATAATGATGAGAGACAAGCAGAGAAAGGATGAGCTTAAGGCTCAGTTAGATCAGTTGCATTCTTTCTTGAAAAGTGTTTCTACTCCGAGGCCACAACAAATTGCCACCATTGAAACACCAGTTTTTCTTAGTAAGAAAGAGGTGCATGATTTGGTACAGGTAAGGAGTAAGGCAGAGATGTTGGATAGGTTGACTGATAAGATAAATTAGGAAATGAGTGAAGTACTGGACGACAGTTTTGGGGTTCACAAAATGATTGAGGAGATGAGAGAGGAAATCAACCAGTATGTCAAAGTATTGGGAGAATAGGAGGAGGAATAGAGAGGGTACAATCAGAAGTTGAAGGAGGTTCACAAATTGTCAAAATCCACTCTTTAAGAACAATCAATACTCGAAGAAGATAATAAATATTTCTTGTCAAAGACTTCTAGCATACTTCGATTTAGGTTTGATTTTCTATACAAGCATAAATGTGAAGTTAAGGATTCAATTAAGGATTTGAATGAGTAGTTTGAGGAGTTGGAAGCCATTATTGCTGTTATAGTAAATGTTGATATACCAGTAAAGGAGGGCCTGCCTTTGAACCAAATAAAGGAAAAATGGGATGATAGGTTTAAAGAGGTCATGCAAAAAGGAGATGATGGTGAAGATTTGCTGTTAGATCAATTAATGGATATCAAAGAAGAGATAAGGGCAGCTAAGAGGGAGTTGACCAAGCTAAAGGACATGAGAGGATTTGCTACTGCAGAGCTAGAAAGGATCAAATTTGAAGACAATTGGGTTGATTGGCTGGATTTAGAGGTGCTTCAACAAGTCTTCTCTAGTTATGATGAGTACATTGTAGAGCAGGCTTCACATGCATAATTGGTAGCCTCATGCATGCATGGTTTTCTATTTTCTTCTTTGCATGCACAACTGGCAGTTTGTGGGCACATGGCTTTATTTTCTCCTCTCCATTCTTTTCTTCCAGTTTAACTGAGTTTCCAAGATAACTGTAATCCCTAAAAAGGTGGATTTTCCTAAAATAGAGAGGACTTCAGATTTTTTGTATATCGATAAATACTCTTGAGGTATCATATTGTAAGGGTCGGCTAATAGAGAATAGAATTGGCCACCTGATAGTAGGAGATATAAATTTTTCATAGTTGTTACAGAGATACTTTGTTATTTATAGTTGAATAAAATTATAGGTTTTTACGCAATATGGTGTTAGAATTGGGTTTTACTTGATAAGGTTGATGAATTATAATCTATCTATATGCCAGTGATTATGCTGAAGCATGAGTGTTTCTTATGTGATGAAAGTCATTAGAATAAACCAGATTTAAGGATTATCTCATTAGATTATCGATGGATTGAATTTATTGAAGTATGTGGATCTATGATCTTGGTGATGAATGAAAGTGTGTTCTTTTGGAATCTTTGAAATATTTAGGATGTGTGATTGTGACGTTAAATTAAGCACCTTAGATACATGCAATAGTATGGATTATTCTGTAAATTGTATCATGCTATGTTTTTTTGATCTGTTGGAAAAACATTCATTGTTGAAAATATATGTCCGGATGCTAGATAAGTTTTATTCAGGTTTACTGATTTACCCTCTGATCTATCTTTTTCTTTTGTTTAAAACCCCCTTTCTTTATTAAGAATAGCTCGATGAATAAGTCATTGCTTGTATTCCTTGTTACCAGCACAGGCCCCTTGAATATTATAGTTGCATGGACCAATTGAGTGACACCAGACAGTTGAGAACCAACTGCTAGGACCTTGGGAGTTAGGCTACTACGTGTTGTCTTTCTTTTTCAAGAGAAATAGAGTAGGAATATTTCGTTTAAACGTTGTTTATGTCATTTTCACCAACAACAAATCTGGCGCTAGAAGGAGGGCCTGAAGGAACAAGCTGGCTCGCATTGTGTCTTTCTCACCAGATAAATACGGGAGGATTCTCAAATCCTCTACTAATCCTGAACCATTGGAAGAACTTCAAACCCCGGTCAGACCTAGACTCCATGCTCATAGGGTATTGATACCTACATTGCCACCACCGCTTACTCCACCTGGATTTCCTCTAAATCCACCCACACCACCACCAGTTCAACCTACATCACCATCACCAATTTGGCCTACATCACCACCACCTGCTCAACCAATCTTACCTATGGCTTACTTTGTGAATAATCCCTCTCCGTTGTGGAGTATTCCAGGAGGAATCCATGATTTACCAAAGAACCCAAAAAAGTTTTGTCCCAAGTACATGCATGGCGAATCAAGAAGTGTTGAGGAGCATATACAAGCATTCAAAGATGCTTGTACACGTGCTCAAGTGGTTTATTAGGATGTGGTATGTAGATTGTTTCCTTATTGTTTAGGGGATATGGCATATAACTGGTATTTAAATCTGCCCTGGGGATCTATTCTAGGTTGGACAAATTTAGAAAAATCTTTCATTAATCAATTTCGGGTTTATGTGGACCCTGCCATCTTGTATCACCAGTTTTCCACCATAAGAATGGAATATCATGAGCCACTACCTCTATTTAATACTAGATTCCAAAGGATGTATCATAGGCTACAAGATCCTTACTCAGTGGCTGAAAATATGGCTATTCAAGCATATTTAAGAACCGTTGATCCCTTGATTGGCCTATTCTTGTAGAGAACTTATCAACTAGATGAGATAAATCTTTGTCTAAAGTTTATCATCTGGCCATCAAATTGCAACAACAAATAAGTCTACAATTAGGAGGTTTAGGAACAACTCTTCCTCCCATGAATTATCAGATGCCTAACCCACCATTGTACAACACTGACCCAAGGATGTCTTATTCCCAATACGGACCTGTGTCTGAGTTACAAGCCCCACCCACTGTGCCATTTTTCAGCAATGGCATGCAAGATTCTTCCCAACAACCTTAAAATCAACAACAACAAGTGGGAGGATCAACCCATGTTCATCCCCCAGCCATAGTGTAGAATGTGCAAAATGAACAAACTGTTCAACTGACTAGTGAGCTAGAAAATCTCAAGAAGACTCTATATCAGATGTCTAATGACATGGCACAGCTTAGGAAAAACCCTCCCCACAACCAAAATTAGAATTATCAGAACCAGGGAGGTTACAACAACCAGCAAAATTACTCCAATCAGAATGGGAATCAGAACACCAACTGGAACTTCTAGAATCAGAATTCCTCTAACAAAAATTACCAAAATCAGAACAGAGGATATTACCAGAGGTTCAACAACAACAATAGGTAGTGGAATACTGGACCTAACAATGGGGGAGTTCCTCATAATTATCAATCAGGTGAGGAGAGACCACATACTGCTGATGTAGCTGACCTTAATTTCATGACTAATTGGTGCAGGCTACATGATATTGTAGCACATTATGAGGTTAATTGCCCTAAAATGGAGAAGATTGTAAAGATTGCACAAGCTGATGCCCATCCTCCAGTAGGAAATTCCAATTAGGATAATGGGCCAGTCAGTACTGCTATGACTTATGAGACTATTGAAGAGAAATACCAGTTTCCTATGCAAGGAGATAATGAGCCAGAGGAAGATGTGTATGATGCCCAAGCTTTTCAGTCTAAAGGTGGTCATTTTCTGAGAAATCAAAATAAGGGCCCATTTACTACATCTGTACCTCCGAACAATATGGTCCCACCTAACCAAAATGTAGATAATAATCCACCACCACCAAAGGGACCTTCTGATTCTCAGAATAGAGGCAATCCACCTCCTTTTCCTAAATATCAAGTGAGGAATGATTCAAAATTTGATTTTATTGCAGAGTTGCAGAGACAAAAGACATCCTTATCATTCTTTGACATTATGAAGTGGTGCCCAACTCAACGTGAGGTGGTATTGAAAGCCTTGGAGGAGGCAGATTGCTTAAAGGAAAAAGGTAAAGTGACTCTAGCAAAGGAAACAAATGCAACCATTTATAAAGGTAAGATCAGTACCCCGCCTTTTCTTTTAAGTTTAAGGATTTTTGGAAATAATTTGCACAACTGTTTATTGGACTTTGGAGCATTGAGAAATGTTATGCCCTTTTCAATATGTAAGAAGTTAGGATTAAGTCCTATCTCAACCAATAAGAAAGTGATTTAGTTAGATAAAAAAAAGGTCAATGGTGTAGGTGAACTAAAAAACATGCATGTACAAGTTGGATCAGATCCAAGGATCTAGACCTATATAGATATCCAAGTGGCTGACATCCCATAAACATATGGTATGCTCCTAAGTTGGGAGCTAATGAAAAGTATTGGGGGATATTTTTCCTTGGATTTCTCTCACATGTGGTTACCATGGAAGGGAGTACCAACACAGATAAGGATTGAAAGTGAACCAAGACTCAAGCATATGATCACAAAATATGATGCTTCAAATGAAGTAGCATATTTTGAGACTGAGATAGGAGTTTACAAACAAGAGGAAGTTCTTACTTTCTCTATAATCAGTCTTGAGGATACATTTACCCTAGAACACAGTGACCCAATGATTTGCATCAACCAACAAGTTCATATAAGGAAATTGCAACAAGATAGGCTAGTTTTAGGAGAATAAACTGATTTGAGTAGTTTGTTACTTCCTAATTGGTGTAGGATCCATTATCACAATCATTCAGAGTTAACATGTCAATCATGCCTAGATATATTAAGTCATGTAGATCAGCCTCAACAACTATGTCAAGAGAAACCCCATACCCCTATCGATGAGTTTTCTTTTCAAGTAAAGGATGCTACCATTCTTACTAGGACTAGCCTTTTTGAACCGAAAGATTCCTCACCACTAGAACAGACAGATTCTGAGCTCTAAAATTCAAGAAGAGGTTGAGGTGTCCCAATTCCTATTCAATACACCTGCCCCAGATACTTTGCCAATGCCTAAGGCATTGATGAAAGATGAGTTGGATTGCAATTTAACCCAAGAAGTTGTTCAGGAATTGATTTCTGAGCAAGTTGAAAACATGGAAAAATATTCAAGTGAGCTTTGTCCTGAGTCAATTTATGATGACCAACAAAAGTATGAGCCACCACATATCCCAAGTAAGTCATTTCCTGTTATCCCTAAAAAGAAGGAACTTCTAGCCAAAGACCAATTGTGGACTCTTAAATTTGATGGTTCCAAATCTAAAGAAGGAAGTGGAGCAGGGATTGAACTAACCAACCCGAAAGGGAAGACTTACTTTGCTTCTTATAGATTGCAGTTTGGTTGCACAAACAATGTGGCTGAGTATGAAGCACTTGCTCGAGGTCTTATGTTTGCTCATAAAAAGAAGGTTATTGCTCTCACAGTTATGGGGGATTCTGAAGTGATTGTAAAATAGGTGCGTAGCCAATATACATGTCATAACAAAAGATTGGCTGTGTACAGAAACAGAGTTTGGAATTTAATTGAAGAATTTGATGCTTTTGGGATTAGTATGATCCCTAGAGAAGTTAATCAAATTTCAGATGAACTTGTTGTTGCTGCTAGCACATTGGAACCCATGCAAGACTCTAGTCTAAAGAGATTTTCAGTTGAGTTGATTTCAGTCCCAACTGTTCTTGATAATGTCCGACACTTTCAAGTATTTGATGATGATCAACATATATTGGCCTTTTTGGCAAGTTCTGATGTTTTTGAAGGACAAATAATAGATGAATATGAAAGAGATCAGGGAGATTGGGATCCTGAGAAAGAGAGTCCATAAGGGATATTGGATTTGAAAAGTAATAGCATTCTAAAAGGGATGGCTGCTTTGGAGAGGATATTTGACTCAAACCCACGGGCTCGTCAAAGGGTGCCTACAGAGAGTGATGGAGGGAAGTATGAATCTATTAATTTGACTCACTCAGGCCATGAAAGGAATGTTCTTATAGGAAATACTTGTCCTCAAGAAATTAAGGACAAGATAATTAAAGTTTTGGAGTAGAACATTGAATCCCTTGCTTGGAGTTATGATGACTTGAAAACCTTTGACACTTCGGTGATCACACATACCATACTTCTCAAGCCAGAAGCCAATCCTTTTCGCCAGAAGCAATGCCCGGTCAATGCTTTAATTGAGCCCTTGATTCAGAAAGAGATGCAAAAACTCTTATCTGCAAGAATAATATTTCCGGTTAGACATTCTACCTGGGTGGAAAATCTAGTTCCTGTATGCAAGAAGAATGGTGAGATCAGATTATGTGTTGATTTCAGGAATCTAAACAAAGCCTCTGAGAAAGAAAATTACCCATTGCCTTCTCTGGATGAAGTGATACAAAAGGCAAATGGATCTCAGATGATGTCCTTCTTGGATGGTTATTCTGGATATAATCAGGTTCTTGTTAGTCATGAGGATAGGATGAAGACTGCTTTCACCACCAAATGGGGTAAATTTTCTTACAGGAGGATGCCTTTTGGTCTTATCAATGCTGGAGCTACCTTTCAAAGGGCAATGGATGTAGCTTTCAAAGATCTGATAGGAAAATGTATAATAATTTATTTAGATGATTTAACCATCTTCTTTGGGAATAGAGAAGACCATGCTGCTGATCTAGAAAAGGTGCTGAAGAAATGTATAAGTTATGGTGTCTCTCTTAATCCAAAAAAGTGTGTGTTTGGAGTATTTGAGGGGAAACTCTTAGGTCACATTATATCAGAGGAAGCGATATCTATAGACCCTGATCAAGTTGAGGCCATCTTGAAATTGACAAGGCCAGGCAACAAGAAAGGAATGAGATCCTTCTTTGGGAGGATAAATTTTGTTAGAAAATTTATAACAGGGTTTGTGGAGATCGTCAAATCTCTTAATGAAATGATGAAGAAAGATGAAAAATTGAGTGGAGTAATGAGGCTAAGTCTGCTTTCTCATAGATTAAACAATCTATATCTGAGGCACCTATTTTGACAAGCCCAGACTATCTTAAACCTTTTTATATCTATTCTTTTGCTTTTGACCATTCATGTGCAGCGGTCTTAACACAACGAAGAGGAGAGGGAGAGGAGAGACCTATTGCCTTTATGAGCTCTCCATTTAAAAATACAGAAGTAAGATAATCACCACTAGAAAAACAAGCCTTTGCATTAGTATGAGCAGTAAAGAAGTTTAGGCATTGCATACTTTGAAGTCAAGTGATGGCCATAGTTCCAGATCTAGCTATGAAGTCTCTTCTGATGCAAAGTGAATTAGGAGAACGAAGAGGGAAGTGGATGGAAATTCTACAAGAATTTGACTTAGAGATTCATCCAATGAAGCTTGTTCGAGGGCAAGGTTTATCAAAATCAATGGCTGAGGTGGAATAAAATATCACTTGTCAACAGTACACTGTCCAATAATTTATAAAGGATCCCTGGTATACAAATTTAATTTTCTTCCTCTTCAATAACAGATGTCTAGAAGGAATGAATGCTACTCAGAGGAGAGAATTGAGGATGAAGAGTGCTCATTACATGCTTAAAGGGGGATCCATCTACAAAAATAATTTTCAAGGGATCTACTTGCACTGTTTAGATGAGCAAGAGGCCAAGCATGCTATTTTTGAGTTTCATGGAAGACATGGAATAGGGCATGGATCTACGGATGCTTTGTCCCATAAGATTCTTAGATCAGGCTATTATTGGCCTTATGTATTTTGGGATGCACACCAACATGTTAGAACTTGTCATGTATGCCAAACTTCAGCACCCAGGGAAAGGAATCCTACAATGCCTTTGCAACCTGTGTATGAGGTAAGGCTGTTTGCTCAACGGGCACTTGACTTTGGAGGTGTTATTAATCCTAATTATTTTGCAGGTCATAAATTCATATTAACTGCAACTGACTACTATACATGCTGGATTGAGGCCCAGCCCTGTAAAAATAGCACCACAGAGGTGGTCATCAATCTTTTGATCGAGAACATCACAACCAGGTTTGGGGTTCCATTTGCTCTGGTATGTGATAATGGCCCTACTTTTTCTTCTGCTGAATTCATTCAATGGGCATATGAACATAAAATTATTTTAAAGTATTCATCTAATTACTACCCTCGAGGAAATGGAGTGGCTGAGTCCACTAATAAAAATTTGTTGGAAGTGATAAGAAAATTGCTAGAAAATAATCCTAGAGACTAGCACACCCAGTTGAGATTTTCCTTATAGGCAGATCGAACTAGAATCAAAGCCGCTCTAGGAAATTCACATTTTAAGTTAGTCTATGGCCAATAACCTATCTTCCCGATCCATTTACAGATACCTGTTCTTAAGTTCATGCAGGAATTTTATACCAAGGATGATAGGATTGAGGTTAAATTACTTATTTTTCTAAACATGGAGGAACAAAGAGATGCTACTTTGCAAAAATTCTCTAAGCATCAGGCTGTCGTCAAATGATGGTTTCATGAAAGAGCCAAGATAAAAGATTTTAGGATATCAGATCTTGTATTACTATGGAATAAGGCTAGAGAAAAGAAAGGAGATCACCAAAAGTTATGTAGACTCTGGTTAGGTCCTTATCAAGTGGCTGAGATACTAGGTGAGAATGCTTTTCGATTAAGTACCTTAATAGGAGAGTCTGTTCCATTACAAGTTAATGGTCAGTTTCTCAAACACTATTTTGGTGCATAGAAGGTCTGATGTTTTAAAGAAAATGTATTATACTGTATCATATGTAATTAGGTTTCTGTTTTTAGTTTTAGTTTTTAGTTTTTGTGTTTTGTTTGTTCTCTTTGTTTGTTTTATTTTGTCTTGTTTCATTGGGGATCCTCATTTTGTTCATCTCAAGACAAGGGGTTGTTATTCAAGGTATGCTAATGGTACTAGGAGAGAAATTGGTTTAGGTATTTTCATCATCATCATTGGAAATGATTTCGTTTTGAAACTTATGTTTTATGATCATTCTAATATGGGTTTGAAAAGTTATTAAGGATAGAAGATACACTGTGAATATCTCATGATTTATTTTCAAAAATCTATCACCAAATTAGAAAAAAATCTGCCTAAGTAAATTCCCACCTATTTAGGATGGTTCTACTTTTGATTCAAGTGAAAAATCCGATTCCAAGACTATCATGAAATCCACTGTAGTTCTCAACCCACATTTCAGATCTATTGGGTTTGAGTATTGAGGAAGGTGCATAAAAGATTTCCACAAGTAAAGCTTGAGTAAAAAAATGATAATGAAAAAGAAAGAAAAGGAAAACTCAATATCAAATGGGTAATCAAGTATCTCTATCGGGGCTATGGACGCCTGGCTGGCAGTAGAGCAATGCTTTGAGAGAACTAGAGGTATCTCCGTTGGGGCTATGGATGCCTGTCTGGCAGCAAAGCAATACCCATGATTTTATTGCACGATGGTTAAAGGACTCAACCTATGTAGCTTGAATCTTAGGTATAGTTGTTCAGGAATAGAGAAAGTATCTATAAAGAATGATGCACAATATATGCACACACTCAGATTCATAAATAACTCATGAGCACATACATCTGAGATTCCAGCTTAACCTTATTCTAGATATATCTGATCTTATTCAAGTTAGCACGCTTTATAAACCAAGTAGTTTTAGGGTGACTGAAATTTTCTTTGGGTATCTTGAAAATGGGTAAACCATTTTCCCAACCGAATCACCATTTGTTATGCCTTGCATAACCACCCCATCTTTTTCCTTGGTCAAAATGGGTCCCCCTTTATGTTTTTATACTTGATTGTTTTTCAAATAAAGTTTGGAGTCTTTCTTTTCAAACACTTTATTTTTCTTTGATTTAGACTGCCGAAATTGGAATCAGAATTGAATCGGGTTTTGAAACTTCTTGTAAAACTCATTCTGATACAGTCTTTCTTTTTGAACCTTTTGTTTTGTCTTTGTCAGAGCCGGAGCCGGAGTGGAAGTTAGGTCGGTATTTATTCAAAATTTCAAAATCAAATCTCATTTCGCCTCCGCCTTGGCTTTTTGGTCTTTCGTTTTAAACTAGGTTTTGTATGTTAAGTTTCCTTATTTCAATCTTTTTGTTTTATTTTTATGTTTGGTTTTGTTTTATTCTTTGTTGGCGGAAACGGACCCAGAATGGGAACCAAGTTGGAAAGTCAAACAAAGTTTCCGAAACAGTTTTCATTCTGATTCCGCTCCCGCCATTTCTTGGTTGTTGACTTTATTGAAGTCACACGACAGTAATGGGCCAGTTTTTTCTGCAGTTTTGACTCCGCTCTACTGTATTTATTGCATTAATGACAAGTGCCATGCATGCGTGAAACTCTAAGTTTTACCTTAATTAAGGGTTAACGCATAGTTATTACCATTGCTCTTAAGAGATTTGAAGAGTGAACCAGAGTCACACTGAAGCTTTTGGGCGAGTGAATCGATTGATAGAGAGATAGTTGCGCACAGATTGCTTCAGGAGGTTAGCCTATTTATTTTGCGTTCGAGGTAGGGTTTTCTATTCTTGTTCTTCTTTTTATTTTTGCATTTTCCATTTTTGTTCGTGTTGGATTGTTTGGTTTCATGCAAATTCCTCTGTAGGTTTGTATGCTTTGGTTTGTTTCTCTTTTGTTTAAGTTTTCTTGTTTGCTTGTTGCCTTTCTGGTTTTGTTTTCTGTTTGTTTGTTTTCAGCAAGGTAGTTTTCATGTTTTAGTTGTGACCGAATCGTGCTAGTTTTTAAATGCATAGGTTAAATTAGGGTTCAATAGTGAGTAGGGTTTGTTAAATCTTGTTTTTACTTAGGAATCTTGTTTTGCATTCAATCTAATTAAAATAGATAGGGTTAAATTCATGCCCTAGTTTTTATATCGAGGTTTTTAGTTTAGGGTTTTTATGCTTTCTGTGTTTATGTTTTAATTTAAATATGATGCCCTAGAAAGTATAGTCGCCTCTCGGTCATACGGGGATGGTCTTATTAGGTTACATTTAAGCCCTTTTTTTTCATTTTGATATGACATAGTCCTTAATCATGAGGTTATGCATTAATTTGTTAAAAAACACTTATGATGTCATGATCATTTTAGGTGGAAGCGGGATCAGAATCAATCTAGACTTTGAACTGTGTTTTCCAATAGGTATCGATTCCTTTTTTTTTTAATCCTGTCTCCGATTCCGCTTATAGTGAGAAGCCTTCTTTCAAAATGATGATAACCTAAGTGGAAGCGGAACCAAAACTAAATATGAAATTAGAAAATCTGAAAGAAACCAAATAAGTTTCCATTTCGGTTCTAGTTCCGATCACCATGCCAGTTTCGACTCCGATCCCGCTTGTTATTATTGAAATCTCAATAACGCTTTTGGCCCTGAGCTCGACTGTGTTTTGAAAGAGACTGTTTAGAATGTTTCATGTGTGGTTCCGCCTCTGATATATATGAAGGGTAAGGTTTTAAAGAATACTTTGTGATATTTATTCAAGGATCTAATTGGGGTTTTTGTTGCAGGAAAGCTAAAGGATGTCAGGAGTTTCAGGAGAAGCCTCCCAAAGGAATCGGCCAGCAGAAACATCAAATGCAGCAGCTAAGCCCAAGAATATAAAGCCAAAGCATCTACCTTATACTTTGAGGTATAATCATAGGGGTATTATTGTCACTGCAAGCAAAGTGGAATTGGATTGGTTTGATATAACTGACACCAATCTGGGCTCATACATTTTTGAGGAGCTATATTCGGAAACATTCGCGGAAGATATAATAGGGAGAACTAAAAGAATAGTTGAGTTTGGTTTGGCTCATATCACCTTATTCCCTCTATCTATCCAGTGCCCAGAGTTGATTATGATAGCATCAGGTGCTTACAATCCAGCCACTAGGCAGTGTATGGATGCATAGGATAATGTAATTATAGATCTCACTCCTCAAATGTTTCAACACATGTTTAGTGTCCTGGATCCAAAGAACCTGGTATAGTTAAAGGAGGTAGAAGCTTTAGAGAAATATAAAAAATACAAGGGGGCCAACAAAGCTTACTTCAATAAGAAATGGTTGAGAACAGAGAAGAAGTCTATGACAAAACTCCATCATCAACCAAAGAGGATAGAATTCTACAAAGAAGTATCAGACCTGACCATGATGTTGTCTAGAGTATTTGGGAAGAGGGATGCATTTCAATTTAAGGAGTGGATGTTTCCCTTCATTCAGACCATCTTTAATGGAAAACAGTAGTTTGATTGGCCAATGGTTGTCTCTGAGGCTATTCATGACCATTCAATAAGGATAAGGGAAACCAAATGCTTCTATATGACTTCTTATGTTGTTTATGAAGCAGCTAGAGGAGGTATATTTCCTGGTTAAAAGAGAGTGGGGATATTGGGAGAGGCAGATGGACAAAGGAAAGTGTGGGACCATTATGATCAGTTATCTCTACAAGTATCTAAAACACAATTTAGAAGGGTTAATGATGCATTTCTATATGTAATCATTAACCGGCTGAACGGAGATGCGGGATATAGATTGAGCCAAGAAGCTATGGAGTTTATCAAAGAATGGGGCTATTGGTATATCCAATGCCCCAAGTTCACATACTTCAGGCTGGCTAGATTTGAGGGTCATCCCCACTTACTGCCAAGGTGTTGTAGCAATAGGATAATTTTAATGGAATTTGTATATCAAGCTCTAGGGGTTAATGCCCAGTTTGGATTGAAGCACAAAATAGGATGTCATAAGTTCCCCATGCAATTGGGTGAATACAACTATCAACATCTGGTGGGAGCTAAGGTAGTGTGCAGTGAGTTGATACGTCTGAAACTAGGTTTGTACATAGCTCATAAATACTTTGACCCAAGGAAGAAAATGAATGCCTTTCTGCCTTCTATTTTTGATAAACATTTCAATTTATTGGAAGATTTCTGGAATGACCTTCAAGATGAGTATGACCTCAGGAAGAAGAATTATGAGAGGTTACCCATCTCACTCATAGTAGAGCTTGGGATCAAAGATGATATCCCTGATGCATTAGTAGATGATGGAGTGGTATTAGATCCATCATATGAAGCATTAAATATTGGCACTAAAAGCTTGGATCCGGTGGACTGGGATGGTGAGGAGACCATTGACATAAAGCAAATAGGGAGGCCAATTTTGGATAGAAGTATTCATTGGGTTGTTCTAAGAACTAAAAATCCTCAAGAACCAGCTCCTAAGAAGGGGAAGGGATACAAAGGAATCGAAAGGAAATTTCCTTCCAAGGAGCCCTTGGGATTCTTCCCTCCAGACATTAAGGAGATTGAGTTTGAAGCATCGGCTCAAGATGAACCCAAGACACAAGAGGGAGATTACTAAGCAGGATCTGTTGCTTCAACACCTGCATTAGGTGAGTCCTCTACTCAAGTCCCACTTGCAAAGCACCAGAGTGAAGAAGTGCAAAAAGGGACTCTTCATGATATTGTTGAATCCATGAAGGGAAAAGGCTCGTAGAGGTGGAGATTCATGATATTGGAATAGACACTGATGAAACTTTTTCAGAGAAAGCACAAGAAAATATGCCTCTAGAGGAGGATACCGAACCGGTGTTGATAGAGGAGGATCAGTGAGCACTATTTGAGGAGGCAAAGAAGGCCTCAGATGATCAAGCACATGATGCAACAATAGAGAAGAAAAAGGTAATTGATTCCAAGGTACAAGCTAATACCTTACTCCAACAATAAGAGGTAGAAGCCCAACAAAGAGCTAATGAAATGGAAAAGCAACAAGGACAAAAGGAGCAAGAGCTCAGGATCAAAGAGGAAAATGATAAGCTAGAGTTGATACAGAAAATTCATGATTTGGAGGAAGAGAAGGCAAAGCATTGAAGAGAAAGAGAAGTTCTTGTGGCTAAGTTGAAGCTTGCTGAAGAGGCTCACAAAGAGAAAGAGGAAGCAAAACGAGTGCAAAAAGAGAAAGATGCCGAGGAATTGATCTAGAAGCAAAAAAAGGAAAAGGAAGACGCAGAAAAACTTAAGGCATTAGAGGAAGAAAGAAGCCGGGAACTAGAGAAGAAGAGGTGAGAAGAAGAAAAGTTGAAAAAGGAAAAAGAAGAGAAAAGGATACAAGAACAGAATACCAGAGAGGAATCTAAAAAGATTGCTCAGACAAATGTGGAGCAATTACAACAAGAGAAATAAGGGGTTGATTCTCAACCTCAAGTAAATGTGCAACCACCCTCTACTACTACTATTGCTTCTTCCTCAACTATAATTACCACTACTCCAGGTGCTCCCACTTGGTTAAAATTGGATCTTCAGAAGAGATCAGTGACACCTTCATAGCCTCTCAACTGGGACGACATGATGAAGGAAATTGAGAAAGAAAGGCCCAAGAAGAAGGCCAAGATCCTACATTCCACCAGACTCACCGACAGGGGAGAAATTATTGTTGAATGTGCCATACCAATGATGGAAAAGGATGTAGGAGACATGCAATTGGCTGATTACCAGTTGGGTACTATTAATTTGGGGAGACCCACCAGAGACTAGTAGATGAATTTAATAGATGTGGTGACTTCATCTACTAAATCCAAAATGATGAAAGACAAGCAGAGAAAGGATGAGATTAAGGCTCAGTTAGATCAGTTGCATTTTTTCTTGAAAAGTGTTTCTACTCTGAGGCCACAACAAATTGCCACCATTGAAACGCCAGTTTTTCTTAGTAAGAAATAGGTGCATGATTTGGTACAGGTAAGGAGTAAGGCAGAGATGTTGGATAGGTTGACTGATAAGATAAATCAGGAAATGAGTGAAGTACTAGACGACAGTTTTGGGGTTCACAAAATGATTGAGGAGATGAGAGAGGAAATCAACCAATATGTCAAAGTATTGGGAGAACAAGAGGAGGAATACAAAGGGTATAGTCACAAGTTGAACGAGGTTAGCAAATTGTCAAAATCCACTCTTTTAGAATAGTCAATACTCGAAGAAGATAATAAATATTTCTTGTCAAAGACTTCCAACATACTTCGATTTAGTTCTGATTTTCTATACAAGCATAAAAGTGAAGTTCAGGATTCGCTTAAGGATTTGAATGAGCAGTTTGAGGATTTGGAAGCCATTATTGTTGTTATAGTAAACATTGATATACCAGTAAAGGAGGGCCTTCCTTTGAACCAAATAAAGGAAAAATGGGATGATAGGTTTAAAGAGGTCATGCAAAAAGGAGATGATGGTGAATATTTGCTGTTAGATCGATTAATGGATATCAAAGAAGAGATAAGGGCAGCTAAGAGAGAGTTGACCAAGCTAAAGGACATGAGAGGATTTGCTACTACGGAGCTAGAAAGGATCAAATTTGAAGATAGTTGGGTTGATGGGCCGGATTTAGAGGTGCTTCAACAAGTCCTCCAATTATGACGAGTACATTGTAGAGCAGGCTTCGCATGCATAATTGGTAGCCTCATGCATGCATGGTTTTCTATTTTCTTCTTTGCATGCACAACTGGCAGTTTGTGGGCGCATGGCTTTCTTTTCTCCTCTCCATTCTTTTCTTCCAGTTTAACTGAGTTTCCAAGATAGCTGTAATCCCTAAAAAGGTGGATCGACCTAAAATAGAGAGGACTTCATATTTTTTGTATATCTATAAATACCCTTGAGGTATCATATTGTAAGGGTCAGCTAATAGAGAATAGCATTGGCCACCAAATAGTAGGAGATATAATTTTTTTGTAGTTGTTACAGAGATACTTTGTTATTTACAGTTGAATAAAATTACAGGTTTTTACACAATATGGTGTTAGAATTGAGTTTTAATTGATAAGTTTGATGAATTATAATCTATCTGTATGCCAGTGATTATGCTGAAGCATGAGTGTTTCTTATGTGATGAAAGTCATTAGAAGAAACCAGATTTAAGGATTATCTCATTAGATTATTTGTGGATTGAATTTATTGAAGTCTATGGATCTATGATCTTGGCGATGAATGAAAGTGTGTTCTTTTGGAATCTTTGAAATAATTAGGATGTGTGATTGTGACGTTAAATTAAGCACCTTAGATGCATGCAATAGTATTGATTATTCTATAAATTGTATCATGCTATGGTTTTTTTGATCTGTTGGAAAAGCATTTATTGTTGAAGATATATGTCCGGATGCTAGATAAGTTTTATTCATGTTATCTGATTTACCCTCTGATGTATCTTTTTCTTTTGTTTAAAACCCCCTTTCTTTATTAATAATAGCTCAATGAATAAGTCATTGCTTGTATTCCTTGTTACCAACACAAGACCCTTGAATACTACAGTTGCATGGATTGATTGAGTGACACCAGACAATTGAGAACCAACTACCAGGACTTTGGGAGTTAGGCTACTACATGTTGTCTTTCTTTTTCAAGAGAAATAGAGTAGGAATATTCTGTTTAAACGTTGTTTGTGTCATTTTCACCATCAACAAGTAGGAATGCTATTTCTTTATTCACTGTAAGAGTATGCCAAAAATAATCTTCACTGAGTACAAAACATATTCAAGCTCAAAAATGTGTAAGAGCAAAAAATAGACTGAACTCCAAAACCCTAAGTTTTCTCCAAAGATATATGTCTCAAACCCTAATCCGAGCTCTTGAAAAAAGCTCAAGGAAAAGGGCCCAAAAATTGTGCAATAAGTTAGCATAAAAGTGGAAAGTCACACTTTTTGCATGCATCAACTGTCAGGCTTCTAAAAAAAGAAAAAAACTACTTTTAAAGTAAGAAAAATACCTAATCTCTCCAACTGAAAACTCCAATCCGACCAAGAAGAAAGTCAAGGCTTAACTGCTAAAAATAGCAATAAAACAAAGAAATTTATAAAGCATCGCTTTGCTTCTGCTTTACAACATGCAGTTTTTCTATTATTCCATTTTACAATTGAAGATTTAAAAAAAATCTTTTGTGTATAATACCTTATATCCCCTTTACAAGTTTTGATTTTTCTATAAAAAATCATGAAATTATACAAACTCCTCCTTACATATTTTAATTTTTTTCTCTTAAAAAAACAATTGAATAAATGCCTAAGTAAAACAATATCATTCAGAATTCTAATTGATTTCTCTAAAAACCAATTAAAAACCTAAAGCATTATCATTACTCTATTTTGACTGGCATAAATATGACACTCCATATATCCCTAAAGTCCTAGGTCATGAAATACTCTATCAAATAAGCATAAAGACTTAGGAAAAAAGACTCCTAGTCAAATGGTCGACCTAAACCATGAATGAGATTTTCGGTCACATAGAGTATTTACTTACAAGACAAAATTACCCTAAATTTGAATTAGGGCAAGTAGACAAAGACCAAGGTGAAACCCTAATCCTCCATCATTTTTCCACTTTCAACTTTGAAGTTTTCTCTGCTTGGGAAGGAAGGCGCCACCATGCGTATGCTTGACCCTTAGCTTGTGAAGGATTTGAATCTTTGAACTTCTCCTCCATTTTGGTCAACTTATCTTCTAAGACTACATGGTAAGTTGATTTTCTTGTATTTTGATGGCTTCTCCATTACTTTGAAAGCTAGAAAAACCTCTTAAAGTCGTGGATTCTCCTTAATTCACCTCTGATTTCCTTTGCATTTTTTACTGTGCTTGCCTTGTCTCCACCTTGGGCGCCATGAGAGGCTTGACCCTTAACATTGTGAGCTCCAAATGAGCTTGGGCGTGACCTGTGAGTTCTTGGACAACAAATATAAGGGTAAGTTATTCCTTTCTTTGTTCTTCCTTTGTATTCTCCTCTCTTTTACCTCTACAAAAAATGAATGTTTCTATGCTTGTAAACTTGCAGGCCATCACACAGGCTGCACCATGTTCATGCTTTTGACAATGATTTTATAAGGAAATCTGCACTATATATCTCTGTTTTTTTTTTTTTTTAATATAAATGAAAAGCTCTCAAAAGCTTGAAAATGGAACTAAGATGCTATTTTGAATAACAAAAATATAGACCCCTTCCCAGGCCATGCCATGTTCATGCAGCAAAGAATGATTTTTTGTCATTTTTTCATTTTTTGGGGTCGACCCAAGAGAGGATATCATGTGTTTTCCCATTTTGCTGTAAAACCCCCACATGGGTATCTCTTGAAAATGAAATATCTGTATTTTAATTAAGAAACCCCAACATGGGTATTCTTTATATTAAGAAAATCTGCATTCGAGTAAAATTCTGTATATGGGTATTTATAAATTCTGAAGAATATGAACATCTGGATGCACTTTTTATATCAACTCGACCATGGAAACACTGTGCAAATTTTATTTTTTGCAAAAAACCCACCTGGGTGTATAATATTATGAGAACACATATTTACCTCACCTTACTGTTGATAACTCTCACTCAGGTATACGAGTTTCAGGAAGAACATATCTTGTTGCTCCATAAAAATAACCATGTGGGTAATTGTACTAGATGAAAATCTCTACTTGAGCAAAAATTTGTATGTGGGTATTTCCTGAAACAATGAAACTTTCAAAAACCATACTTTATTCATGCTGTTCTAGCTTGCATCTGTAAAGATCCTTTATGCTTTGATGTATTATGTTTATTCTGGCAACAAACTCTTCACATCCTACCTACTGGAAATTGTAGAATTTGTATTTTAAAATGACCACACTTCTGGGATAAAAAACACATGGGTAATTGTGAATTCCTATGCACGCTCCATTTAATTTCCAGTTCGTCTCCTCACATGTCAAGGCATAACCTCATAAATTTGCACTGTTCACTATCAATTGTAAAAGATAGAGCACTGCTGTTTCAAAACAAAAAATATGAAACAACATTATAAAGTGAACAGTCTTACAAACAACAAAATAGTATTTAAAATAATAGCTCAAAAACACGATAAATTGATAGTTTCAGCTAAAACAAGCTGTCCAATTAACATTCATTTGCAATTTTCACTTCTATATGTTGATTTGATTGTTATAAATGCATGGTAATTCAATCACTTGTTCAGTTGTAAAGCTCAGAAGAGCATGATGATTGCATCTTCCCTTCTCAGCCCTCTTGTAACATATAACGGTAGCATGCCGAGCTCTACCCTTGTGGGAGCCCATTTTTTCCCATATGCTTGGTCTTCAAAAGATAAACAGCTAGATGGATTTTCTTATACTTGCACAAGGAAACAAATAGTGTTAGCATAAAAATAATAATATATCATGATCGTGTTGATGTTTCTCCTTCAGCTCATGTCTCTACACTTTCCTTGATGTTTCAGTGCATGATTAGTAGCATACTACATTATCATTGGTGGTTTATATAGGTATATTCATAGTCAGAGCCTCTGACATCCCTCTCTTCCTTCCTATAGGTCAACGGAGCTCAAAGAAGACAAATGGTGCACCACTTCTACGTTGGTCATCAATCAATCGGGCAATGATGATTATGTTTGTACTTACATGATTTTTCCCTTTATGCATCTTCCATAGTGTAGTGCGCTATTTATGATGCACTGTGACAGTCACCTCCATAGATTGTGTGGATATTTGATTTCATTCTTTCTTCTTTTCATTTGGAAAAGAAAAAAATGCATTTCAATGCAAATTTGTATGAGCATTTGTATTCTCACAATCAAATGACTTATGTTGTAAATATGAACCATTTTATGAAATAAATGAAAGCATTTGAAAAGATTTATTGTTTAACGCTCAATCCTGTACTTCATTTGACTGTAAAGTATTGAATAGCAAGTTCTGAAACTCTGATTCCTCTTTTCAAAGCATAACTGCCACTTAATGAGCTAAAATGAAGTGCAACATCACTCAAACATATTCATAAATAACTGCATTTTTCCACTTCAAAATATAACAGTATTTAAATCAGCTCCACCATTTGAGTTGTAGTGAAAAATTGGTAACATGAACAATGAGCTTTTTGCTACCAAACTCTTGCCAATTTTTCATTTGCGGCATTTTAGTCACTTGCAAGCATTCTTCATCAATCCAACAAGTCATTTAGCCACTAGCATCTTACCACATTTTGCATCTTGCATCCATTCACCTCCATAGCCATCCAAGGAGCACAAAAACTCTCAAAGATCAAGGGCCAACCAAGGAAATCTTCAACACAAAAGGTATAACAATTTATCTTCTTATTTTTTTTATCTTTCTTGCATAGATATTCCTTTAGGCCAATCTTGAATAGTATTTCTTGTGTTTTTCTTTTTAATGTATTATTAGTAAGTTTTGCATCTTAGAATAGGGTAGAACATTCAAGAGATCACATTTCTAGCACGCCCAGTGGGACCCACAAATAGGTCTCTTTATTTCACGTTTGCTGTTGTTAAATTTGTTTGTAGGTCCAGGTTGCAGAGGGGAGGATTTTCCCTGTAGAGGGGCAGACTTGCCCTCCTGTGTGCTGCAGAGGGGCAGATTTTCCCTCTTGTTCCAACTTTTCTAACAATTTTTCTGTAGAGGGGCAGATTTGCCCTCTTGTTCCAAATTTTCTGACAGTTTTTCTACAGAGGGGAAGATTCGCCCTCCTGTTCCAACTTTAATGATAGTTTTTCTGTAGAGGGGTGGACTTTCCCTTCTGTTCCAACTTTTCTGACTGTTTTTCTATAGAGGGGTAGATTTTCCCTCCCGTTCCAACTTTTTTGATAATTTTTCTGCAGAGGGGTGGATTTTCCCTCCTATTCCAACTTTTCTGATAGTTTTTCTATAGAGGGGCGGATTTGGCCTCCTGTTCCAACTTTTCTGATAGTTTTTCTGCAAAGGGGCAGACTTGCCCTCCTGTTCCAACTTTTCTGACAATTTTTCTGCAGAGGGGTGGACTTGCCTTGCTATTTCATTGTTTCTGACAATTTTCTGCAGAAGGGTGGACCTACCTTGTTGTTTCAACATTCTTCACTGTAGAGGGGTGGATCTGCCTTGTTGTTTTAATATTTTTCACTACAGAGGGGCAGATTTTCCCTAAACAACACATTTTTGAAGGTAAAAACATGCATTTTAGTTTTGATTTTGGCTTAGTTTTTTGCAGTTTTGAAGTTCTAGCTCCCTAAATTTTCTTGTTTGTGGGTGTAGTTGGATTTCTTACTAATACTTTGCAGTATTTTGTGGTTATTCACAAGAGATGAAGGATAAAATAACTAACATTTGTTTGCAGGGCTGTTAATTTACGCAGATTTTAAGAGTCTTTTATTGTTGTTTTCATCTAGGCACATAGTTTAATTAGGAGGAAGTAATATTTACTGTGTGGTGTGCATTTTTTGTGTTACCCAAAGGGGGAGTTAGTTTGTTTTCACCTTCCCCTTGCACTTTGTGTAAACCTGGGGAGTAGTTGGAAATAATTAGTGCCTTCTTTTTAGAGGGACCTGCTTGGAAATTTCATCACCTCAAGGGACGATCCCAACCACGTGTACCAACGAGGTATAAAAATGGGGGAGAGCCAAAGCTATACCCCAATCCAGTCACGTCATGTCTAGTGAAGCGTCAAAGCTAAGGTGATACCTAGATAGACGTGAAGAGTTGGTTTGAGCCCTTCAGTATCTCGCTGGGGTTCCCGACTCATGCTTGTGACAGGCTAGTGTTCACGGTTTGTGCCTCATGTACCGAGAGTATATAGAGGACTCCTTAGAAACCTTGTGTATCCTAGATTAAGTCCTTTGTTGGCCATACCCCTTAACACTAATCATAGGATTGTGCTTGCTTAAAGTGTCTTTCTGTGAGAAACTAGTAAATCTTGATAAGTCAGCCTCATTGTGTCATTTCAAATCCTTGCCATAATCTTTCTCATCCAAATCAAGTTTCTGTTTCACTATAGAGGGGCAGACTTGCCCCATTGTTCCAACATTTTTCACTGCAAAGGGGTGGATTTTCCCCCCTGGTCCACTATTTTGACTATAGAAGGGCAGATACGCCCTCCTGAACAAACAATTTCACCCCGTTTGACCATTCCAAGCCTCCGTTTAACCACCCCAAGTCTTTGTTTGACCGTTTGATCATCCCAAACATTCATTTAATCTAATCCGAACATCCATTTGACCATTTCGAGCCTCCATTTAACCTTTCTAAATGCCCATTTATCATGCTCACATTGATCATTTTACAATTTGGAGTACCCATTCTACCATCTTACTGTGTGATTCAAAGAGTTTATTTTCTTCCAAAAGGATCACTTCAACAACACCCCCATCATATAAGGAACCTTTAGGACATCCTTAATTTGCATCCAAATTCCTTTAAAACCTTTGTTATTACTTGAATTGACCAAGGCATTAGGTTTGATCTTCATCTCATATAAATCATTATCTTCAACCTAATCAATCTACTTCTATCTTGAGGCAGATGCGTTGAAAGTCAACATCATTGGCCCAAATCAATCCCCTTTTATCTCAAGGCGGATTCAATGCTGTGATCATTGATTTAGCCAGTTTAATCTGATCAACCAACGTTTTAAGTCACTTAGGGTGATTTCTGAATTGGGTTTTAGGATCCCTTCCATCAACCAATCCTAATCCATCATCCAATCCAAAACAAACCTATCCAATTGATCCAAACAATCTATCCAAATTCGATATCATCTAATTAAAATCCCATCATCCAATAAAAATTATCTAATCAAATCCAATCCTTATCCAATCATCAAATCAATTGATACATCATCAATTGATCCATCATCGTATCAATCGATCCAATATCCAATCCAATCCTACAATTTTAATCCAATCTGAATCAATCAATCCAAATCATCACCTAGATCATCCTTTAGAAGTTGCATCTTAAAATCACTTAGTTGTTTTGCAAATTCATGCCCGTTCATATCGACTCACAAACAAAAAAGCAAATGAAAGACCAACAAACCCAGGGTTCCCAACCAACTATCCCTCAAGATCCCAATAAAACTCCAAGCAATCCACATGATCCCCACAATGGTGCCTCATCCCAATCAAACATTGAAATCCAATATATCACACCACCTAGTGATGAGAACATGGTCAATCAACCCGAAGTTACCGTCGATGAATATCTCAGTAATCTTGCCAATGTCCAAATGACGGATTGTCTCCTCAACGAACATGGGGATAAGATCCTTGCTACCTTACTCATGAAGGGAGTCAAACCACCATCAGACTTTGATGCCTCACCATATATCCTTCCAACATCTGCTGATCCACAAGCTTCACCAAATGTTCTAGGAAATTCCTATGTCCTCGAGAGTGCACCCATGGACAACTGGTACCACCCCGAATTTGGAAATGCCATCATCCATCAAGTCCAAGAATATCCTCATCTTTTGACCACAAAATATATTATTCCACCACCAGATCCTAATGATCCCCATGCCTATGGCATGCCATCATACATCCCATCTACTCCACCGCTTCCTCCCCCGCATCCTAATATTGGGGGCACACCTATACTTACCAATTTTCCACCTCCTGAATTTCAACAACCCTCAGTTAATCCTCACCAATCCACCACAATCCAAGCACCACCACAACATATTTCTACCACTATAGCCTCATCTCAACCCTCACATTCACAACTACCTCACAGCCACAACAACCACCACATAGCCCTTTTGTGGTCGCCCCCAACAACAACATATCACATCTTACCCACCTCACCAACAATAGCCACAACATCGACCTCCATAGCAGCATGTGCATATCCCTACACAAACACACAATAATCCACTTACCAAGTACCTCTATCATCCCTCTAGCACATACACTATTCCATCTCACCTCAATACAAATCCTCATCAAAATGCTCAAAACCAAACACTGACTCAATTACCACCTTGCACCAATCCTTCACAACCGCATAATCATCCAACAACCATCAAACCCATCCTCATATACGACACAACAACCCACCATTGTGCAAAAATACCAAGCTTATCCATCCTACCTTCAACAACAACAAACCTACCAACAGGGTGCACTTTCCATCCCTTATTACCAACAACCATCATCACATCAACAAAGAGGCCCTACCTCCATGTATTACCAAAATTCTACACAACAACAAGACCCCTCCCTCACTTCCTACTATCAACAACAATCACCTTACCAACAAGTGGCTCCCACTCATCATAATCAATCATCCAACTATCAATCCACTTATAATTAACAAACACACTCATATCCGACTCAACCCATCTATGATCTAACAACGGTAGGGCCATCCTCATCATATCCACAATACTATCCATATAAGTAGTCCACTCTGACTCCCACAACTCCCGTCAATAAGGACTTGGAAGAAGTAAAAGCAATATTAAAGGATCTACAAGCTGGAACGGGTAAACAGACATTCAAGTTTCAAGACATATGTCCTTATCCTTTTGTTCCCTCCATCTCCTTGGTTCCTTTTCCCAAGAATTTTGAGATATTGAAATTTGATAAATACAAAGGAACCAGGGACCCCAGAGCCCACCTTCAAGAATTTTATGCCCATTTCCAAGAGGTCATGCATAATGACAATTATCTTATCCGACTCTTCCCTAAAAGTCTACAAGGAGTTTCCCTTAACTGGTTTATGGGCCTTGAAAAAGGATCTATCAAAACCTTTGCACAATTATTCGAAAAATTTGTCTCCCACTTCTCTTTTAATCTAGAGAAGGATATTGACACACTTGATCTCCTGAAAGAAAAACAACGTGATGGGGAGACCTTTGCAAGCTACTTGCAAAGATGGCATGCCTTGGCCAACATGATGAAATTCCCACCATCGGAAAAAGACATGGTCACGTTATTTATCGAAAATTCCCACCTAGACATGGCTCATAACTTCCAACTCCATTGTATCACCACCTTTGCAACACTTGTGGAGAAGGGTCTCATCTTGGAACGAGCCCTTGTTGCAAAAGGGCAAGTCAATTTCTTTAATTCTGATAAAGAGAAGTCCTTTGGGGAAAAACCTTGTTATTGGAATAGAAATAAAAATGCTATCAATGATGGTGTCACTAACACCAAACATGTTCAGGTGGCCACCACCACACAAAAATACCCTCCTCAGCAACAATCATCAGTCTAGAACACCATATCTGTCCCCCAAGGGGCACCGCGACAACAATCCAACCAAAATAACCAAGGGGTGAATAAACGATAGTTCACTCAGTTGGGAGAACCCCTTAGCATGGTGTTTAACAAGCTTCTTCAAGATAATTATCCCATAATGTATCCTATCACCAAACCTCTTGATACATCTAAACCCAAACCTGCTTGGTTTAAAGACAACGAATATTGTGAATTTCACAAGATTAAAGGACATACCTTAGATAAATGTCAAGGACTAAAAACTTACATTCAAGGCCTCATCGATCGAGGTGAAATCCATGTAGATGCTAACAAATCATCTTTGTTTAATGCTCAACTCCAGATATATCAAAAAACTTTTCCTAACCACAATAAGGGTCCTAGTACTTCCAACTCTAATCTTGGATCTAACAAAAATAACAATCAAGGTAACAACACCAATAACATCAGCTATAAAAATGTACCATGTAATTACCAAGGTGTGGTCTCATATTTAGAACAAGTGGAGCCTCGTGTATCCATGATACATGTCAAAGGAAAAGATCCACAATGTGTTGTTACCATTGGGCGAACCTGCATCATAGTCCCAGCAAATCCTCCATCTACCCAATGGCCATCTGTCAGTTCACAATATAATATCCTTGACCACCTAGGAAAAATTGCAGCCCAAATATCCATCCTGGTTCTCTTCAGGATCAAATGGAAGCTGAAATCAACCAATGGGTTTATCGAGAGCAACTTGAGCCACCACGTCCCCTTATTGAATACTTCCAAGAAGTTTATCCACGTGCCTCAAAGTCTATTGAAAAGTGTAATTACCAAGGTGGAGGCCTTGGTGTGGAAGAACAAGGAAAATGCTAGCCCATTGAAGCAACTGACATCCGGCCAAGAAATTTGGGCTTGGGTTATGATACTAAACAAAAGGGTCCTACGACATCCTCTAGCACTTCTAGCAATGTTAGTGTTGACGATGGTTCCTTTGAAGACATACCAGAAGAAGAGTCCATCATACACGCGTACGATGATTTGAATCACGCTGATCTCCCTGCCATGTTTGAATGCTTGTCTGTTTGCACCATAACCTTATCCCTCAAACATCCTGAACTTATAGATCATGACCTACAAGGTAGTGCACCTATCGACACATTTCCCTCAGAGGATACCTATGTACATCTCATGGGATTGGGGGAAGATGAATTCCCTAATTGCAAAAGAAAAAAGAAACAAAAACAAAATAGGTCATCAAGTGAAAACCTCATTGAGGTGCTTTTTGACTGGGAAAAAGTAAAAACAACAGGTGTATCTAATAGTGAAAACCTCAATATGACACTAGAAGATGGGGACGTTCATCTTCCCCTTGTGGGAACACAAATGCCTGAGCAATCTTCTCTTCTCATTGAAGAGATGCAGGAGGTAAATTTGGGGATAGAAGAAAATTCAAGGATTACTTATGTAGCCAAATATTTATCAGAAGAGTATTTCACTATTGTCCAAATTCTCAGAGAAGGGGTTATCAATTTTGCATGGGCTTATTCAGATATGCCTAGCCTAGATCCTGATCTTGTTGTACACCATTTGGATGTTCGTCCAGATGCCAAACCTGTCAAGCAAAAGCTCTGAAAGATGCACCCACAGGTAGCACTATTAGTTAAAAAAGAATTGGAGAAATTACTAGATGCTGGCTTTATCAGACCCATTGATAATTCTGATTGGATTTCCAATATAGTACCTATTGCTAAACCTAATGGAGACATCAGGATTTGCACAGATTTTAGAGATCTCAACAAAGCCTATCCAAAAGATGACTTCCCATTGCCTAACATTGACATGTTGGTCAACATTACTATAGGACATGAGATGTTATCCCTTATGGATAGCTTCTCTAGCTACAATTAGATCTGAATTGCCCCTGAAGATCAACACAAAACCGCTTTTACAACACCTTGGGGTACCTTTTGTTACAATGTCATGCTCTTTGGCCTCAAAAATGCGAGGGCAACATATCAACAAGAAATGACTGTTATATTCCATGACCTCATCCACATTATCATGGAAGATTATGTTGATGACTTGTTGGGAAAATTCAGAACTAGATAAGAGCACCCTGCCATCCTAAAAAAGATCTTCGAGTGCTTGGAGCATACAAGCTAAGATTGAATCCGAAAAAGTGTGTGTTTGGTGTCACATGAGGGAAATTGTTGGGCTTCATAGTCTCCTGGAGGGGCATCGAGGTTGACCTTGCTAAAGTAAAAGCTATCATGGATATGCCTCCACCTAGAAACCTGAAACAGTTCAAGGAGCCTTCAAGGAAAGCTACAATCCATCCATCGGTTTATAGCCCATCTTGTAGATAAATGTAAGTCATTCACCCACCTTCTAAATAAAGAAACCACCTTCAAATGGAATCAACAGTGTCAGTTAAGTTTTGATATGATTAAAGCATACTTGGCCCACCCACCAATCTTGATGCCGCCTATCCCAGGAAAACCCCTCCTGCTATACATCTCTGCCACTTCAATTGCACTAGGGGCATTGTTGGCACAACATGATGAATCCTCAAAAGAGTGAGAAATCTATTACATTAGCCGAACACTGGTCAGTTATGAACTTAATTATTCACCAATGGAGAAAGAATGCCTCACTGTGGTCTTTAGTACACAAAAATTACGTCATTATATGCTCAACCATCTAGTAAAGTTGATATCAAAAGTTGACCCCCTCAAGTACCTGTTATCTAAGACAACCCTAACTGGCCGAATGGCTAAATGGATCATGCTTCTAAGTGAGTTTGATATAGAATATGTGGACAAAAAAGCAATCAAAGGACAGGTAATAGAAGATCAGTTGGCAGATGCTCCATTAGTAGATGCCTATCCCATAGAAGCCCAATTTCTAGATGAAGGAGTCTTTTCCATATCAAAAGCTACCACATGGACACTATACTTTGATGGATCACACACTAATAATGGATCGGGGGCAGGAGTCTTGCTTATCACCCCCAAGGCGATTACATACCAAAATCACTCAAATTGGCTTTTCCCTGCACCAACAAAATTGCCGAATATGAAGCCCTTCTCACAGGCCTTAGAATCACAGTTCAATGGCACATCACTCATCTGCAAGTTTTTGGTGACTCCCAGTTAGTTATAAAACAGGTCAATGATGAGTTTCTAAAAAAAGATGACAAGTTGTTGCCTTACAAATGCATGGTGGATGAATTCAAAAATAATTTTGCCTTCATCCAATTTGAGTAGATCCCAAGACTCTAGAATAAGGCAACAAACGCTATGGCTACCATTGGTTCTCTCCTTGACATGCCAAAAGATCGCAGAGATTGTCAGTTCCTAGTTAAACAAATCCTAATCCCAACATATGATATCCTTGAAAGTGACATGGTGTGTGATATTGTAGGTCTTGAATCCCCTTGGTATCATGTTATTTACACCTATATTCATGACAACACCCTCCCATCTGATCTCACAAGAAACCAACATAAATCATTTATCCAACACACTACCCGCTGCACCATCATCAGTGATACACTTTATCGACATGGGTATGATGGAACTCTCCTCCATTGTTTAGATGAAATCGAAGCCCACATGACATTAATAGAAGTGCATAGCAGTATTTGTGGGGCCCATTCTAATGGTATGACCTTAGTCAAATAGATTCTAAGAGTAGAGTATTACTGGCCTAAAATGAAACATGATGCTTGTGACTATGTCAAAAAAGTGTCTTCCATGTCAACAACATGCAGATTTGATTCACGCTCCGGCACAAGAGTTACAACCTATCACGACACCTTGGCCGTTCTCACAATGGGGTTTCGACTTGGTTGGCAAGATCTACCCTCCATCCTCTGATGGTCACACTTTTATCATCACAACCATTGAATACTTCACCAAGTGGGTGGAAGCCATACCACTCACTTAAATCATTGATGTTCAGATCTCTAAATTCATCCTCGACCATATCCTCTATAGGTATGGTATCCCCTCTTCCATCATCACTGATAACTGAAAGCCATTCAAGAATAGGTGCATGAAGTCCCTCTATGAAAAATATCATATCCAACATCGTTGGTCCAACCCCTATTACCCCCAGGGTAATAGACAAGCAGAGGCGACAAAAAAAACACTAATCAAAATCATTAATAAGATGGTCAATAGCACAAGCAAGAATTGTCACCTCCATATCCATCCTACTCTTTGGGCCTACCGTACATCCATCTGCACCCCCACTGGCGCTACTCCATACTCTCTTGTCTATGGCGCTAAAGCCATATTTCCAATCAAAGTTGAAATCCCTTCACTCCGAATATCACTCAAGAATCTCATCACTGACGAAGACACCCGAGTGGCGCAACTGGCACAATTGGAATTGCTGGATGAAAAATGCGTCAAGGCTTATAACCATCTACAAGCCTATCATCACCGAATCAAAAGGAGCTACAATAAGAAAGTCCACCCTCGCCAATTCAATGTTGGTGATTTGGTCCTTAAAGAGAATCAACAAAATAAACAAGATCGAGAGAAAAAAGGGTAAGTTTGAAGCTAATTGGTTGGGCCCTTATGTCATCACCACAAAGTATGGTTCTGGCGCATACAGGATATCTACCCCTAAAGGAGAGCCCTTGGAAGAACCCATCAACATCATGCATTTGAATAAATTCTATACTTAGGTTAGCTGGGGTATCCTTCTTGGTAAAATCTCAAAAAATACAAAATAGTCAAAAAAGTCAGAAAAATACCAAAAAAAAGAAGAAAAATCCAAAAATAGTAAAGAGAAATAATTCATCCTATGGTGAAAACCACCCCTCTGTGGCACCTTGGATATGTACGATTGGTGAAAACCTAGCAATAGGAACCTCGAGTCCTGGTTACTTTATGGCTTATCCATCGGCTCCTCAATCCCCATATCCTCCCATCCGCTTGCATCACCTCGTCGCTTAGTATATTTCTAGTTGAGCATTGGATGACTGTCATTTTCTATCTGACATCCTGAGCTTGTTATCCTAATCTGAGCTTGTGTCATCTCATTGTTGTGGTTGTCTCTATCTAGGTTCACTCATCATGTCCGTCTCCATCTGGGTCTCATCATGTCTTTTCTTGAACTACGACGCCTCTGCGCTTGCACGTAGGCAAGGCTAATCTTTTGATCATCCGCCAAGGCATTTTGTCCTTCATCTTCCATCCTCATGGTCCACTTTTTTGATCTTGTCCATCCTTGGTCTTTCATCCTTTTTGAACTACGTTGCCCCTATGCTTTCACATAGGAAAGGTTGACCTTTTGATCTACCCCCGGGGCTTATGTTTGTCTTGGTCATCCATCAATTTCCATTAGTCCACTTTCCACTCTTTTACCATGTTATTTTATTGAACTACGAGGGCTCTGCACTTTCATGTAGGCAAGGCTGATCTTAGATCAACCCCCGAGCCCCTAGTTCTTTAGGTTGTGTCTTGTCCTCTTGTTGTCTTGTTGTCAAGTATGTCCCTATCATCGCTGGTTCTTCACAAACAAGATCTTCTCGTGTCAAGAAATCTACCAAATGGCAATTGTCCAACATCATCTAGGTCACTTTAGTTTAGTATCCATCATCAGTCTTAACAGGATGTATCCTTCCTAATAGACCACATCAACCCCATCCATCCTTGGGATCTTATGGAAAAGGACGCTTGCAATTGATCGTGATCTTTTGATACTTTTGGATTTTGTTTATTATTTGAGCTCTCTCTCTTAACTATTCAAGATCGCCATGATCTATCATATTATGGTGTGTTTTTCCTAGTCAACATAGGGGCATCTCTTGATTGTTTTATTGTTGCTGTCTATTGCAATGCTCCACGTAGTACCCACTAGGATTCCTCCTGAATCCTTCATTATGTGGAGGCATCCCTTTGTGCTTGTGGTTATTCCAATACCTGGCCCAACCAAAGTCATCGCGATTTTGGGGTATTGGGATAGCCTTCTTGTTTGTTGTGTTTATTTTATGCATTAGACACTAATCCATCTTGGTTTACATACCCTGATGCTCGATGTCTTATGCTATAGAAAAAATCAGTGCTCTAAAGGATGGAAAATTGCATTTATGTTGTATTTCATCTCATTGCATATCCCCCCTTCATCCATCCTCGCTCCTACATCTATGACTCTTGATTTTGGTTGTGCAAACTTTCATTCCTTCTTACTATCTTTTCTTCTCAGGATCCTTATGGTTCTTGATAGGTGTCGTGCCCCACACACCATACACCTATCATCTACCCATTACATAAATTCATTTAGGTTCATATTACATCAATTCATTTAGGTTCATTCATCCATATTACATCAATTCATTTAGGTTCATTCATCCATATTACATCAATCCATTTAGGTTCTTATTACATCAATTCATTTAGGTTCATATTGCATTAGTTCATTTAGGTTCATTTATCCATATTACATCAATTCATTTAGGTTCATATTGCATCAGTTCATTTAGGTTCATTCATCCATACATTTCCATATATTTTCATACTCACATATGCATCACCATTTGCAAATACATTGTTAGGCCCATATTAATTACATTATATACATAATTGCATTACCATTCATACATGATCAACATCATCAATAATCACATCATCCATACACACATAACTAAATCATTAACATCATGCATAGTCACAACATCCATATCAACACAACTCATCATAGACATGTGCATAACATACATCATCTATCATACAAATATCAATATATCACCATGTGCATACAATAAATCATCCATCATAAAAATGTTTGAAAAAATTTCAATGGGGACCATCACATATCATCATCAAAATAATACAATGTTCATCTCATATCCAAACTATAGTCACATACATACCATCCTCAAATAAGGTGCATAATCTAAGCATATGTGCTACATCTCCATCCGGTACTTTTCAAAGCACCTGTATCCTATCACCTATCCTCTACTTGCTCTGTCCTACCCATGTTTGACCTCTGAGGAGATTTAGGCACCGGTCCCTTGTATGTCAGAGTCCCTTGCGACTCGCGAGCAGGAGTCCCCTGATAACCACCAAACCGAGAAGGACTCGGCTGAAAATCACTATACCCTCTAGTCTATGTCCCTAAAGACGATGGTATTGACATCTCTGGTACCTGCCTAACATACTGTGTTGTACATTGCATCAGATTTGGCACTGCTTGCTCATATGCACATCTCCAATAGCCCACCTCCTACATATACTCATCCCTCTGTCCAGCCTAGAACCTAGTGGCATTCCGCTCATACCTATATCTATCCCACTCTCTGCTAATGGCTCGCTGCTCCTACTCCCATGCCTCATGTGCCGTTGTCAGTAGTTGTACCTGCTCTATGGTCCTCTCCCTCTTTGTCTAAATAATCTGTAGCTCTACTTGCAAAACTTGTATGGCTAACTTTGTATCATCACCCTGCACTCTCTGTGACTATCTTTGTGCTATATCCCTCTCTGCACTCTCTTCTCGAGCCACTGCTACGTCTCTCTAAAACTGTAGGATTTGGACCTGCCTCAGTGCACCATCTCTCTCCCCTTGTATCGCCTGCACCTATCTCTGTGTCTCATCTCTCTCCCTTTGTACCACCTACACCTGTCCCTGTGTACTATCTCTCTCCTCTTGGAGGGCCTGTACACCTCCATACGTTGTATCCCTCTCTCTCCGGACTGTCTCTAGCTCGACCTCTGCTGCCTCAGACCTCACTCTCATCTCCTCTAAGGATACCTCTATAGTAGATACCCTCTCTTAAAGATCTGTCCTCTCCCCCAATAGTCCTACCATCTGTACTCTCAGTGTCTCCATCTCCCTTTCAGCTCACTGAAAACACTCCACTGAGACATGCTCTCCTCCTCCTATCGGGTCTGGCTGACCCCACATCTATGCGACTATCATTGTTGCCTCTAACCTATCCTAATCCCAAGTCACCTGAGCCATCTCACCCCATACTCTCTCCATCTCTGTTCGCATCTCCTCCCTCCCTCTCTCAACATCTCATACATCTGGCATCAACCGACACACAACAATATCAAACTCTATCTGCTTTGTCTCTAGCACCCTCTGCACCTCTGCCTCTGCACTCTTCAACTTCTCCTCCAACACCTGTAGCCTTACCTGGGCCCATCTTAGTAAAATCACTAGATCCTCAACTGGAGCCGCCGGTACTACAACTAATGGCTCCACCACCTGCACATCCACATCCATCGCATCACCCTCTACCTCCTTCTGAACTTGCTCCAACTGGATCGTCACCCAAATCGTCCTCAGTTGTCCTCTCCTCCCCACCCTCATCAGTCTCCTCGGCTGTCCTCCAGTCCCACCCTCCCCCTCTGACTCCTGCTCCACCCAGATCTCTAGTTGGATCCTCCTCTATCGTCTGCTCTCTATCATCCTCTCTAGATGTCCTCTAGCATCTCTCTCCCCCTATTCTCTCTCCTGCTGATCTATGCCCCTCACCTCCTCATGCTTGGCTCTCACCTAAACTCACCTTTGCCGTACTCTACCACCAATACCTATCTATCCAACAACCCTCCCCTCCACCACCCCTAGCATCTCCACCTTTGACTCACCCCTTGGCCTCCCCACATCTCCCTCTGGCCCTCACATATCCTCCGGTTGCACGGCCTCTATCTCTGACCTTCTCCCACCATCTGACCATCTAGCCTCCATCTCCCCCCACATACCTCATCTCTCTAGCCCTCCTTCGTTGTCACCTCTGCCTCCTCCTCCTCCTCTCTGGCTGTCCTCCAGCCTCGTTTGTATCCTCTCTGCACTCTACTATCCCACTCCCTCCTGTCTCCCCTCCTTCCCACCTTCCTCTTCCAACTGAGGCTTGTCATCTGACCCCCACCTAGTGGCTCCCACAATAGGCTCTTCCAGTGTAATCTTCTCCCATTGGTGGTTGAGAAACCACTGAGCATACCGATTTGTCACTCCTGCATCCTTGGATCCCATTGCCGTCCTTGGATAGAGCACCCCACCTACTAGTTCCCACACCTCCCTAGCTACCCTTGCTGACAACATCACGCCTCTTTGGTGAGCCGACAAAACATAGTCGACACTATTGGAATATCTTGAATCTGCCCAAACTACCTCTCCACTCTGTCTGGTCTATGCACTTCCACTATGTGTGGATGACTCCCAATCAAGAGAATCTACATCTAAAGAGACCCTGATGTCTCTCCTCCTCTTCCCTCCATCCCCTAAACCGTGGATACATATATGGCTGCCATACTATGTTCTCTTGTATCTCATCAAATTCTCTCCTCCAATCGCCTGGCTCTCCTTGCATCTCATACCATAGGACACAACCCTTGGCCCCCCCCTGTACCCCCATGCCACTGGCTCCCTCTCATCCAACTCTCCTCTCCTCACCACTATAGGCCTTGTCACCATAATATGCTCCCAACCCCACACCTGTAATAATGTCATATGCGTCACACTCCGCACCCGTCGGTAGCAAATCACATGCATATCTCGATATAACTATGCTAATACATAGTACCCCCATGAGAACTACCCCTCCCACCACTTGATAATATGTTGAGTCACCTCCATATACCATAGAATACAAAACCGCCTACTCTGATCTTGCAACAATATCCCACTAATCAAACAACACAAATATAATGGTAACGCTGGCAACCCCAATGCCAAACATCTGTCTATGTCTAATTGCCCCTTCTGAATGGTAAAATCATCCCATCCAAATAACACCAAGATGGCCTGGTCCAACTCCGCCCCTCTCGATGTCACCTCACTCACTAACCGCCCTACTATGGGCAGCCTCAGAATTTTCCATACATCCTCTAGTGTCACTGTCATCTCCCTTGTCGGAAGATGGAAGGTCGATGTAGCCAAACTCCACCTCTCTATCAATGCTGTCAACATCGCCGAAAAATGTACCAAGTACAATAATCCCACATGCTCCGATGCTACATGATCCACACCTGTCATGGCCTCTATGGTTACTACCAGTGCCTCCAGCCTTCGCTCATGTGTTCGCAACCGATCAAACCTCTGCATTCATCATAACACTCACCTTGTTAATCTCTTTTTTGGACCCGAGACTTTCTCTTTCTTTCTTTTTTTTCTCTCTTCTTTCTCTCTCTGCATTCCCTTCCTGCCTCCCTCACACCACCCCCATTCAGAATGGATCTACCACGGCCGCGGGGCGGACCCATCCTTGGTCGTGGGGCAGACCCACCCTTGGCCACGGGATGGACACGCCCTGTGCCGGGATGGACCCGCCCAACGCCGAGGCAGAAATGCCCATGACTGAGCGGTGGCACCCCATGCCGAGGGGTGGATCTACCCTCGACCTGACAACGGGGATGCCTTTGTGTGTGTAGGGGAAAACACACCCCCAATGGCGGGGTTGTCCGCTCTGCTTCGGGGTGGACTTGCCCCTCGCTAGGGCAGATCTTCCTGGTGCTGGGGCAGACCCGCCCTGCGCCGGGGTGGATCTGCCCGACACTGGGGCGGACCCACCCAACATGGGGTGGATTCGCCCTATGTCGGGGCAGACCCACCCTCCTGCAGTGGGGCAGATTCGCCCCTCTGCGGGTCTCCTTCGTGAATTTTCTCTCCCCCTGATTTTTCAACCATCTTTTTCCTATTTCTCTCACCTACCCACTTCTCTTCTGTAACCCGCCCACCAAACCCATTTTTTACATTTTCTAACAAACCTTTAAAATTCATTTAAATTACTCAAATAATTCATAGAGGGTTTTGTTGCTAACTTGGCATGGCACAACCCGATGACTGTAGAATCACTGAACCTCCTCTGCCCAGTGGATAATCTCGGAGTTGTTATCTTGTGACATCCTCACTCTTCGTCTGCTTCCTCTCCTCTCCTCTTCTCTCCACTACTATAGTGAAAATGAGGTGAGGTAATTTCTAAAATTACCTTATATTATTTTTCCCTCCCTTTTTAAGGGGTATTTTTTACCTCTTATTTACCTTTTTTTTTTCCTCCAACTAATTCCTTCCCTTCCCAGGGCCGCCATTTGCAAACTGTTTGTCTGTTTGATTTCGTTCAAAAGGAAAACTTGCCTAATTTTTTGCACTCTTTTCAACCATACCATCTCTTTCTTGCTATCGAGAAGTCACTTGAGACCCCTCTTTTTTCCCCGCCGCTTCCTCGAGGGGGCATACCCTTCCCATTTATCTATTTTCCCTGCCATAGTCATTCCTTTGTAGGATCGAGGCATCTTCATCCATTCCCTGCTAATTGGGCAACTCAGGTCCTCCTCCCCATGCCGGGGCATCATTTTCTAGTTACTTCCTCTATAGAGTCATCTGCATTTTCTTTTCTTCGAAACACGGTTATTCTAAGAGTACTTCGAAGAGGGAAAAAATTTAGACATAAATTTGACCACTTCCACATGGTCACAATCGTCTACTCTATTCATCTATTTCATTAATAGTGATTAAATAATTTATTTAGTCATTATTTCATTTTCTGCCCAAGGTTCCTAAAGTATGTAATTGAATAATTAAATACTTTACCTTACACCTTTTCTTCTCTAAATTAAATAAATAGGACAATTTATTTAATTTAGTCATTTGACCTTTTTGATTAAAATCAATTTTTAATTCCTCATTTTCTCTCTCCTTGTCACATTCTCCATAATCCTCTTTTAATCAGGATTAAATTAATTAATCCATGATTAGGATGTGCACCACTTAATCAAGATTAGTGCCACATCCTCCATAATCTCCCACTTGCTTCTAATCTCTCATTAATTATCTTAATCTAGTGTTTACACAACCTTAATCAAGGTCATTAGCCACATTTAGCATACCTTTTTTAGTCAACCTTTCCACTTGCCTTTCTTGGCCTTGACTCCCTTTCCCATGTGAATTTTTAATTCACATTTATTCATCCTAGGCTC
>CM021109.1:135793416-135912650 GCA_007115665.2 Sequoiadendron giganteum
TCCATTCCCTGCTAATTGGGCAACTCAGGTCCTCCTCCCCATGCCGGGGCATCATTTTCTAGTTACTTCCTCTATAGAGTCATCTGCATTTTCTTTTCTTCGAAACACGGTTATTCTAAGAGTACTTCGAAGAGGGAAAAAATTTAGACATAAATTTGACCACTTCCACATGGTCACAATCGTCTACTCTATTCATCTATTTCATTAATAGTGATTAAATAATTTATTTAGTCATTATTTCATTTTCTGCCCAAGGTTCCTAAAGTATGTAATTGAATAATTAAATACTTTACCTTACACCTTTTCTTCTCTAAATTAAATAAATAGGACAATTTATTTAATTTAGTCATTTGACCTTTTTGATTGAAATCAATTTTTAATTCCTTATTTTCTTTCTCCTTGTCACATTCTCCATAATCCTCTTTTAATCAGGATTAAATTAATTAATCCATGATTAGGATGTGCACCACTTAATCAAGATTAGTGTCACATCCTCCATAATCTCCCACTTGCCTCTAATCTCTCATTAATTATCCTAATCTTGTGTTTGCACAACCTTAATCAAGGTTATTAGCCACATTTAGCATACCTTTTTTTAGTCAATCTTTCCACTTGCCTTTCTTGGCCTTGACTCTCTTTTCCATGTGAATTTTTATTTCACATTTATTCATCCTAGGCTCCTCTCTTCCCCATGTGAATTTTTAATTCACATTTTATCCTTCCAAGGTTTACCCTATCCCCATGCAAGTTCTAGAAAACTTGACTTGTCAATTTACATGTGCCAAGGACTTCTAGAACTTTTGACTTGTCACATCACTCACATGTGGAAAATCCCCATCTTTTTGGAAACCCTCTCTTATCCATTTGACTCTCTCAAGCATGTGAATTTTTAATTCACATTTATTTCTCCAACCGCCTTGCCATTTCCCATGGAGATTTTTGAGAAATTCTAAAATTTCTCAAGTGTCTTTTTCACTCTCATTTGGGGACAAAAAGTTCCTTTTTGAGGAAATCTTCTCATCCCCTAAGGTACCTACAAGGTACTTGTCCTTCCTCCACATCATCTCACCCTAAGCCATCTCACATTCCACATGTCAAGATATTAGGGCTTGTGAGTCCTCAACTCACCATAGCCCTCCATCTTGGCTTTGTTGGCTAAATCTCAACTACTGAATTCTCTAGACAATTCAAATTGTTCTATAAATACCCTCTTTTCTCTCATTTGAACAATGAGATTTTTGCTACCAAACTCTTGCCAATTTTTCATTTGCAGCATTTTAGTCACTTGTAGTCATTCTTCAACAATCCACCAAGTCATTTAGCCACTAGCATCTTACCACATTTTTCGTCTTGCATCCAATCACCTCCATAGCCATCCAAGGAGCACACAAACTCTCAAAGATCAAGGGCCAACCAAAGAAATCTGCAACACAAAAGGTATAACAATTTATCTTCTTGTTTTGTTTATCTTTCTTGCATAGATATTCCTTTGAATAGTATTTCTTGTGTTTTTCTTTTTAATACATTATTAGTTAGTTTTGCATCTTAGAATAGGGTAGAACATTTAAGATATCACATAAACATTGGAAGGAATGATTAATTGGAAGCTAATAATCAATTACCAAACACGTGGTTACCTCATCATTGTCCTAAAATGAGGGGATCTCCTCTATACAACCTTTCTAAAAAGGTTATATAGAGGTGAATCTTACTTGCACATCTGTCAAAAGTGACCATCCCGAAGGAGATGCACCACTACACACCTTTTCAGGTCTGTTAGCCACCTCAACAACATTTGTCATTGTATTAAGCACTTTCCCTTTTAAAGTACACATTCGTGGTTGGCTATAATATTTAAAAAGTTGCAAGTGTTACAGACAGTTAAAGTTCCAAAATTTATTGCACTGTCTGCTGTAAGCAAGCATATATTTTTTTAATCATAATTTTTTTTTTGAAGGTGGAATTCATTACATTCTTGGTGCGTAGGAAACAAAAAAATTTCACAAGGAAATAACTGACAAGGGACAGTGTGTTTTCCAACACTGCAAATAATGAGCATTTTTTTGTTGCAATCGGATGAAGATAGTGAAATACCATTTTTACTATTACAAATAACATTTAATACCATTATTCATTTGAAAGTATCCATGATGAGAAATATAGTTTCCCACATATATACATACACAACATTTATTTCTATACTCTATTGAATACCATTGACTGTACTATATTAAAAAAAATTGAGCTCAAACAATTTAAATGTCAACCCTTTTCTTCATTTATAAGAAAGCTACCATAAACAATAAGACTTCAGGTGGAATTTCCTACCGGTATATTTCATATTAACATAAATAGAATGCACATAATATACACACAACCAAACGATGCATCTGTGGTTTTTGTAATATGTAAAAAAGTTGCAAGTGCTACAGATAGTTAAAGTTCCAAATTTTTTTGCACCATTTGTTGTAAGCAAGCACATATTTTTTCAATCATAAGAGGAATTTGAAACACAATTTTTGGTCTACCTAAGACTTGTTTTAAATTTTAAATGTGTCTTTCATTACATTCTTTCTATTTAAATAAAATAAACTTTTGAATACATTCAAACTATCAATATAATTGCTGATGGGGGATACATAAAAGTATCCAAAATCACCTAAGTTGTGACCAACTAATTGGGTTCTTACTGTGTAAGTAACCAAAATGTTTTCATTACATTCATACTGTCTATGTGTAGTTGTAGGTTTGAAAACACTAGGTGTTATGAAACCTGCAACCCAAATATTGTTTTAAAACCCTTTACAAGTAACAACCCAATTGGTTACTCACCCCTCAGGTGAATTTGGATAGTCTTATATATCCTTGACCTGCAACTCTAGCCGTGCTCTCAAACCTTCAGCTTTCAACGTGCAAAATGAAAGAACCCACAACATAAAGTTTTTTCCAATAACAATACTTGTCACATCAACCTTCTCACTTGCGGTGCATGGATAAATTCTTGCACAAAGAAAAAATCACTGACATAATTCAAAGCAATGGGAAAAATGAGGGATTTGATTTTGCAACCAATGTGTAGAGGGTTTTACAACATTGTGTGGGTTGGAGGTTTCATAAATCATGCACACACTTCCCACTATGTTTTCCAACCTACAATCATACAGAGTGTTAATGTTTGTTGGAAAAAATTGGGTGTTTATAAAATGGTTCCTTCCATTACATTCCTACCGTCTAATTAAAACAAAATTTTTGAAGACATTCATACTATTTTGTAAAATTCTAGGTTGCAAAGCACTGGTTTTATGAAATATGTGACCCACATAATGTTTTAAAATATTTGTCGTGACGTTTCCTCCTATCTACTAGTTTCATCACTTTTATCATTTGTCTTGGCAGGGCCTGCACTATGCTGTCCCATCACGTTATGTACATTTTTATGTGTTTTTGTATGTACATAGGTGTATTTTTCAGGAGATTAGTTGCGTGATGAAGAAGCTAATATCCCAAAAAATACACCATTGGACAAAACACACCGCTACATCATCCCATCATGTTATGTATGTTTCTATGTATGTTTTTATGCATTCTTGTATGTACATAGCTAAATTTTATTGGGAGATTAGGTGCGTCCATAGAGGGTTTTACAACATTGTGCGAGTTGGAGGCTTCATAAATCATGCACTTACCTCCCACTATTTTTTCCAACCTCCAATCATATAGACTATTAATGGTTTTTGGAAAAAATGGGTGTTTAGAAAATGGTGCCTTTCATTGCATTCCTATATGGTCTAAATAACAAAATATTTTCAAGACATTCATACTATTGTGTAAAATTCCAGGTTGCAAAACATCGGTATTTTAAAATTTGTAACCCACACAATGTTTAAAACCATTTAGAAGTAACAACCCAATCGGTTACAAACCCCTCACCTTAATTTTATTAGTTTTTCATCTCCTCCACCTGCAATTCTGCCCCTTGCTCTTCAATGTTTCATTTTCAGCCCACAGAATGAGAAAACCCACAACACAAAGTGTTTTCAGATAACAATACTTGATACAATTTAAAACACATGTCTTAATCACATTAGCTTCCCTTACCACCCGTGGTGAATGGATAGCTTCTCGGACAAGGCAAAAAATGGTGTTACTTGAAGCAACCGAAAAACTGACCAGACGAAATTGTTAGGGGAGAAGCTAATCTTCCGACGAAAACCACCTATGTATGTAAAATTATAGCATAAAACCCCATATCCCATCCCACATGCTAGATAAAATGCATTGATGGAAAGAATCGATGGGAAAATTGACTTGACATTTGCATTGTGTTTATTCAAATTTTGCATTGTGTTTATTGAACAACAATTCCAATAAAAAACATTTGGGAAGCCTAATTGCCATTTGTGTGTTATTATGGTCTCATCTTCACATTTTTTATGGTATATTATATTGAGTAAAAGCAATTTAAATAAAAATGTTTCTTAATCACAACCTTATGAAACCCAACTATGCAAAGATGCTTTACAACTGAACAAAGGTACATAATTTAAATGGAGAAATATTGTTAATGTAAAATGATATGTACATTATGTTCTTTTGAAAATATATATGATCTAATTACCAAGGATCCAAAGGTTCCTATTCTATTTTGGGAGATAAATCATATGGATGTAGTGTTGGAGAAATCATCCTAAAATTAACACAAATCAATTATGAGGAGAATAATTAAAAGGATGCTTTGATAATTTCCCATGTGACACTCACACTTCAAGGAAACATCCTTCATGTAAATTTTTGGGATATAATAGGCACACAATAATGTAACATTTATTTATTTAAATTAAACTGGAAATTGTTTTCATTCGCCACAGTAAGAATCACATCTATAAATAAATCATAACTTCTAAATGTAAAATAAATTTTGGAAATTTAACTAACCAGTACGTGCTTGCAATTCAAGCTATGACAACTAGAATCACCTATATTTAGTGCAGAAGCTTCATGTCTCCTAAAGCATCCTTCTCATTCCACCTACCCTTTTTTTATTCAATTTTGTTTCCTCAAATATATCAACCACTTGGAAGGAAGACAAGTGTTAGCAATATATTAAATTAGCTAATTAAAGACAAAGAATTCATTTTATTCCAAATTTCACCAATATAGGATTATATTTTGCAGTGACTGAAAAATGCTAGCTTGAATAGAAAATAAACAAACATATTAAACTGTACAATGGGAATTTAATTTCCAATTTAACCTATTGCTAACACTAGTAATATATATCAACAACTATATCTTCCATTTTTCAGGAACTATGAAGCACTGGACATTCACTCAGATATATGAAAATCTCATCTCTCCTGACATATGAAAGAGGCCATAACTTGCAATTTAATCAAAAAGGGTATAGAAGAAAAACAAGAAGGATACAACGTACCACTATCGAACTTCTATTTATAGCCCATGTCTCTCAATGAACACCTAAATGACATATCAATATTGTAACCATTGTTCAATAATATTTTAAATTTAACCATTACTTTACAAATGACTAAAAATTACAAATTATTGCAAGACACATTGGTTTCTAATTACAATCTGCATCAATTATGCAAGAATAGAGGTTAACAAGTCAACAAAAGCATTGGTGATCACCTTGATTGACTGAAAAATAGAAGCTAATCTCCCGACAAAATGCACCTATGTACATACAAAAACACATGAAAACATAAATAAAAACATACATAGAAACATACATAACATGAAAAGAAGGAAAAAATGAGATGTCAGTGCAGAAAAGAGAATCAATTGGATGGAGACATGAGAGTCCTATGTGAAAAGGTAGAAATTTTTTGTAAACAATTTATTAAAAACAAAACATCTGCGTTCTCTAATCAGAAAGACACTCTCAAAGCTGAGAAGAGTATTTTGGTTGCAGGTTTCATACCACATAGTGTTTTCCAACATGCAATTATATATAGACCAACATGCTTCTAATGAAAACCTTAAAGTTTGTAAACAATAAGAATGTACTAAACTTCATTCACCTTCACAATTTATAGCAACTCTTACACAAAAAAATTGCATTTGAATTTTCTCATATGATTTAAAAATAAATGCAGAATATAAATTGCAGGTTGGAAAACACAATATGGTTTGCCATTTATTTCATTTTGTACATTCAAAGCTACATGGTGGAGAGCATGAGGAGGAATGTCTTGAAAATATTTTGTTAATTAGACAGTAGGAATGTAATGAAAGACACCATTTTATAAACACCTAGTGTTTTCCAACAACCATTAAAAATTTGTATGATTGTAGGTTGGAAAACATAGTGGGAGTTGAGTGCATGATTTATGAAACCTCCAACCCAAACAATGTTGTAAAACCCTCTACAGATGCAACTAATCTCTCGAAATAATGCACCTATGTACATAGAAAATGCATAAAAACATACATAACAACACACATATAAACATACATAGCTTGTTGATGGTTAAAATGGCACAAACAACATTAAAACAAATATTTCTACTCTATTTCTCCTGAAAAAGAAAGACTACATGTAGTGGCCTAACTCCCAAGGTCCTGGTAGTTGGTTCTCAACTGTCTGATGTCACTCAATTGGTTCATGCAACTGTAATATTCAAGGGGCCTGTGCTGGTAACAAAGGATTCAAGCTATGACTCTCTTTGTCAAAATAGTTCCTGTAAATCAATGGGTTTAAAATAAAAGAAAAAGATAGATCCAGGGGGTAAATCAGTAAGTATGAATTAAATTTATCTAATATCTAGACATATACTTTTAACAATGAATGTTTTCTTAACCGATCACAAAAACCATAGCATGACACAACCCACAGTATAACTGTACCATCGTATACATCTTAGGTGCTTAATTCAATTCCTCTATTCGCCTATCACAAGTATTTCCAAGATTTCAAAACAACACACATTCATTCATCATTCAAACTATAGATCAACAGACTTCAATAACTTTAATTCAATGACAATTTAACAAGATAATCTTTAAACTTGGTTTCTTCTAATGACTTTCACCACATAAGAAACTATCATGCTTCAACACAATCACTGGCATTCAGGTGGATTATAACTCATTAACCTTATCAAACAACACAATCCAATGCAAACTCCATATTTCGTAAACCTGCAATTCTATTAACTGTAAACAAGATCTGGTACAATGTATCTCTGCAAAAAGCTCTATAAAATCCTATCTCTTAGCACTAGGTAAGCCAATCCAATTCTCAATTAGCCGACCCTTACAATGTAATACCCATCTGGTATTTATAGAATACAAAAAGAAGTTCGAACTTTACTTCTATCTTAGGCTTTCCACCTTTTTAGGAACAATCAACTTTCTTGGAAACTCAGATCAACTTTGATCTTGAGTTCTTACATTATACATTCAGTTTGATCTAAGAATAGAAGATAGAAATAGAAGAAAAGAAGATCATGCATCCTTAAGACTGTCAGTGCCGCATGCATGCAACATGCAAGGAAGAAGATCATCATGCGTCATGCATGGAAGAAGAATATCATGCATGCAAGATTTTATGCATGTGAAGTTGGATCCGCTATGAACTCATCATAACTGGCGAAGACTTGTTGTAGCATATCCATATCTGGCCCATCAATCTAGTCATCTTCAAATTTGATGTGATCCAACTCAACTGCAGCAAATTCTTTCATGCTTTTTACCTTGACCAACTCTCTCCCTGCAGCTTTTATTTCTTCCTTGACTTCTACAAGCCGATCTATCACTAAGTCTTCTCCATCATCTTTCTCCTGCATGAGTCCTTGGAATCTTTCATTCCATTTCTCTCTAACCTAACTCAACGGCATGCCATCTTTAGTCATTACATTCACATCTACTATTATAGCCATAACCGCTTCCAACTCTTCCAACTGCTCAGTTAAATTATTAACTGCTTCCTGAATTTCATCCTTATGCTTGCTCAAAAAGCCAGTCCTAAACTTAAGGATATGAGAAGTCTTTTCTACAAAATCTTTATTATCATCTTCGAGTATAGATTCTTCTAGAAGAGTAGTTAGAGGCAATGTATTTATCTTCTCTAACTTTTCACTATACTCTTTGTACTCTTCTTCTAACTTCTCGGATGCCTCAATATATTGATGCATCTCTTTTATTACTCCTTCCGCCTCCTTATAGGTTTCAAATCCTTTTTCCAAAACCTCACCTACCTCCCGGTTCACTTTGTCTATCCATTTGTCAACCATCTCCACCTTACCTCTAACCTGCACCAAATCATCAACCTCCTTTTTGCTTAGCAAAACAGGAGTCTCAATTGCTGCAACCTGTTGTGACCTTGGAGAGGAGACACTCTTCAAGAATGAATGTAACTGATCCAATTGAGCCTTAAGCTCATCTTTCTTTTGTTTGTCCTTAATCATCCTTGATTTTGTCGTTGAAGCCACCACATCAATCAGATTCATTTGTTGATTTCTAGTGGGTCTTCCCAAGTTAACCGTACTCAATTGATAGTCTGTGAGCTGCATATCCCCTACCTCCTTTTCAATCATAGGCACGCACATTCAGCAACTATCTCCCCTTTATCTGTGAGTCTGGTAGAATGCAAAACTTTAGCCCTCTTCTTAGGCCTTTCCTGTTCAATCTCCTTCATCATGTCCTCCCAATTAAGAGGTTGAGGAGGTGTTCTAGCTCTCTTCTGCAAATCTAATTTCAACCATGTAGGAGCACTAGGAGTCATCATCATGGAAGAGGAAGCAGCAACTGTAGAGGATGGCTGAATATCTACCTCAGGTTGAGAATCAACCTTTGCCTTTTCTTGTTGCTCCTGCAGCACATGCATCTGCACCAACTTCTCAGCCTCTTCTCTATCTCTTTGTTCCTGTATTTTCCTGTCTTCTTCTTCCTTTCTCAATCTCTCCTCTTCCATCTGATCCTTCTCTAACTTTTCTTTCTCTAAGGCCTCTCTTTCCAACCGTTCTGCCTCTAAAGCTTTAAGTTTTGCAGCTTCGGCCTCTTCTTCTTTTTGCTTCCTTTCAGTTTCTTCCTTTTCTATCCTTTCCATTTCCAAGGCTATGAGTTTCTCTGCCTTTTCCCTTTCTTCCTCAGCTTGCTGTTTCTTTACTAGCTCTTCAGCCTCTTTTTCTTTTCTTAGAGCTTCAACTTCTTGTTCTTTCTGTCGAGCCTCCTCTGCAAGCTTCAATCTAGCAACCAGGGCTTCCTTTTCCCTTCGGTTTCTTGCTTTCTCCTCCTCGAGATCATGGATCTTCTGTATCAGTTCCAAGCTTGTCATTTTCTGCCTTGACCTTGATCTCATGCTCTCGTTGCCTCATTTGCTCCTCCATTGTATCAGTCACTGTCCTTGTTTCAACTTCTTTTACCTTTGATTGCTGCTATTGAAGTAGAGCATCAGCTTGTAACTTTGCCTCCATTTCCTTTTGTTTCTCCGCAGCAGCCCTTGCATCAGATTCTCTGGTAGCATCTTCAAATTGTTTCCATTGTTCTTCCTGTGTAAGAATCTGCTCAATAGTATAATCTAGAGGTACATTTTCTTGCAAGTTCTTCTCTGACAGAGTTTCATCCGAGTCTGTCTCAATTTCTACCAATTCTTCCTCCACTTCTTTTCCTTTAGTAGCTTCAGCCATGGCATAAAGTACTCCTTGAACTTCTTTACTTTTCTTTCTTGTGAGTGGGGCTTGTGCAGATGACTCACCCAATGCGGGCGTAGGAACAACAGATTCAATTGGAACATCTCCCTCGGGTGTCTCTTCTTCTTCATCAACTACCTCCAACTCTGTTTCTTCAACATCAGGAGGAAAGAATTCTAATGGTTCCTTGGAAGGTGCCTTTCTTTTAATCCTCTTATACCCTTTACCTTTCTTGAGGATTGGTCCCTGAGGAGCTTGAGTTCTCATCATCAACCATTGCACACTTCTATCCAAGACTGTTCTTCCCAGTTTCTTAATATCAATAGTTTCTTCCTCATTCCAGTCTATTGGATCTAAGTTTTTGGTGCCAATCTTCAAAGCTTCATATGAGGGATCTAATACAATTCCATCATCCACCAAAGTGTCAGGAATATTATCTTTAATACCTAGCTCTACCATAAGTGAGACTGGTAATCTCTCATAATTCTTCTTCCTTAAGTCATATTCATCCTGCCTATCACACCAAAAATCCTCCAACAAATTAAAATGTCTAGTAAACACTGAAGGTAATAAAGCATACATCTTCTTCTTTGGATCAAAATACTTACGAGCTGTATACAATCCCAATTTTAATTGTATCAACTCATTACAAACCACCTTAGCTGCCTTCAAGTGTTGACAGCCATATTCCCCCAGTGTCATAGGAAACTTATGGCATCCTGTCTTGTGCTTCATCCCAAATCTAGCATTAACTCCAATGGCTTGATATACAAATTCCATAAGCACTATTCTATTGCTGCAGCATCTTGGAAGTAAATGGGGATGACCTTCAAACCCAAACAATCTGAAGTATGTAAATTTGGGGTATTGGATGTACCAACTTCCCCATTCAAAAATGAATGCCATAGCTTCTTGGCTTAACCTGTATCCTGCATCTCCACTCAACTGGTTGATAACCACATATAAAAAGGCATCATTGACTCTCCTGAAGTGAGTCTCAGCAACCTGAAGGGATAATTGATCGTAGTGTTCCCACACCTTCCTTTGTCCATCCAAGACTCCCATTATACCTACTCTGTTTAATCTTGGGAAAATCCCCATTCTTGCCACAGCATAGACCACATATGAAGTCATGAAGAAAGATTTGGTCTGTCTGACCCTTGTGAGCTGATCATGTATGGCATCAGAAACAATCATTGACCAATCAAATTGATAATCACCCTGAAAGATCACTTGAATAAAATGAAACATCCATTCCTTGAAATGGAAGGCATCCCTCTTCCCAAACACTCTGGACAACATCAATATCAAATCAGATATCTCCTTCTTGAAGTCTGCCCTCTTTGGCTGGTCTGCCAATTTGCTTAAAGACTTCTTCTCGGTGCTTAACCATCTTTTGTTTAAATGAGACTTATTGGAGTCTTTATGCTTACTGTATTTCTCCAATGCCTCAGCCTCAGTTAACTGCACTAAATTCTTGGGATCAGGAACATTAAATATACTTTGGAACATCTGCGGAGTAAGATCTATAATCACATTATTCTGTGAATCCATGCATAATCTTGTAGCTGGATTATAAGTACTGGCCACTGTACATATCAACTCCGGACACTGAACTGACAAAGGAAACACAGTGATATGTGCAAGACCGGAGTCAACAATCCTTTGAGTTCTCCCTATCAAGTTTGCCCTTTCTGCAAAGGTCTCTTCATGTAATTCTTCAAAACTATACTGGCCCAGATTAGTATCTGTGATATCTGACCAGTCTGATTCCACCTTGCTCGCCTTCACCACTGGATTCCTATGATCATACCTTAATGTATAAGGTAGCTGTTCTGGTTTCACCTTCTTGATTTTCGGTGTTGTCTTTGACGTTCCAGCCGGTTGATTCCTTCGAGCAGCCTCTCCTGACATTCCTGACATCTCTCAAATCTCCTGCAAGCAAACCTCTAATTAGACCTTCAAATAAATCATTATAAAACATGTTTTAAAAACATACCTGTTACATATACATCGGAGTCGGAACCAGACAGAAGCTCAAAACAAGCGCTTTTACAAAACTGGCGGACTCGGAGCAAAAACCGATATAGGAACTTCACCTAGTAACAAACGGGCTCGGAGTCGGAGTCGGGGAAGTTATCGGAACCGGGATCGGAATGAAAAAGGGATTTGGTTTTTCTTCGAATTCTCTTCTTTTCATATTCTATTTCCATTCCGCCTCCGCCTCCGATTTAGTTATCGTTACTTCGACAAAAGACTCCCCACTATATGCGGAGCCAGACACGGGATGAAAATGGAACTGATAACCTTTACAAACAAAATTCTTAAGTTCAAGATCAGTTCCGATCCCGCCTCCGCTAATTATCACATACTTCAAGAAAACCTTTTAGAACTCGGAATCGAAAACGAGATAGCAATGGAATTGATAACTTTGGTAAAAACAAAACTCTTATGCCCATACCCATTCCAATCCCGCCTCCGCCTATGCTAATCATGACATCATCAAATTTATTCATTTTCATCATAACTTCATGATTAAACCTAGGTCGCCATAAAATGGCAAAGGAGCTTAAAAACTCTACCCTCATATGACCGTGGGGAACAATTGTATTTTAGAGCCATTTATTTAAATCTTATTTAAAGTAATTGCAGAGACCGACGAAACCCTAATCTAACAAACTTAATAAAACCAGAGCACGGGTTTAAAACCCTGCCATTCTCCCAAACGATGAAACCCTAATTTAAACAATAAATCTAATCTACCTTAACTCACTGTAAAATCTCTAATCTACCTCACTGTAAATTCTTAATCTAACTCACGCCATAATAAAAACCTTTAATCTAATCTAATCTACTGCAAATCGAAAACGACACGACGCGATCACGATTAAGACGTGAAAGTGACAATGCCCAAAAATAGAAAGAAACGACATGATAAAACAAGACAACAAAGATTAAAGCAAAACAAAACAAGCCAAAACAAGAACCTGCTCATTCAATCACATCGATGATCATAAAATTGCTTTAAAACACAATGATTGAACACGCGAATAGATACAAAGCAAAACACAACAAGGAAATAAACAACGAACAACAAAGATAAAAGACCTACCTCAAACGCAAACAAAGCCACGCTAACTTTCTGAATCGATTCGCACACAATATCCCTTCTCTATCTCGATCAATTTGCTCAAACAAACTCTGCTATTGCTCTTCGCGCTCTCAGACTTGTGATAATAACAATAATGATCGGCTTTAACCCTTAATAAAGAAAAATATGTGAATTTCTACCTACATCGGCAACCACCATTAATGCATTAAAACGCAGTAAAGGCGGAGTCGGAACTGTAAGAGAACGAACACTGGTCTACAGTGCAACTTCAGTCAAAAAGTCAACGACAAAAAATTGGCGGGGTCGGAACTAAAATGGAAACAGGATCTTAAAATCATAAAATTTCCAAACCTTATCCCCATTCCGACTCCGCGTCCGACAACTAAAAACAAAACAAAAACAAAAACAAAAAGTTAAGTAAAAGACCAACCTAATAAAACAAAACACAAAAACCGAGACAAACAAACATTAAAAAGGGAGCGGAGGCGGGATCGGAATTGAATTTGATTTTGCAAATTTTGATAACAACCATCCCAATTCCCACTCCGGCTCCGCTTCCGCCAAAGAGAAAAAACAAAGGCAAAGAAAAGACTGTCGGGATAGAACCAAAAAACAAGCCTCGAAAGAACTTTCAGAACCCGATTCATCTCCGGTTCCGACTCCGACAGAGAAATCAAAGAAAAACAAAGTATTGGCAAAACTAGACTCCAAACTTTGTTCCAAAAACAACTAAGTACAAAAAACACAAAGGGGGACCCATTTTGACCAAGGCAAAAGATGGGGTGGTTATGCAAGGCATAACAATAACATGATGAGATGGCACAGTGCGGGGCCCACCAAGATGGATGATAAAAGTGATGAAACCGGTAGAAGGGAGGAAATGTCACGGTGAGGGAAGCGAGGAGATAATGGTAGCATCAGCTTGGTTTTCCTGAATTACCAATTGGGTTGTTATGTCTAGATGATTTTACAACACTGTGTGGGTTGCAGATTTCTTAACACTTGATGTTTTCCAATTTCATTACATTCTTACTATCTAATTCACAAAAGATTCTCAAGGCAATCATAAAACAAACCAGATTGAGGTTAGGGGTGAGTAACCAATTGGTTTGTTACTTGTAAATGGTTTTAAAACATTATGTGGGTTGCAAATTTCGTAAAACCAGTGCTTTGCAACTTGGAATTTTACATCTCAGTATGAATTTCTTGAAAAGATTTTATTAATTAGAGAGTAGGAATGTAGTGAATGGCACTGTTTTATAAACACCCATTTTTTTCCAACACACATTTATAGTTTGTATGATTGCAAGTTGGAAAACATAGTGGAAGATGAGTGCATGATTTATGAAACCTCCAACCCACACAATGTTATAAAACCCTCCACACATTGAAGCCAAATGAAATACCTCATTTTTCCCATCACTTCGAATTAGGTTGACATTTTTTACCTTGCGTGAGAAGCTATTTGTGCATCGTAGGTAGGAAGGCCGATGTGACTAAGACATGTGTTTTCAATTGTCAAAATTATTATTATTTTCTGTCACCTCAGTCAGTCAAGTCTTTCCATCGATGCATTTTGTTGGGATATTGGGATAGGGGATGGGGTGCTATGTTATAATTTATATACATAGGTGCATTTTGTCGAGAGATTAGCTTCTCCCTACTAATTGTTTAAAGTGCTATTATTGGAAAACACTCTGTATTGTGGGTTTTTTCATTGTAAAGGTTGAAAGCAAAAAGTTGGAGAGCAGGGGGAAGAGTTGTAGGTGGGGGAGATGACAAACCAACAAAATTGAGGTAAGGGGTTTGTAACCAATTGAGTTTTTACTGCTAAATGGTTTTAAAACATTATGTGGGTTGCAGATTTTAAAAAACTAGTGTTTTGCAACCGAGAATTTCACAAGACAATATGAATGTAATCTAGACAGTACAAATGTAATGAAAGAAACCTTATAAAAAGTCTTATACAAAGTAAAAACTGTGTTTCAATTTCTTAATATGATCCAAATATACATGCACCATATGATTGCATGTTGGAAAAAATAGTGGGAGGTGAGGTGACAACATGATTTTTGAAACCTCCAACCCACACAATGTTGTGAAACCATCTACACACTAAAACCAAATACCTTACTGGGTGTTTATAAAATGGTGCCTTTCATTACATTCCTACAGTCTAAATAAAAAAATCTTTTCAAGACATTCATATTACTTTCTAAAATTCTAGGTTGCAAAATACTAGATTTTCCAAAACCTGCAACCCATAACCTGAAACAAAAATTTTCATAACGAACTAACTGGCATGTGATATAGTGTGTTTTCCAACACTGCAAATAATGCAAGAATTTTATTTGTTCCAATCAAATGAAAAAAGGGAAATTTCATTATGCATTTATCCAAATATACATTATATTTCTTAATATGATCCAAATATATATGCACAACATGATTGTAGGTTGGAAAACACAGTGGGAGGTGAGGTGAAAACATGATTTATGAAACCTCCAACCCACACAATGTTGTAAAACCCTCTACACATTGAAGTCAAATACATTACTGGGTGTTTAAAAAATGATGCCTAACATTACATTCCTACGGTCTAAATAACAAAAGCTTTTCAAGACATTCATACTATTTTGTAAAACTGTAGGATGCAAAACACTGTGTTTAAAAAATCCTAAACCCACTTAATGTTTGAAAACCATTTAGAAACAACAACCTTCAAAATGAGAATGTCGAAAATGATAATGTTTTGGGCTTTCTGCCATTCAAAATTATGATTTTGAAAACCCTTCGGCATAGAACCCACATTGCGTTTCAAATGAAAACCTCTTTTCACAAGGAAAACCCTTTATTTTCCTATTAATGAAAACCCATCTTCGCAACAAATAGTTGTTGAATTCTTCATAGTCAGAACATTAAAATGGAAAAATTTAAAAACTGCCAAGACAAAAACACACAAAATAGATCTGCATTTCAAATAAAAACCTCTTTATTTTATCGTTAATGAAAACCCATCTTCCCAACGAATATTCATTCAATTCTTCACAGTGAGAACATTAAAACAGAAAAAATTGAAAACCCTCAACCAAAAAACACATAAACAACTTTTCATTTGAAATGAAAACCCTTTACACAAGGAAAACCCTTTATTTTTCCATAAATGAAAAGCCATTTTTGCAATGAATAACCCTTTAATTCTTCACAGTTCCTACACAGAATGGAAAAATGGCATATATTTCTAGCAGATATACATGCCTGCTAGCTAGCCGCCCGTGCCTATCAAATGCATTTTGGTAGGGAGATTCTCAACTCTTGTTCACCCTTCGAATGCCTACAACTTTGTTATGCGCTCCCCAACAACCTCCAAAATTTAAATGTCGAAAATGGCAATGTTTTGGGCTTTTTGTCCATTACTTTTTCGATTTTGAAATAGTCATCGGCCGTGCGAACCTTTTTTGGCAATGAGACATGTGATGGCACACGCCTAACCATCCATCAGGGCACTCCATCAAGTCTTTCCATCGGTGTGTATCATCCAACGCGTGGGATGAGGGATGGGGTAATGTTATAATGTTACATACATAGATCTGCATTTTGATTGGAGTTTAGCTTCTCCCTATAAAATCATCATATAATTATATATAAAAGATAATAATAAATAATATTTTTATATTTTTCAAATAATAAATAGTACATATAATATTAATTAAAATATTATTACACACTACGAAAATGGACAAAAAGATAATATTTATATTCTTCTTAATTACAGAATACTAAAACAAATATGCTTTTGTTCAACTTAAAAAATTAATTAAAATTATTAACTTTTGAATACAACATCAATTTGTTGGAAAAGTTACATACTCGACATTTTAGGGCACAACATTTTTGTAGTATAGAAAAAGACAATTGGAGTACGAGAGTTTGACGGTATGAGGAACTTTCATTCTTCCCTCTCACGCAACACATGTTTGTCCTCATTGCAATCTTCTCCCTCACACATTCTTCTCTTCATGTTTGTCCTCTCTACAATCTTCCCCCTCACACATTATTTTGTTCTACCATATAATCTCCTCCCTCCTGAAAAACCTACACTTTGCTCTGCTCTAAACCTACTCATCTATTTACTTCTTCTGTGAGCCAAAAAAAAAACTGATCAAAAGATCATTCTTTCTGATACGTGATTCGGAGAAAGGCATCATATATTTGTGGAGAGGGTTTCAAGTCGGAGAGCATTTCGAATACCAATTTTCAAGGTAAAATGTTGTGACATCCCCCATGATTAGTACATGGAGTAAATATTTTGTACTTTAAGTTTGATGTGTCCATATTTACGAGAAAGATGTGAGAGGTTATAGAGTTAGATTGAAGTTAGGGTATTTTGATTTTAAGAATCCCATGGAGAGGTAGTTAGAATGACAATGGTATTGATATAATCTAGTATTTTTTATTAACATCCAAGTGCACTTAAAATGTGTGATTTTAAGTGCATAAGACGAAGTCTTTACATAGACTAAAATACATATATGTAAGTCTAAGTCCAAATATTTCACATGGGAATACCAGATTTGTAATGATCTTACAAGGCATTGATTAAGTTTGTGGGAATCTCACTGTAGGTTATTTTAATGCAAGCCTAACTTTTTCTGAGAAGATTCATGGAGGATACCAGAAAATCCTGTTATTGTTTCTTCCCAGCCTTAAAATTTAGAACAGGGCTGCTATGTCTATTCATAGTACTTGTCTTCTTAGTAGCCTTACTCAATGTATCAGAATTCAGAGAAATAGTTAAAACTCCATCTAGTTTTAGTAGAGCATTGATGTATAACTCTAATGTTAATAATATGAGTTCAATCTCTCCACCATTTCTTCTGAGAATGGATAACAATACTTACGTGGGTTCTCAAGGCAGCCAGATCTTTATCAATTGTAGTTGCCCAAAAAAAGTTCAGAACTACACAAAGGATGTTAAGGAGAATGTCAAGGAAGCCATTGAAGTTGATAAGAGGAATGACTCAAAGCTGTAAAGATTTAAAAAAACAAATGCAAAACACAAAGCTTCTACTCTGTTTTCCAATCAAGTTGGAAATATCCAAATCTCAAATGCGAAAACAAAAAGGAGACATGCAACTTCTTCTCTTCATTTAATCAATTGAAAATAAACAAAAAATAAAACAAACTATAACAAGAAACTATTACAACTTTCTAGGAGCGATCAAAAGCTGCTCAACCAGACTGGGAGTGATCAGGAGCTATCAATAGCTCATTGTCAATAGCTACACAAAGTTCTACCTGGAGCAATCACTGCTCTTACAAATAACAAATAGTTGTTGCTGTTCAGGAGCTACTGGGAGCTCAGAGAGAATGTTCTTCTCACAGTCTACTACTGCAATCTTCTTCTCTAACTTCTTCTCTCAACTTTTTCCCAAATTCTTCCAACTGACAGAATAATCTACCAACTTTCCTTTTTGTCCAAAAAAAACATTCCCTCCTAAATTTTGAAATCACCTACCTCAGTAAATGCTGAATTCAAAAACAGCTACTTTAATCAATTTTGGAGTTGTCAGGAGTTGCAAGGAGGATCCCCAAAACTGGCAAAGATATAAACTGCTCCTAACAGGTAGGTGAGGGAACAAATGGCTCAGGGGCAATTAATATTTCCAACACTCCCCCTTGGTCCTGAGCCAACAAAACAACCAGATCAATCCTGATCTAAAACAACAATGCCCAATTTTCCTCTTAGGCGCACAAAACTATCAATGCTCAAAGGCTTGGTGAAAATGTCTGCTAGTTGCTGCTGAGACCTGTAAAACTCCATTTTAGTTTCACCATTTTCAACCAATTCATGAATGAAATGATACTTGATTTCAATGTGCTCGCTTCTTCTATGAAACATAGGATTTTTCATCAAATCTATTGATGAAACATTGTCACAATAGATCACTGTTCCATCCTCTTGTTCTTCTTTCAAATCTGCCAATATTTTTCTCAGCTAATAGTCTAACATGTTGTTGCATTTGCTGCTATATATTCAGCTTCAACTATTGATAGGGAAACAACAGGTTTCTTCTTAGAATCCCAAGAGATAGCACCCGAACTCAAATGAAATACATAGCCCGAAGTGCTCTTCCTATCATCCAAACTTCTTGCCCAATCACTGTCAGTGTAACCAACCAGCCCATGATCTTTTGCTGCTGTGTACAACACACCATATCCTTTGGTACCATTCACATACCTCAGGATTCTCTTACCTGCTTGCCAATGGGTGTCTCTTGGAGTCTCCATGAATTTGGAAATCAAACTCACTCCATGCATTATATCCGGCCTAGTTGCTGTCAAATACATCAAGCTTCCAACTAAATTTTTATACATGGTTGGATCCACATTGCTGCTGCAATCTTCCTTGCTCAACTTAAGACCTACGACTGTTGGTGTTGGGGCAGACTTGCTCTCAAACATTCTAAATCTCTGTAATATCTCATTTGCATACTTCTCTTGAGAGATAAAAATACAATCATGCATTTGTTTTACTTCTATGCCTAGAAAATAACTCAAGAGACCTAAATCTGTCATTTCAAATTCTCTTTTCATGGCCTCTTTAAAATCAGCAATGAGGAAATCATCATCCCCAGTAAAAACTAAATCATCTACATACAAGACAACAATTAAAATGTTACCATTTGCTGCCTTGATGTAGAGAGTGAGCTCACCATTGCTTTTACTAGAGCCGTTGCTCATCAAATATGTGTCAATCCTACTATACCATGCCCGTGGAGCTTGCTTCAACCCATAAAGAGCCTTCTTCAGCCTATACACCTTGTGTTCTTGGCCTGAAACTTCATATCCAAAAGGTTGCTCCACATAAACCTCTTCTTTCAATACTCCATTAAGGAAGGCAGACTTCACATCCATTTGAAATAGCTTCCATTTGTGCTAGGCAGCAATAGCTATGACTGTCCTCACAGTCTCCATTCTAGCAACAGGAGAAAATGTCTCATCATAGTCTCTTCCAAACTGTTGTTTGTACCCCTTGACAACTAATCTTGCCTTGTGCCAGTCTATTATTCCTTCGGTATTGCTTTTGGTCTTATAGACCCATTTAACTCCAATAGCTTGCTTGCTTGGAGGCAAGTCAATCAACTCCCATGTATTGTTTCTTTCTAATGCATCTATTTCCTCATCCATGGCTTCACACCATTTTCCCTCTTTCACATCTTCTTCAAAATAAATTAGATCATTTTAAAAAATAGTGCAAAATTCACACTCTCATCAAATTCATCATCATACCTTTCATTTTGGTAGATCTCCCTTAGACTCTTGGTCTTTCTTGGCATTAGGGAGGCGAGAGTGGGGTCTAAAATTTCAGTGTTGCTACTGTTCTGCTGAACAGGCTGATTCTGGAGCAATCAAGAGCTATTAAGAGCTCGTCAGGGGCGATCAGGAGTTCATCCTCTAACTGTCTGTGGCTGCTTCCCTTTCTATCTTTTCTAATAAGGAGCGATCAAGAGTTGTCAGGAGCCATCATTCTCTGTTGCTGTAGGATTTTCCTGATCTTTATCTTCAATTTCTTCATCATTCTGCATTGTCGGGAGTTGTCGGGAGCTGTCAGGATCTGTCATACCATCTCATGACTGATTTTTTAAAAACTCCACATCTCTACTAATGATAATTTTTTTGGTGACCAAATTGTATAGCCTATAGGCTTTGGACTCTTCATTGTAGCCCGTGAAAATGCACTTTTCACCCTTGTCATCCAATTTTTTTCCTTTTTTCTTTAAGCATGTGTGCATAAGCCACACATCCAAACACTTTCAAGTGTTCAATGTCCATCTTCGTTTTGTCCATGCCTCTTGAAGTACCTTGTCACAAACTACCTTTGTTGGACTTCTATTAATCAAATGCACGACTGTTGCAACAGCCTCTCCCCAATATTTTGTAGGGAGTCCTTTTGCTTTTAGCATGTTTCTTGTCATCTCTACGATGGTTCTGTTTTTCCTTTCAGCCACTCCATTTTGTTGTGGAGTATAACTGGCTGTAAGCTCCTTTTTTATGCCTTTCTTCATGCAAAAATTCACAAAACAATTGGAGGTATACTCTCCTCCTCTATCTGACCTTAGGACTTTAATAAAATGTCCACTATCTTTTTCAGCTTGGGTTTTAAACAATAAAAACTTATTAAATGCATCATATTTGTGTTGCAAAAAATAAACCCATGTCTTACGACTAAAATCATTAAAGGTCATAAAAAATATGCTATTACCAATGGAAGTGATTTGCATAGGGCCTACCAAATCCGTGTGCACCAACTCCAATGGTTCTCTTGCCCTTGTAGAGTTGCCCAATTGAAAGGGCTGCCTATGTTGCTTGCCCAAAATGCAACCCTCACATCTAACATTAGGCTCTACTATCCTTGGCAAACCATCAACCATCTTGCTTTTGAACAAAAGACTTAAACTAGCATAGCCTATATGTCCATACCTAAGATACCATAGCTTGGAGGGGTCTTCAATGGTGCTCTTGAGTGTTGCAAGTTATATTGTTGTACATTTTTCATCCATAAGAGGTGCTGCAATGGACTGAGATGAGAAGCATGTCTCAATCTTCAACGGAAACATCTGGTTCTTTGTCATTTGTATTGCTGCAAACACCTTTTTCCTCTCATTCTTGTCATAAATGACACATTTTCCCTTCTCCATCAGCACTTTGTATCCATTCTGGATCAGCTATCCTATACTCATGAGGTTATGCTTTAACCCCAGTGCAAAGAACACATTTTGAACCTCCTTCTCTTCACCCTACTTGGTCCGGATCATGATAGATCCTTTTCCTTTGATAGGAACTACTCCATTGTTCCCCATTCTAATTTTTGATGTAACATTTTTGTCAATGAAAGAAAAAAGACTTTCATTACCACTCATGTGGTTGCTGCAACTGTTGTCCAAGTACCAGACTTCGGGGCTTCCTTCTTCACCAGCATTGCACATGATGAAGGCTATGGACTAATTGCCTTCAACCACATTTGAATCATCAACATTTGCATTCTATCTTTGTTGATTACCGTGCTTCTTCTAGCACTCACTAGCACAGTGTCCAAACTTGTGACAGTAATAACACTCAATGTTGCTCTTGTCACTTCTCCCACTTGAACTACTATTCTTTGTGCCTCTACAAGAGTTGTTTTGAGAGCTGCTTGCTCCCTCTTGGCTGCTTGCTCATCCCGAGCTTTCTCCACTAGAATTTCCTTGATTGGATCTGCCTCTACCTCTTTGGGAACCATTTCTACCTCTCCCTCTGCCTCTTGCATTTGACTGAGCTTTGAAAGGTTGCTCATGGGAAGTAGTAGCAGACCTTTTTAAACATTGCTCATGGGTATGGAGAGAACCCATTAACTCATCCACTGTTAAAGTAGAAAGGTTTATAATTGCTTCAATAATAATGAAAAGAGGATCATACCTTGTGGGTAGACATCGAAGAAGTTTTTCAACAATCTTCAGCTCCTCTAACACATCTCCATTTGCTCTTAGCTGGTTCAACAAACCGAAAAAACCTTGTTTGAAAGTCTACAATAGACTCACCTTTTTTCATCTCAATAAATTCAAACTCTCTTCAAAGTAGCTGGAGCTTCACACCTCTGACTTTATCAGTCCCTTTGTAGCCAGTCTCAAGGATTTCCCAAGCTTCTTTTGCATACTCAGCTATTGCTATTATAGGAAAAATGGCCTTTGTCAAGGCTACTTCAATCAAAATCAAAGATTTTAAATCCTTCTTTCTCTACTCCTTCAGCTGGGTCTTCTGGTTATTTGTGAGAGCTGCAAATGCAGCTGGGTCAGTGATATCCATGAACCCATTTATGAGAAAATCCCACAAATCATTTGCCACCATGATGGTCCTCATCTTCTTGGCCCAAATGTCATAGTTCTGTCCATTAAAGGATGGTGGCTGCTGCCAGCTCCTTGCTTCATCTCCAGCCATGTCTCCTACAACAAAAAATCTCAACACCCATAAAATATAAATGCCCAAACTCACAAGGAAGTGGGGCCTATGGCTCTGATACCATGTAAAGATTTAAAAAAATAAATGCAAAACACAGAGATGCTACTCTGTTTTCTAGTCAAGCTGGAAATACCCAAATCTCAAATGCAGAAACAAAAAGGAGACATGCAACTTCTTCTCTTCATTTAATCAACTAGAAATAAACAAAACAGAAAACAAACTAAAACAAGAAACTATTACAACTTTCTGGGAGCGATCAGAAGTTGCTCAACTAGATTGGGAGTGATTAGGAGCTATTAATAGCTCACTATCAATAGCTACACAAAGTTCTACCTGGAGTAATCACTGCTCTTACAAATAACAAACAGCTGTTGCCGTTTAGGAGCTACTGCAATCTTCTCTCAACTTTTTCCCAACTTCTTCCAACTGATAGAATAATTTGCCAACATTTTTTTTTGTCCAAAACAAACATTCCCTCCTAAATTTTGAAATCACCTACCTTAGTAAATGATGAATTCAAAAAAAGCTACCTTAATCAATTCTAGTGTTGTCAGGAGTTGCAGGAAGGATCCGCAAAACTGGCAAAGATATAAACTCCTCCTGATAGGTAGGTGAGGGAACGACTGGCTCAGGGGCAATTAATAATTCCAACAAAAGCCTGTGTATGAGTTTAGTATTCTGACTGGAGTCCTAACAATGGCAAATAAGTATGAAAGAAGACATTTTCTTCGTATGGTTTATGGAAGTCAATCTACTGTCCATGCAAAAGTGGACGCAAAATTTGTTTTTTTGTAATCTAACAAAGGATGATCAAAGAATCCTTGTGCCTCTGGAGATCATGACCTACAATGATATCATCATATTGAGCTGTGAAGAGAACATGAATGAGGGTAAGACTTATACTTATTTCTCTAGTCTGCCAAAGATGGGATTGCAGTATGATTATGTTATAAAGGCTGATGATGATGTTTATTTTAGGATTGATAAGTTGGCTGAGTCACTGAAGCCTTTGCCAAGGAATGACATTTACTATGGCTATGTTATACCTTGTGAAAAAATAGATCCTTGGGACAAGTATATGTCTGGTCTGGGATATGCCCTGTCATGGGATCTGGTGAAGTGGATTGAGGAGTCTCCTATCCCTAAGAACAAAACAATGGGGACAGAAGATAAGATGGTGGGGGTTTGGTTAGATGAAGGGAAAAAAGCTAAGAATAGGTATAACAATAAGCCTGCCATTTTATGACTTTCCTCTTGCTAATCCTCCATGTTCTCATGAATTAATTCCTGATACCATTACTGTACACAAGCTCAAGGACATGGAGAGGTGGTTTACTATTCTCACCTAATTCAATTTTACATCTGCTCTCAAGGAATCCAAGTTGTATCATCTATACTAGGTTGAGGAGGATGTCTATGTGGGGGTTTTCTCTTTCTTTTACCAATTTGTAATAGAAAGGAATATCAAATTTGGAAGAAACTTGATGGCGAGTTTATAAATTTTAGAATAAGCTTCTAGTTATTCGGATCAAGTTTAGTTTGATAGGGATTTAAAATTAGATTAAATTTATAGGGTTTGTGTAGAAATGAAAATTGTGTGCTTAATCATTATTTTCACTTTTTGCATTGATTTTTTATGTTTTAATTTATTAGATATAATTTTAATATTTTAATTAGTTCAAGATGCAATTGTTTTTTATTCTGTATTCTTATATCAAAAAATTACTACTTTCATAGTTGAACATCTCCCCTTCTTACTCTGGCCATTCCTCTCATCCAAGATATTAGTACATTGTAATTTTTTTGACAAGATTTGCTAGATATAAAGTAAATTTTCTCTCCCAAATTCCTACTTTCCCAAGACCCCAACCTATCTTCAAGATTCCAAAGGTTATAAGAGGTAGAATTATTTATAAAGAAGGATGTTAAGTATAAAATGAAAATTAGAAGAAAAAGAGAAATTTGGGGAAACAAACTTGAACAGTTATAATATTTTAGAAAACCAATGCATACAATAGGTAGGTCTATTGTTATAGCAACATACATCCTTTTGTATCTAGTGCTTTCACACAAATTCCAAGAATTTTCTAATATAACTAGTAAATAAGCACAGGGATCTATCTAAGGAAAAACTCCAAATGTGCCACAATCACCACTTTTCCAAGTAATAAACACTATAAGATAAGGTATACATGCAAAATAAAGTTATTAAAGGTTGCATGTTTTCTATTAGAAATTTCAAAGAATGTCACCATGACCATATAGGACACCACTAGGATCATACAAGAAATTAACATGGTTATATAGGATACCACATTAGATAGAATGATGAAACCATTACTAGTAATGTAAACCATGCATAGTCTTGTCCGTAACAACACAAAAAAAAACATAGAGAACAAAACCTAATTTTAATAGTGACATATATGTTCTTGAGCTCTTCTTCATCCATTAACATCTATATCAATTATTAAAAATAGACACATTTTCTTCTCCTTTTTCTTATTTTACACCTTTACTATCCACATTTAATCCCAACATCATCTCATAATTCTTTTGATGTAGAAATCATAAATACATCATAAATGATTTTTAATTGCTTTAGTTTTAAATTCTAAGAGAAAAAGAATAATCAGTAAGTAGATTAGAAAAAAATATTAAATATAATATATATTTTACTATTTGTATGGATTGAGAGAATATTCTTCATGATCCATAAGGGACCGTGATAATAATGTCTAAATAATATACACACATAGCTCTATGTTATTGTGATCGGTGGATTAGTATGGGCCGACAACACTTGATCCATGAGGATACAAAGCGTAATGAAGCCACTAAATGTCAATCCCAATAAAAGCAATCAATAAAAACTAAATTAGGAATCCATTAAAATTTAATATATTAAACTACGAAAGCTTTAGAAACACCTATTCTAATCCATTGAATCTTATCCTATTGGGGGAGTGGTGTCGCGTTGATATAGAACGATGACCATTTCCCAATCCCTTGGATAATGAGTTTGTTTCAATCAGTTTTATTGAAGAAAACTGATGAAACCATTGATAGATGTGTATGAAAACATGATTTAAAGCTAAATGAATATGATGCAAGTTATTTTAACATGATTTATGTTAAGATGATCAAGATGTGTGAGTGTAAAGCTAATCTAAATGAAGTTTAAGCTAAAATTATTGAAACCCTAATTACGAAATATACTAAATGTATGCATCCATGTTATCATGGAAGCCACTAATGGAAGTTAATCTAATATGCAAGGGAATTAAACTAAAATGATGTTAAATGTGAGTGAAAATGTAAGAAATCTTAACAACATAAGTTTGTTGTTAAAAGATGGATCCCTTTGTCTCCAAATAGTGACCTGTTTATAGGAGAGAAAATGAGAAACGAAGGGTTGAGATAAAAAAAAGGTTAATCAATGGTTAGAAAGGAAGGAAGATGGAATCATGGATCATGGATTCCCATCAAGGGTTGAAAATGCAAGATGATATTTAATCAGGGGCTCATATTAATCCAAACAAACACACTTTCAAGACTTGCACAATAAGTCTTGTAAGTTAACTTGCACATAAAGTCTTGTAAGTTTGTTAAAAATAAAGAATATTCCTTAGAATATCCTCATGGGTGAGGAAAATAAAATATTAAGCAAATTAAAACAAAGTTTTAATGTGAAAAAGGGGAAGGCATACTCCATGGGAATATTCCTTTTGGAGGAATGTGCAAAGGAGGAATATTCCCTTGCAAGTGGGGGGAATTAGATTTATTAGTAATTGATAATTAAATAAAGTTTTAATTATGCCAATTAGGGGAATTTCATGATATTCATTAAATAAAGTGATTTAATGAAAAATGGGGATAGTGATATGATATTTAATTAAATAAGAAGACTTAGGGATTTAAATTAAATAACTTCATGTATTTAATAAGAAAAAATGTTAGCATGAAAGTGAATTAACCTGATTAAATTAATTAGATTAATAGATGAAAATGATACAATTAATTAAATAGCCAAGCTAATTTAATCAATGAAGCAAAAAGAGGATGGGTTTCAAGACAAAATGATACTAGTTAGGCAATGTGATCTATCGAGACATTTTGAGGTGTCTACATTTGCCCCTCTTTGAAGCAATGTACTTGTTGCATGGGTTCAAAGACTGATGCTGATTTTGATGATGCAAAAATGGATATCGATCTGATCTCTTTGAGATTTTGATAGCCAAGCTAAAGTTGATTGATCTGATTGATTGATTGATAATATTATTGAGGATTCACAAAAATACAAGGATAGTGTTCAATAACACAAGAATTGGTAGGGAAAGATATATCCCAATGATGGTTGATTTGATTGATCAAGATTTGCTAGCAAGGCTAGGAACAAAATTCATTAGATGATTTGATATCGATATGATCGAAAGATGGTTGGTTGTCCCCTCGAGAGATTGATTAGAGAATAAAGTGTTCTGATCAGGCTCATGATAGGTGAAAATCAAACTTATGCTTGAGATGTAGATATTTCAGGTTGCTTTTGAGTTGAAAAGCTGCAAATTTTCATATTATTGAGTTGAAGATGATATAGATGCCCCACTATGCCCCAACGAAAGAGGGATTGTTGTTGTGCTAGATTAGATATTGATGTAGACAGATTTCATGATGTATAGACAGTCATCAGCTATGGGTAGCCTCATGTATATTTTGATGAGGATCACATAGATTTGATGCTCAGATAGAAGAAATAAGAATGAATGATTTGACCATCGATTTTGAAGATTGATTCAAAATTCCAAAAAGTCCATGATCCACCGATACTTTATTAAATATGGTGATGAGAGATGATGATGATGATTTAGCTCATATCTTGGGATTGAGATTTTTTTTCATTCCTTATTTTTGATATAACACATAGACATGATGCATCAAGGTATTGAAAAACCAGGATGGCATTGTATTTAGTGTAATGGACTTTGACTCTGCAAATAGATAGGATAGTTCTTGTTCACACCTTGAAATACGAAAACTTCGTTGGAATGTAAGTTAGAAGATTAGAATATATTAGACCAAAGCATACACAATAGTCAACAATGTACCCCAAACAACTTTCCTACACAAAACTAAGTAAGTATGCACCAAGATCATTTTACAAGAATACCCACAAGCACAAAAAAATGAAAGATAATGTTCGATGTCCAATTCCTTTCTCTCTAAATCATATTGAGACATCATTGAGAGGTCCTTGGAATGGGTCAATAAGATAAATCATAAGAAAAGATCAAAGATAAATAGTCAGTGTTATCTATATCTCTTGCCAGTTTAACATAGCTAAGGTGATTTTTGATATTAATGCCCATTTTAGGAAGGATATATCCTAGGACATGTTGATCAGGGGGTTTGATTAGGACAAGATTTATGATAAGCCATTGATACAAACCTCACTGACATGTTTACCTATGATCTAGACTTGAGATTTTGACACTTAGGTTTTTAATTTACTACTTGCGACACTTGCTTTTTGTTTTTTTTGCCAAAGGTTGAAGATGACGATTGATTTATTATGGGTAAAAGTTTATTTCGGGTGAAAATGAAATGGGATGGATGGTTTTGGATTTTTCTGGAATATTTCAATATTTTTGGTATTTTTTGAAAATGTTTTGAGGCTTTTTTGGATTTTTTGATATTTGAACGTTTTTGGATTTTGAGAGTTTTTCAAATGTTTAGGGGTTTTCTAAGTTTTATGAATGTTTAGGGGTTTTCAAATTTTGATCAAGAACCTAACCTAACCTAACCTAACCTAAAAGACCTATCCTAGGGGCCTCAGGGGCTGATCAAAGATTAGCCTTGCCTACGTTATACACATTGAAGCCTCGTAGTTCGATTGTCTTGAATTATTGACAATGAAGTATGAACAATTGATTGAATGCCAGTTTATTATGAAAAACTCCTAAAGGACTAACCTAGGGTTTGGGTGATCCCATAATACTGATTTACAATTTTTTTCCAAACTGGACACTGAACTATTTTTTTCTAACTAAATCTTCACTTTTGAGCACCTATAGCAGCTAAACCGTGAGGAATTTGAAGATGATGCAAACTAGTGATTTGTGACATTTTATCTGTAGATTCTAAATATATTTTTTTCAAATTTTTTGGAATCAAATTGCACTTCTTTTTCCATCTCCTTCAAAAACTAGTTTTTCGATAAAACACCATTTTAAGGAGCGATGCTCATCGTATACAACATAACTTTTTTTCCATGAAGGATAAAATTCTATTTTTTTTCGAATTTATATTTGTAACTATGATATCTAGCTCTTTTATTTGGTTTCATATTTTTTCCTTAATCAAGTTTCGAAGTCAAACCAATTACAATTCAGACATAGGCGGACTGTATACAACATAAGTTTTTTGTATGTATCAAAATTCAAATTTCTTTTTTTTGTTGGATCAAGGATTTCAATATCTAGTGCACTAAAATTTTAATTTTTTTTTTTTATAATCTGCTATTTTTCTACATGTGTAGAACATAGAGCTTGATTTTCGATGAAAAACCTGCATTCACAAGAAATTAAAAAAATGAAAAAATAAATTTATTTAACATTATACTTTTTAGGAAGCTTATAATAAGGACTAAATACTTACAATTTTTTTTTTAAAATGAATTCATTTGATCCCCCAAGGTAAATCAAAAGTGGTTTTTTATCAGCATTTTGATAGGTGTAAAGGAGACTCTGTTATAGGTATGGTTTAAAACTAGCAGGGTTCTATCTAAGGGGGTTTGATCTAAGGTGGTTTGATCAAACCCTCTTCAATTGGAATCCTTCAAATGCAACTTTTAAAGGCTTAAATCATTATATTTCTAAAAATATATGATTCCAGTAAAAATTAGAATCTCCCAAAAATTGTAAACCAGCATTATGGGATCACCAGTGTCTTGGGGGAACATCGAAGATGGACTTGTCTATGTTCAAGCTTAGATAATCATAGTTTGACAAGGGAATGTTTTTAGATTTTAGCTGTACAAGAATTTGGATGTTTTTGGATTTTTGATTTTGCAAGTGTTTTTGGATTTTTTGATGAACATTTTATGAATGTTTTGGGGATTTTTGATGAGATTTTGAGGAAAACGATACCTAGATCATGATGTCGATGTCACGTTGTGAGACATAAGACATGCATCAAGAGTTTTTTGAAAACAAGAGTGCAATAGCCTGCCCCTAGTGTCTAGCTATGTTTCATAGATTAATGGATAAACTAAGATAGGTAATGTATATGTGAAGAGTTCAAAAGAGTTTTATCATGCTGGATATGGGCTATGGTACTTCATGAGATAAATTGGTAAAGAGCTTGTCAAGAGTATCATGAGTAGAGTTGAAGTATACACCGAAGCTGATAGCTTCTTGGGAAAATTTGCTTCCTTGGATAGGCGAACCTGCTTGGAAAATTTTCTTGTTTCTTATGTCACCTCAATTTTGGGTGAATTTGATCTCTCTGAATGGGTGAATTTGATTCACACAGGCGAATTTGCTTCCCATACAAATTCCAGAATGTGAATCCTTTTGGCCATTGAAAGCCTATTTTTTTCTGAGTCCTTTACTATGATCAATTTTTTTTTATCATCATCTGTCTTCCTATAATCATCATTTTCATCCATCTGCATTCTCTAAATATCATTATTTCATCAATAAAATCATATAGGAGCATCTTAGGGCATCCTTAGATCACATATCCATCATTGTTTCATCAATTCAAATCCCCTAGACTTTATTTATGAGGTTGTTATCCAAGTTGGCTTAGGAGTTTGATCTCGATTGTCATCGCTTGCACCTGCTCAAGGTTGTCATTTATATTATGTCAGATAATCATCATTATGACCCAACCAATCTACTTCCATCTTGAGGTAGATTCAGTGTTGTAATCATCTCGTTTGCAATCCAATCCGATCGTCAGCACCTCACGTCATCTAAGTCAAATCTCTGAATCAGGTTTATAATATGTTTCATCTTCTTATTTGATCAATCATCCAATATTGTCTTATCAATACTATCACATCCCATCACATACTCCAACCATCCTAATATGAGCTTTTATCTAATCCGAATATGAGCTTTAATCCAATCCCAATCTGAGCAATCCCAATTTGAGCTTTTGATCCATCTATATCCGAGATCTTCTGATATCAAAAAAATCTTAAGATCCATTCTCCCATCTTCTTCTAATCCATCGTATTTATTTTTCATCATCTATCCTTTTCTTCTAATCATCTATTCCCATCTTTTCAATCCGTATCCATCCCATCTAACAACATGAATCCTTATCCTTCATCAGTGCAACTAAAAATAGTAGTCAAGGGGAATCCCAACTACGTGGATGACGATAACAAAACTCTTGTCAATCAAGATGAGTATAATATAGATCCCCTTGATGTTGTTGTTGCTAGCAAGCTTCTTTTGACTGCCTCCAAAAGTCCAATCACTACTTTGAGCTATCCCCCCATGTCTTCATCCACATCTAATAACAACTCTTATGCTACCCTTGACAAGGGATATCTGATATCCTCACCATCCACATATTCATCATACCCTCCCTCTACATCTCTCTTCTATCAAGCATCCTCATCCTCCTATATCAATCCACCATCGTCATACTCATATCCTTATCATCATCAACCATCTCAATATCCCTACCTTAATAATCCAACATCCATAAATTCCTACCCAAATCCTGCATCCACCTCCTACTATGCTAATCCAAAACCTATGTCCCCTTATCCTAGTCCACCATCTCAATCTTCCGAACCTAATCCAAAATCCACATATTCCTATCTTAATTCACCATCTGCATCCCCCTATATCACTCCATCCCCCATTCCATTATATTTTAATCCACCATCCCAATATTCCCAACCTAATCTAGTATCCAAATCTTCCTATCCTAATTCATCATCCACATCCTCCTGCATCACTCCCTCCACCATTTCATTATATTTTAATCTGCCTCCCAATTCACCCTACCTCAATCCTCCATCTAATCTTGATCCACCCACCGTGCTTAATCCTCCATCTAATCTTAGTCCTCCATCCAATCCCTAATCCTAGTACTCCACCCATTCATAATCCTCCATCCATTCCCGTATCCCCACCTGAACCTACAATTCCCAAAGATCTCATTCTAGATGTTATCCAAAAGAGACATCCCCAAATCCACATCTTGATGTTGTGGAACCATGCCATCCAACTCTATCATGTATAGTCATTAGTGATGAGGCTCTTCCCCATCCTATGTCTATCACCCCTATTATCACTCCTAGAACATCCAAACTGTTGAATCCACTGAATCCCCATCTTCTACTCCTAGAACCACCAAAACCAGTGAAGCCACCAAAATCCAATCCACTCTCCCTAATCATAATATCACCAAAGTCCAATCCCATGACCTTCATGAATCCTTCATCCTTCCATCTCCCCCACTTGAGGAGTTCCTCCAACATTCCTCTATCATCATGCCTCCCACACAAGATGAGTTATGCCAAGATCTTGATCCAAAGTGTACAAACATATCCCCTCTTCCAAATCAAGAACCTACTATCCTATCTACTCCATCTCAAGATCACACTAGCTCATCCACTCCATCCCATGATCCCCTTTGCACTCAAGATACAATCACTCCATTTCATGATCCCATATCACCCGCTTCCACAAATCCAGATCCTATCATACCACCTAATGCCTATCCTGATACCTTATTGCTTATTCCTCCCAATTAGGATGCTACAATCCCACCATCTTCACTGCATAATTCTCCATCTCCGCCTAGCCCTACCATCCCAACACCATTTTTATATCACCTTGGTAACATCACACTCATCCATGGTGGTTTTCTTGTAGAATAAAAACAAATCATATGCACCACCCTTCCTCCTCCACCTGCTAATGGAATCACATCATGCTTCCAAAATAATAAGCATACTACCATAGATTACATGTTTAAGATCATGAAATATCAAGTAAAAGGTTTAAGCCTTCATGAGCAAGGTATTTTAGAGCCCATCCAGGTCAAAGAACATCCACACACACAAGGTCTTGGGTATATCTCCCAAGACTCATACTCCAAAAGTGTTGGTACAACATCCATACATCCTAAGTGATCCTCTTCCAAAGTAATAAGAGGTACTTCCCATTGATCCACCAAATAATTTGTCGACATCCCCCCTCCTCCATCATATTACTTCAAAAAAACCATCCATCTTCCTCCTCCAAATCCAAATCCATTTTGGGTCCTTATGTCCCTCCATCCACCATCGCTCACCCTCCATCTACTGCATCTATTTTGGGTCTTTATGTCCCTCCATTCACCCTCACACATCCTCCATATATGAAGTCCATTTTGGACCCTTATATTCCAAAATCACCTCCCCCATCTCATCTTATTTATCTTTTTCTCCATCCATCACCTATCCCTAGCACACCTCATAAAAATCATAAATTCATAACCCCTAATCAAGATCAACAAAGGCACCCCTCCATGCATGCTATATCACATCCTCCATCCACACATCACCTCCAAAATACTACCTCTATCACTCTATCCACATCTCCTCCACATATTGCATCACCTCATACCCATCACATTGCTACTAAAAGCACTTTGTATTTCAAAGTAAAAATGCATAAATCCAAACATCCACATGAATCTAAAGCTCCTCACATCCCCTTAAAAATACATGTTGAAGAAAAAAATAGTTGAATCCAAAAGCCAAATCAAACCCATGGGCCACAAAGGCCCACTAAGGAAAAAATCAAAACCATGTGGATACCAAAGAAAAAAGATACAATTCCTTCAAACAAAAAATACATTACGACATCCAAAGTTGCTAATACACCAAAAAATAATTCACATCCTCCATCTCCTAAATCTATTTTGGGTCCCTATGTCCCAAAATTCACCGTCCCAACTCCTCCACTATCCCCACACTCTTCATCCATTCATCCTCCTATCTTTTCACATCCACCACCACATGTGCCAATGTTGGTCCTAAACACATTCCCCCATCACCCATCCATTCCATCAGTCCATCCATACACTTTCAAACATCCCATCCATTATCCCACATATCTCCCCCATCCAATCCCTTTAATCCATCCTCTTGCATAATCCATTTATTCTAATTAGGTTGTACCAACATCTGATAGTTGCTTCAAACATGGGCTCTTATTACCTCATATAGAACTTGATGCTTGAATTCTTTCATCCATCTCCTTATCACATTTCAATCCTATTGGCATATGGATTCTAGTGTTGTCATTGATGGCAACCTAAGTCATGGATTCAACATGCACTTCAATATCTATTCATACCGGAAGCCAGAGTGAAGAATAGGGTATTCGGTTAAAGCTGAGTCCATCGATCAATATGCATTATCTGCTTATCAGTTCATGTTGCAAATATTAGGGAAGGTCGTTGGGTATCTGGAATACCTTATCCTCAAGTTTTGTGTTGGTGCATCAATCGGTGTACGAGTTAGAAGATCTGGTGTATTGATTTTATATTTATCATTGCTAGAAGGCCGACTTGGTGGATATAGCTGTTGTGGATGTTTAAGGAGTAATTTCTTAAATGTTTTTGTGTTTTAACATGTTTATTTAGGTCCTCACTATGATATGGCTGACTTTGGATGGTACACATTAAGAATCATTTGAGGATTTAGCTGACGGTTGGAAAATATTATATGCTTTGTTAAAGCCAATATGAAGATAATATTATCCTTTGATGCAGATATATAAGATCGATTGTTTATATCCTTTTGGTATCGAATTATGTTATATGCAAAGTATATTATTGTGTGATGTGAAATTCAGAAGGGAAGTTGTGCGATTTCATCTATGCACAAAAGATTTGAAATGTGAGTTGCAGCAGAGCAGAGAAAAAGAGAAAAATTAGATAGAAGGTTTGAAATCGACTAATGTGCTTAACTGAAACTATAACCTGACATTAGAAGATGCTACTAATTCAGTTCAACCCTTCAGATGGATTTAATCTGAACATTTTGTAAGCCAGTGAGCCTTCCTATTTTGAGCAGTGAGCTCTAGGCAGTGTGCTTGAATGCAAGTGCATTCCCATTTTGTAAAACTTATATTTGAGTACTCAAATTATGGATTGACCTCCATCGTGGTTTTTCCCCTAATAGGGTTTCCATGTAAAAATCCTTGTGTTATGGTCTTGTGGATCATTTCCTTGTGAGTTTGCATCTTTCCTTTGGTTTAACGTTGAAATGGTTTAAATATCAGATTAATAAAGATGAAGATTGCAGAACACTGATTCACCCCCCCTCTTAGTGTTCCCAGATTCCAACAATTGGTATCAGAGCGGGTTCCTCGGAAGGAGTTTGTCAACTTGAGGTGGATCCTTGAATGAAATGGACTCTGGTAGTCTTCAGTAGTAGCTTGTGGTGGCACTTGATGATCTTGATTAGTCTAAAGCAAAAGTCTAGGAATTGAAAGCAAATATTAAGGATGCTGAGAAATTCAGACATTGAAGGATTAGATTGTTAAATCCAAGGAAAAGAGGAAGGATCTCTATGATCAGATTAAGCAGAAAGAGAGTGAAAAAATGGATGATTCTCACCTGAATCAAGCCTTGAAAGAAATAACTCAAGAATGTGAAAAGCTTGCCAGAGACAATGCAACCTTAAAGCATGAAATGAAATCTATGGTGATGAAGCTGACTAAGGAAATTGAAGAAAGAAAGAAGAATGAGGAGAATCTTACCCAGTCCTTAAAAGAAAGATCTAATGAATGCAAAAGAATAAATGGAGAACTCATTCAGTTGGAAATTGAACTGCAACAATCTAGAAAAATGAAGAAGAGCTTGAAAAATAGATTGTTATTCTCAGGGATGAACTTACCACTGAAATGAATACAAGGAGAAGTTCAAGATCAATTTTGTTAAGCTTAATGAGCTGACTCGAGGATAGAAGAATTATAAAGACAAGTGAGGTCTTGGATATGAAAAAGGATAAAGTTTCAGATTTGGACAAAGAAATTTTAGGCAAGAAAATCAGATGAACAAAGGTGGAAGGTATCCAGTAAGACAACCTAATAATCAAAATTTTAATGGATACTGTTTTTCTTGCAATAAATTTGGTCATATGGCTACTCAATGTAGAAGTAAAATAAAATCAAGTGATTCATCATTTTCTAGTCAGTGTATCAACTGCAATAAGTTTGGTCATAAATCAATCGAATGTAGAACTATGTCAAACAACTCTATCAGTAGAAGAAATGTTGAATGCTATACTTGTGGAAGATTTGGGCATATTGCTAACCAATGCAGATCAAAAAGAAATCAATGGAATGATTATTCTAGACAAGGAAATATATTGTGCTACAATTGCAACAGATATGGTCACATTGCAAGATTCTGTAGAAACAAAAATGTGGGTAGAAGAGGTCTGATATACAAAGGTAGAAACTCATAGAAAGATGATAAACGAAAAGGGAAAGTGACTACGGATAAAATAAGAGATCAGATGAAGAAGAAATGGGTAAGGAAGAATGAGTCTAATGTTGGAAATGGTTCTGCACTGGAAATTGCTTCCAGTAATTCCTCTAGAAATTGATTTTAGGCCATTGGCCTAGGGGTTTTTTTCAAGAAAATCCTTGTTCCCTTGACGGTAAGTGCCAGAATATAGGAGATTGTGAAAATTTGTGCTAATAGTTTGTAGCTACATTGTAGATCACTTGTATAGAAATTTGAGAAGTTGAAGGTATGCGGGTGAACCCACATAAGTGGTGAACACTTTTGTGGAGGAAGGGAAAAGTCATTTTTTCCCTTTACACAAAGTGAAGGGGTTCGCCCGAACCTTTATATTGGTTCGGTCAAACCATAGGGTTCAACTGAACCATATGTTTGATCGAACCCCATTGACATATGAGCGAAAATATTAAAATAAAGGGGTTTGAGCGAACTAGGGTTTGAGTGAACCCCCTTAATAGGGATTTAAAAAAAAAAATCTTGTCATTTTCACGGCGAACAGAACTCAGCGAACAGTGATAGAGGTAGCGAATAGTGTAGTGTGTGCGGTGAACTCGTGAAGAAACAAGCACAAACACGGCCCACACACACCTTCACCTTCGAGCAACCTCCATCACCCTCCAACACGTCCTCCCAGGTTGGTTGCACTGTTCCATAGCTAGCATTTTGGCGCAAAATTCGTGGAATTTGGCTTTGCATGAATTGCATTTGTTTGAAAGTTTCTAAAGCATTTTCAACAAATCCATTTACATAGTTAAACGATTTGCTAATTGCATTTGATGTTGAATTTAAATGATTTGATGGGTATCCATACCCTGTTCCAAAACCCCCATTTTTTCTTAAATGCTTTGATGGGTATCCATACCCTATTCCAAAACCCCCATTTTTTCCATCATCATCTAATCACCATGTCTTAACCATAATTTTAGATATACCAAAATTGGTTTCTAATCTAACTTTCTTGTTATACTATATTTTTAATCATTTGAATAATTGATTCCATATTTTAATTTGTTTTTGATAATTGAAAATAATTTTGTTTTGATTATTTTGAATAATTGTATTTGATTGGTATATAATTCAACATAACACCAAGAAAATAATCAAAGACTCAAATATCAAAAGAGTATGAAGTTGAGAATTCAAAGAAAAGATAATAAATGATACAACTTCATGAAACTAAGAAATTGAACTCCATAGATGAAGATATACCATCTTTTCCAATTTAATTAGATCATGAAACATTTATTCAAGGTATGGATTTAAGAAGAATTTGGAGGAAAAAAGGGAAAATGTAAAACTTAATGTAGTTAAGAAATTGAATCACAATACTATAACTCCACTCAAATTGTAATATTTATGTACATATAACATTCATTAATCCAACCAAAAATACAAAGGAAGATAAAAAGACCTTGAAACTTGGTATTATTTTAAACTAGTGATGATCATGCACTTATTCTAGAGAGTTGTGCAAGGTTAATTTTAGATTATATATGGAAGTACTAGGAGCATCATATTTGGTTAGCATATTACATATAGTCAAATAATTGTGCATCAAAAGTTTAAAATTCACATATATTTTATTGGCTAATTAGGATGCATAAAAAGAGTGGTGTTCAATATATATGGAACTTATTAGGATGCATGAGAATTTAGATGAAATATACTTTAGATCTAGTGCAAAGTTGATAGATGAAACACCAATTATACAAAAGTGTTTAACTATATAATTGGTCTAGGTAATGAAGTAAAGTCTATTTCATAAATTTTTTGGTTGGTTGAAAAATATAGCATATAAATATGAATATGTTTTCACATTGAAAAAAGTGATTTACATATATCACTTTGATTGATCCAAAAAAATATTTCACTTACTTCACATATCATTTTGATAGATCATGTGTGTTTTGGATCATGTGTTACACCTATGTATATTGGCCTCTTTGCATATTTTTCTAATCAAGAAGGGCCTCATACAATCCAAAAATAACAATATTTTTTTGTAACTTTGAGCTAAGCCTATAATTGGTGATCTTCTAAAAGAGAAAAATTAATTAGAATTTGGGGTTTTCCTTCAATACCCACAACTTTAATGATATGTTGGCACAATCTTATCCCCTCAAATAAGTCATCTAACTCAACCTCATTATGTGTGGATGGGTGGAGTATCTTAGATACAACTCAAAGGAGATTACCTTTGTCATTTTTTATTATAGAACCAACCCAAATTGGAGTTCAATTACCTTTGCAAGCCCCATCCACATTTATTTATTATCTTCCAAAATGAGGTTCCAACCATCTGATTTCCATCATACCCACCTTACTCAAGCAATAGGAGAAACCCAATAGGAGACTGGAACCTAACTAGTTATTTGTCATCCTATTGTCCTAGCTAGTGAACTCAATTGCTCTATGTGAAACCATTCTAAATTTGGTTGAAATATTCTCATAAATGATGATTTCAATTTTATTTTGTAAAGAATTAAATGGGATGTCCCTATCATTAAATATTCATCAATTTATTTCTTTCCATAAATTCTAACTCATCTTAAATGGGCTAGCCTTCCATATTCTATCCCAAGTGGAATTAAATGATAAGCATAAATTACCAATTGATAAATAGAGATAAGAGATATTGTGAGAGGGAATTAGACCATTCTAACTCACAACAATGCTAATTCTAGAACTTAGAAGAATATGAATAGTTGAGTAATAGGTGATTGGAAGATTATTTAGTAGACATGCATAGTAGAAACCTTAGAGATAGATATGTAAAGACAAATGTGTGACTTGTCTATATCCTATAAGTATTCTCATGTGAAATTTCATCTAAGGAAAATGCACTAGCTTTTGGGAGGCATGATTTCCCCAACACAATCTAGAAAGCCAACCTAAGGAATTTAATATTAAATTTTCCATTTGATAACCTGATTTGATTGAATAGTAATGCAATAGTGCCCATAAGAAAACCACAAACAAAGTGGATGGGACACACCAATCAAATAACCATAAAATCACATGAACAAATTCCATATGCAATTCCAATGGACAAAAGAAGGAAAAGAGAGTTAAACAAGGAAGGTATACAATCCATTTTTGTATTCAAGCATAAGCAAGATCTTCTCACAACCTTATCAATCAAATATAGCTTGACCAAAATTTTAAACATCAAATATTGATAATACAAGAATACCATTTATTTATCAAGGCCTCAATAGCACAATTTTAATTCACAAACATATTTCATAGATATTTTGCTAACATCATTACCAAATTTTAAAATTTCCAAGAAACACACTTTAAAAAAATTAAATATATAAAAAATATAATATCTCCTCAAAATGTTGATTTAATAGATGTTTTTAAATTGTATCCAAATTATATTGAAAGTATCCATGATGAAAGATAAATTATTTAACCTCTTGATCACAATCCTCATATACAATATATTTAAATTCTCCAAAACACCTACACTTAAATATTAAAAAACGTTAAGCAAAATAAAATTGACATCAACTACAACTTGACATTTATTACAAAAAATATATTGGAAGATTAAGAATCACTACTTAAAATTATATAAATTATATTAGATTCCACCTTAAGAACTATATCATATGTCTCCACAAAGAAATAAAATTACCAGTGCTTCTCTTGTGACCAACTCACATCTAGAATCTTCACCTCCACTCTTCAAATTGTATTTTAGTATCTCATATCTCTTTTTCTCAAACATTTTATTTCCCAGATCATTTTTCTTCCATCATGGGTACATGTGATATAAACTTTGATAACCCACTGCATTGTAAATGCTTCTCATTTAAACACATTTTTACAAAAACTATAATCATTGTATCTAACACATTAAAATAAATCTAATAAGTCCTTGGATAAATTTGGTATTTTAATTGTACCACACTCTTGTAAAATTTGGTTAGTATACAAAGTATAATTAATATTACATAATAGTTCATGATAGATAAAAACTACATGTTGTATTTACAATATGTATTATATATTTTAAGAGGCATACAATAAAAAGGCTTACAAGATTCAAATTCCCTTTGTGATATTTTTAAATGAATATATTTTTCAAGAAATTTTACACAATTTTGTTTGGCTACATTCCAATTAATGTTTAATATGTGGTGTGTGGTCTTCATCACCAATTTTTTATTTTAAAACATCCTTTACATTGAGTGATACTCTAGAGTTAAAGTGCCAAAATCATTCAATTTCATCATTTGTGTTATTAATTAGCTTTTTATGAACTCATGGAATCCTATCATTAAAATCTCAAGTACCATTTTCAATAGGACTATCTAGTCTTGATCTTATTGCTAGTGCTTTTCACAATATTTTACAATTTATGCTTAAGTGAAGATGAGTTTGCCTCATTAATCAAACCTTTCTTAATTTATTTCTTACTATTGAGGTTTTTATTACTCTACAAGTAGCTCTTTTATCTTTCTACTTACTAGTAATCCTAATAGAATTGAGAGAATTAAAAAATATTTTAATAATAATTTTAATTTAATTAGAAATTTTGATTGCCTAAATATTTAATTTATTTTGTAAAGGTCTTATTTTTTACAACTTTAGTAATTTTACAAAAGTATTCATTGAAAATTTTTGAAGCTCGAAATTGAATGGTTCATGATGATCTCTTTCATTTAAGACTTTATCTTATGTTCTCATCAATTTTAAGTAACCATTTTTGGGTTCCAGAATTATTACAATGACTTTCATTTTTTTATGTGTGTTATCAATTTTATTAATATTATCAACAATTGGATCATGGAGTATAATTTTAATATCATGGGGTTCATTTCTACATTATTCAAAAATATTTCTAAATTTGAATTCTTATTTTTCTATGATGTTACTCTTTTCAATATGTCTTTCATAACATTTTACAACATTTTCCCTTTCATGTTCAACATTTTTATTTTTATTATGGCTAAATAGTTTATATAATATTAAATAATTGTCCTATGTGGTATATAATTTGTTTACTTGTGAAATTCATCCATGTTAAAATCCTTTTGATTTTATGTGGAATAGGAGCCAAATCAAAATTATTCCAAGTCCACTATAAGCCACTTGGATAATCCACATGGTTCAAATAATTAAGCATATAACCACCCTAGATATCTTCTATGATATATTTACATTCATATAATTCTAAATAGTTAATTAATCATTTATTTCCATTTTGATAAGAATTTAATTCATGAGCCATCAAGACCTTTGGGAAGACATATAGTGTCCCATTTAATAAGAGGAATACACTTTATTTCATTCGAACCACCCCATAATAATTTGTTTATTGTTTTATCTAAATCTTGAGAGATCTTCAAGAGGATCAATAAACATGACATCATATAGATTAGAATGTATTAGATCATAGCTTTAAGAATTAAGATTCTTCCATCCAATTTCAAACGATTATATTTTCATGAAGTAGATTTTTTTGGGGAAGCACTAATGTTGTCCTTCCATAGTTTAGAAATCATATTTACAAGCTTATCATTTGTCTCATTTTCTTCTCTTATTTGTGCCTTCAATAATGACTAAATTGATTTTACATGACCACCAATGTTAAGTAATGATGTTTTCCCTAAATATTACTAGTTGTAGGAAATAAATCTTAGATGCAACCTTTATCAATGTTTTTTAAACTATCTTTAATGACACATTTTGTACTAGAGTGCACACGCATACTTGTAAATTTAAATTTTAGAATTGTTTTAGATTATGTTTTTTGTGCAATCTAGTAATGTGAATGTTTTGATTATTAAAAACAATGATAGATATTGAACATGTTTTTTGTTAATGGTATGGAAATATTATTGATGAGTAGATGAATTATTATAACTATTTTAGATTTCTATTCCTTATATCTAGATATATTATTTAAACTAAGGTCTCATTGCACCTTTAGGTACACATAAATACATGCATAACATGGATAATGTAGATGTTCCACCTCCAGAATCTTTGTTTGGAAATACCACTAATGAGATTAATAAATTGAAATACTCATTAGCGCAAAGTGCAAACCCAGGGATATATTTTGAACCATGCATGCCAATATTGCATAGTCTTGAAAAACTAAGAGATGAACTTGAGAGGACTAGTGCATTTTTTCTAGATAGAGTAGCTGCTATTCTTTCCCGCATGTGGGAATAAGTACATGGTGAGCTTCCCCTTAAATAAATACAAGATAGTGTGACCAAAGAAATGATAAAAATGAATTGTTTTCCATTTTATCAAAGTGCACGTAAGGTTAGGGGATACCAGGTCACTAGATGTGTCGATCGTGCTATGGCCTCATTGATCTACCCATGATTTCTCGCAGCACATGGTCAATACCCAAATAATGACCAGATTCCATTATATTTTGTTCAGCAGTTGTATGCTGAGGTCCATTTGGGCCTCGAAGTCAATTACTTGGACATTCCACCATATGCTGGTCAGGGGCGTGGTAGGATTGCTGACAGACCCACTTATCATCTAGCAGATAGACCGACCCCAGTGTTTAGGGTATTGGTTGGTGAGAGGTCTCCTTCTCTCACCCCAGCTCTAGCCCCCATAGCAAATGAGGTTGTCATTGCTTTCCAAAAGGAAGCAATTGATACTATAGGTGACATTGCAGCTGCCACCACTAGGATATCTGTTGATTGTGTAGGTCATTATTTGATGTCTAGACGTCCCTGGCCCACACCATCTTCAACACAATGGACCACCATGGATCCTTTCACAGTAGCAGGCATCCCTAATCCCATAGAGCTTGAGGCAGTTATAGGAGATATGGCATGCAAGACTCTACATTTTTTGGCTGAGGAACTCTTGGAGGCATATGCCTTCATTGCATCGACTATGGGATCAGTATAGGGAATGTTAGAGATCGTTTGGCACATGGAGGTAATTCACTTCTAGGATCCCATCACTCTCAACCTAGCACTAGTGCACATCAGGATCCACCATCTGATCATTCGATAGCTGCACAGACTATGGGTTTTACTGAGATGTTGGTTGGTTCCGGTTCGTTATCGTTGATGCCATCTCACCTACATAGTTCTCTCCACTCATCATTTCTGGCATAACATGAGATAGATCAAATGGATGCAGATATTGGTTTGTCACTTGACTGTATAGTTGATATGGTGGAGGCAGCCGTTTCAAAGGACTCAGGTCATCCGATATCAAATGATGTGCATGTGCATGTTTCAATTCCTTTATAATTATTTTTAAATTTTAGTTTTAATAACTAGATATTCATGTACTGATATATATGAATTTATATATTTGTAGGTGGACATACCTAATGTCACTCCTCACCTTGTTCTAGATTGTGCACATCGACGTGACTCTGTGGATGAATCTGATGCTAGTGGACATGTGAGTTTTAGATTTTTATATATACATGTGTATATGTACATGAATATGTATGCATAGATCTAGATACATATTTAATATAAATTATATGTATTTAACACATTTTGTACACCATTTTATTTGCAGGGCTCAGCACATCCATCAGAGCAGGACCGTTCTCATTCAGATGGTCATTCGACTAGGAGTCGACATTCGTATTAGGCCCTGCATTAGATTTATGATCGTTACTACATGTATTTTCTTATATGATGATCTTTCTAGTATTTGGCATTTCATTATCTCTAACTTACATTTTCTATATATGATGATTTTTAGTATTCGACATTTCCTTATATGATGATCTTTAGTATTCCACATTTGATGATCTCTAACTTACATTTTCTTTTATGATATACATACATTTGGCACTTTGTGTATAACATGTTACATGTTTATACATTGATCAATATTGAAATTTTTACATGTTTATATGATATATGTATACATTTGCTTATATTCAATATACATACATTTGCTTATTTGATGATCTCTTACAACTTACATTTCCTTATATGATATATACATTTGATCTCTCTAGAGTAGAATTTTAGGAAATGAATGCCACTTTATAATTAAGTTCATTCACATGTTGATCACAATAAATATTTTGCACACGCATGCCTTGGATATATATGATCTTGAATGTTTTCCTTCTATGTATATTTTTTCATAAGATGGACCTCTATAAGCACTTGCAACTATTTATAGATCTAACTAGGAAAACCTTAGTGATAGAATATTCCCTCTCAAAAATTGGTTGCATTCATAGGATATAAGAAATTGCTAGAAAAGAGAAACAATAGTACATGGGGATTAAATATAATCTCAACATGTAGGCATATAATATTTTAAGAATATAATCATTTAATCATATAAAAATAGAACCATATACTCATATAAGCATTTAAATATGTACAATAATTATTATAAAATGCATCATTTAAGCACATTGGTTGGAGGTGTTATGAATGTTCAAATATTAATGTTTCCCCTGACATTCACAAAGAATGATTTCACCCCTCTTAGTAACTAGAAGCACACATTAAGGATAATGGCATGATGTAATAGATGGAATCTTGGTGTTTTCAAAATAGAAAAAATATTCATGAAGGTATAATATGTAAAGAAGAAGCTCAATTAATTTCAAATGAGAAGACTTACTTTCCTTTAGTGTAATTATAAGAAATTAAATTAGAACTTTTGGCATTAAAGAAAAAATCTAAAATCCTAACTAACTCAAGAAATTTTTTTATTGAGCATTGTATGATTGTGCTCAAGATAACAATGATATGCATGTTCTCATTATACTAGAATAATATTACCATTCTTTGGATGATAAAATTAATAACATGATTTTATATTAATGATCAATGTTGAAGAGAATATGTTGAGGATGCATTTATAGGTTTTTGAAAGGATCAATGGATGATCTAGACTTGATATTGAATCTTGAGTAACTCCATTAATTTTGGAGTTAATGTAGAGAAGTGGAAATCATGGAGAAGTTAAGACTTATTTAAAATTTTAATTAATGATTATTGAGTTAAGTGAATTGGTGAGTGAGTGAACAAGATTGATTGTGAGTTAGGAAGAGTCAAATATTTTCATAAAATAGTTAACTAAGTTACATATGAAAGAGATAGTTAATTGCATGAGGAAGTGAGTTGAATAGATCGGTGAGTGGACTAATTCAAGATTAATGAGTTAATTAATCTTGATTTATTAGTTAACTAAATGAGATGGAACTAGAAATTTTAATTCTTTATTTAAATAGATAATGTGTGCATTTGAGGTGGAGTTTGATAAAATAATTAATTATTTGATGGATAAGAGATGGACAATATGAATTTAATATATTTATCAAATGCGGGAAATTAATTAACTTTAAATAAATAATAGGAATTAATTCACTAAATTATAATAAAGTATTAATGGATGATAATGAATAATAATGGATCTTAATGGATCTTAATTATGGTATATGATAAAATAATAATAGTGGTTCGACAAAATTATTTTAGTGTCTTACAAGATGATGTTCAAAATAACATTGTTTCAAAAAAAAGAACTTAAGAAGAACAGATTATAAGAGATGAAAAAAATAATGATATGCCTCAATTAGGTGGAGGAATAAGAAAATGTTAGGTAGTTGATGATGATTGGACTCAAGAGATTATTTGTGTAAAAAATACACAAGTTAGCTCTCAAAAGAAGAATTACGAGGAAAATTTCATATGAAATATAGAAGATGATGGAAGAAAAGAAGAGGAGGAATGTAGAAAAGGATTTAAGAAAAGTAAAATTAGGTGAAAAATGTGATTGATTGTTTTTGAATACTTAGTTATGTTGACATGTGAAGATCAAATTTATCTTAATATAGTAGTATATTTTATGCACCAAATTATGTAGGATTGAGGTTAAAATCTATCCAATGCATGTAATAACTTATAATAAAATAATAAACAAGAGGAATCCCTAGTATTCAATAAGACATTTGATTTTCTTAGTGGCTCTAAGATGGGACAACCAATAGACACAAAGATAAGTTCCCATCACATCTCAAGGTCTTTGACCTAGGTGGATACTATGAGAGAATGGACTATAGATAGAAAGATTAGGCCCCTACAAATCATAAGGAATTGCACTTTGGTGACTTTTGTGAGGAAAAAAAAAACAAATAAATCATATATAAATAACATACCATGCCTCAATGTACACTAGTCAAAGCACACCATGATATATTTTTTTATCATGGTGACCTTGAGTAGGCATGATATGGGTTAAAAGATATATAAAAAGATTAAACCCTTAAATTTGATGGGCTTGGAATAATTTTGGAACATGATACATTATGAAACCCTTGAATTTGAGATCAATCTTCCCTAATTTATTATATATATAATTCTTTCACACACACTATGGGTTTTACTTAACATGAAGCACACCATACTAGACACTTTTGGGATGTTTTTTTTGGTACAAAATTCTACAAGACACAAATTTTAATATGTTACGTTTCTTTTTCTACAACAAAAAAGAAGATTGAGACAACATTCACTTTATATATATAGAAGACATGGACTAATGAATCAATGATTCTTCTTGGATGTATAGGAGAAGAAACATCTTGAGATGTGGTCAGAACATCTCCTTGTATGCCAATTGTCTTTTTTATTGAGATGCTAGATTTGGGGGATCATTGAAACTAACACTAAATTTCCTTCTACTCCCACCATCACTCTTCCAATGAATTTTTTTATGACAAGGTTTGCACATTATGTACATAACAAATACTTGAATTCCATGAAACAAATATATAATTGGAAATATCTACTCAATTTAAGGCTCTCAATGTATTTCAACCCCTAATTTGTGTCCAACCAAATTTAAAACACTTGTCATCAACATATATTATAAGTAACTAAAACAATCCATAGTTCAAACAAGTTACTATAGTTCTTGTCTCGAACACATGTATGTACATGTACAAGTGAACTTGAAAATCATGGATATAATCTAACTCAAACATTCTGGTTCAACTCGCTCTTGAATAACATGTAAATTTTTTTGATGGTCATCACTATCTAGTCTCCATTTTTTTCGTCCACGTGCATGTGGAACTGCATGAAGATGTAGGGCGGTAGCAATTATAAGGTGAGTATATTGATATACCTTGTTATCAACTTGATAGTCCACAAAATGAATCCCATGTTGAAAAACTTTGACTTGTTTTAGATATATCCCTTGCACAACAACATAACCTACATGGTAAACATGAACCTAAGGTAATACATGTGCATGTGTACACCATTTGCATGCTCAAGGTTTGTACAATATATATTTAATGTTTTTAAGGTAATGTACACATGTACACAATGTATATATATAATTTTAAATTCAAACTCACCTGTGGGAAATAACATTCCATCGTTTGTTTTAGGCCGTGTTAGCTTATTCCTCTCTTCTGTGCAACACATTAAATAATAGCTAACACTTTCTATGTTTCCAGGCTCTGCTATAACTACAAAAAACATCTCCTGTACACCAAATTTACACAATAAAATTCTAAAAAAAATAGAATTGTCTCTAGACAAGTTAAAGATCATTAAATTTATATAATATTTAAATTATTGAAAATTGACACATGTAACTTTTCTAACCAATCCTGAAATATGGTCATAATCAATTGAAATCAAAGGAATGTCTTGAAATCTTTCATCCTCATTTTCATCATATGTGTCTGAAACAAATAGTGGCACCATATCCCATTTACTAACATATTCAAGTTCTTGATTGGTGCATGCATGATATTTTCCCACAATGCATTTAGTGCAGAAACAAGAGTAATCCCTCGTATATAATGTCCATCCAGGGTGACTATCTGAACTCATAACACAATGCAAAGATCTTGTTTTTTCTACCCTCTTGCATCAATGCATCGATCTTCTATCCACACCTAGATAAATGTAATTGCAACAAAATTATGTGAACTTGAACATGTGTGTATATATATATGTGTGTAAATTTTAAATTTAAATAAATTTATTTGTTTAAAATGTAATTTATACATACTCGATATCTCCCAAAACACTCTATGTGGAATGTTTCGGTTTGTTCTTAAAGATGTGCTGACCTCATTTGATGCAAAGTATTTCTTGCACCATTCAACAACATAATGTGCATTATCTATATGATCTTCTGAATAACTCATTTGATGCTTTCTTAAAGCACGTTTGATGCAAGCTCCTGCGCCATCATGCTCACCCTTTCCATGCCCACTCTCAAAGAAAATCCAAACATGTGGTATGTTGTAAATTTTATGATATCTAGAAAGTGCATAAAATGGATGTGATGATTTGAATTGTGTCGCACATCCATCTGACCATACAAAATGTTTTTCAAATTTTACACCCCTGCTTCTCAAATTCTCAAAAAACCATTTTGTAAAATAATGTTGTACAAAAAGTGTGTCATGCTCTTTATCATCACTAATATAAAAGTGATATTCTTTCTTGATGGATCTTTGTTCATCTGTAATCTCAACACCATCCAATTCCAATTGTGCATGTTGATAACACACATGAACCATAATAGTGACCTGCTTTGAAAAGTAATATTCTGATCGAATCTCTTTTTGATGTACAAAAGAGTAATTTTCTGTAAAGTCAACTACTGATAGAACTGTTCCAAGTGGGAAAGTATCTCTTAATGTTTGAAATTGATGTGCTTGCCACTTAGCATAAAAGGAATGTTGTATGTATGGTTGTATCAATTTTTGAAAATCTTCCCTAAATTTCCCAATAGGTATCTCCTCTTCTACATAGTTTAACCTTGTGGATTCTTTCCCAAAATTTGTTTGAAACTTTACATACTTGTAAATTTTGCAATTTACTGTATTTGTTAGGTCAACATTTTCATTTGTTGAAGGAAAGTTAGCCAAATTTCCACATGTTTCACATAGTCCTTTTATGCATTTGATTAGAAGTCCATTTTCATGATCACATAATAGATCCTTTATGAACAAACTTACCTGTTTAGGAGGTGCCTTTTGAAAACCATATCTTTCTTCTCTCATCTTTCGAAACACCTGATAGTAGAGATCAAATTCAATGTGATAACGAGAACAACAAGTTTCAAAAAACTTGTTTATCTTCACATAATATGGCTTTAACATTTCAAACATTGTTTTCCCAATATTTATATGAGGATACATATTACAAAAGTTCATATACATCTCAAGCTGTGTTATGTCTAGCCAATGTTTAATATGTTCTTCATAAATACCAGGTCCAATCCTGTGCCTCATAACGTCTCTAGTATTTGATGACGGACGGGTCTGATCATTCCAAAAACTTGAGATCAAGTTCCTAACAACATCTTCAATCCTGTTAGAATGGGGAGCTCTACACATTATTGCCCAATTGCCTTCAGAACTATCATCTAAAACCTTTCTCTTTTTCTCATATTTTATTAGTGTGGTTCTACTATAACCAAATCCAGTGGAAAGTTCTGACATTTTTCTTTTTTTTGGATATTTCTTTATTTAAAACAGATGTCAAAGTCACCTTTCTTGCAATGGCCTTATCCACTGATCAAGATCCTTTCCCAATGGAATCTAAACCTTTTTTAACATTTTCAACAATATCTTTTTGCAATCTCATGTGTTTCCTCTTATTCGATGCAGAATGTACACCCAACAATTTTAATGACTCTTTTAGCTCATCACAAAGAAGTAAACGTGATAACAATTGGGTTTTTTCAAGTGTTTCAAGATGATTGAAATGATCATGGATTATTCTATTTACAAATTTATTCATTGACCTCTTACTTGTATTTTTAGGTTGGTCGGCATAACATTTCAGTTTCTCCATATCCATTTCAAATAAATGATCTAAATTTCTATAAGAAATTTGTTTCCCCATTGTTTCAGCTACTTTTATATGCTCATCAATTGGTGTAGAAGGAAGTGATCCCGACCCCTCTCTACCATGAATTGTTTTAAATCGGGCCTCCTGCCTATCTTCAAGGTCCATGTGTTCTTCAATTGATTCATTTGGTCCAATATCTAGATTGGGCTTGACTTCTGCTTGAGAACTTCCTGCTTGTTGAGCCATTTGTACATGTCACAAAATATTGTGCAAAGAAAGTGAGAGATGATGATATATAAGTGGAGTTGAACATATGAAATCAAATGAAATCAAAGATTCTTGAACTGAAGAATTCCATGGAAAAAATGCATTTGAAAAGGATATGATTCAAAGATGGGATATATGAAAATGGTATGATATATGATGTGATAAGCTAAGAATGCAAGAGGTCAAATGCAACTCTAGGTCCAAATTTGGTTACGATGCAAGGCTTGACTTGTGTTATGATGGATAAACACAAGGGACCAATGATCAAGAGAGGGTATGCAGGAGATGATGGACTCCAAAAGGATTTCCCTAGACAAGCAAGGATAATGGTATTTTCCCTAACTTGAAAGTCCATGATAAACCTTAAGTGATGTGGGCGATAGATAAAAAATGGATTGGTTTTGAGACCTATGAAGAGTAGTGGAACTTGTGCAAGAGATAAGGGTTCTATTTGATCAATGATGAATATGCAAAGGACTAAATTCATGGAATGTATGCAACTTGGAACTTAGGCATGATATGATCTTGATATATGCAAGGGGTTGTACATGCAAGAACTAGGTGAAATTATATATATGTATACAAGGACTATGTGATGTGATCTATGTATGCAAGAGTAGGAATATGCAAGGACTAGGATGCAATGAAAAGGATATGATTCTAAGATGGAATATATGAAAATGGTATGATATGATGTGATAAGTTAAGAATGCAAGAGGTCAAATGCAACTCTAGGTCAAAATTTGGCTACGATGCAAGGCTTGACTTGCGTTATGATGGATAAACACAAGGGACCAATGACCAAGAAAGGGTATGTAGGAGATGATGGACTCCAAAAGGATTTCTCTAGATGAGCAAGGATAATGGTATGTTCCTGTAACATAGGGTAAGTATTCAAGTTAGCACGATTAAATACATAAACAATAAACCTAAGTATTCAAAAAAGAATAATGGAGGAAACAACAAAACAAAAGGGAAGATCTCACCAAATGCCTTCAACCTCCATGAATCACCTTCCTTGCACCTTCTCTATTTGCTGCAATATGATGGATGACCTCAGATTTGATGAGAAAATTAAATTCATGACATGACCTAGCAAATGTCGAAGGATTTTAATAAAGAAATGCAAGAATGCATGAAGGAGAAGAAGTCTATAAATTAAGAGATCAAATTAAGAGGTGTCGAAATGAGAACAAAATTGATATTTTATAGAAAATGCAATTTTGGATGGACGAATGAGATTGAAGATTGAGAAATTCCCTAGAATCAATGGTCAAGATTCAAAATGACAACTCTCAATTAGGGTTAGGGTAAAATTATCAAATGAGTGGACAAGATTTAATTTAATAAATTAAATCAAGGATGGAGAATGAATGTGACAGTGAGATGAAATTAGTAGGATTCAAGAAGATAAAGTTTGAATTGAAAGATGAAATTAGTAAATAAATAATTTTGGAAATTAGTTATTTAGTAGAGGAATAATACCATTTTGAATTAAAATTAATTCAAAATATGAATTCAGTGAAATAGTAAGTAATTGATTTAAAATTAATTACTAAAAGAAGAAGTAGTTAACCATGTGAGACATTTTTAAATAAATTATTTTATTTAAAAAGAGGGAAATGCCAAATGATAGGTATTTTATTTAGTTAACCATGGTTGTCTAGGAGGACTTCTTGAATGGATGTAAAGATAGGGTCATGGGATGGACTACTTAGATCTTGACATGATAGTGATGTTATGATGTTGTGCTTTGGACTTGCCTCTTGACATGTATCCTCAAGTTTATGAAATGGGATGGTACTTTGGAGACCATGACTAGATATGATTTCATGACCAAATGTATTTTGTGTTGGAGTGTCTTGGAATGGATTGGTGTATGATGGACTAGGATATGACATGGAGGTGTGGACTTGGTTGAGGGATGATGGGCTAGGATAGGACATGAATGCATGACAAGGATATGATGTGGATGGAGGACTAGGATATGACGTGGATGGAGGATTAGGATATGACATGATTGGAGGACTAGGATATGAAATGAATGAAGGAATAGGATATGATGTGGATGGTTGGTTTCCCTTGTCAAGGTTAGGGTGGCTATGACTAATGGAAGGTTTTTGTGACTTAGTGTCATGGGTGGTGTTAGGGGACTCTTGATAGTAGATGGATAGAGGACTAGGACTCCTGGATTGTTGGTAAGATGGATAGATGGATGAACCTGGGCTAGGGGTTGTAAATTTGGACTTGGATTGGATGTATAGCGTTTTGAAGTCCCTAGCCAATTGTGCTTGACCATTACTAATAAATTGGCATTCAATTTGACTAGAAAGTATGTCATAGTGACTTGACAACATGGTGGTGGATGAAATGAGACTAAGACTATGCAAAGTGGTAATGAGGATAAAAGGAATGTCAAATGTGAAGTGGTAAAATGAAAAATGAGAGCCTTATGTCAAATGATTCCTAGGAAAGGCTTACTATCCAATAAAAGTTTGGCCAATGTCTCAATTTGGATTGTCAAAGGACTGGTTGGAAGGACAAGATGACAGAATGACAAGGTGAGATTTCCACACTAGACTTATGAGTTGGAAATAGCTCACAAGAGGATAATGACTAAGGACTTGTTTGATTTGGTCCAATGACAATTTACTTTTTGAGACAATGGTTTGACAAAGCAAGGAAAGTTTTCCTATCCCAAAGTGTGCAAAATCGAGGACTTGATTTGACAAATGCGGTTCATGATGGAAAATGCGTTGTAGGAAGTGATTTGACAAAATTTCAAGCAGATTGCAAGGAATCTATTTCAGTTTGACTGTGTTGATTCAGGTTTGGAGGATGATGTTCATTTTTTCATGTTGTCTGAAAACAGTTGGAAAAAATGTGGTGTTGTAAAGAATGAAAATCAACCACATAGAAGACATTTACAAATAAAAAATCCTAAGGCTACAAGGACAATATTCTTATGGATCCCACGAACCGCATATCCTTAGCGAATGAATTTTAGAAGCTTGGCCCCATGGGCTCCCCCTTACAGTGCACTCACTTCTCAAGGCAACCAAGCTTCCAATTTCCATGAAACTCCCATGGCAGATTGATCATTTCTACTAAGAACTGTGTAGGTATGGGTGCCTTGGCAACGACCATTGCTACACCAAAGAATAGAAGGTTTGTGGTTTTCTAAAACAAAGGATTTATTTCGGGCACCCGTTCAGAAGGCCACGCGAGAGGCATTATCATCCCAGTCTGCAAAGGTTAGGGTCTGCAGGTTTCGATGCACCACAAGGGTACTGGGGATTCAATTGCTGGTCTGTAAGAAGTTCTGTAATGCTAAGCATTCTTTAACATTCAAATTTATATACCGGTTGGGCGTCACTTGGCTTTAACGCGTTCCCGATTTGAGTTGCTTTGGGGTGAGTACTTTTTCCCACCAAAGCAGGCCCAAGATCTAAGGCTTAACAAAAGCGAACCAAAATATTCATAGTTCAATTGATCTTTGTTTAAAAACAAAGAGAGAGCACATAAATATTTCAGATCACACTCGCATGGTGTTCTTTTAAAACCAAAATCAAAATGTGAACAAACAGAGAATGCACAAGGTTCATTTTATCCATTTGTAGTGTTTTTCAAGCAAAGGGGTTAATTTTAACCATTTGTAGTGTTTTCTATCTAAGAGTTAATTTTAAACCCAATGAAAAACAAAGTGTGTTGTTCTTTTTAACCCATATGCATTTGCATGTTTGTTCTTTTTTAACCAATGCGTGTAAAATGCAAGTTGTAAAGAGAAAAAACAATTAAAATAACATTTAGCTAATTCCAGCTGGACACATGCTAAAACAAACAGATTAGTAGCACAAACAAAAAAAACTCTAATCTAGAAAACAAGAAAACAAGAAAAAAAAATTGCAAAAAAAAATAGAAAACCAGGACAAAAATCTTAGATAGTGTGGTAAGTCTATGAGCCTCTTTGTACCTAAGTAAATAGTCAAGATCTAGTAAATTTAAATATTTTATTTTTCTTCTAGATAAGGTATCCCATTATGAGAGATCGTTAGGATTTGTGTCTCAACCTTCAATCCCTATCTATTAATACTGAACAAAATCTAATTTTCAAGTTATAAAACAACAAATATATATAAATTTCAACACTCATAATTTAATTTTTGGCTTGGAACATGTTAGAATAGACATTAATTCTAAGAACATGATAATTACAACAAAATGCATCTCTTTCACATCTTAATATTTTTAAATGGGCACAATCATATAGAACTCATTTTTATGGATGAAAAATATATTAATAAACTTGGGAGTAGATGTTAAAATTATTCTTAAAATAAATTGGGAGGAGCTTGGGAAACCAAATTTACATGATACTCCCTATGATATAGTACTAGATGAGGGAGAAGATCCAAAATTTTCATTAGCACATGGTATCTAATATAAAGGTCAACCTATTGGGTTTAAAGGAAAAATAAATTTTGCGGTGTTTGAGATTCAAAAGGACTCTTTGGTGCTTTTAAAATTTTGTTTAATCTCAAATTGGTTCATGTAGAATGTAATGAAATCTTTGACTCCCAAAAAGAAGAATTAACATTTTATACATGGAGGGCTAGATAGTGCATATATCTTTGAATATGAATATAGATTAAGATTATGACAAGAAGATAGCAAAAGAAAGAGATGTAGAAGAAGATGACATATTTAGATGGCTATATTCATTGAGGAAGCTACCTAAGAAAATATCATAATCACAAATTTTCATATTTCTTCTTGTAGATTCATATCTCTCTTGGAAATGCTTGTTGATCCATCTTCTCAAATTTTTTTTTTCATATATCTAAGGGATACACTTATTGCTATAGATTATATATATATTTTATGTTGTACTCATCTTAGTTCTAGATGCACATAGGATAAGAGCGCAACCATATTAATCTAATGTCTTTTTATTTGATTATTTGTGGAGGTAAAAATACCAAATTAGGGATTTGACAATATTGGTAAGATAACCAAAATTCACCCCTTTCCCTTTGTGGCACTAGCTACATGTATTCTTGGAAATCTCTTCATATGAAGGTTTTGTGTCTTTTCCTATCTATCAGAATTATAGTATCTTAGAGCTCAGTTTAAATAACATTATGACCATTTTATATCATTTAATTTATCTTACAAAATTTATGTGTTATTCTACTATTTAGTTTCTTGTTATTGGTTGTGTATTTTATTCTTATTTTATAGACTTTCAATTTTTTGTATAAACTGGTATTTTTTATGTACAAAAAAAATCTATCTAGTCATATAGACCTTAATGTAGTCATGCTACCATCTAGGAAACATGATGTAATTTTTATTATCTTCTATTGATTCATATTCTAGATTCCTATCACATGATGAGATATCTATTTCTCAACTCTCATTCTAGGTTTTTCTTTGTTTATAATTAAATCCCATTTTTAATATTTTGTTTAATAAAAACATAGTACATTTTTTTTATAGGAAAAATAAGCTTGCATAGTTTATATAGGTGAAACCAATTTAGGTAAGACCATTTACACTTGTTGATTTATCTATTTTGGATAGTATTTTTGTGTTATTAATCTTATCTAGGAATAAAGTTAGTTAAAACTTTCAACTTTTTATTTAGGTAATCAAATTCAATACATTTTTATTTTTACTATCAATATGTTTATTTATTTATGAATTATTTAATTGTTATGAAGAATATTCTAATTCTATGTTAGATTATGTGTTAGAAAATTTAGAAAATATTATTTTAGATACATACTTCTACATTATATGTTCCTCGCATATAAACTTATTTAGTTAATGTATGTTTTATGTGTATATTCATTGTACTTGTTGTTAAATCTATCTTAATCCAAAAATAGTTATTGTTAACTAATATGATTCTATTTAGTATAATACTTATAATTTTTACCAATTTTTATGTGTTTGTGGGGTGGTTGAGCTATCCCCACCTTCTAAACTAATTATCACTATTTAGGTTTTTTAGACGAGTTTAGAAATTCTCTTTTGTTGAATTATCTTGTGTCATCTTCTTTTGTCCAATCTGGTTATACATAATGATTTCCCTACTATTGATTTTCATGTATTGATACAAAGGGAGATACCAAGATAGAGGAGGAAATACTGGTGAAAGATGGTGTTTCTACCATATCTATATAATTGATGATGCACAATTGGATGAAATAAATATAAGAATTTAAAGGACATAAACATAGATAGATGCAAAATTGGGTGCTACAAAAAAATACAAATAAAGAGAATATATTGTAGATCAAAACTAGTAAAATATTTAGTATAAGGATTCATAAAATCTAGTAATAACTTGCAGATTTTAGTTTTATAGAACTCATTGATGATGTGCATTTGAGTTTTCATTTTCAAAAAATTGAAATAAGGAACCTTCAATTTTCTTATATATCAATTATTTGATGCATTTTTCCTTGTTGCTAGATAAAACATATGATAAACCCACTAAATTGTAAATAAATAAATTTACCCATATTTGACGAGAAAGAGAAGAAATAAACATATACCTTGTTTCCTTCTATGATAATTTGTCAAGTTTTGTTTGCGTATATTTTCTTCTTTATCTTTTGAAATTTTTCGTAGAGCTTTGTTTTTTCTTTTTTCTTTTTGCCCCATTTTCTTCTTCAAAATACAAATGATTGATTTAAACTAACAACAAATTTTTCTCCAAAATGCAAAAAAATTGTCACAAAAAATTGAAAAAACTTGAAATAACTTACAACAGTAAAAATAAATGCAACAATAACAAATAAAATAAAAAATATTTTCAAAATATTCATCATTTTTTTACTTGTGAAATGTCTTTTTCAGCCGACATGCTTGGAAGCATGAGGATCACCTGAAAATCACCGTTTACACAGGAGCTCGAAAAAACACAAACAAACCCTGGAAAAGTTGTTTGACTTTCAGATGTATACTGAGGGGGTTCAGCCGAACCAATTTTGTCTGGTTCGAACGAACCCCTTTAAAATAATTTCATTTATTATTTTAAAGAGGTTCGATCGAACATAGGTTCGGCTGAACCTATGCTCGATCGAACATATTTTTTATGTTCGGCCAAACATAGGTTCGGTCGAACACCCTTTTTCCCCTATCTCCCCCAAAAATTGATTTTTTTTTCTAAAAAATTGTCTTTCGAAGCTCAATTTGAAAATGAAAATGCAGAAAAATTTAGAAACCCAACTAGATAATAATATTCCTTAGAATGAGCTATCCGTCAAATATAATTTTAATATGGTTTGCTTTTATTATGTATTTTATTTTTTAGTTTTATTAAACATAGGTTTTTCATTGAAAATTAAAATCTCTGGTCTGCACATGTGGAAAAATAGCAGATTATCAAAATATATTTTTTTTAAAATATGTTGAGGCTAGGTATTGATGTCCTTGATCCATTAAAAAAATAAAAATTGAATTTCGATTCATACAAATTTTTTTATGTTGTATATAGTTCGCCTATGTCTGAATTGCAATTGGTTTGACTTTGAAACTTTATTAAGGAAAAAATATTCAATAAAAAAATTTGAGACCAAATGAAAGTGCTAGATATCGTAGTTACAAATCTAAATTCATAAAAATTAGAATTTTACCCTTCATACAAAAAAAATTATGTCGTATACGGTGAGCATCACTTTTCTAAAAATGCTGTTTTTTGAAAAAAACCAGTTTTCATGGGAGATAGAAAAAAAAGTGCAATCTGATTCCAAAAATTTTGAAAAAAATATTTTTAGAATCTACAGACAAAATGTGATGAGACTCTAGTTTGCATCATCTTCAAATTCCTCACGGTTTAGTCACTATAGGTGCCTGAATATGAAGATTTAGTTAAAAATAATAATTGCAGTGTCCAGTTTGGCCAAAAATTGTAAACCACTATTGTGGGATCACCCATGCAGAAGAATTTTTCTTTCACTATCTGAGAAAGAAGGGTATCCGAAACACCTATGGAAAAATAATTTATTACAGCTAAAAGCTAGATAAAAGACATGTTGAAACCCTCATTTGTCACTCTGCATCGAAGAAAAGGAGAGTGCTCTGCAACAAAATTTTGAAGGAGTGAAGATAATTCAGTGGTGAATCTCTAAATCCATCAGGTGTCTCAGTTGTTTGTGGAATTTTCATTTAATTTGGTGCTCGATAGAAGAACTTGTTCGGTACACAAAATGGAACAAATCAAAGGAATTATGAAATTGGATGAGTTTAGCAGTGAGAAGATTAGAGCTATAAGAAATTTATTATCGCCCGATGAATTTAAATTGCTGGAAGGTGTGAAACACAAAAGTCTGGACATTTGGAGAAAATTCCCATATTTCAAAAATGCAGAAATTGTTAAATGCATTCTGGATAGATTGAATGATGACACAATAATTATGGACAAACCCTATCATATTTCGAAAGAGGTATTTGTAGTCCTAGCCGGATTCTGAAAAATTGGGGATATATCGAGAAAGAAGTCTATTCAAAATAAAGAAGTTGAAACCCTAACTGGAGTTGTTGGAGACCAAAGGGCATTGATAATTTTGACAATCAAAGGTTTTGTAAGAAGTTCCATTGCACATGGAGTATCCTATAAAATCCTTTTCAGAAATAGAAAAGGAGCAACCTCGACTGGTGCAATTTACATCTCTCACAAAATGTTAATGGAAGATCAGGACTTTGACCTATATGGATTGGTAAAGGATCAACTATGGAGAACATGCAATTAACAAAAGAGATAGGTTATTCATTCAGGTTGGGCACTTTGATTACATGTCTTGTGATGTATTTTCTGAATTGCTTGCCACTAAAGAAAAATGTTGTATGGAAAGAAAATGAACCAATTTGCAAGAAAATTTATGAACACTCTAACAAACTGGCAAACTATGATCAAGAATATGTGAGTTTCTTTAGAGTTTTACTATAAAAGTTTCGATCAATTTGCATATCCCTTCTGGTAAAGGCACTTGAAGTTGGTTCCTCTTCCAGTGAGGTGGAGAGAAAGAAGAAAAGAGAAAAAGAAATTATTGCCTATACTCCTTCGGTATGCAAGAATCCAAGAGTTGAAGGCAAAGGAAAAGAACAAGTGGTTGTAGATATTCCAAATGAGGAATCTGATAAGGAAACTGAGGTCACTCAGGGAAAATAATTGGAATCAACTGAACCAGATAAAAAAAAAGTAGAAGGAAGTGAAGAAGAAGATGACTTAACCAAGGATAAGCTACTGCAACTTATTCATGAGGAAGATGGAATGCAAAAAATTAAAAAATTATAGTCTATCAGACCTTCATATGAACACGATATGATTTTAAGTGTACTAAGTTCTCATGTTATGCAAAACTAGATCAAATTAGAAAGTTTGTGGAATTTTCTACTTGAAGAGATGATCGAATGCATCAAGGAAATCACAAACTCTAAGTATCAGAACAAGAAAGAAGAAGAAATAATTCTACACTTGAAGGAGTAGTTCAGGCTATCACTTACCAATTTGAAAAGGAAAATTTATGAGTTGAGTTAATGCATAAGTACAACAAAAAACATCTATAACTATTGCACCCGTTGGCCTCATGCAGTTGGGAAATACAAAGAAAAGTTGGAGAAAATTGAAACAAAACTAAATAGGATTGGACAAAGTTTTGATATGTTTCAGGATCAGGATGGTGCAATCAAGAAAATAATTCAAGAGTAACAGTCTGAGCATACAAAATTTTAATTCACCAGAAACAAGCTTGTGGACACTTTTTGGAAAGTCAAGGACTTAATCGAATGCAGACTGGAGCAGTTGATTGAGATACTGAGGAAAGGAGATAAACTAGAAGAAACCATCACTATTCTGAAATATCTCATCAAGATTATCAACCAGACATATGAAAATAACAACATGATCATAATCAATGGGATTGTAGTAGAAGCTTGGAAGAAGTTTCTTCCAGAGATGAAAGAAAATTACAAGATAATCTTCCGACTCTAGTAGTAGTTGTTATTTTTCAAATTTTGAATTTGTTTTGAATCAACGAGTTTTTGGTCATATTTCAAAGGGGGAGATTGAATACGTGTTTGTAATTGATGTCAAAGGGGGAGAGAGAGCAGTGAAAATTCCTTATCAATTTCAGGGGGAGCTATGTTTTGAAGTTTTGAAGTTTGGCAGCGTACTCATATTGGTTTTGACACTTAGTCATTTTTCACTAAGTTTTGCCATCAATGCCAAAGGGGGATATTGTTGGCATATGGCTACTAGTGTTGTCATTGATGGAAGCCTAATTCATGGATCCGGTATGCACTTCAATATCTATTCATACCGAAAATCAGAGTGAAGAACAAGGTATCCGATTAAAGATGAGTTTGTCGGTCAATATACATTATCTAATTATCAATTCGTGTTGCGCATCTCAAGGAAGGTAATTGGGTATCTATAATACCTTATCCTTTAGTTTTGTGTTGGGACATCAATCGGTGTAGGAGTTGGAAGATCCGGTGTATTGATTTTTTGTTTATCATTGCTAGAAGGCCGACTTGGTGGATATAGCCGTTGCAGATGTTTAAGGAGTAATTGCTTAAATTTTTTTGTGTTCGAACATGTTTATTTAGGTCCTCACTATGCTATGGCTGACTTTGGATGGTACGCATTAAGAATCATTTAAGGATTTAGCCAATGGTTGGAAAATAATATATGCTTTGTTAAAGCTGACATGAAGATAATATTATCCTTTGATGCGGATATATAAGATCGATTGTTTATATATTCTTTTAGTATCAAAGTATGTTATATTTGAAGTATATTATTGTGTGATGTGAAATTCAGAAGGGAAGTTGTGTGGTTTTATGTACGCACATAGAAGATTTGAAATGCAAGTTGCAGTAGAGTAGAGCAAAAGAGAAAAATCAGACAAAAGGTCTGAAATCAACTAATGTGCTTAACCGGAACTGTAATCTAGCATTAGAAGATTCTATTCCTTCAGTTCAACCCTTCAGATGGATTTAATCTGAACATTTTGTAAGGTAGCAAGCCTTCCTATTTTGAGTAGTGAGCTTTAAGCAGTGTGCCTGAATGCAAGTGCATTCTCATTTTGTAAAACTTATATTTGAGTACTCAAATTATGGATTGATCTCCACCGTGGCTTTCCCCTAATAGGGTTTCCAAGTAAAAATCCTTGTGCTATGGTGTTGTGGATGATTTCCTTGTGTTTTTGTATCTTTCCTTTGCTTTAATGTTGAAATGGTTTAAATATCAGATTAATAAAGATGAAGATTGCAGAACATTGATTCACCCCCCTCTCAGTGTTCCCAGATTCCAACATGTCGATCCATTTATCCATATCCCTAGCCTTATCCATCTCCATCCACATACTATCTAAAAATCCAAAAAAGTCAAAAAAGTCAAAAAAAGTAAAAAAAAGTCAATAAAATAAATTAAAGAGAAACAATAATTCATCCAATGGTGAAAAATTGGAAAACAAGCACCTTGGATAAGTACCATGATGAAAATCTGGCAAATAGGCGTCATGCATAAATCCCCCATCTAGTTTACTTCCACAATTGGGGGCAACTTTCATCCATGCATCCCCTTCCTCCATCTCCTGCATCCACCTATCTTCTACATCCTATCCATCACATCCCATTTGTATCCAGTCCCTCGATCTTCCTTGTGATCTTGATAAAGATAGGGACACATACATATACAGGCTTTGGACATCTCTTGGCATAAATTTCCCTCATCCATATGTCGCCACATCCCTTATCCTCCTCCATCCTCCTTCCTTATCCATGCATCCTATCCACATTCATCCATCTTCCATTGTCCACCCATCCTACTACTTTCCATCCCTCTTTCCTTGTCACACATGCCATATTTAGTGTGGGGCATCTCCTTTGTGACATAGTCCTAGGCGACATCATCTATTCATCCATCTAAGTAATCCCTTCCATCTTCCAAATCCTTATCTTCTTATCCACCCATCCATTAGTCTTTTTCCATCTTTTCATCCTTATCTCCCCATCCATTTATCCATCCCCATTAATTCATCCAGTAATCCATTCCATCTTTCCAAATCCTTATCCCTCTATCCATCCATCCCAACATCTTTATATCTTCCCATCTTTCTCAATCCATCCATTCATCCCTATCCTTATTCCATCTCATAATCCCTTGTCATTGGTATCTAGCTATAGGCTACCCCCACATAATCCAATGCCATTCATTTCCCTATTATCACTCCTATCTATTTCTCACATCTTTCTAATATCCTATCACTCTTCATCACTCATCTATCCATCGTATCATCCTCCCAATTCATCTTTCAATGGTTTGATAACTATCCCATTCCTGAGCTTCACACAATCCCCATCATCTTATTTGGATCGGGTCTATCTTGTGTCATCATATTGACTCCATCATTGTATCATCTTAGATCATGGTCATCTTATCATCCCTTGTCCCTTGTCTGTCTTTGGCCTTGTGTCGAACTACATTGCCCCTGCACTTTCACATAGGAAAGGTTGCTCATTTGATTTGCCCCCAGGGATTTTTTGCCGTTCAGTATTTGTCATTCATCATGGTCTCCATTGTCCTCTTTTCTCTTTTATTTGTGGTTAGTTTTGGGTCTTTTATCGAACTATGTGGGCTCTATGCTTTCATGTAGGCAAGGCTGATATTTGATCAACCCTCGAGCCCCTAGGTCTTTAGGGTGTGTCTGTCTTGTCATCTTAATGTGTCATCAAGTATGTCCCTATTCTAGCTAGTGCTTACAAAAAAAGGTCATTAGTATCATGAGCTCCAATTGGTTTTAGATATCCTACATCCTTTCGATCATTTAGTTCAGTCTCCATCTTTGGTCTTAACAAGATATATCCTTTCTAACAGATCGCATCAATCCCATCCACCCCTTTCGATCTTGTGGAAAACAACGTTTGAAATTTGATTGTGATATTTTGATGCTTTTGGCTTTTGTTTATCATTTGAGATTCCTATCATACCTCATCAAGTTCACCTTGATCCATCATATCATGGTGTGCTTTAACTAGTAAACATAGGGGAATATCTTGATCTTTTTTTTGTTTTTGTCTTCTTGGTTGTCCCGCCTAGTACCCACCAAGAGCCCTGTGGTCTTTTGTTATGATGGGACATCCTTTGTGTTTTTGGTTTTCCAACATTGGCCCTCCCAAAGCTCCCACGACTTTGGGATATTGGACTAACTTTTTGTTTGTTGTGTTAGTCCTATGCATGTGATACAAAGTTACCTTGGTTCCTCATACCCTAGTGCATAGTATCTCATGCTATATCAAATTAAGTGTTCATTACATGGTAGGATAATGCATACCAATTAAATTTCTTGATTTGGTTACTATCCATTATCTCGCCATCTCCCATCATTTCATTTATCCAGGTCCCCCTATCCATTCACCTTAAAACTTTCATCCTTCATCTATCTATCCTAACCATTTCCATCCCTCTACTTCCATCATCCACATCATATCATGATCTTCTCAATCTACTTAGGATAATATATATTTGTTATTCTAAGCATCTTTTCTTCCCTCATCCACATTATATCATCATCTTTTCAATTTGCTTAAGATAATATAGATTTGTTATTCTAAGCATCTTTTCCCCCCACCATCTTCATTCCTTTCAAAAATATCCCATCTTCATTCAATCCTAATTCATTAAATCTAGCACAAATCATCTAATCATATCCTTGGTCTTTTTCCTAGCCTTGCTACAAGCCTTGATCCAATCGTCATCATCGTCATCATCTTTGAGATGTATCCTTCCTTATCCTTTTGTGTTGTTTTGGGATGTATCCTTCCCTTATCAAAAACAATCTCATCGTCCTCATCAGGATGTATCCTCCCCTATCCTTTTGTGTTGTTTTGGGATGTATCCTTCCCTCATCAAAAAAACTCTCATCATCATCATCATCATTGGGATGTATCCTTCCCTATCCTTTTGTGTTGTTTTGGGATGTATCCTTACCTCATCCACAAAACTACCCTCATCATCACCATCATCGAGATGTACCCTTCCCTATCATTGTGTTGTTTAAGGATATATCTTTCCCTCATCCACAATACTCCATCCATCATCAATCTATCGTGGCTTGTAGCTTGACCGGGGCAACATCATATTTGTCCTTGAATCCATTTGTGCTTTCCTTCTTCTCATCTTTGCTTCCCAATCTCTTATCACTTGTCCTCCTCTCTTATCCATCCTTTTGCATCATCTTCCCCATATACTCTTTCATCATCTCATCCATTTCGAGAGCACACCTGTGTTCTCTTGAACCCGCATGTCCTCTCGAGGGGGCATCCTCAATCCCTAATCTTCATCTTCACTCCCATCATCTTTCTTCATAGTCACTCCTTTGATGACTGGTGCATCTTTCCCAATCTAATCATCTTCTTTCAAGTTCTATGTTTTAATATTCTTTGAAATTATGCTACTTTGTAACACCATCTCAAAGAGAGGCAAAATGTAGACATCTAAATTTGACCACTTATGTTTGGTCAAATTTATCCCTTTTCATCTAAGTATCCTTCTACCTGCATTAATTAAATAATATTGCCATTATTTGATTAATACCTCTAAAGTCCTCTAAATCCCTAAGGTATTTAATTTAATTAAATACTTTATCATTTATCCTTTCTATCCCACAAATTAAATAAATAATTTCTATTTTGTTTAATCTACTCCCTCAAATTTCACATCCTCCACAACTTGTTCTTAATCCTAATCTACCTCCTAATCCCATCATTAGGGATGTACACATTCCTAATCCATGATTAGGATTTGTCACATCCTCTAACTTTTGCAAGTTGGCCCCTAATCCTCATTAGCCACCTGACCTTCATATAATCATTGATTAACTAGTCTAATCGACCCCTTAGTCAACTCTTCCCATCTCCCAAGGAATTTTTAATTCCTTTTTGTCTTCTCAAGGTACTTTTTGAGGAATTTTTAATTCCTCTCTCATCTCTCAAGGAATATTAAATTACTTTTCTCTTTTCCAAGGAATATTAAATTCCTTTTTATCCTTTCCATGCATATTAAAAAGGAATTTTTAACTCCTTTGGTCAACTCTTTGATCCCAACCATTGATCCTCTCCCAAGAATCAATCTTGGCCATTCATTCATCTCCCCTCTTACTTTAATGACTAAAACACTTAGCCATTTTTGCATTTATTCACCATTATTCACATTCTAGCACATTCACTCCAGCCTTCTACTCTCACATCCATAGCCATCCTTGCATCCAAATTAAGCAAAACAAGCCGAACTGTGTTGCCAAAATTGATCTAGGAGCACACATATCGAACGATCAACAAATTCCAATCAACCGATCAACTTGGACAAGGTATATCATTTCTTTATCTTTCATTTTGTTCAAGTTCAACTTAGGCCAATCTTGAGGTATTGTTCGAAATGCAAAACGAATTTAATAAAAGATTGAAAAGATCAAGCTTTCCAAAATGTTATGTTGAAAAGATTGATTTAATAAAGAATTTACTTTATTATCTATGTTAAATATTTTTAAACAAACATTAGGATAAGGCTAGCTCTTTTATAAATTAAAGTGCTTTTCCATTGTTATATTGTAGAAAGAACAAAACCACGCTAAAAATATCTAAATATACCATAAAATTATTGTAGACACTAAATTATTCATATAATTGTTTGCTATTAATTATCATTAATTACCATACCATTAATTATCATCACATATATAATTTATATATAATTTGTTACCATTTATTAATCATTTATCATATTTACCATTTACCATATCATTACATTTATCATTTATTATTTATCACATAATTTACCATTTATTAATTAATTATTACTACTTTCAATTATCCATCTATTCATTTATCTAAATTAATTAAATAATATATTTATTATTTAATTAATAAGATCTAATTATCCATTTTTATTAAATAAATAAATTTTTAACTATCACCTCACCACTTAACTCCTAATAGAAATTTTTTCTTCCCAGTTATCCATTTAACAAATGAAAATAATTCATTATTATCCTCCCAAGAGCTCAAAATAATTTTTTTTCATAACTAGTTGAGTTATCTTCTCCATTTTCTTGGGTTGATTCCACAATCAATTCACTTAACACCATGTCTTTGATCTTATCCTCATCCTTCGTTTGATTTTTTTCAAAATCTATAAATAATTTTTCCTCTCATGATTTTTAGGAATCAACTCTTTATGCAAGTTTACTTTTTTGATTTGCACTATCAAAACCTATAGTATTATGCTACTAAGTTGTATCCACATTCACTCATGAGTAAGTTACTACAGTAGTCTCGAGGTTTGTAGTGAAATCCAGTAGTTGTGTTCTTTTCTTATTATAAGTTCAAGTTCATTGTTTTTTAGGTCTTGATTTTTCATTGCATTCAGTTATAAATTAATTGTGCTAAGCTAAAGCATAAGATGAGATGAATAATTATTTTATACATGAAATTGGATTGTGAAATTCAAAATATAAATATAGAATAATAAAAAAGAAGAAAGAAAGGAAGTTGGTGCCAAAATTAGTAGCCCGTTGTCTAGGACATTGGTTTATTATGTGGACATCCAAGCATCACATTTTCATTTAGGGCATGTGTTGTCATCCTAGAGAATTAAAAATATATTGTATAGCCTGGAAAATAGTTTTCAAGAAAATTGGTAGATAAATATAGTAAAATAGAAGATTAGAAGTACTAGAATATATAGATATGCTATAAAAGTAATTTAATCTATAGATTTATAAGAAAAATATAAATGATGAGAAAAAGGTAAAAGAAAATAAAACCTTTGTTTGTTTGAAACTCTCAAACACCTATATCTATAAATATGAAAAGGGATTGTGTCTACTTACGATCTTGCCATAAATTTTCAAGCCCCAAATTTTAGCCTTTTGGCTTCCATGGGTAGTCAAATAGAAAGAGATAAAGAGTGTGTTCTTATATTATGTGCATTAAGAATTGAGAATAATAAATAAATTATTTAAAATTGGGAACTCCTTGGTCTATAAGAAGCCACACCCTAGTGTGCGTAATAAACTTGTATGAAATCAAACTACCAAGATATGTTGTCAAATTGAAATAAATGATATAGAGAGTTGCAAAATTATGTAAATAAAATCAATATCTTAGTGAAATAATATTAGCAACATAATATAGAGAAAAACGAACATAAGAAGTATCAATAAAGATCTAGTAGTATGAAACTTGAACAATGGAGGTCTAATTAATAGAATGCAACCAAGAGAGCCAAGAAGAGTAACTTATTTAAAGATAGCAAAGAGAGGAGAAGGTGATTGAATTTTGTCAAAATATAAAGAGAGGGTTTCTCTAAAAGGGTTTCTTGGAAGATGAAGGGTGACACTTAGATGAAAAAGGTATTTTCTAATAAATGAACTTTATAATAGGTGACAATAGGTAGGTGAGTGGGAAATCAACATCTTAAAATTTAGAATCTTATTGTACACTAGAACATCATACAGATGTCCACATATCTTGTTGGCGCGCTGATGAAAATGTTTAGACTTTAATATGTGGTCTTAGGTCAACAAGCAGAATTAGAGTTATACAACTTTTTGACAATCTTGTATGTGGAAAAAGTCAAGGTGAAGGCTAAAATGAACTTAAAATATGTTAAAAAAAAAAGAACACCCCAGCAAGATCAAAAGCTAATGTGAAATTTTTAGGGTATGCAATTTCCTACTTTACAATTACATAATCATATGTTACAAGATTGACCATAAACAAAAAAAAAGAATTTATCAATATGAAAAATGAATGTGTATGCATGATATTAATAATGAATAAAATAAAGTATAATTATAAAATAATATATACAAATATATATAAAATAAGATCAAAGATGTAAAATGATATGTAAAAATACGTGAACAATAAAAAATAACTCAAATTTTAAAAAATATCATTTATCAATAAATAATTATATTGAAATATTTTTTAAAATAAACACAAACTAAATAAAAATTAACATAAATTTACAAATTTCACCATTATAATAAACTATGACTTAATAAATACCAAAATATAACTTTAAACATAGCTTAATATCATAGTTGCCTGAGAGGCAAGGTATGGTACTGGTATGGGGACGGGGATGCCAATCAAATTAAGGTACGTGAGTTAAATGAATAAAGGAACAACTATTTTATATGTAAATGATTCACCGGATATTTTAGATACAAGGACTGGTACGTTGTCTATATTCTCAAAATGAAGAATCCCGTCAACTATACTTAATATAAATTCTCTCATACTTGGAACTAAACTAATTCTTCAAAATATTAAAAAGTCTGACATATGCACCTTCAATGTTGGTGATGTAACTGGTTACAATACAACATTGTCTTTATTTGAAGGCCATACCTCCTTCCTTGGAACGCTTAGTTTTCATCCCACATCAAGTTGTGGGCTTTCGTACAGAATCACCACCCGATTAGTGGTAGATTTTCTTACAAATCACCACACTCTTAGCTGTCGGCAAGCTAGTGATTCAAATGACTTCAGATTCCTGTTCTATTTAGTTTTATAAATCATATGTTTGTTAAGTTCTAGATAATGAAGTTTACTGTTACCCTAATATTCGCAATACAAATACTTCGAGAAAACTTTTTGGCTTTGAAACTAAATCTTCGTGTTAAGAATTAGACTATCCACGAACCTAGATCCACACTCAATTCTAAGTTAGAAGAAAGGAAAGACGGAATTATTACAGAGGAAAGACATAAATTCTATCTAACATGTATGGGTCTGGAATTAGTAGTCTTGTACTGTGATTTCTGTGAGGGACAGATTTCTGCCTGCGGTAAGTGCTGCTGTGAGGAGAATGTTTCTGTGAGCCACATTGAAACACATAAACATTTATACAGGCTGCAGCTTCAGCAAATAATCAAATATTGCATAAGTGCTGGGGTTCCCAGCCCATCACAATTTCCAAGTGATATAAGTCATGAAGTTCGCATAGAAGGTAAAGATAATGCAATTTACAATGTTCATTCCATTGGCCCAAGGAATGTTGTTCAAATAAAGCTAGACGGCCAATGGTTCTCAGATTATGTAAAGGAAAATGGAACCAGTGTTCTTAACATGCATGATAATGGTAAAGGCAATAACATTAATTATTATGAATCAGATAGTGATGGCCAACAGTGCCAAACCAATATGGTTGGTGACAATCCCACTGAATTGAGTCAAGATGGGAAGCTACCTCAACATTCTGATGACAGGGAGAAGAATAATGGGCAGCAGTATTCGAATGAAACTGAAAAAACTCTGAATTCTGAAATTTCTTATACTCTTCCTCTCCGTGTAACATTCCATACTGCCAAGTACACCACATTGCAAATCATTTTCCCCAGGTTGGATTGGTACTGTTTGTTGCAAGATGTAGAGTCCAGTAAGGCAGATTTAGCATGGCATTTTTATTTACAGAAAGCTCCCAGACTGGACATGCAAGCTGATAAAGACAAGGAGGTGATCACTGACAGGAATAAAGATGGAGAACAAAGTAGATGCCTTGATAATGGGTCTGCCAGTTTAGTTCTTCCTCAGCCAAGTCAGAAGTGTTTAATTCAAGAGGAAGATGCATGGTGTTGTATCTGTCACAGTTCAATCTCAGAGGGGGGTGAATGGAAGCAGCTGTTGCAGTTGCCTTGTGGGCATGCATACCACTCTGAGTGCATTGCTAAATGGTTGGGAGCTCAGAACACGTGTCCACTCTGCAAATACCAGTTACCTTTATGTTCATAACCTTTTCAACTTTTTCTAAAGGAGTAATTTTTATTTTTCTTAAACTGGGTGTAAATGTTTTTGATTGGAGTTATATATTAAGGAATTTCTATTTCTATTACATAGATAATATCAAATCTAATAATAGATCAATGGATATCAAGTCTATCAATCAACATCTTAACAAAAGTGTGACTAATAATCAAAATGATGTAGCAACAAAGAATAATCATAATTATTCACACATGTAATAGAAAACCAATGCATCTCTTACAAGAAGGCACCATAAATCTACCAAGTTCACCGCAATCAAATATGTGAACATGAACTTCTAAGAAGTAGTCATTGAACAAGGAGAGAAAATCCACAAATCATATCACATAACATATTTTTTTACAAACGGCTCAAAGTGCTAAGTGGTGACAAGTTAGAACTCCTTTTCCAACCTAAGTGGAAAGTGTTAATAACATTCAATTGTTCAATTTAAAAATATTAAATCAAAATAATTGTGAAATATATTTGATTTAAATTTAAATTACTAAAAATATATAAATCTTACTTCCTCAACTTCATGGACATCGGGGTGACATTATATTGAGTTGATTCTACTTGAATAGTTTGTAAAAGTGCTCACATTATTCTTCTATTATATTTAGACATTGAAGAGAAATAGGGTTGGACTGAGATGAGCTTAGCTTTAAATTTATTTTATTGTACTAGTCTTAAAATGCAAGTGCATTATAATGTAAGTGTGTTATAATGTGCTTGCATTTATCTTTGATGGACCAAAAAGTGGTTGTAATTTTTTTGGTCTCCCATCTTTGTGCACATACCCACTATAAAATTTATATACTTAACAAATGAGAGTGTTATCATTCATCTTTGGAGCAATAAAAAATAGTTGAGTAATATCTAATGCTATTAAAATTGAATGATATTTTATCATATTGAAGCAACAATTCACTAATAAATTGATATGTAGTTCTATTGCAAACATATAGACTATAACTTCAACATAACCAATTTAATAGTTTCAAATAGTCATAAAAAAAAATTGTAAAAAAATAAATTTGAATTTTTTACATACAAATAAAAAAATGGGCAAGAAATGATTAGGATGGAATTGGCTTCTAATCAACATACCAAGACATGTCAAGTAGCTTCATATATGAAGGACATTAAAATAGTTCCATTTGCATAAAGGTGAATACCATAGATTTGGAAAGGAAGTTGGTTAGAATGGCATTGTACTTTGCTCTAAATTTTTGAATTCCAATAATAATTGAACAACATACAAATGATCTTGCATGCTAAACTTGTCATTAATACTTTCTTGGAAGACTCTAAATATACGAATAGTACCAAGAAGATGCAAATGAAAAAAAATATTATTTATATGGAATGATTGCTATTATAGAGCTAGGTATCTACCCATATAAACTAATAACAAAATGTGTGATTTTGAGAGCGTAAGAAGAAGTCTTAATATAGACTAAAATACACAATGTAAGTCTTAAGTCCAAATCTTTCACATGGGAATATCAGATTTGTAATTATCTTACAATGCATTGACTGTGGAAAGAGTGCATAGCTTATATTTCCAAGAAATTTCCTTTATTCCAGACCATTTTATTAAGCTACTCTGTTGCAGGCGTTCAATGTAATCACTACCTAGTACATTGAATTCAGGCGGTAATATACTGGATGTGCATTTGGCCAAAATAATAAATAAATAAATTGTTTAATAATTCTATTTAATTATTATTTTGGTGAAATGTGCAGCCAATAGCAGGCAGGTACGGCCGTTAATTTTTGCTGTAATGATGGTGACCTGCCATGTGGGTCCCGTAAGTCAAGTTTGTGGGAATCTCGCTGCAGGTTATTTTAATGGAGCCTTGCCTTCTGGAACGGAATTTAGTGTTGTATGAAGTTTAAAGTAATGTTTCATCTGTATTAGAATACCCAACAAGGAAGAAAGTCAGAAAGAGAAGTTGCTGTAAAGGCTTGAATCTCATTCTGCCACCCAGACACAAAAGCAAAACCGTAGCAACCGATGGAGGAAGAGAACATGAAAGCAATTAAGTCTCTGCGCATTTATTAAAGCCAACACAATGAATGCTCAATGTAACGGCCTTATTGTTATTTCTTACTTGGACCTTTTGTGAGAAGATTCATGGAGGAGAGAAGAAAATCCTGTTACTGTTTCTTCCCAGCCTTGAAATTTAGAACAGGGCTGCTATGTCTATTCATAGTCCTTGTCTTCTTAATAGCCTTACTCAATATATCAGAATTCAGAGAAATAGTTAAAACTCCATCTAGTTTTACCAGAGTATTGCAGTATAATTCTAATGCTAATAGTGTGAGTTCAATCTCTCCACCATTTCTTCTGAGAACGGATAACAATACTTACGTGGGTTCTCAAGGCAGCCAGATCTTCATTAACTGTAGCTGTCCACAACAAGTTCAGAACTGCACAAAGGATGTTAAGGAGAATGTCAGAGCAGCCATTGAAGTTGATAAGAGGAATGACTCAAAGCCTGAGTATGAGTTCAGTATTCTGATTGGAGTCCTAACAAGGGCAGATCTGTATGAAAGAAGACATTTTCTTCGTATGGTTTTTCGAAGCCAATCAACAGCGCATGCAAAAGTGGACGTGAAATTTGTGTTTTGCAATCTATATAAGGATGATCAAAGAATCCTTGTGCCTCTGGAGATCATGACCTACAATGATATCATCATATTGAACTGTGAAGAGAACATGAACGAGGGTAAGACTTATACTTATTTCTCTAGTCTGCCAAAGATGGGATTGCAGTATGATTATGTTATAAAGGCTGATGATGATGTTTATTTTAGGATTGATAAGTTAGCTGAATCACTGAAGCCTTTGCCGAGGAATGACACTTACTATGGCTATGTTATACCTTGTGACAAAACGGATCCTTGGGACAAGTATATGTCTGGTATGGGATATGCCCTCTCATGGGATTTGGTGAAGTGGATTGAGGAGTCTCCTATCCCTAAGAACAAGACAGTGGGGCCAGAAGATATGATGGTGGGGGTTTGGCTAGATGAAGGGAAAAAGGCTAAGAATAGGTATAGCAATAAGCCTGCCATGTATGACTTTCCTCTTGCTAATCCCCCATGTTCTCATGAATTAATTCCTGATACTATTGCTGTACACAAGCTCAAGGACAGGGAGAGGTGGTTTACTGTTCTCACTTACTTCAATTTTACATCTGCTATGAAGGAATCCAAGCTGTATCATCTATACTAGGTTGAGAAGGATGTCTATGTGGGGATTTTCTCTTTCTTTTACCAATTTGTAATATGAGGAATATCGAATTTGGAAGAAACTTGATGGTGAGTTTTTCAATTTCAGAATAAGCTCCTAATTAGTCGGATCAAGTTTAGTTTCATAGGGATTAAAAATTAGATTATTTATAAGGTTTGTGTAGAAATGAAAATTGTGTGCTTAACCGTTATTTCTAATTTTTTGCATTTATTTTTATGTTTTAACTTATTAGATATGATTTTGATATTTTAATTATTTCAAGATTCAATTAATTTTTATTATGTATTCTTTTATCAAAACATTACCACTTTCATAGTTGGAGATCTCTCATTCTTACTCTTGGCCATTCCTCTCATTCAAGACATTAGTGTAGATTCAAAATTGAATCCCCTGTTTCTCACAGCCAGCTGATAAGCTCATTTAATTTAACAGAAAACAAATGAAACACAGTAATTACTTACAGCTGCAATGAATATCAATGATAGTTAAAAACTAAATTAATCATACAAAGAATTCGTGAAAAACAGAGTGCTCTGTTTTTTATCAGACATGCTCTTTTTTATTGCTGCTTATGCAAAAGAAATACAAAGGGGATAATATAGAGTTCGATGCACAGAGAAAAAAAAACAAAGCAGATCTACGATACTTAGCATGCAACGCATGCTTTATTTGTTGAAAACAAAAAACTAAGCTTTAAAAAAAAACTACTTTAAATCAAAACGACTATCTAAGAATAGCAGATGTCTTTGCCACGCTGAGCAGATTTTGCCACGCTGGAAAATCAAGATCTTCGTAGCATCAATTATCTTCAATTAGTGCAATGTAATTTTAATTTTGACAAGTTTTACACATTCACATTGCTAGATATAAAGTAAATTTTCCCTCCCAAACTCCTACTCTTCCCCATCACAAGACCCCAATCCATCTTCAAGAGTCCAAAGGTCATAAGAGGTGGGTCTATTTATAAGCAAGGATGTTCACTAGACAATGAATAACGGAAGAAGAAGAGAACTTTGAGGGAGCAAACTTGAATAGTTAGAACATTTTAGAAAACCACTACGTACAATAGGTAGGTCCATTGCTATAGCAACATACACCCTTTTGTACCTACTGCTTTTCACACAAATTCCAATTTTTTTCTAATATAACTATTAAAATAGTCTATGGAAATAACTAAAGAAAAACTTTAAATGTGCCACAAGCACCACTTTTCCCAATAATAAACACTATAAGTGAAGGTATACATGCAAAATAAAGTTATTAAAGGTTGCATGTTTTCTATTAGAAATTGCAAAGAATGCCATCATGACCATATAGGACATCATTAGGATCATACAAAACATGATTGTATAGGATACCACCATAGATGGAATGATGAAATCATTACTAGCAATGTAAACCACCCATTGGTGCAGAAAGGAAACTCACCCCCGTCTGCAAACTCACTAACGCAAACTCAATTTACAAATAGAGATTCTCTAAAATTCAGATTGCAACAAAACAATTTTTCAACTCGCAATTTATTAACTTCTTTATAAAAGAAAACGATAATACAAAATCTGAAACTCTATACAGATCCACAGTGACCCCTCTCTATCACACTTCTTCTCTTCCCCAATCTGGCTGACTCTGCCACTCTACCTCAAGCTTCTGTCTACAGCTTTTACAGAGACCACGACTCTGTCCCTCCAGAGACTGACACATTCTCTCTGCATCAACAAAGCTTTTATAAATATCCAGAGACTCCCTATCTCTGACACCGTGGAATAGGAAAAGACACATAATGAAAAGAATGGAGATGTGAATTAAAACGACTCCCTTCCAAACTGCCGCGACCGTTTGAGTTACTTTATCAAACATTCGTTTCATAAGATGCTGTGCAAATTGCTTTAGAAATTCTGCGACCTTCTTTTAATAGGCTTGAAGGCTATCGACTGAGTCTAACTGTTGCCTCTAGAATTTCCTGGTAGCCAACATCGACTAACAGCTGAGCATTGTGTTCCATCATAGCCACTGTTTTTCTTGACAGACGTTAAGTTGATACCACCACAGAGACCTTTGTCAGATGTCACAGTAACAAAGACATTCTTCTTCACATCCCAGGAATAGTACAGTGAATGGTTGCCATAACCCTTGAGAATTCTCCATGGATTTCTACTTGAACAATAATGATTCAAATATGACATGAATTCCTTCAGAGGAATGTTGAAGAAATATCTACTGCAACAATGGCCATTGAAGTCGTCAATCAACTCCGAAAAAAATTGAAAATACCAAAACTCAACCAAACTAAAACACAAAACCATGACAAAAACTGAAAAATTGTTTTTGGTTGATGCGGGGTAACTGGTTTGCTCGGGATGCTCCTGCGTCACCCATAGTCTTAACCCTAGCAACACAAAGAAAGAAAATAGAGAACATAACCTAATTCTAGTATTGCCATATTTCTTCTCGAGCTTCTCTAATCATTAACATTTATATCAATTATTAAAAATAGACACATTTTCTTCTCTCTTTTTAATTTTACACTTTTACTTTCCACATTTAATCCCAACATCATCTCATAATTATTTAGATGTAGAAATCATAAGTACATCTTAAATGCTTTTTAATATGCTTTAATTTTAAATTCTAATAGAAAAAGAAAAACTAGTAAATAGATTAAAAAATATATTAAATAATATATATATTTTACTATTTGTATAAATTGGGAGTATATTCTTCTAGAGACCATGATAATTGCGAGTCTTTAATATACATGCTTTTCGCTTTATTATTTATATAGTATTTTATACTTTTTTGATGTAAACGATGCTTATAAAATTGACTTGTATAGTATTTTGAGGGATATCACAAAACTAGTTTTAGAATCATTTTGAAATTAAAAAATTAAAAAAAGAAGAAACCCTTAAAATATTTTGAGGTAAATAAGTAAATACATAATATTCATATTGACAAAATAATTCTACTAGTGTAAAAGATAATTAGAAAATTGAAAAGAACACTTTTCAAATGATGAAGATGGATTAAGTATCACTCATTGATCTAAAATAATTCTTTGATATCAACTTTGGTAATTCTCTAATAGTAAGTGAACTAAAATTTTCTCTTATTTGGGTTGAAATCGTATTGTAAGATTGATATGGGTCAATTATGTGGTATGGGAATCTATCTCAATTCCCAAAATCAAGCTATGTTACATGACATTGATTTGATAAGTTATGTGATCTAGAAACTAACCTTTCCTTGCCTGCCTTCTAATATTTGTAGTGATGAATTAGTGGTCTTTATAAGCACCTTTGGTTATCTTACTAAGTGAGCATCATGTGATCATTGGAGCTCATGGTAGTTAATACAATACTCCAACCTATGAATAATGATAAAATACAATAAAAAACCATGCAATATGCCCACCTATTACTAGCTATGTAGATGTTTATGTGATAGTGAATGCTCACATGTGATCCTTGAATAATGGTGTAAATACATATGGGTGACAATATTGTGAATGATCCATTATAAGTGTAAAATTAATACAGTTCAAATCCTTTTATAAAATACCCTAAAATAGAATTTTGAATGTTTTACACTTCAAGTTAGCACACAACAATTGGTTGGAGGAGGAAAATGTTAGCATAATTTAAATATTGAATTTAAAGATGATTGGATAAATTTCACATCAAGAAATGAAATTGGGTTTAATTTTATACCATAAATTTGATCTAAGTTGGTAGATAATTAAACTAAGGGTCATAACTAGTTCCTAGAGATGTGTGGATCTCAAATTAGGATAGGTTCAAGGAATGTGCCAACTATTAGTTTAAAATCAGGTAACCTGTATATATTACATAAAGGATAACTTGGTCAAAAAGAGTCCAGAACTAATGGTAAAAATATAAATTATGAAATTTTCACCACTACATTTTCCCCACTTTGACCTATAATAGACCTATAATAAAGACATATGTAAGAGTTGTAGTGTCGAAAAATTTCATTTGTGACATTTGCACACTTGTTTGGGCCCTCCTTGTAAAAGTAAGCTTAATATTGCCTAGATTTAGTGTTGTAATGTGTTTTACACATTCACATTAGGTCTTAGGCCCTTATGAACCAAATCAACCTAATTGTGCCTCATTTAGGGTGTTGTAAAGTGTTGTACCACACTTTCACACTAATCTAGAGTTTTCATTAATTAATTGGGCTTCTCTACGCCTTATTTGGCCTTATTTTGTATCCACAAGCCTTATTTAATGCATCTTTCTGAGGATAATCTCGACACATATGTAATGACCAATCATAAATTATTATTTTTGAATTGTATGTCCCAGATTTGGTGATCTGGGACTCATATGCCACCTTGGGCATATGGGTCCCACCTAGGTTTTAGGGCCCTATCTACATTTCACATGAATCTAAGCTTTTCTTGAAGAATATGTCACATAGCCTAGCCTAATAGGACTCATACACCACTTTTAGCGTATGAGTATCATGTGGATGAAAATTAAATTAAATTCAAATTCTTGGTGGGATTTTATTCTCCTAGATCTGATGTCGACTTATAGTGTTGTAATTTTGAGAAATTTGGCATAAACAAGTATAAATACAAGGTGATTTCACTCATTTTCTCCTACCAAGTTTTCAAGTCATCTAAGCTTTCAAGTATTCATGCATTCTAGAAAATTGGAGATCACAAGACTATTCAAGAGTTTACAAGAGCATTTTAGAGTCTTCAAGAGTTGATTATCAAGTGCTTTGGAGCATTATTAAAGTATCAAGAATCATGTCAAAGTCATTATGCATCATGTAGGTTTTTGAGCTAACAATTGTGATGTAGGGTTTTATGATTCAAGAAAGTATTCAATTCAAGATCTACAACATTCAAGAAAGATTCAAGATATACATCCATTGGAGCCATTGCATACATGTTTGCAACATCTTATTCTAGGGTTTGGTGAGTTGCAACATTACATTTTGTTCATTCATCATTTCTCCTTTACATTTGATTTCATTACAAGGTTTTATTACCAAAATGGGGTTTGACCAAGGCAAACCCCTTTCCACTAACAAACCAATGTTTTTCCCTCTCTTTAGTGTGTGATTTACAGATATAGGATGAAGAAATATTGAAGAGAAAGATTGGAAAGAAGTTGTCAAGTTTGCAAAGTCACCAAAGTTGCCACCTTGTTTACAAGACCATTGAAGGGCACCTACATAGCATAATCTTCCAGTTCATATCCATAAACTAGATTGAGAAGACAGAGAAAAATTTGAAGAGCATATTCAGGTCTTGATCCTTTGAAAAGTCCAAATAGGACTGATATGCCACTTTTGGCGTATGAGTCCTAGTATAGTGAAATTTGCAATTTTCAAGTGTTCCAAACATATCTCAGCCATATTTTTATTCCTACCTAGAAACCCTAATCTCGGACTAAATTGCCCAAACTGGTGTATGAGTCCTAGTGGACATTAAATTCATCTTTTTTGGCATTTCAGGTCTCCATTCAAGTTGTTACAGGTTTCCAGGTGCCCCTTTGTACTTTTCCAGTTTTATATTCTATTTTACATTTATTTCTAGGCCATTTAGTGAAGCTTTGCATAGCATTAGGTTTCATAGTTAGATCTTGCATGTTACTAGTCTTTACAAGCCTTAGCTTGGTGGTGAACCCTTCTTTAGTCATTAATCGGACCCTAGGACACCCTATTGCAAGATATCCTTCCCCTACTTCATCCTTGGATTGAGATATGTAGGGTTTCCTTGAATGAGAAGTGAAGAAGATTATTGTTCTATGTCCTAAACCATAGCCATCAATAATTTTCCACTTTTCATTTTGGTGAACCCATATTGAGAACATATCATTTTTTGATTTGGAGTGAATCATAATCCTAGATATAGCTTGCATGAAAATTGCATTAGATTTTACATTAGTTAATTGTCATCTAGGGTTCCTAATTCTTTCATTAGTGAAAGTGCATATAGGTTACATTTTTGCATCTTGCATCATTGAATATCATTTGAAATCTGCATTTGCACTTAGCCTAGATATTGAATCCAAACCAAAAAGCATAAGTTTTGCTCAATTTTTTTTGAAATCTTTACAAAAACCCTAAATTGGGACTCATACGCCCCTCTGGGCGATTTAGTCCCAGTACAAGCGGTTTTGCCTAATTTCTGGGTATTTTGTGGTGATTGTTATTTAGCATTCAAACCTCTAAAAAATCTTGTTTGGGACGCATATGCCCCTCTTGGTGATTTAGTCCCGTTTCATATTTTAAACTGCATTTTCCAGCATTGAATTCTCTATTTTTTGTTTTTGTTTGCCATTGTTAGTTATTTATTTCAGTTTGTAGATTTTATGTTTCATTCATTTTAATGCATCTCGCTTAATTTCATTTGCATCAAAATTAGTGAATAGCATTAATCGTGTGCTCATTGCATCTTGCATTCCCTTGATTGTCTCTATATGAAATTTTCTACTTGGTGTCCTATTGCTAATACTATTGTGAGATGAATTTCAAGACTCATGTCATCCTGTGATAGCACAATCATCATGGATCTTGGTTTTTCTAGCTCTTTCACTACTAGTGTTGACACTAGTTCACTAGATATGGACCATACCCTTAATAACTCTTTGCCTTCAAATAGTGTGACGCATGTTGAAACAATGGTTGCTAGTATTCCATAAGAAAACATAATCCAAATTCATGAAGATATAGCAAATCTACAAAATCAAATAAGTACAGAGAGTATTTCCATGACTTTCATCCCTACCATAGATAACATACATCACATTCTTGAAAGTGAAGATGAAGTTGATCTTGTGCATAACATCATTTAGATTTTTGGAAAACATCTTACCTCAACCACTAGTTGTGCCTTACCAAGCCAAGGAGGAATTCAAATTCTTCCTTCCACAACAATTGCCTCTATTCCTACCTATACCAACCCTCAAGTTACAACAAAAATGCAACCTATTGGGTTTTTTTAAGAACAAATCAGATCTCACCAAATACCTATGTGCTTGCCACACTCAATTACCAAATACTTGAGAGACAATTGGCCAACGAACAAGATGAAGCCTTAACGCTTCCTCTCCTACATTTTGGGCTCTGCAAAACTTGGGAGGATGATCCCATAATGTATATCTTATGTCCCTATCTATCAATTATATCATACAATGTATAACAAAGCAAATGTATCCCGATCATAAGCTAATTAGATGAAATCCTTCAAGAAATGGGTAGTTCCTTAGAAGAATCAAATACTAATAGTCAAGAATACAATAACACAAACACAACATAGGTAAGTCGATTAAAATGTATTTATAAAAGATTTTCTCACATTAAAGACTAGAACCACAAGGAATACATTAAACACTCCCAAACTAGTGTCTTATCTTAGGGTATGGAGTCAAAACAAAGCACACTGAATTCTAAGGTGAATTTAATTCCAAACATCCATGATCTTAGTGAAAATGTATTATAATTCACGTATTGGTACTTAAGACCCACCACTACTTATAAAATCCACTTAAAATTTATGTGAATCCATGTTCTAATTAGGGTATTCTAACTGGTTCATTAAACCAAAGCCATAATCAAAACATATTTCATCGTGAAAGACAATGAAAATCAATGAAATGATCATTGATCGTATTTCTCTTTAATAATTCACGTAACATGCAACAATGGAGAAATAATGGAATCACAAGATTAACATATTTTCTTTAGATATGTTTGGAAACCATACAATTGACAAAATTAACTCTATCAACTCATAACCTAAGACTTCAACTCAAAAAAGAGTATCTTTGTGCTTTTCATTTGCATCACTCGGCTATAGAACTCAACAAAAGGCCTCTACATATGGCCGTGAATTTACTTTTATAAGAACAAGGGAGAAAAACAAGCCTTAGGCCAATATGTACACATGCCCTATTTCTATTGGACCACTAAAAGATATTCCCTTTGTGGTTACATTTACAAATGGAGGGAGACACATGAGAAAAAAAATACACGAAATAGCAAATATAACCACCTTCCAAAAGGCATCCTGGACTATGATGATAACCTTCATACTATTGTAACCTCTTTTGTATTCCTAAGAATCCAAAGGAGAGAGAATGATTCATCATATCGATCAACATCAACATCAATCCATGTAAGAACCAATCAGCATTTGTTCATTACATCTTGAGGTGAGGAGAAAACATATCTTTATACAATGTAACTTCTGAGGCCAGACCTGTACTATACTCAACCAAGTACATGTGTTCTCCTATTATATTCTCAGCTCCAAATCACTAATGAAAATCCTCTTCCATGATTCATAGTCTGTGTCTGAAGGCCAATCAAACCCGATGATCTGATACATCTTCTTTTTGTATGGGGCATACTTTATCCACAAAAGTAGCCTCCTTGTCAAAATCTTGGAAGAAGCCAATGGTGAAAGACAACTTCTCAAGAGTATTCTTCAACATGTCAATATCGATTCCTTTACAAATGTATGATGCTTGAGAAGAAATAGTTGCTTCAATCTGATCCCTCCATACCTACAGAGGTTTGATCCCATCATGTATATCTTGAATATCAGGCAACAATGAAGTATCTACTTCATCGAACTTGGCCTTCGGCTCTTTTATTTTGGCATCCATAGGAGTGGCATAACCTCAAAAAATTTTCTCCCTAATCTCACCAATAAATCTATAAGTTGGGATAACATTCGGGTACATGTCATCTTTCTGCCTGGCCCCAATTGCCATAAGCTTCAAATTTTCAACCCTTGGAATCCATTTATCCAACAATGGAGTAGCCAATTCCCTATCTCTTTCAGACAACCTTATTGCTTGAATGATCGAAGCATAACTTGAATGAATTCTATTCAATGTACTTTGGATTTTCTTATTCATATTCTTCAAAACTGTGTGAACAATTTCAGAGTTAGTTTCATACACAACATTCTAGGCTTGTTGAAGCAATTCCTTATATTCCTTAATCTGGAGCATTAATTCCTCCTTAGTAGGTTTATTTGATGGGGTTTCTCTTGATATGTCTAGTTTTTCAACTGCCAATTGCTCGTGGTCCATATTATAAGGCACAATTGTTAGGGGATGCACAGGAGGGGGAGGAGGGGAATGAGTCACAAGAGATGTGGGTATTGCATGACCTGGACTAGTCAATCCTTGAGACTCAAGAATCTCTACTTGTTTTAACAATGTTACTTCTATTTCAAGCTCAACAACCCTTTGTTGACTCAAGTTATACTCACTGATCAACTCATTATATTTAGTCCTATATGTATCTCTCTCTTTGGTGAAGCTTTCCACTGTTTCCCTTATGAAAGTTTAGCAATATTGACAGTCAATATCAACTGCCTCTAATGTAGGGGTATCAAAAAACTCTCTTTATAATCAACTTTCCTTTGAAATTAGCCAATTCTACTATATTGGAATTCTTAGAACCAAGAGATAATGACCATATAGCTAGAGCATCACATTCTTCACTCTGAAGTGCTAATCTAGCCTCCTCCTCAGTTTGGAATAAAGGTCTCTCAACTCTCATTATTGTGTCTAGGACAACAACATTAGCTATGTCCCACTCAGGCAATAATAAAACACCACTCCTTTTTACAACTACCTGGGCCTCATCCGACTTGATATCCTGAAACTTCTTTTTCATCTCACTTCTTGCATTGGCTTGTATAGCCTCATTTGGAAGATCAAGGTGCAAAATTCTATCCTTGGCCACCCTCTCAGTATATTCTTGAACAATTTTCCTCCACACAATAAATTCCTTAGTCTCAATGAATGAATCATCTTCCATGAATTCCTCATACACATCTTGTCTCAAATCATCATCATTGTTGAGGCTGGTCAAATCTATTTTAGTCAACCTAAGGTCACCCATTCGAGAGATTGAGTCCACTTCCGTTGGGGGAGAAGGCATCCCTTGCTGCATATCTTCAGGGGTCACCAAAATATCATCCTAATCTCAGTTAGAATAATCAACAACCTTACATACCTCAACTTTTTGCTTCTTGGTTGGGGGTTGTTCTGATGGGAGAGATTCGCTAAGAGAGATGAATCAACATAAAAAATAATAGGAGAAGACCACCTAGGAGGTGATGGCATAGAGATGTGAGGGGAGGCCACTCTTGATCCCTATGATGTAGTGGGAGTTGGCATTATTTTTTTCTTCCTTACCCTCTCCTTCCTTCTAGAATAGATTCTCAATTTTGGTTATGGTTGATAAGAAGGTCTCTCCTCAAGTATTACTAGGGGATCCTATTCTACTACCATTGATTTTCCCTTGTTTGTCACTGCATCCTCTGTCCTTAAAATACCCCCTATATCCTCAAAGTTCTTGAGAACATGTACACAATTGTATTGAAATCACCCTTAATATTGGGCATAAGATCATACTTAGGATCTCTCCTTGTAGCTTGCTCCATCATCTTTTGGAAAGCCAAATATTTTTCCTTTCTCTCTTCCTATTCAGAGAAATCTATGACACTTCTAATGACATCCTCAGGGTAATAAAAATTGTGTATAAACTGACCACTCTTGTGTACTGCCTTCAAACCAGTAATAAAACCCTCTAGATCATGATTTCTTGGGCGTACTATTTTTAGCTGATAAGGTGCCAAGAATTTACTCAAATCCTTCCAACCCCCTTTTACCATCACAAAATCAGAAAATGTTGTCCATTCGGGGAAGAATGAACCTTTCTTTCATGATTCTAGAAGATGTGTTGTCTGTGCTACTCCCAACTACCTCATGATTTCATAAATCCCAACCTTAAAGGCACATCCCTTGGGAAAACATAAGGGTTTATAGGAGTTCCATATATTCTGAAAATAGTAGTATGAGGGTAGGCAACTATATCACCCCAGTTATGACTCAAATTCAAATCAAGCATCTTCTCCATGGGCCTTAGAAACTTGTGGATTTCCTTTGGAATCCTAGGCGGGTTATGGACCAAAAATCTCCTCAGCCTTGAGGCAAAAACATTATTGAACACCACGTAGTCAAACTTGGAATCATCTTTACCCAAAATTTGGGTCCAACATTAGACAGGAAAATCAATATCATCCTCCCTCTTTTTCAATTTCATATCTTTGCCAAAAATATTCTCACCCTCGAATAGGAGCATATGCATCAATAGAGAATACCACCAAAAGTCCACTGGTTCTTTTCCCTCCTTGAATGCACTCAAACCTTTGTGCATCCTATTCAATAAATATGTGGCATAATCATAAACCACCTTATAGGTTGAGTGTTAGAGTTGTGCAACCATATACATGAGGTTTGTAGGCATGGTAGATGGTTCATCCATGCCAAGAATTTGGCAGAGAGAGTAAACTATCTTCTTGAAATAACTGGCAAAGTATCTCATGGGGAAAGGCTCCTTTTCATCTTTGCCAATGTTGATTTTCCTCCTATTTTTTCCTTTTCCGGTAGAGGTAGTATGTATAGGTAGCATTGTTGTTTTGAAAAGAACTTTTGTATTCATATACTCCTCTCGAAATACATTGAGGTCAATTGGGATCATACCCTCATTCCACTCATGCAGACTAAAGATATTTGCAATCTCCTCTAGTTATTTTGACCAATTCTTTACCTTCATATGACCTGACTACTCTTGAAATAGGGTCATACGTTGAGGCAATGTCCTTTAGTAAATCGACATCCATGTACACATTTGGTACCACCAATTTTACTAAATCTAACCTCCAAGGGTTGCAAACAGGTACACCAAAATTCCTATTCCCAAACCAATTTTGAAATAATCATCACCCAATAAGCAGAAAATTGGCATCATTGATACCACACACCTTATCCTTCAACCCTTCTTGAAACCAATAGCCATAAAACAAAACAACTCCCTCGGTGTTTTTCTTGTGGAGGGTTTCAATTGGTCGATTATATCTTGGGAGAAAGTCCTACTTGGGGTTCCTGAACCTGATGCTTGACTTTTGGGTGCCATAGGTGAAGAACAAATAATACTAAACAATCTGAGGTTTTACTAGAAAGATATGGAAAACCTAGCACCTCTGTTCATATATTAGAACACCACCTATGGGATGCAATTTTATGGAATTCGACAAGGCCTACCCCTTATTAATGCATACCCAAACCCTAAAAAAGAAATTAAAACAAACAAACAACTTCTAACAATAAAGGTTTTCCCTAATTCAAGATTTTTCTCCTTTTTAAGAAAATGACACAAAGTGTTTGTTCTACTTATGGCTTTTTGCTGGTAGGAAATCCCAATTCTAGTCACAACAAACTTTGAAAGATGTTTTCTCGATCTCTAGGGTACCTATGAATCGCTGGCAATCTTCAGGTGTGTGGAAAAACTAGCCTTAAATGCACTTATGTCAATGTTAGATGGCTCTGGGTGTATTTACTGCAATTACTAATTGCTCGCACGAAAGAAAACATCTCTTACATTTACAATTCTTATTTTAAATCATGTTCATGGATCTGATCTTGATGTGGCACATCGGATGAACCCAATCAATCCAAAAACCATTTGAAAACACATCACCGTCATTCACCATCCTATCGACCAATGAAGAGTTCACTAGTTAGATGCCAAGTCATTTTATGGAGGGCCCTATAGTCCTTTCGTCATCGCCAAAAGGATACATGCATCACAATCGCGCACACCATGCAATAGGCTTTAAAATATCATTTTAAGTCTTGCATAGTGTGCATTGAACAACTTAGATTTGATCATATCACTTTATTATCATCGTTGATTCTACAGCTCAATTATATCAGGTGCTATGGTGGAAACCGAGTCCCACATCGTGCAAAGAGACATGTTACAAGCACACAAGCTATGCAACTCTTCAAAGATGGGTCATTTCAATCTTGTGCAGTGTGTGCTCACAACCAAGATTTAATGATTTGAATTTGACGGACCTAATTTCTGCACATGCGATTAAATTTAGTCATAAAAAGGGGGCCATAAATAGGCTGATAGACTAGGACCCCGTACTAAACGTATTCAAGACTTAGGACTTAAGTAAAAAAAAAATTGGCCTGACCATAGAAATATTTTAAGGAAATAATGAACAAGTAATGACCGACAAGTCTATGAGAAGGGGTCGGTAATGACATGTGAATGATGACTTAAGTTGTCACTAAAACAATAGGAAACCTAGTAAAACATAAGGGTTTAAGGCTTAAAAATATCAAAACGAAGGTAACTGACCCTAAAACCCTAGACCAAACCATTTAAGCACATAAGAAAAAGATCAACCCAAGCATGGAAACAAATCAAAATTAACCCAGATTTTAAAAGCTCCATCAGTGGCTTTGGCTCGGGGATGCATACCCCTAGTGGGTATGGCGAGAATTTAGATCTCAGGTAGAAGCAAACTAATAGTGAGAGGAAAAAATCAGGAACTTTTCCGAACAAGACAAGTAGACACAGTAGAAAGAAAACACACCAAACCTATATACAAAATTTACAAGACCGTATAATGTACATCGAAATTAGCCCATTTCAAGAGAAATATGACTTCAAGAACTTTCCATGTACTGGCAGTTCAAGAATTTCACATGTTAAGGACTGCAAGAAATAAGAGTCCTCTCCATGTGTATAAGAAACCAGATAAGGACCTAGCCACAATGGATCTAACTTCCCATGTTTACCCTTGTCCTCCATCCTTGCATTCCACATTAAGACCATACTTCCCAACTCAAACTTCCTCTCAATGGCCCTTTTTCATACAGGTGATTAACTTGCAATTTCATCTTCGCATTCCTCTTATGAGCTTATCACCTTGTTTCATCAAGCTTGATCAATTCATCCATCCTGTGTTGCATTTTGTCACAAATATCACTATCATATTCTTGGACAAATTCATACATCTTCAACAAATTGTTATGAGGTATTTTGGGCTCAACTCCATACACTAGATTGAAAATAGATTTCCCAATGACCTTCTTCACCGTAGTCCTGTCATCCCACAATGCCAGCTGCAATTTTGAATCCCAGGCTTTCTTATTCTTTTCAATCACCCGCTTGATAATTTTCATCAAGCTTTAATTGCTTGATTCAGCTTGTCCATTCCCCTGAGGGTGATATGGGGATGAATAAGAAACACTTATTCCATACTAGTTACAAAAATTAATAAACTCTTTAGACCTAAATCACATGGTGTTATTAGAGACAATTCTTTCAAGAACACCAAACCTACTCAAGATATTATTCATCAAAAAATCAGTGAATACTTTACTAGTAGCCTTCCTTGTAGGAATAGATTCAACCCACTTTGTAAAGTAATCATTAGCAACCAATATACATGTATGTCCTCCACTGGACTTCATGGAAATTTCTCCAATAAATTCAATTCACCATTGTTGGAAAGAGGCTTGCACTCACACCAGTCTGAATGGTAAATTTCTCGAGAATTTTAGCTTGCTAGTGAACCTCTGACAAGCGTCACATTTATTAAAAACCTATGTGCATCTTTGAACACTATGTGCCACCAAAATCTTTCCCTCAATATCTTATGGGAAGGTGTCTTGGCCATGTAATGACCTCCACATGCCCCTTTATGCATCTCAATCAAGAGATCTTCTTCTTGGTATCCATCCACACATCTGAGTAACACACCCTCAAGACTTCTCCACCAAAGTTCACCATCAATGATAACATATTTAATTGCTTGTAATTTTAGAGTTCTTCTCTCATTGTTAGGAAAACCCTTAGGGCACTGCATGGTTTATAAGTAGTCAACAATTATTCTATACCACCCACAGGTCTACATATCACACATAGGTGCAATATTTTCATACTCAACCTGGTTTACCTAGTTGGCTTCCAAGTTTGTCTCAACCATCAATCTAGAAAAACCTTGGCCTCTCACCAACTTTATGATCTAAATATCAATGTTGAACTCCTGAATTCTATTGATCTAGCTGCATCAATGACCTATGGTCTCTTATTGAGTAAATATATCTTTGATTGTAGCTGTAGGAACATATTCTATGAGAGTACCTCCCATCAAATATGGTCTGAAATTTTTAACAGCCTTAACCAAGTCATATGCCTTCTTTTCTCTAGCATCATATTTCAATTCGACTGACCGTAGTGATTTGCTAAAAAAGGAAATAGGTTGTTCAAAACCTTCATCATTCTTTTGAAGTAAGACCCCTGCTATAGTATGGAACGAAGAAAATGTGAATAACTGAAAGGGCTTTGAGTAATCAGGGGATTTAAGGACAGGTGCTTTCTTGATAGCATCCTTAATAGCCTATAAGTCTTTTGTAGGTTCTTCTGTCCATGCTAATTTCTCTCCTTTCTTCAAAATCTTGGAAATGGGCCTTACAGTCTCAGCAAAATAGGTAATAAATCTTTGTACAAAATTAATTTTTCTGAAGAAAGACTAAATTCCATTCACATTCTTAGGTTGCTAAATCTTATCAATTTCTACCACTTGTTCAGGGTCAATCTTGACCCCCTCCTTCGAGACAATGTGGCCTAGCAATTTCCCTTCTTTTACCCCAAATTGACATTTCTCGGGATTCAAAGAAATCTCATATTCTAAAGCTCTAATAAAAATCTTTTCTAGGTGAGAGCAGTGATCCTCTTCCTTTTTACTATGAGTAGTAAGGTCATCTTGGTATATGGAAAGGAGGAGGTCAATGGAATCAACAAAGGCTACATCCATAGCTCTTTGAAATGTGGTGCGAACATTCATTAGGCCAAAATGCTTCCTTATATATGTGTATGTTCCCCAGGGTGTAGTAAATGCAGTTTTGTACTATTCAAATTCTCTCACCATAACCTGATTATATCTTGAGAACCCATCTATCATTAAAATTAGGTCACACCCTGTGACCTTCTGCAACATGGCCTCCATGTTGGGTAGAGGATAGTTTCCCTTTAGGGAAGCTACGTTAAGATTCTTGAAATCTACACATAAACTGATATCACCATTCTTCTTCCTAATAGGAACTAGATTTGAGACCCATGATGAATTCCTGATAGGCTTAATGATCCCAGTGTCTCTTAACTTGGTGAAATCCTCTTGCATCTTTGGTTGCAATGTAGGATTGATTGGCCTTTGTTTTTGTCTGAATGTTTTCATATCAGGCTTCAAAGGAATTTCATGTTGGAATAAGTCTTCCCTGTATGCCTTGAGGTCATCATATGACCATGTAAGGACATTATTGTACTTCCTTAACAAGGCAATCAACATATTTCTCACATGGGGTTTCATCTTTTTGCCTATGTACACCTTTTTAGGGGAGTTCTCTATCCCTATGTTTATCTCCTCCAAATCCTCTTTATGAGAAGGTGTTTGCTTGATATTTGATTTTTCAGGGCCATCACAGACCCTTTCTAGCGCAACCAGTCCTCTAGGAATCTTGTTTAATTTTAATTGAATTATCTCATTCCTAAACAACATATCTTTCCCATCAACTTCAACCACAAAAGAGCTAAATTCAATCTCTTGGTTTTCATATTTGTCAACATAATGTAGAAATCTCAAAATGTCATTATCATCATCAAACACTTGCCAATTGAAAATGTTGTCAGGCACCATAGGACAGGTTTGTACCTCTATCTGTGAGACACCATCAAAGGTGACATCATCCAATCCAACTATGATGTTAGCCAATAAGTATTCTCTAACATTTTTTCCTCTTTCTACCCAATCTATGCCAACGGAATCAAAGGCCTCAATAGTATCCCAAATTGCATTCCTGTATTGCCTAAGTCTTTTATCCTTAGCAACAAATCTAGACCTAACTTGGGAAATTACCAACTCAGAATTCCCCAATACTCTTAACAATTTAATGCCATGTTTGGAAGCTAGTTTTAACCCAAGCAAGAGAGCCTCATACTTGACAACACTATTTATACGAGCAAACTGTAAGAAGAAAAAGTATTTGTAAGTTTTACCTTGTGGAGAGATAAGGATAATTCCTGCACCAGAGCCTTCTTTGGAATAGGCTTCGTCAAAGTACATAGTCCAAGGAGAATCTCCTTGAAGGTGATTAACAACCTCCCAAAAAATTGATGTAGGCTCCACATTCTCTTTTGGTACTTCTTCCTCAACCCGAAAAGTATCCAGACCAGTGTCTACAAAATTAATCCTTATTAGTTCCTCTGGCTCCTCCACATACTAGAATCATGTGACGGATTCTTTGCTCCCTTGCAACCTTAACATCTTTATGATCAATGGAAAAAATGGCAAATGACAAGTCACATTGTATACTTCCACCCTTGGAAGCACTCCATTTTCTTGATAGTAGCATCCCATAGGTTGGTGGGATATCCACCACTGTAATGCTCATAAATAATTCCTTTTTCTGGGAAGGCTGCCAATTTGTATGGAACTCTATTGATTACCCCTATAATAAGTACTTCCATTGAATCCATAGCATAGAATTTCCTAATTTCCTCCATGATCTTTACCAACATCACATTGTTGGATGCCCTTGAATCTATCATGCAATTTTTGAGCAATTTCCCATCAATGATCAAACTTAGATAAAACAAATTTACCTAGTGTGGATTGGCAGTAATGGTGGTTCCCAAATATATTTCAGGATTTTCATTGATCACTCCTTTGACCTCAACGTATTTCTCTTGACTACTGCTTGATCTAGATTGCCCCATAATTAGTTTTTCCTTCCCACCTATGGCAATACTATTGATAAACAGAATAGTCTTATCTTTATGTTCGTTTATTCTGATCATTTCTAGGAATGAGACTGTGACCCTTACTTGTGATAGTACTTGGAATATATCCACATGGGAATAAATTGGTAACTCAGAGAGCACAATTTCCTTAGGAACTACTTGCTTGACTTGTCTTGAAACGTTTTTAGGGCTAGATTTTCTTTACCAGCTTGAGGTACAATTTCTCCTTCAATTTTTTCCTTAGTGCCTTTCTTGGCCTAGATTCTCATTTCTTTACCCTCCTTGGGTTTCAATTATTCCTTCTTACTTTATGTTTTTACTTCTTTGTTTCCTGCCTTATCTTCTTTAACAAACATGCTATTTGGGCTATCCTGATTACCACTCATAATTCTATTTCTCAAATGGCAATCACTCCTTGCCTTAGCAGCCATTGATACAATTGTGAACCTTTTAGTTTCCTCATTTGAAGGTCTTTGCAAGGAAACATTATCTAACTCCAAAGTATACATAGTGCAATCATTCTCTATGTCTTCATCTAAGAAGACGTGTTGATAATGCACACTAGCTTCTTGTCTTTGCACATCTACATCACTCATATCAGCATCATCACCTGAATAATACTTACCACACTCAAGGTTTGGCTTAATCATAAATACATTTGTCATTTGATCATGGCTCTAGGGAGAATATGATTCTCCTTGGTCATCTTGAGTTTCTTCTAGAGATCTGGAAACAACACATCTTTGTGACGAGTGAGGAATCTGACACACTTCACACCATGGCAAATCATCAACAACATTAGTGGTATTTCTCTATAGTGCGTTAGGTATGCCTTGAGCATTTTTCTAATTATTGTTGACTGGCTTTCCATTATGCCAGTTGGTATGATATGGATAGTCCTGCAGCTTGGGTGGCCTATCATTCCTCTGGAACTGAGGCTTTTCATTTGTTGCTACCTTTTGTAACAGAATGATGACTTGATCTAACTTCTCATCAGGAGCTTAGCTCTTACCAATTTTTTCATTCTGAACCCTAAGGTTTTTTGAAACCTTAGGGTCATCCCTTCTCCCTACCTTGCTCAAAGATCTCCTATTGTTTTCAATGTTAACTGCCATCTTATAGGCTTCTCTCAGGAACTGGGGGTTCTTGTCTCTAAGAAGATAACACATATTAGAATCGTAGGAATTAAAATACACTACTAGACAAGCATTTTCATTAGGCCTCAGGTAAGTAGGAACTCTAAGCATGGCTTTATGAAACCTTACATTAAACTCAGTCGCCATCTCATTATGCCCTTTAGTGATGTTGTTGAAGTCATTCAACCTAATTCTGGTATCAGTTTGATCCCCATACTGCTCTCTGAAAATTGTGTAGAAGGCCTCTTTAGAGTCGATACTCAAGTTAGGCAACCCTCTATACCAATCCCTAGAATCTTCGGTCAAAGATTGCATAAAATATTTCATGGAAACATTGTCATCCCATAATTCAAAGTCCTCTACAAAACTCTAGAAATCCTTTAGATGATCCTCACCATTGAAAGCATTATTACCACTAAACTTGGGGAGTTGCTTTTTGGCATTATCAAGGATCGGGTTTGGATATCTTGGGAAGTTATCAAAACATAACTACCTGTACCTATCCATTTGATGTGGCCTCCTGGCATTTCTGTCTTTAGGGGCATCATTTTTCTCATCTTCTCCTTTGTTGTCATATTTATTCCCAGTCCTACCTCTCCCATTCTCACCATTACCACCACCCCTTTTATTACTCCCCTTGTCATCTTCAAACTAAGAATTCAAATTCTTATTGCTTCCTCCACCTCCACCACCTTGATCTCCACCACCACCTCTATTAGGAGTATGTCCTTTGGACTTCTTGTGAGGCTCACTACTATTTTCTCCAGAGCTTGAGGGTTCGAGATTAGGTATAGAAATTTTTAGAAAAGCGATCTTTCTCGCCATTTCTGCATTAGCAGCTTCAATCTCAACCTTTTTTAATTCTTCATGCAATTTCTCATTATCCAATTGCAATTTCAATAGCTCAATATTTGGAGGTGCAGGAGATGGAGTGGGGTCAATTTTGAGATTATTGATAGGGGTCTTATTAGGTGAGGTGTGGGTATTCACATTAGTGCTAGGAGTGAAAGTGTTGAAGGTATTTTTCTTGTTCTGATCAATGGGCTTCTTACCATGATCTACAAAGGATTTTTTCTTGGCAGTGGCCAAAGGGTCAAGAATTTTGGTAGTTTTGATACTCATTACAAATGTGCTAGTAGTAGAGGTTCCCATTTGGATAATTTCCTTGGGAATCTTTGAGGTGATTTTGGCTACTACTTTACCAGCATTCTCCTCAATAGCTTTACGCCTAGCAACATCTTCTCTCATTTTCTCAATTCTTTGTCTCCTAACATCTCTTTCATGCTACTTATCTCTAACCCTATCGACCTTTTCTTTCAAAGCATTTAGTCTATTCTTTTCTTCTTGCTCAAAAATCTATTTTTATTCATCTTCTAAATCTTGCATATGCTTATCGATATCTTCCTCATTTTATAGGAAGTCCCCATACTCGCTTGGTGCTGGAGTATGAAAGGTTTGATCAACTAATTCTTCCTCAAGGGGAAAAATTGCCTCTGTCTCAGGGGCTTCTCCTCTAGGGTTAAAATCTCCTCCATGGAAAACAAACCCAACTCTAGGAGTAGCTGGTTCTGGGAATTCCTTACTCATATTCCAAAATTCCCACCTAGCTTCTTCTCTTGATACATCCAATTCGTTATCAAAAACTTGTTCAATAGGGAAACTTCCCTGATCTTCACCAGACATTGCAACCTCACATGATTCTCCATGAGAATTTGTACCTTTTATCTCATTATTAATAGTAGGGGATACTTCAGATAAGGACTCAATAGACTTACCATATTTCGTAGTCTTCTTCACCCATTGTGGTTGCTTATCCTTTGCAAGCTCGGGTTGTAGCTTATGTTCAGAGTTTTTCTTCATCTGGCTTTGAGTTCCTTGCATTTGATCATGGGACTCCTTTATTTTTTCCACCTTTTTGAGTATTCTTTTATTTTACCTTTTCACTTCCTTAATATCTTCAAATATTGGCACACACTGGTGTAGAGATGTAAGAGTTGCCACCCAAATTGATTGGGACAAGTTTATATCAATTGTGTTATAATTTATGCAAATTGCACGAGATATTTACTAACTCACACAAAATTTAACAAATGTGACGTACTTTGGGTTGAACCTTTTTAGCACAAGGCTTTTAATACTTAACAGTGAAGAGAAATTTAAACACAAAATTTAGTGAAAACACTTAACAAGGACTTGAGAAAAAGTTCATGGGAACTCAACTAGACCAACTTTATAAACAATCTCACCATATATTATAGTGAAATTTGACAAGGCATACTGGTGAACAAATATTTATCCAATGTGTAAGTAGCAGAGTCACCAATTTGTTGGTTGGTTTTTAAGAACCAATCAAATCTCACCAAATACCTATGAGCTTGCCACACTCAACTATCGAATACTTGAGAGACAATTGGCCAGCAAACGAGATGAAGCCTTAACGCTTCCTCTCCTACACTTTGGGCTCTACAAAACTTGGGAGGGTGAGACCACAATGTATATCTCACGTCCTTGTCTATCAAATTATACCATATGTTGTATAACAAAGGAAATTTATCCCCATCAGAGGCTAGAATTAGATGAAATCCTTCAAGAGATGGGTAGTTCCTTAGAAGAATCAAATACTAACAACTAAGAATATAATAACACAAACACAACACAGGTAAGTCGATTAAAATGTATTTATAAAAGATGTTCTCACATTAAAGAATAGAACCACAAGGAATAGATTAAACACTCCTAGACTAGTGTCTTATCTTAGGGTATGGAGTCAAAACAAAGCACATTGAACTATAAGGTGAATTTAATTCCAAACATCCATGATCTTAGTGAAAATGTATTACAATTCACGTATTTGTACTTAAGACCCACGAATACTTATAAAATCGACTTAAAATCTACATGAATCCATGTTCTAATTAGGGTATTCTAACTGGTTCATTAAACTAGAGCCATAATACAAAAAAAATCACTGTGAAAGACAATGAAAATCAATGAAATGATCCTTGATCATATTTCTCATTAATAATTCATGTAACATGCAACAATGGAGAGACAATGGAATCACAAGATTAACATATTTTCTTTAGATATGCTTGGAAACCATACAATTGACAAAATTAACTCTATCAACTCATAACCTAAGACTTTGACTCAAAACAAAATATCTCTATGCTTCTCATTTGTATCACTTAGCTCTATAATTCAACAAAAGACCTCTACATATGGCCGTGAATTCCCTTTTATAAGAACAAGGGAGAAAAACAAGCCTTGGGCCAATATGTACACATCTCCCATTTCCATTGGATTGCTAAAACGTATTCCCTTTGCAGTTACATTTACAAATGGAGGGAAACACATGAGAGAAAAACTTACTCGCAACTGCAAATATAACTGCCTTGCAAAAGGCATATTGGAGTATGATGATAACCTTCGTACTCTTGTAACCACTTTTGTCTTCCTAAGCATCCAAAGGAGAGAGAATGAGTCATCATCTCGATCAACATCAACACCAATCCATGTTAGCACCAGACAACATTTGTTCATTACATCCCGAGCTGAGGAGAAAACATATCTTTATACAATGTAACTTTTGAGGCCAGACCTATACTATACTCGACTAAGTACATGTGTTATCCTATTATATTCTCAGCTCCAAATCACCAATGAAAATACTCTTCCATGATTCATACTCTATGTCTGAAGGCCAATCAAACTTGATAATCTAATCCATATTCTTTCTGTATGGGGCATACTTTATCATCACAAAAGTAGCTTCCTTGTCAAAATCTTGGAAGAAGCCAATGATGAAAGACAACTTCTCAAGAGTATTCTTCAACATATCAATATCAATTCCTTTACAAATGTATGCCGCTTGAGAAGCAATATTTGATTCAATCTGATCTCTCCATACCTTTAGATGTTTGACCCCATCATGTATATCCTGAATATCAGGGAACAATGAATTATCTGCCTCATCGAACTTGGCCTTCAACTCTTTTATTTTGGTATCCATAGGAGTGGCATAACCAAATTATGCTACCTAATTTCACCAATAAATCTATAAGTTGGGATAACATTTGGGTACATATCTTCTTTCTACCTGGCCCCAATTTTTCGTAAGCTTCAGATTTTCAACCCTTGGAATCCATTTTTCCAACAATGGAGTAGCCAATTCCTTGTCTCTTTCAGACAAATTTATTGCTTGAATCATTGAAGCATAACTTGAATGAAATTTAGTCAATGTACTTTGGATTTTCTTATTCATATGCTTCAAAACTATGCGAACAATCATACACAACATTATGGGCCTGTTGAAGCAATTCCTTGTATTCCTTAATCTAGAGGATTAATTCCTCCTTGGTAGGTTCAGTTGATGTGATTGCTCCTGATATGTCTGGTTGTTCAACTACCAATGGATCTTGGCCCATATTATAAGGCACAATTGTTAGGGGTTGCTCAAGAGGGGGAGGAGGGGAATGAGTCATGAGAGATGTGGGTACTGCATGACCTAAACTAGCTAGCCCTTCAGACTCAAGAGTCTCTACTTGTTGTTATAACAATGTTACTTATGTTTCAAGATCAACAACCCTTTGTTGACTCAGGTTATACTCATTGATCAACTCATTATATTTACTCCTATATGTATCTCTCTCTTTGGTGAGGCTTTCCACTGTTGCCCTTGTGAACTTAGCAATATTGATGGTCATATCAGCTACCTCTAATGTAGGGGTATCAACAACTCTCTTTATAATCAGTTTTCCTTTGAAATTAGCCAGTTCTTCTACAATGGGCTTTTTAGAACCAAGAGATAATGACCATATAGCTAGAGCATCCCATTCTTCACTAAAAGTTGACCCCTAAAGTGACAATCTAGCCTCCTCCTTAGTTTTGAATAAAGATCTCTCGAGTCTCCTTATTTTTTCTAGGACAACAACATCGGCTATTTCACACTCAAATAGTAAAAAAACACCACTCCTTTGTACAAGTGCCTAGACCTCATCTGGATTGATATCTGAAACTTATTTTTCATCTCACTTCTTATATTGGCCTGTATAGCCTCCTCTAGAAGATCATGGTAAAAAATTATTTCCTTGGCCACACTCTCAGTATATTATTGAACACTTGCCCTCCACAAAAATCTCTTAAATGCCTTAGTCTCAATGAATGAATCATCTTCCATGAATTCCCTGTAGGCATCTTATCTCAAATCATCATCATTGTTCAGGCCACTCAAATCTATTTTACTTAGCCTAAGCTCACCCATTCTAGAGCTTGATGCCACTTCTCTTGGGGGAGAAGGCATCCCTTGCTACATATCTTCAGGGGTCACCAAAATATCATCCTCATTTGATTTAGAATAATCAACAACCTTATATACCTCAACTTTCTGCTTCTTGGTTGGGGGTTGTTATGATGGGTGAGCTTTCCTAGGAGGTGAATCAACATCAAAAATAATAGGAGAAGACTACCTAGGAGGTGATGGCACTGAGCTGTGTAGGGAAGCTACTCTTGATCCCTCTAATGCAATGGGAGTTGGCAATGTTTGTTGGTTACTTACCCTCTCCTTCCTTCTAGAATAGATTCTCAATTTTGGTTCTGGATGATAAGAAAGTCTCTCCTCAAGTATTACTATGGGATCTTGTTCTACTGCCACTAATTTTCCCTTATCTTTCACTACATGATCTTCCCTTAGAATACCCATTATATTCTCAAAGTTCTGGAGAACATACATAATTCTATTGAAATCGCCCTTTATATTGGGCATAGGATCATACTTAGGATCTCTTTGTGTAGCTCGCTCCATCATCTTTTGGAAAGACATATTTTTCCTTTCCCTCTTCCTATTTAGAGAAATCTATGACATTTCTAATGACATCCTTAGGGTAATAAAAATTATGTATAAACTGACCACTCATGTGTACTGCCTTCAAACCAACAATAAAACCCTCTAGATCATGATTTCTTGGGCATACTATTTTTAGCTGATAGGTGCCATGAACTTACTCAAATCTTTCCAACCTCATTTTACCATCACAAAATCAGCAAATGTTGTCCATTCGGGGAAGAATGAACCTTTCTTTTGTGATTCTGGTAGATGTGTTGTTTGTGTTGCTCCCAAATGCCTCATAATTTTAATAAATCCCAACTTTAAAGGCACATCCCTTGGGAAAACATAAGGGTTCACAGAAGTTCCATATATTCTGAAAATAGTAGTATGAGGGTAGGCAACTATATTGCCCTAGTTATGACTCAAACTCAAATCAGGCCTCTTCTCCATGGGCCTTAGAAACTCATGGATTTCATTTGGAATCCTAGGTGGGTTATGGACCAAAAATCTCCTTAGCCTTGAGGCAAAATTTTTTTTGAACACCACATAGTCAAACATGGAATCATCTTTATCCAAAATTTGGGTCCAACATTGGACAAGAAAATCAATATCATCCTCCCTCTTTTTCAATTTCATATCTTTGCCAAATATCTTCTCACCCCTGAATAGGAACATATGCATCAATAGAGAATACCACCAACATCCCACTATTTCTTTTCCCTCCTTGAGTGCATTCAAACCTTTGTGCATCCTATCTGACAAATATGTGGTATAATCACAAACCAAATTATAGGCTGATTGTTGGAGGTGTGCAACCATATACATGAGGTCTATAGGCATGGTGCATGGTTCATCCATGCCAAGAATTTGGCAAAGAGAGTAAACTATCTTCTTGAAATAACTAGAATAGTATCTCATGGGGAAAGGCTCCTTTTCATCTTCGCCAATCTTGGTTTGCCTCCTGTTTTTTCCTTTCCCGGTAGAGGTAGTATGGATAGGTAGAATTGTTATTCTAAAAATAACTTTTGTATTCCTATACTCCTCCCTGAATACATTGAGGTCAGTTGGGATCATACCCTCATTCCACTCATGCAGATTAAAGATATATGTAATCTCCTCTCTAGTTATTTTGACCAACTCTTTACCTTCATATGACTTGACTACTCTTGAAATAGGGTCATACCTTGACGCAATCTCCTTTAGCAAATAAACATCCATGCACACATTTGGTACCACCAGTTTTCCCAAATCTAACCTCCAAGGGTTGCAAACAGGGACACAAAAATTCCTATTCCCAGACCAATTTTGAAATAATTGCTACCTAGGAAGTGGTAAATTGGCATCCATGATACCACACATCTTATCCTTCAACTCTTCTTGAACCTGATAGCCATAAAATAGAACAACTCCCTGAAAATTTTTTCTTGTGGAGGGTTTCAATTGGTCGATTATATCCTGGGAGAGAGTCCTACTTGGGGTTCCTGAACCTGATGCTTGAGTTTTGGGTTGCATAGATGAAGAATAAATACTAAACAATATGAGGTTTTACCATAAAGATATGAAAAATCTAGCACTTTTGTTCATATATAGTAGGACACCACCTATGTGATGCAATTTTATGGAATTCGACAAGGCCTACCCCTTATTAATGCATACCCAAACCCTAAAAAAGAAATTAAAACAAACAAATGGCTTCTAACAATAGAGGTTTGCCCTAATTCAAGCTTTTTCTCCTTTTTTAAGAAAATGACACAAAGAAAGTGTTTGTTGTACTTATGGCTTTCTGTTGGTAGGAAATCCCAATTCTAGTCACAATGAACTCTAAAATATGTTTTCTCGATCTCCTAGGTACCTATGAATCGCTGGAAATCTTTAGGTTTGCAAAAAACCTAGCCTTAAATGCACTTATGTCGACGTTTTAGTGATCTAGGTGTATTTACTACAATTACTATTTGCTTGCACGAAACACAACAACTCTTACATTTGCAATTATGTTTGTAGATATGATCTTGATGTGGCACATCAGATGATGCCAATCGAGCCAAAAACCATTTGAAAATATATCACTGTCACTCACCATCCTATTGATCCATGAAGACTTCACTAGTCGGACGCCAAGTCATTCATTGGAGGGCCCCATAGTTCTTTCCTTGCTAGAAAAAGGATACATGCACCACAATCGTGCACACCATGCAACAATCTTTAAAATACCTTTTTAAGGCTTGTGTGGTGTGAGCTCAATGACTTAGATTTGATTATATCACTTTATTATCATTGTTGATTCTCCAACTCAAGTGTATCGGGCGCTATGGTGGAAATTGGGTCCCACATCATGTAGAGAGACACATGTCACAAGTGTGCAAGCCAGAAAACTCTTCAAAGATGGGTCATTTCAATCTTGCACAATGTGCGCTCATGACTAGGATTTAATCGTTTGAATCCGACGGACCTAGTTTATGCACATGCAATTAAAGTATTCATAAAAAGGGGGCCATAACTAGGCTGACAGACTAGGATCCCATAGTGAACATATTCAAGTCTTAGGAATTAAGTCAATTTTTTTTTGGCCTGGCCATAGAAATATTTTGAAGAAATAATGAACAAGTAATGATTGACGAGTCTATGCGATGGGGTCAATAATGGCACGGGCACGATGACTTAAGTTGTCACTAGAACAACCGACAACCTAGTAAAATAGGTTAGTGCAATAATATAACATAAGGGGTTAAGGCTTAAAAATATCAAAATGAAGGTACTTGACCCTAAAACCCTAGACCAAACCAGTTAAGCATAGAAGCAAAAGATCAACCCAAGTGTGGAAACATATCAAAATTAACCTAGATTTTAAAAGCTCCACCACAACCTACTAGTAATGTGATTCCTTCCTTGGGTATTTTTTCTAGCATCCCTAGTACCTTTGTGGCATCACAGATCATATCTCCAACACTCTACCACCTATAAGCATTCCATTCACTTTCTCCTTGAACACCTACGCACCTCCACCTTATTCACCTCCATCTCAAAATGCAAACAATGATCCTCTCATAAATCAAATTTTGCAAATGGTTTCATCCCTTAAAAAGAAGGTTTCCACCATAAACCAAAATTAAAATGGCCAACCTACATATTATGTCAAAAGCAATCCCTTATCCTTGTAGATATTGAGAAAATTGATGCCATGAGGCATAAAGGTGCCTAGATTCAAGAAATATGGGCAGAATGGAGATCCTTCTAACCATGTTTTTGCTTATACCGCCTTATGTAGTGACTTTATTCTTTAGGATAAGATCTTGGCTAAGCTTTTCCCTAGATCCTTGAAGGATACCACCTTAGAATGGTTTTCCTCATTACTAAATAACTTAATTAGTTCATTCAATGAACTTGTTGAGGCATTTATAAACCATTTTCAAGTACATATGACCCCTAAGATGACCTTAGCCGATTTGATGAGATGTAAGAAAAAAGATGATGAAAAGATTACCAACTTTATTTCACGCTACCAATCACTTTATTCCCAAATCAATGTTAAGATTCTTCGCCATCACCTTCAAAACATGTTCATTGAGAACCTAGAAAGTAAGATACAAGATAAGCTTACCATGATGAAGTTCTCCTCCTTCATGCACTTGTGTACTGCCCTTCACAATTATCAAAACTCAGTTAGTAGTTGTGACACAAAATCCACTCCTAGACGACTTAAGAAGTCTGAATCTGTAAAATAAAACAATTATTAATATTTTAGAAAATAGAATAAAGGCTTCCTTCAAATCAATCCCCCTCAGCAAACAAATCAAATTTTTGATACGCAAGTAGGTGCTATAAGGAAGACAATTGCTTTTGCATTTGGGGATCCAACTAGAAAATTCACTCCCTTACCCAATACCCTCCATAACATAATGTCACAACTCTTAAAACATAAAATGATTACCTTGCCTCCCATTAAAACTCCCAATCCTAATAAACCTTCACCTCCAAAATTTAGATCAAATTCCTATTTCCATTATCACTGATAAAATAGACACGACACGAAACATTGTAAGTGTCTTAAACATCAAGTGTGCAAGACCTTATTGATTTCGGCCAAATTCAAGTTGGAGGTGTTAATGATAAAGGAAATAAGTTCGTTGCCCCTCCCAACCAAAACTTGCAAATATTTACCAACCCTATGCATAATCATGACATTTCATTTTCCAAAGCTAGTGAAACTAAAAAGAATGATGTGATGAATGTTGACACAAATGACAAAAATGATACTGTTCAACAAGATCCCATAGATATTGATGAACAAGGTCCTACAAATGATATGGTTGGATTGATCAAATTCATACCTCGTAAGGACTGAACTAAAAATCCTCTTGACATTGCTTTCTCATCTAAAGATATACTTAAACATCCACCTGATGGCCCTCTTTACATATCCAATCACATCTATGTTAAGCCCACTAATGGGATATTAATTGATCCTATCTGTGGAGAGAATGCAATCATAAAAGAATTCTTACTTATGCATGAGCTCTATCAAGAGACACATGATAAACCAAAAGCATGGATAAAGATGCGTAATTGTTTTGTATGCCCCATGATGGGATCGATCATCTTCCTTTAAAAAAGGGACCGAAAAACATTAGGTGTCTCATTATCCATCATCTCAACATTGGATCAATTTCATGTGAAGCTTTATCACCCATGGCTACGATCCATGGAGGCCATCTCGTTGGTCATGCATAAATTCTTAAAGTTTCCCTGTGACAATGAAATTTTTACTGTGCATCATAGTGGCTTCAACCCTTTTTCTTTTTGTGGAAACTTTTCATTAGATTTCTTTCGGCTAGAGCCTATGGAACCTATTAAACCTCAAGAAGACTTCTTTTTCAAATCCTACCAAAAGTTCAAGGTGAAATGGATAGAAAACTATCCCTTAAAAACATGCCTCAACCTATGACCGAGCCTTCCATCCTTAATGAAACCATGATTGAACCTAAAGAAAATTCCAAATAACCAAGACCAACCCATGAAAAATAATTTTCCTATTTCCTACAAAAGACCAAGAGATAACGAAAGCAATCCCATCATGCCTCCTAAAATAAAACAAGTTTACAAAGCTAAAGAGAAAGTGGTTGAACAACCTTCCATGGTTCCTTCCATTCCTCCCCTTAGGGAAGAAAAGAAACCTATGGTTGATAGACCTGCTCCTAGACAAATGAAACTTGAAAGTCGTAATAAAAGATATAGAAATGCTAGAGAGCGTAGGCATAGACATCATACTCTTGCTTGAAAAGTTAACAAAGAAACAAACAAATAAAATAAAAATTCAAATGTGACTAAAGCAATGCATGATGAATCTCCCCCTTTGTAAAAACAAAAAGAAACTATACCACAACTGCAACAAGAGCTAAAACCTTCTTTGGAAATTATCATTTGACCTCCTATTGTGATTAATTTAGATGATGATGAGGAGATTTATAAACTAGACGAAGAGGTGCATAATGAATTGAACACATTTTTTTCCTCTTCCATGAGCTTAAACAATAATTCTCCTAAGAAGAGTGTTGAACTTGGTAATGACCGTAGTTCGACACATTCTATTGTCCCTTTGGCTAGTTGTTTTCCTTTTGTATGTGGTAAACAAGATTGGGATGCTAATGACCTGCTAAGAGGTTGACTCACATGTGCCTTACTAGTATTTCCTTTGTTTTCTTTTTCATGTTATGTGGTGTGTAATGTGACCTCCCCGTACCATTCTAATTGATGTCTCCCTCTCTCTTTGTGACATTCCTCTATTTGTACCTACATTCTTCTCTATGTCATAAATATTTTCTTTTTCTTTATATTTTCATTTGTCTTGTGTTTTAATTTTGGGGATGATGCAAGGCATCAAGACATTCATGTCTCATCCATGTTGACCCAAAATATTTTCCTTTATCTTTTCATTTGTCTTGTGTGTTCCTTTTGCAGATGACATAAGGCATCAAGACATTCATGTCTCTTCCATGTTGACCGAAAATGTTTTCCCTTATCTTTTCATTTGTCTTTTGTTTTCCTTTTGGGGATGACATAAGGCGTCGAGACATTCATGTCTCTTCCAAGTTGAACCAATAGACTTTTTCTTTGTTTTCACTCTCTTGTGTCATTCTTCATGTTTTATGAGTATTTGGGGAATGATGATAGTTTTGAGCTCTCTAAAAACATGGTAGCAAGAACATATAGACCCCAAATCCATGGATCCCTCATGTATTTAAAATTTTATCTCAGGGGCAACCCCTCTTTCATTTTTCATCACGTAGCTTTGTTTGAAAACATATGACTTAGCATAGGGATTTCCAAGTTAGCTCTCATGTATTTTTTATTGTTAGCATCTATCATTTTCTAATTTAAAGTAATTGATCACAACATGGTGTTTAGCAATTTATTTAAAGTGGGGGTATACATTGGCATTATTCTTTTACATTTTTCATTTTTCATTGTGTATTCTTCTTACTTCATGTGATGTGTCTTTCGCTTTGTGGTGACATTGGGTGTGATGTCCCTCAAGAGTGTGATCTCTCTTAGCATATTATATTCCTCTTAGTGGCTTGATGTAAAACATTGCATCCCCTAATTTGTGAATCTTTTATTATTTGATTGGTCCTCTCTCAGAGAGATTAGGCACAATGTCCCCTAAGTTAAAGACCTTGCATAAACTAAACAAGAATCCTTTGAACATTCCTTACACTACCTTACAATTTCAGTTATATGGCCACCTTGCATAATACACTTTGATTGTTTGTGGATCCATCTTGTTTGTTCATGAGTATCAAGCATATGAAGCTTTGCTTGCCCCATGAAGCTCGAAGTTCATTGTTGTGTGGTACCTTATCAAAGTTATCAGGAGGTATAGCTTTGGTTTGGTTGAACGGGAAACTGAACTTAGGCATGAATTTCCCATAGCTTTTTGCTTGTTTGTCTGGGTGCATACTATTCATGTGCGTATGTGTCTCACCTTTTTGGATACTCACCTAGTGGATAGCTTGAAGTTTAGTTTCCTCAGAGTGAGCGTGCATTTTTGGACAAACAACCAAGATCTGATCCACAAGATGTGAGACAAATAGTCGAAGCTTGATCCACCATTTTTTGTTTTATTTTTGTTTTCCCTTATGTCTTTGGCAATGCATACTTGTGCCTTGTTATTTCTCCTTATATACTTTTTAATGTGTGTTCTTTTGTGCCTATGTTAGTTTGCTATAAGACCTTGATCTTGGGGGCTTGTAGAACACTCTTGGTCGGTGTTGTCCTATCCCACTAGAATTGGTATGATTAAACCCCTCTTGATGCGATCTCATCTACTTTAGTGTGAGTTTGAAGCAAGTTTATCCTCTCACTAAAGTGGGGGCTAAATGTAGTGTCAAAAAATGTCATATGTAACATTTTCACACTTTTTTGGGCCCTCGTAAAATTAAGCTTAATTCTTCCTAGATTTAGTGTTGTAATGTGTTTAACACATTCACATTAGGTCTTGAGCCCTTGTAGACAAAATGAACCTAATTGTGCCTTATTTAGGGTGTTGAGTGTTTTAGCACACTTTCACACTAATCTAGGGTTTTAATTAATTAATTGGGCTTCTTTATCCCTTTTTTTCCCTTATTTTGCATCCACAAGCCTCATTTAATGCATCTTTTTGAGGATTATCCTAACAAATATGAAATGAAAAATCATAAATTAATGTTTTTGGATTGTGTGGCCCAGATTTGGTGATCTGGGAATCATACGCCACCTTTGGTGTATGGATCCCACCTAGGTTTTAGGGCCCCGAACTAGATTTGACATGAATCTAATCTTTTCTTGAAAAATGTGTCCCATAGCCTAGCCTAATGGGACTCATACACCACTTCTAGCGTGGGTGATCCCACAAAACTGGTTTACAATTCTGTTGAGGAAGATAAATTGCAAAAAATGCCCCCATGAAGAAAATTTTGGGTTTTGGGGGGTTCAAATGAACTTAGGGTCCAAACAAACCCAAAGAGGGTTCACTTGAAACCCCTTTGAGCAAACCCTATTAAATAACGGGTCCCTCATTTTTCATGTTTTTTGAAATAAAAACAAAGAGAAATTTTGAAAAAAGGGGGTTTCGCTCGAACTCCCCTTAGAGAGAACCTCCATTCGTTCAAAAGGTCAAGGGTGGTTTGCTTGAAGGGGGGTTCGAGTGAACCCACCCTTTTCCCCTTCTCCCCCTCTTGGTCAAATTTTTTGTAAAAGTTTTCCCTTCAAAGCTTGGGTTGAGGATCAAAATGGAGGAGACTTCACAGACCCAACTAGATGATGGTAGTCCTCAGAATGAGCTATCCATCGAATATAATTTTAATATGTTTTAGTTTTATTATGTATTTTTTTTTTAGTTTGATTAAACATAGGTTTTTCATTGAAAATCAAGCTCTTTGTTCCACACATGTGGAAAAATAGCAGATTGTCAATTTTTCTTTTGAAAAATATTAGTGCACTAGATATTGATGTCCTTGATCCAACAAAAAAAATTGAATTTGGGTAAAAACAAAAATTTGTGTCACACTTTCAACCAACTTATTAGCACAACTGGATTTGGGTATTTCTTACTAAAAATCAATTTTGGTCAAACATATGATCTAGTAAGATTCGTTCTAGCTAAGTTAGATACTTCCACAACTTTTTCAACTAAAATTGTTGGATAAAAATATATGGAGCACCACTTTGAGGTCAATTTATCAAAAAAATAAAATTATCTGAGAAAATTGACGTTTCAATAAATCCTACTCATGCAAATAACATTTTTTTTAAAATATAAAAATACCCTTTTGTAGATCCATAAGTGTAGTTTTCAAAATATATTTATTTTAACAGTTTAAATATTATTTATATATGTTTTTTAATTTTTATTAAAATTAGGTTATAAACAGAAAATATTAGGTTGATTACCATGTGCCAAGGAAAAATACTAAATCTTATTAAAAATTTGAAAAAAGGTGATGCATTAGATAAAAGAATATATATCAAGATGGTATAATTATTTTTCCATTTTAGATAAATATTTAATATGAAAGTTGACATCAAATGGAAACTACTATTTTTTGATACATGCACATTTTAATATTTATTTAAAAATATATATTTATCAAAATTAGAAAAAAATATATCCATGCACTAAAGTTTCAAGTTACAAAATACACACAAAAAAATTGAAAAAATAAAAATAAAATTTATTATAAAAAATTGTATGTCTCATTTAACTTCATTTTTCAACATTTTATCAACAACTAAATTATAGTGTTAATCTATTAAAAACTAGTTTAAAATAATTTTTTAATTTAAAAAAAAAAATAAACATAAAATATACTAAAAAATACACATTTTACTAGTTTACATGTTTTCAAAATTCAAAACATATATGCCTCTTTTTAGTGATTCAAATTTAAAAGTTGGATTAGTGTTGGCCATTTCCTTTATAAAGTGTGACACAACTTTGTACTTTTACCCATTTTGATACACACAAAAAAATTTATGCTTTAGCTAGTGAATCATGTCTAAATTTTAAAATGTTTGACTTTGAAACTTAAATAAGAAAAAAATATTCAATGAAATTCTATGAAACCAATTCCATGCACTAGATATCGTAGTTACAAATCTAAATTAAAAAAAATTAAAAAATGATCTTTTATAGAGAAAAGTTGTGTTAGTTAGTGACGTCACTCTTTAAAAATGGTGTTTACTATTAAAAACTAGTTTTCAAAGGAGATGGAAAAAGTAGTGCAATCCGATTAAAAAAAAATTGAAAAAAATATATTTAGAATCTATAGACAAAATGTCACAAATCACTAGTTTGCATCATCTTCAAATTCCTCATGGTTTAGCTGCTATAGGTGCCTGAAAGTAAAGATTTAGTTAAAAAAATTCAATTCAATGTCTAGTTTGGCCAAAAATTATAAACCGGTATTGTGGGATCACCCGTGTATGAGTCTCCTGTGGCTTAAAATTAAATTAAATTCAAATTCTTGGTGGTATTTTATTCTCCTAGATCTGATATCGGTTTGTAGTGTTGTAATTTCAGGAAATTTGGAATAAACAAGTATAAATACAAGGTGATTTCACTCATTTTATTCTACCAAGTTTACAAGTCATCTAAGCTTTCAAGTATTCATGCATTCTAGAAAATTGGAGATCACAAGAGAATTCACGAGTTTACAATATCATTTAAGACTCTTGAAGAGCTGATTATCAAGTGTTTTGGAGCATTATTCAAGTATCAAGCATCATATCAAAGTCATTATGCATCATGTTTGTTTTTGAGCTAACAATTGTGATGTAGGGTTTTATGATTCAAGCAAGTATTCAATTCAAGATCTAAAACATTCAAGAAAAAGTCAAGTTCTACATCCATTAGAGCCATTTCATACATGTTTACAACATCTTATTCTAGGGTTTGGTGAGTTGAAACATTACATTTTTTTCATTGATCATTCCTCCTTTGCATTTGATTTCATTACAAGGTTTGATTATCAAAACGAGGTTTGACCAAGGAAAACCCCTTTCCAATAACAAAATAACATTTTCCCTTCTCTTTAGTGTGTGATTTTCAGATCTAGGTTGAAGACATATTGAAGAGAAAGATTGGAAAGAAGTTGTCAAGTTTGCAAAAGTCATCAAAGTTGCCACTGTGTTGACAAGACCATTGAAGGACACCTATAGAGAAGAATATTCTAGTTCAGATCCATAAACAAGATTGAGAAGACAAGGCAAAATTTGAAGAGCAGATTCAGATCCTGATCCTCTAAAAAGCCAAACTAGACTAATACACCACTTCTAGTGTATGTGTCCCAGTATAGTGAAATTTGTAGTTTTTAGGTGTTTTGGACATATCTTTGCTAGATTTCTATTCCTGCCCAGAAACCCTAATCTGGGACTAAATCGCCCAAATTGGTGTATGAGTCCCAATGGATATTAAATTCAACGTTTTCAACATTTCAGGTCTCCATTCAAGTTGTTACAGGTTTCCAGGTGCCCCTCTGTACTTTTCCAATTTTATATTCTATTTTGCATTTATTTGTAGGTCATTTATTGAAGCTTTGCATATAATTAGATTTCATAGTTAGATCTTTCATGTTACTAGTCTTTCCAAGCCTTAGCTTGGTGGTGAACCCTTCTCAAGTCATTAATTAGACCCTAGGACAGCCTATTGCAAGATCTCCTTCCTCTACTTCATCCTTGGATTGAGATCTCTAGGGTTTCCTTGAATAAGAAGTGAAGAAGATTGTTGTTATATGTCCTAAACCATAGCCAATGACCAATTTCATCCTTTCAAGAGTAAATCAAGAAATCAACATGAAAATAAAATAACCAAAATGATATAGACATGGATATATATTTAATAGATTCTCCTTGCAATTAGAATTCCATATTTAAACCTAAAAAGGTGAATAGAATTTAGTGAATATCATCTCTAAATAAACTTAGAATATAGGAACTAAAATATTTTTGTAAATAATGACAGTAATAAAAAAGTAAGAGAAAAAATAAAATGTAAAAGGACGGCATGAATCCACAAACATGAGGGATGAATGCATGAAGCCAATAAATGTAGTAAAAAAGGGATGAGGTGAAATGTTCTCCAATAGACCATTTTAACAATGATTGAAATATTAAAATATTGTTTAGGTTATTATTTGGGCCACTATAACCATAGACATAAAACAATGTTAGTCCAACTAGTTGCATACAAAGGATGCAAGAAAGAGGAAGAAAGGAGATAAATAAAGATATCATCATGTAAATCTTAATAATCATAAATTTATATATATATGATATAACTTGAGAATTTTTTCATAAAATAATGAGAAAGAAGAATGAACATATATTGGAACGAATGATCCCTTCAAATCCTCATTGAAACTAGGGATATATGTAATTAATAAATAATAAATAAGAATAATCTATAAGAGTTAAATCAATGTTACAATGTATCATAAATGTGTTAAATCTTTATTAAATTTAGTGTTAAAAGATGAACAAAATTAAGAAACTTATTATTTAGTGTTAAGAGATGAACAAAATTAAGAAACTTATTATTTATTGTTAAGAGATGAAAAAAATTAAGAAACTACCTAGAGTGTTTTTCTTTATTTAAATATGTTTATCAATTATAGATTAAATTTGAATTTAGATTACAAAGTAAGCATTCCTAACCTAACCTAAAATAGGAAAAACATGACGTATGCACCTAAAAATTGGAAAGTGATTCAACATGAAAATATTTAGATATACTGCATTTAGAGGTCCTTGGAAAGTTTTAAGGTTGTCTTATGGATGCTAGTGATGACATGAAAATAGCTCTTGGTAATTTACCATAGGTTACATGGCATTGGACATAATCAGATAATAGCTAGGGTGTATGTAGATTGGGCATGAAATTGGAGGTTGTAAGGGTTTGTGATGGATAAGAGATGGATGTAAAGAACTGTGCTTACACAACAAATTCATTGTTTTCAACACAAAATTATTTTGGATGCATGATGATGAGAAGTGGAGGAAGAGGAATCTATTTATAATATGTTTTTCTAAAGTTTTTAGGGTAGGTGAACATTGGATTTATGATAGGTGGTTATAAATGAGACATATTAATTTTGATTGTTAAAACTCATCAAAATTATCCCCTCTAATCAAGGAATATTAGACGATATGGCTCAAACATGTACACTAGGGGTGTGACTTTAATATTTAATGCTAGGAGGCTTTGATCTATAAGGAAGTATAAGGAGATAAAGTTAACACGTGCTAAAGGTGAATGCGAATATTTTTATTATTAGGGAGGGATTTATAAGGGGACATACAACTCCAATATAAGATAAAAAAGGATAAACATGGCTAGATAGGGATAAAACAAGGCTAAAAAACATACAAAGTGGACATCTAAAATGAGTGTAAAACATAGTAAAATAAGTTGTGAAAAAAAATTGATCTTATTGATCCTAGTCATATCTAGAACATGATTTAATTGAGAAAAATCATAATTTATAATATAAAATATACATACCTTCTTTTTGAGATTTTTTAGAATAATATATTTGTCTCCTTTCACGCAATTGTTGTTTCCTTTCTTTGGAATGATATTGTACAATCTTATTTTTCCTATTCTTTGGATTTCCCATCTTCTTCAAGTTGTAAAATATCATCTTGATAATTCTTTGCCAATTCCACATTCCAAATTTGTAAAACACTTGCAAAAAAAGACCTCCTGAACACACCTTGCAAATTTTCCTTATTTTTTAATATTAAAATCATAAAAATCAACCTTGTATATATATACATGTAATTCGAATAGTCATGTTCTTTTAAAATGTCGATTAAGTTGGCCTTTGTTCAAAGGTCGACCGCTAAATTAACATAAATACTATTTTATTGTATAACCTTTTTTTGAAGGTAATTTAACAATTTTTTTCTCAAGCAATAAGGTCTTTGGTTGAAGGGGCAACTTTGACTGAAAGGGCCTTAGCTAGATAGCTTTGTCTTTTGCATCAAAAATTTCTCAAAAAAATTAGTTTCAAACCTCGGGTTGGACCTTCAATTGTCCTTAACTTGACAAGATATTATGCAAGATCGTAGCCCTCGAAACGAGCTTTCTAACAAGTATAGTTTTGATACATTTTCATTTAATCATGTATTTAATTTTCAATTTTTATTGAACATAGGATTTTCACCGAACATCAAGCTCTTCATTCTATAGAGGTGGAAAAATAGTAAACCATTATAAAAAAAATCAAAAAATACCTTTGCCCTAGGTACTGATGTCCTTGTTTCACTAAAGAAATATTTTGATATATACACAAATTATGTTTAACAACATACACCTATGTCCAAATTATAGTTACAATGACTTCAAAAATTGATTAAAAAGAATATGTAATAAAATATTATTAAAAAACATACTTGCCCTAGATATTAGTGTTGAGAATCTATATTTTAAAAATTAGAATTTTATCTTTTATAGAAAAAAAGGTTATGTTTGATGGCATAAACATTACATTCTGAAAATGTTATTTTCTATTTAAAAATAGTTATTAAAGGATATGTTGAAAGATTCATGATTTATTTAAAAAAAATAAAAATATATATATTTAGAATCTACACATAAATTTTCAAAAATCGCTAATTTGCATCATCTTCAAATTCTTAGCGGTTTATCTTCTATAGGTCTCATAAGATGAAGATTTGGTTAGAAATGTTGATATAAATGTCCATCTTGGCCAAAACGTGAGTCATAGTATTGTGATTTCACCCTAATGAGAACCATTTTTGGTCAGTCTAAGATAAAAAAAAAAGTAGAGGAAGAACTAGAACCCAAAAGTTCAAGATTTAGCTAAAGGAAAAAAGAAGCTTGATCTTCCTTTCTCTTTATGCTATTCTAAGGTCTACCTGCCTAGTTTCGTCTATATGTCTTGATTTCCCCTCTTGATAATATGTTTTAGGTGTTCTTCCTAGCCTTTAAGCCTATTTTTGTGGTTGGTCTAGGCCATTTTGGCCTTTGTTTCTAGTTTTGTTATTATTTTTTTGTGATTTCCAAGATTAGGGCCCTTTCCCTTCTTTTTTACCCAGAAAAATTTAAGTATTAAAACTTGATATTGATGTTATTAAAATAATGTGTTTGTGGAAGGTTAAAAATTGGACGTGCATTATTTCTTTGGCCAAAGACATTATATTTTTCATTAAATTATTAAATTATTAATAACATTACTATTATTCTCTTATCTTTTATTATGCTAATCGATGACAAATAAATTATCTCTTACTCATAAATAGAAGTGCAAACAATTTTTATTCAAGTTTTCATATACAAGACAAAGTAAAACAAATTACCATATACAATGTCTACATTTACTTACAACACCCAAAAAGATGTTCATAGCAATTCCCATCCTATAAAATATCATCATTATTTCTTAATCCTTTGTCATAAAATAAATAAAATTGACATGCCTACAACACCCAAATATGATTTATAATGTTTTTCACTCTCAATGAAATAAAAAATACATTTTTACAACATTCAAGAATATGTCATAGTTATACTTGTGTCACAAAATTTCTAATTTTTCAAATATTTACCCCAACTTTCCTATAAAATTGGAAAAAAACACTTTTAGAATAATATATTATCAAAAACATACATATTGACAACTTAAAAAAATGTTTCCATCAAGCTATCCATATTTTTAAAAGAGTTACACCCTCATTCAAAAAGAATCGCACTAGTTACCTTTTCTTTCTTTTAGAAAATAAATAGACATGAGAAAATTTATAAACAATTTACAAGTTTAATAGTAAAAATAAATTTATCCATCACCTAGTATATATTTTGTAGCATAAAAAAAAGTAACCCTTTTTCACACCTAGTTTGGGAATTCAAGTAATTAATGATAAAATGGATTTAATTGTGCCTTATTTAGGGTATTGTAAAGTGTTTCTTTACACTTTCACACCAATCTAGGGATTTTTTGATTAATTGAGGTTTAATTTTCCTTAATTGGCACCTTAAATTCAAATCCAAGCCTTATTTATTACATTTTTTAAAGGATAAATCTCAACACTCATTGATAATGTTTCATAACACTTGATTTGGCAAGGTTTGAGTCCTAGGTTAGTGACTTGGAACCCTTTTTCCACCTCATGAATGGGTCCTTCCTAGGTCCTAGAACCCCCCTTTTGCATGTTATTTCATATCCCTGAAACTTGTCCTAGTTGAGTGTGCTAGGACCCATTCACCGTATGGCGAATGGGTCCTCCTTAACTTATGACATCCCTTTTTGAACATATTCTTAGCGGGATTTTTATGATTTTAAATCCTATATCTGATGGTGGCTTGCGTTAATTGAATTTCAGGATTAAATCTTAAGTTAATTATAAATATAAGGTTATTTTACATAGTTTCATCTAAGCAATCCTAGCAAGTCTATATGATATCAAGAGTACATGCACAAGAGCATTATAGAGAATTCAATAAGGTATTCAAGGGAAGATTATTGAAGCTTTATTGTAGCAATCAAAGATCAAATCATCATGTTAAAGGCATAGTACATCAGGCATGTAGTTGAGCTTATGTGTTGATGTAGCATTGAAGATCCAAGTCAAGCATTGTTTCACATTCAAATTCAAGATCAAGATCTACATTCCTTATAGCCACTTCATGTTAGATTGTTGATTTGACATAAAAGACTCCATCCAAGGTACCATTGTTTCATGTTTCATGTTTCATTGTTTCATCATAATGTTTGATTACCTAAATAGTATTTGACCAAGGAAAACCCTTATTCCCTAACAATAAAAAAAAAATCTTCTCTCTTGATGTGTGATTACAGGTTTTTAGGTTGAAGATCAAGTGGAGAATAAAAGTTGCATTAATAGTCATGATCATCACTCGTTGAGTCATTATAAATCATGTTTTATATTAAACAAATCGTAAATCTTTTAATTTTTTCCTTATCCTAAGTTTGGGTTCTAAATATTTTCCTAAAGTTTTTAAATATACAAACCTAAGAACATGACACAATTTTAATTCATGAATAAGCGCATGTGATTATTAAAGTCCTTAGTAATTCTTGGTGGGTCCCATTGAGTGCATTTTATTAGTTCCCCTCCAACCCACAACAATAAAATATTGTGATAAAGAAATCAAAGGGATAGCGGGTAGGTGACACCTGTCCACCCTCATGGTGGGTCCTACCACTGTTCAAATAACATCGATGGCTAAAGGTAACCAAATTAGTGATTATGATGTATTCTAGAAAATAAATCTCAATTGTTCCCCGCTAGCTCACGGGGGACCCATCGTCAAATGTTGGCTTATGGATGGATAGCAGGTAGAGGCTATGTGGCACCATCGCCATCGTCTGTTGAACTATTGAAGGCATAGAAATATTTAGTAAAATATTTCTCGATAACCATCAAAAGGTTAAAAAGTGTGCTAATAAAAGGATGTATATGCATGTGCAAAATTACCCATTGAGATGTTCTAATCTTAGCTGTCTATTGCTAACGAAGGATATATATTATGATCACCAACCTATTTTTTAAAGCATATGCATTTTGATGGTTGCCAGGTTGATCTAGGTAGTTTCCTGCTAGCCCACGATCGTAGATCTAAAACATGCAATTTCCAAAGGGCGAGTCAGCTGCTAATACATGGATTTTTTGTCGACTTGTAAAGAGTGGTGGGGCCACGATGCTGATGAAGGAAATGTACACTTGGTGGAAACAAAGCATGGTGGATGTCGATTCAACTAAAAGGAAAATATCTTGATGTCTTGGATGAGTAGGGTGCTGCTATAGCGAGGTGGTGAATACAATTTTGGTTGATAGTCTATGAAAATTGAGATTCAGTAGAGATAAATGCAATACATGGCCTGGAAATAGTATATATTAGGCCTTGGATATGTTGATGTTAAAATATTTCACTTTCTCAGGTTTGAATGTGGTGACGAGGAATGCAGACGTGGTGTTACTTAGATATATGTTTTTCTTCTGTTATGTTTTGAAGCATGTGGAATAGATGGATTTTCTCATGGAAAGGATTATTCTACACCAACTAAAGAGCCCTTTGGAGGTTGGGAGAATCTTCATCAACAAATAAAAATGATGGAATTCTCCCATGTATTTGGGCAAATATAACTACCTTTTTGATGTAATGTGATTGTCAATTAAATATGTAACATGTGTACAACTTGGCCTGAGGTTTGTTTTACTCCCTTGTTCTTATAAAATGGAATTCAAGGCCATTTTCATGGGGTTACTAGTAGATTGATTCTTGAGAGAAATTTTGTACCAAGTCTGGTTAATAGAGTGAAGTCTTATTTTGGGTTCTATGAGTCTACTAAATTTTGTAATGGTGAATGTATATCAGTACTATCATCTTTTGATAAATAAATGGAAAGATATTTAAGACAAGTGTTCTCCATTGCAAACATTGCATGAATTATTAATATAAGTAATCAAAGGTTTCTATTATTCGTCTTCTTGTCTTTTCTTGAATGTTTGTTTAGTTTTATTACTCTTGTTTAAAGAATAAGTTAATTTGTATTAACATGAATGAAGGCTTATGCAATTGTGAGCACAAATCACTAAGTATTACTGGTCGAGTTTTTGGTATTAATGGTGTAAGGAATCACTAATAGGCATAGTAGTGATATAATTGATATTGTTGTATGTTTGCAATTATAAAGTTTAGGATTCTCTACCCAATAGAGAAGACATTGGTCATTTAATTTTGCAATCTCCTAGATATTTCATAGCAGTTGCATTCAAAATCAATTTTAATTTAAAATTCCTATATGAATGTATGTCAAAATTGATGTGTTACATTTTCTCATGTTTAAGTTAGATATTACCATAAAGATTTCCCAAATCAGTGAGGTATTTTATCTATCAAACAACTAAAGGATAATTATCTATTTGAATTACAATGTATGTGATAATTGGCACAAGAGTATTATAAGATACATTATAGGGATCACCCTCCTAGGTTTTGTATAGCCCAAAGTGTAGAGGGAAAGCCTAGCAATATTTCACCTATTCGTTGGTCAATCCTCATAGTTATTAATCATTGAATTTTGGAAAAAATCATAGCTAACTGATGAGACCAATTTTGGTTCATTAAAAACAACCAACATATTGGTGACTACTTGGGACAATGGTAGTCCAATGTCTCTAGGTCAGATCTGATATAGTCAAATTAAAATAGCATTCATTGTTCTTTATGTTTGAAGAATGATTCAAGTCAATTCTCATTATAGGTCGATTCTAGCTTCTATGAGTCAAATTTTGGTCCCATTTCCCATTTCCTATCGGGTTATGTTCAAAATCTTCTCTAAGATTGGAAATGTTTCTCAAAATTGTGATCTATTTTCATTTCCCCATATTGTGGGTGGCAGCTCTAAAGTCTTTTGTGCTAGTGCAAAGTTAAGAAATCAAAGAAAGAGAGAGAAGAAGAATTGTAAAGAGATATCTAAAACCATGAAAGGAAAGAGGAACTAGATGAATAAGAACCCTGAGTAGAAATTAGAATCTGAGTTACCAAAGAATAAGAAGTAATCTTGGAAATTAAAGAGCCTTCAACTAGGTATGTCTATTGAAAATATTGCTAGTGCATCTCCTGCTTTAAATGAAAATTCTCATGAAGAAGAATATGAATTTGGTATGTCTAATACACATGAGGAAGGCCTTCCTACTAGTGAAATCCCTGGTAGTCACCTTGACCATAATCCTTTAACATCAAAGGAAGAAGAACTGTGGAGATTCTGGGATCAAGATAGCTAATCCCTAGCCAGAATTGCAACCCTTGGGGGTAATTTTGTATTAAATGATGATAAATTCAACCCAAGGGGGAGATCTCATAGTAGAACCTCACATCCTTCCTCTGAGAGAGAACCAATAAAACTTACTTATTATACTCATGAACCTAGTGAGTCTGATGTTGTCCTAGAAGATGAAGATGAAATAAAAAAGGATATAGAAGCCTTGCAAGAAGAAGAGCTCAGATCTAGGAGTTGGGATTGAGACAAGCAAGGGAAAGAGAGGGAAAATAAAGGAAAAATCCTAAACAAATATTGCTTAAGAAAGAGGGTTGAGAAGATGAGAGAAGTGGTGAAAGAAGAATCAATCCCTAAGAATCCTTCTAAAACTTTTGCTAAGGAGACCCATGATCCTCCTAAAGTGACCATTCCTATGGGAACCTTTGCTTCAAGGACATATACTACCTTTGTTACAACTAAGGTTTCAGATCCCTTTGCTACTGTTAAGAAATATCAACCAATTGACCATGGAAAGAGGCCTATGTGTCAACCTAAGAAACCCATCCCAAGCACAAATACAAATAATTCATCTACTAATACATCCACCAAATTTTTTAAAGCTAAATCCATTTCCTCAAATGCACCTCTTGACCCTGAAATATGAAGGTTGTAGCTAGCCAATGAAAAGTTGCAACAAGAATTGAACAAAATGGAAGTTGTTGCTGCTAATGTAGAAATGGAGAGAAAAATCGCATTCCTCAAAACCTTTATTCCAGATTTGATAATTTCAAGCTCTGGCCATTCAATTCTTTATGCCCAATCACATAACACTAAGTCTGATGGGCATGTCCCTGGTGGTTGTGGTGGTGGAAGGAAAGGCGGTGGAGGTGGAGGAGGTGATAAAAATAAGAGCATTTAGTCTAGAAGTGGAAGTGGAAGTGGTGGTAATGGTGGAGGTGGAAATGGGAAAGGAAACAAACAATCTCATGATCAAGATGACAATGAACCTCATTATGATCAAAGAGATCAGTTCACCAGAAGGCGAATGCAAGTGGATAGATATCAGGAACTATGTTTTTCTAAAATTTCTGGCTACCCAAATAAGTTCCCTAATGATATTAGGGCTGAATTGGTTAGGAATCATTTATGAATGCCATGGATGATTTTGAGGTTGAGGCTGAAGATGTTATGATGAATATTTTCATGCATTCACACACTAAGGATGTTAGGGAATGGTATATGTCTTTACTGGAGCTGTGAGTATTGGTTCTTCAGAAGAATTTAAGAGGATGTTTAGAGAGTAGTATGGTGACAAGTCTAATTTGAGGTTCTTTCTTAATGATTTCAACATATATCTAAGGGTTCAAATGAGATGGTTTCTAAATTCAATACAAGATTTCAAAAGCCATAAATAGGTTTCCTGCTAACTTGAGGCTCAATGAAAATGTGTGTTTGGTCAACTATTGCAATGTTAATGACTCAAAAATGAGTTATCTCCTTTGATATAAGAATCCTCAAAATTTGAGAAAGGCATTCAAAATGGCAGTTCATATTGAAAATAATAAGAGCATCAGGAAAAGTTGGGAGAAGAGACGATGTTAAGATCTTGAAAAACCCCAAGAAAGAAGACAAGCACTCTACAAAGAAAGTGTCTTACCTTGAAGAAAATATTGATAAGGTGTCAAGTTCTATGAAAGATATCAGCTATAGACTTGTTAGGCAAGAAAAGGGACTTACAAATGACAAGCCATTTTTTTAGAAAAATGAAAGACCCCCTAGGTTGCAGGATCGCCCCTATAATTGTTGGAAAAAGTGCCCCAATGCTTACCGATGTTGAACTCTTTT
>CM021109.1:135921892-135937288 GCA_007115665.2 Sequoiadendron giganteum
GAGACCCCATTTCTTGGACCCATTTTTTCAAACAAGACAAGTTAGGCTGTCAATTTCACCAAATTGGCAAGCTAGTGAGCCCACTTGCTTGCCAATTCAATGAAATTGGAAATGTAGTGGTCTGTTTGAAAAAATGGGTCCAAGAAATGGGGTCTCCTGGTGATGTAAATTGCCATGAGACCCCATTTCTTGGACCCATTTTTTTCAAATAGGCAAGTTAGGTTGCCAATTTCACTGAATTGCCAAGCTAGTGGGCCCACTGGCTTGCCAATTCAGTGAAATTGGCAATATAGTCGCTTGCTTAAGAAAATGGGTCCAAGAAATGAGGTATCACTAGGAGACCCCATTCATCGGGAGACCCCATTTTGACTACAAACAAGCATTTCCACTTTCAATTCTGAATTATGCTAGTAATCTACCTAGCTTGCCAATTTGGTGAAATTGACAACCTAACTTGGTTCCTGTTTGAAAAAAATTGGGTCTCTGTTGATAAACTTACATTGCTTACTTCATTGAATTGGCAAGGTGGCCCACTAGCTTGCTAATTTGGTGAAATTGGCAACCTATTATTTGTTAGGGTTGGTCTGAATGGGGTCTCCCGGTGATTAACATCACTGAGAGACCCCATTTCTTGGACCCATTTTTTCAAATAGGCGACTACATTGCCAATTTCATCAAATTGCCAAGCTAGTGGGCCATTGGCTTGCCAATTCAGTTAAATTGGCAATGTAGTCGCCTGTTTGAAAAAATGGGTTCAAGAAATGGGGTCTCCCAGTGATGTACATTACTGAGAGACCCCATTTCTTGGACTCATTTTTTCAAACAGGACAAGTTAGGTTGCCAATTTCATTGAATTGGCAAAGCTAGTGGGTCCACTGGCTTGCCAATTCGGTGAATTTGGAAATGTAGTGGCTTGTTTGAAAAAATGGGTCCAAAAATTGGGTCTCTCGATGATGTAAATCACCAAGAGACCCCATTTCTTGGACCCATTTTTTCAAATAAACAAGTTAGGTTGCCAATCTCACCGAATTGCCAAGCTAGTGGGCCCACCGGCTTGCCAATTCAGTGAAATTGGAAATGTAGTGGCCTGTTTGAAAAAATGGGTCCAAGAAATGGGGTCTCCCGGTGATGAGACCCCATTTCTTGGACCCATTTTTCAAACAAGCAAGTTAGGTTGCCAATTTTATTGAATTGCCAAGCTAGTGGGTCCATTGGCTTTCCAATTCAGTGAAATTGGTAATGTAGTGGCATGTTTGAAAAAATGGGGTCTCTCGGTGATGTAAATCACCGAGAGACCCCATTTTTTGGACCCATTTTTTCAAACAGGGCAAGTTAGGTTGTCAATTTCACCAAATTGGCAAGCTAGTGGGCCCACTAGCTTGCCAATTCAATGAAATTGGCAATGTAGTCACCTGTTTTAAAAAAATGGGTTACATCACCAGAAGACCCCATTTCTTGGACCCATTTTTTCAAACAAGGAAAGTTAGGTTACCAATTTCACCAAATTGGCAAGCTAGTGGGCCCACTGGCTTGCCAATTTAGTGAAATTGAAAATGTAGTGGCCTATTTGAAAAAATGGGTCCAAGAAATGCGATCTCTCGGTGATGTAAATCACCAGGAGACCTCATTTCTTTGACCCATTTTTTCAAACAAGGCAAGTTAGATTGCCAATTTCACCAAATTGGCAAGCTAGTGAGCCCACTAGCTTGCCAATTCGGTGAAATTAGCAATGTAGTGGCCTATTTGAAAAAATGGGTACAAGAAATGGGGTCTCCCGGTGATTTACATTTCTTGGACCCATTTTTTCAAGTAGGCAAGTTAGGTTTCCAATTTGACTAAATTACCAAGCTAGTGGGCCCATTGGCTTGCGAATTCGGTGAAATTGGTAATGTAGTGGCATGTTTTAAAAAAATGGGTCCAAAAAATGGTTTCTCCCAGTGATGTAAATCACCGGGAGACCCCATTTCTTGAACCCTTTTATTCAAACAGGGAAAGTTAGGTTGCCAATTTCACCAAATTGGTAAGCCACTGGGACCACTGGCTTTCTAATTCGGTGAAATTGGCAATATAGTTTCCATTTTCACCCTCTCTCAGGTCTCTCTCTCTCTCTCTCTCCCCTAAACCCTAATCCCTATACCCTATAAACTTAACCTTAAACCTTCAACCCAATACCCTCAACCCTATACCTAATATCCTAAACCCTAATCCCTATACCATATAAACTTAACCTTATACCTTCAACCATAAACCATAAACCATAAACCCTACACCCTCAATCCTCATCCCTATACCCTAAACCCTAAACATTATCCCTTAACCCTTAACCCTATAATTAAACACTAAATCCTACATTAAACCTTGTACCCTAAACCCTCAATCCTAAACCCAATACCCTCAACCCTATACCCAATATCCTAAACCCCAATCCCTATACCCTATACACTTAACCCTATACCCCCAACCTTGAACACTATACCTCAACCCTACACCTTCAACCCTCATCCTTATACCCTATACCCTCAACCTTATAACCTAAGCCCTGAACATCATCCCCCAACCCTATACTTAAACCCTAAACCCTACATTCAACCTTGTACACTAAACCCTAAACCCTAAACCTCAATCCTAAACCCAATACCCTCAACCCTATACCCATTATTCTAAAGCCTAATCCCTATACCCTATACACTTAGCCCTATACCCTCAACCCTATACCCATTATTCTAAAGCCTAATCCCTATACCCTATACACTAAGCCCTATACCCTCAACCTTTAACACTATCCCTCATCCCTCAACCCTATACCTTAAACCCTAAACCCTATACCCTCAAGCCTCATCTCTATACCCTACACCCTAAACCATAAACATTGTCCCTCAACCTTATACTTAAACAGAAAACCCTTCACTCTCAAGCCTTAACCCTACACCCTACACCCTTAACCCTAATCCCTATACCCTATACACTTAACCTCATACCCTCAACCCTGAACATTATACCTCAACCCTCAACTCTCAACCCTCAAAATTGTACATAAATCCTAAAATCTAAACCATCAACCCTAAACCTAATATCCTCAACCCAATACCCTCAACTATCTACCCAGTATCCTAAACCATAATCCGTATACCCTATACACTTAACCTTATACCCTCAACCCTATACCTTAAACCCTAAACCCTCATCACTCATCCCTATACCCTATACCCTCAACCCTATACCTTAAACCCTAAACCCTCATCACTCATCCCTATACCCTATACCCTCAACTTTATACCTAATATCCTAAACCCTAAACCATATTCCCTATACACTTAACCATATAACCTCAATCCTATACCTTAAACACTAAACATTACACCCTCAACCCTCATAGGGGGAGAGAGAAGAGGGGGAGGAGGGATTGGGGAGAGAGAGAGAGAGATTGGGAGGGAAAGAGGAGATAAAGATAAGTAGAGAGAGAAGGAGAGGTAGAGAGACATGAGAGATAAATAATAGATAAGGAAGGATAGATGGAGGGAGAGGTATGGATGGAGAGAGAGGTGAGATAGAGAGAAATAAAGAGAGCGTGGTAGGGAGTGATAGAGGGATATGCAGGTAGAGAGGGATAGGTGAGATAGAGAGAAGTAGAGAGAGATAGAGATAGAGGGAAGGAGGGAGGGTGGGTGAGAGAGGTGAGGAAGGGAGAGGTAAAGAGGGATATGTGAGATAAAGATAACTATAGAGAGAAAGGTGACATATAGAGGAGAGAGTTATAGAGAGGGAAAGAGAGAATGGTGAGATAGAGAGGAGAGAGTGAGAGAGAAAGAGGGTGAGGGATGAGTGAGAGAGAGAGTGAGAGAGAGGTATATGGATGGAGGGAGAGGAGAAATAGAGAGTAGATAGGGGAAAAGGTAGGGAGAGAGACATATAGTGAGAGAGAGAGAGAGGGCTAGGGGAGATAAAGAGAATTAAATAAAGGAGAGGTGGAGAGAAGTAGAGAGAGAATCGAGATAGAGAGGTGTAGAGAGAGTGGTAGGGAGTGTTAGATGGAGAGGTAGGTAGAGAGGGATTAGGGAGATAGATAGTAGAGAGGGAAGGAGAGTGAGAGGTATGGAGGGGGAGAGAAGGAGGTGAGAGAGAGGTGAGATAGAGAGCAATAGAGAGAGTGTGGTAGGGAGTGATGGAGGGATATGCGGGTAGAGAGGGATAGGAGAGATAGAGATAAGTAAAGAGAGATAGAGATAGATGGAATGAGGGAGGGTGGGTGAGAGAGTGGAGGAAGGGAGAGGTAAAGAGGGATAGGTGATATAAATATATGTAGAGAGAGAATGGTGACATATAGAGAAGTAGAGAGTTACAAAGAGGGAAAGAGAGAATAGTGAGATAAAGAGGAGAGAGTGAGAGAGAGAGAGGTAGAGGGAGGGAGAGGAGAGATAGAGAGTAGATAGGGGAAAAGGTAGGGAGGGATACATCTAGTGAGAGAGAGAGAGGAATAGGGGAGATAAAGATAATTAGAGAGGGAAGGAGAGGTAGAAAGAAAGAATTAGAGAGGGAATGAGGGAGGGAGGGGGAGAAGCAAGATAGAGAGGTGTAGAGAGAGTGTTAGGGAGTGATGGATGGAGAGGTGGGTAGAGATGGATTATGGAGGTAGAGAGTAGAGAGGGAAGGAGATGGAGAGGTATGGATGGAGAGAGTGGTAGGTGAGATAGAGAGCAGTAGAGAGAGAGTGGTAGGTTGTGATGGATGGAGAGCTAGGTAGAGAGGGAAATGGGATATATAGATAAGTAGAGAGGGAGGAGGAGATGTAGAGAGATGTAGTGAGGGAGAGAGAGGTGAGATAGAGAGAAATAAAGAGTGGTGGAAGTAGAGGGAGGGGGAGATATAGAGAGATGTAGTGAGGGAGAGAGAGGTGAGATAGAGAGAAATAAAGAGTGGTGGAAGGAGAGGTAGGTAGAGAGAGGGAGAGAGGAGATAAAGATAAGTAGATATGGAAGGAGAGGTAGAGAGAGGCTAGATAGAGAGAAGTAGAGAGGTAATGAGGGAGGGAGAGAAAGGTGAGATAGACAGCTGTAGAGAGAGTGTGGTAAGGTTTGATGGATACAAAGGTAGGTAGAGAGAGGGATTGGGAGATAAAGAGTAGATAGGGAAGAAGAGAGGGAGAGAGAAGTATGGAGGGAGAGAGAGGGAGGTGAGAGAGAGGTTAGGTAGAGAGAAATAAAGAGAGTGGTAGGGAGTGATGGAGGGAGAGGTAGGTAGGTAGAGAGAGAGAGAGAGATGGAGGGAGGGAGATAGAGATAAGTATAGAGGGAAGGGGGGAGAGAGAAGTGAGGTAGAGATAATTTGAGGGCAAAGGAGAGAGAGAGAGAGAGAGAGAGAGAGAGAGAGAGTTCTTGAGATCAAGGGAGAGAGAGTCAGAAAAAGGGATAGAGATAGTGAGAGAGAGGTATAGAGTGTAAGGGATAAAAATGAGTGAGATAGAGAGAAATAATACAATTTTTTGATTACTAAAATTTGACCTCCTAATTATTGAAATTTGACTAAGTTTGAAATTTGTGAGATCTTCCAAAAACTAGAAGAGAGAGAGGGGAGAGAGAGAGGGAGTGGAGAGAGAGAGAGAGAGAGAGAGAGAGAGAGTAGAGAGAAGGAGAGAGTGAGAGAGAAATATGATAGAACTTGCTGACTACTAAAATTTGACCTCCTGATTACTGAAATTTGACATGTTGATTACTAAAATTTGACTAAGTCTGAAATTTTTAAGATCTTCCAAAAACTAGAATTTGCATTATAACTCCTATAGATTTGAAACCACTCTCAAAAATCCTGCCTATATACATGAAATATAACTTAAAGTATAAGAAATTAAATGTCCATATGTATATAGTTTCCCTGAAAGATAACAAGAAGAAAGAGATAAGAAAAATAGAAGAAAAAAAATACAATGTAGACCAAAACACGAGTGTGTTATAACGCACTCGCGTTTTGTCAATGCATTCACAAAATGTAAAAAATGTGTTCATAAAACATGTCAAAACTGAGATATAATGCGCTCACGTTATATCTTGCTTTGGGAATCCCCAAGCCTTAGGATTATTATTTTCCTTGGAATACCAACCCAAAGGCTTGGAGGGCATTCTCAACGACCAGAGACGTATTTTTGCAAATTCTACAATTTTTCACATAATTGGGTTCATGCTCACTGTCAGGATTGCATGTGGTTCAATATCAAAAAAAAATGAACACATGGGTAATGTTGGGTTCTCTCTTAGCTATCCAACGATGTAATTTTTTTCACTTTTTGACAATGTTAAGCCTTTCAACCATAATTTATTTTGTTTGTATGTCCCTTTTATGCCAAAAAGAAGTGTTTGGTGTTTTGTTGGTTATAAATTAACCGTTCATCAGATTTTCAAATAAATTACATTTTTAGAAACTAGACTCCATTCTACAAATTTAAAAAATAAATTAAACAAAATTCAGTTAGTTTCCAAAATTTGTTGGGGTAACATGGCCAAAATTCTATTTTTCAAGAAGTGTCCACTTCGAAAATTAGTAAAAAATAAAATATTCATTAAAAATTATCAGAAAAATTATGCATCAACTACATACTATTAGCTAACTTTTGACTGTAGCGATTTTTAAAATACTAAAAAAAAGTTCACCATACAAGTGTTGTACAATAGTTTCTATGTTATTTTTTTTTCACAAAAACAACACCAATTAGTGTACATCCCTCATTTGAACCCCTAAATCTCAACCATTTTCAAAATAAATTAGTAGTTTAGAAATTAGACTCAGAGCACTTGAATCCTTCTTTTTGTTCCATCTCAAAATTTTGAGTGTAAGTATCCTCAATTTCACGTCCAAGGTCAGTATTTCTTGATTTCAAAAAAAATCTATCCACTTAAGTCCCCCTTTTGGGAACCATCTTGGTGCACTTACCCCATAGCCATGGGTGATAAAGCTTCACATGAAATTGATCCAATGTTGAGATGATGGATAATGAGACACCTAATGTTTTTCGGTCCCTTTTTTAAAGGAAGATGATCGATCCCATCATGGGGCATACAAAACAATTACGCATCTTTATCCATGCTTTTGGTTTATCATGTGTCTCTTGATAGAGCTCATGCATAAGTAAGAATTCTTTTATGATTGCATTCTCTCCACAGATAGGATCAATTAATATCCCATTAGTGGGCTTAACATAGATGTGATTGGATATGTAAAGAGGGCCATCAGGTGGATGTTTAAGTATATCTTTAGATGAGAAAGCAATGTCAAGAGGATTTTTAGTTCAGTCCTTACGAGGTATGAATTTGATCAATCCAACCATATCATTTGTAGGACCTTGTTCATCAATATCTATGGGATCTTGTTGAACAGTATCATTTTTGTCATTTGTGTCAACATTCATCACATCATTCTTTTTAGTTTCACTAGCTTTGGAAAATGAAATGTCATGATTATGCATAGGGTTGGTAAATATTTGCAAGTTTTGGTTGGGAGGGGCAACGAACTTATTTCCTTTATCATTAACACCTCCAACTTGAATTTGGCCGAAATCAATAAGGTCTTGCACACTTGATGTTTAAGACACTTACAATGTTTCGTGTCGTGTCTATTTTATCAGTGATAATGGAAATAGGAATTTGATCTAAATTTTGGAGGTGAAGGTTTATTAGGATTGGGAGTTTTAATGGGAGGCAAGGTAATCATTTTATGTTTTAAGAGTTGTGACATTATGTTATGGAGGGTATTGGGTAAGGGAGTGAATTTTCTAGTTGGATCCCCAAATGCAAAAGCAATTGTCTTCCTTATAGCACCTACTTGCGTATCAAAAATTTGATTTGTTTGCTGAGGGGGATTGATTTGAAGGAAGCCTTTATTCTATTTTCTAAAATATTAATAATTGTTTTATTTTACAGATTCAGACTTCTTAAGTCGTCTAGGAGTGGATTTTGTGTCACAACTACTAACTGAGTTTTGATAATTGTGAAGGGCAGTACACAAGTGCATGAAGGAGGAGAACTTCATCATGGTAAGCTTATCTTGTATCTTACTTTCTAGGTTCTCAATGAACATGTTTTGAAGGTGATGGCGAAGAATCTTAACATTGATTTGGGAATAAAGTGATTGGTAGCGTGAAATAAAGTTGGTAATCTTTTCATCATCTTTTTTCTTACATCTCATCAAATCGGCTAAGGTCATCTTAGGGGTCATATGTACTTGAAAATGGTTTATAAATGCCTCAACAAGTTCATTGAATGAACTAATTAAGTTATTTAGTAATGAGGAAAACCATTCTAAGGTGGTATCCTTCAAGGATCTAGGGAAAAGCTTAGCCAAGATCTTATCCTAAAGAATAAAGTCACTACATAAGGCGGTATAAGCAAAAACATGGTTAGAAGGATCTCCATTCTGCCCATATTTCTTGAATCTAGGCACCTTTATGCCTCATGGCATCAATTTTCTCAATATCTACAAGGATAAGGGATTGCTTTTGACATAATATGTAGGTTGGCCATTTTAATTTTGGTTTATGGTGGAAACCTTCTTTTTAAGGGATGAAACCATTTGCAAAATTTGATTTATGAGAGGATCATTGTTTGCATTTTGAGATTGTAAAGAGCATAAATCTTTAAAACAACATCGAAAAATACTTTAAATAAAATCAATTATACTCAAAATATAGTCGTCATCTCATTCATTTAGACATCAAAGAAACTAGTCGATTACAAATCAATGACATAAAGTCGATAAGATGATTTCATATTCAATTCTAGTCTAAATACATACATGTGTCATATTACACAATTTAGAATTCTAAATACAGTAGATGATAATAATATCAGTTACAAATTGAGACTTAGTCATTCAGTCGCCTTAAGCTCTTCATTACATAATAAAGAATATATAAAGCATAAAAGAAGATGCCATCCGTTGATCTTCATTCCAATAGCTAATCTTCATAAAGAAGATGAGAACAAGGATCAGCCACTTTTTCCGCCCAACCTCGAAGCTTACGCTTCCTTGAAATTCCTTAGTCAATCAAGAAATACCCGATCCTGCATGAATCGCTTAGCAAGAAGCAGTCTACGAGCAAGATGGAATCTAGTGCATACCTAGTATAACTAGTAAAACCACAAGTATTTTCATTTTTCTAATTCATTTAAGAAATAAGAAAGTTTGATACTAGGATATGGTAGAGAGTTCAATAAATCCATTTGTTTCAATGGTCCTTAAGTTACTTGGCCAAGTAAAATGTCATGCACAACAAATAAATCAGTTTTGGAAAAGAAAAACTACACTCTCTATTTACCCATATTCGGCACCCATCCCAAGAGGTAACTTTCCCAAAAACATAACATGCAGAGTCATCTATCAATCATGCATGGTCTAAACGGTCAAATACAAACTTTTAAAAATAGTAAAACTGAAAACTTGTTTGAAGCGAAAACAGTTTAAAAACTTGTTTCTTTTCATTGTTTAAATCCATAAAAGACATAAAATTAATATTTTTAATTGAGTAAATTTAATAATCAAAATTAATGAAGGTGTATCTCTAGTATTCAATTAAATACATATAAAATAGTCACACAAGAGCAAGTGTTCATTCATTTGTACTCATCTATTTGATACTATTTCAAGTTCGTTTTTGCTATTTCTAAGTAAATCATATTTAAATTTTTTATTTTTTGTTTTACATATTTTCAGAAAATAAATAAATAATCTTTCAAACTGATTTAAAATAACTCATTCTTATTTCTGTTTTGACAGTTTTGTGTTTTGTTTGCAATTTTTGCTGAGTTTAATCTCTATCTTGAAATTTCGTTCTAAAATTTGAAAGATATTTCATCTAAAATATTTTTCCTGGAACATTTTTAAAGTGCTCTTAAATCATAATAAAAACAATCATTTTTTGTTTAAGATGTTTTAGAATCTAAATTTTAAAAGTTGTTCTCTGTTTTGAAAATTCTCCCTAAATTTAATCAATTGTTTTAGTTGTGATTTCAATCAGAATTTTCCTAAAATCTTCTATTTCTAAATTGTTTAATAGTCTTGAAAATAAATATAGTTTGATTTGTTTGAAAGTTTTCAATAAAATATAAAGGAATAGATTTTGCAAACAATTCTGTGGATCATTCTTTTCTAATTTGATTACACAGAGATTCTCTTTTAAATTTTATACTAAATACCAGAAATTAGAAAAGAATTGTAATATTTATTGTAAAATTTATGAATAAATTTGCAAATCCTACCTGGTAAAATTATCAAATTCTGGAAGTGATTGTTTTGTCTGTGTGTTGATCTTTCTTTCTAGCTCTGTCTTTTGTTGTCTTTTTGCCTGCTGGACACTCTCCTCTCCTATTCTTTCCACCCTACCACATTTTGCGTTCCTCTATCTCTTTTCTTGTGAATTAAGGAAAGGCATATTTGAATTTTGTGTTTATTAAATTCCCTTATAGCCTACATATGATGTGTATTTGGTCTTGCCTTTTTGCCAGTATCCCCTACGCCTATCTTTTACCAAATAGGTCACGCCTATCCTTGCTGGCCTCTGTGTGGGTGTGGGGGTATAGAAGGTTGTGCGTGCCTTTTCCCTGTAAGTACCCTCTTCCTACTTCCCTATGTGTGGGGTGTGGGGGAGTAGAGATTTTGGCCGCACCTTTCACCAGTCCCTGGGCATGCTCCCTTACCTGGCCACGTGGGTAGAAGATGTTCACTGACTGTGGTTTCTAACAAATCAACAGTCCTCCTTGTCTCTTGCACATGGGGAGAACAACATTCCTTCACAATATATAAAAATGAGACCACTCTCCTTGCTACGTGTGATGTACAAGTAAGTGAAAGTTAAATTCAAACAAAATTCCTTGTCTTCCCAAATCAATATCAATTCAATGTCAAGATCCCCAAATTCTATGTCAATTTCTTCTCCAATAAACAAAAACGGATTTTTTTTTGTTGTCTTCCAATTTCGTATTCCTCCTATATATTCTCTTCTTCCATGCATTGATTAAATTAACAAAATTAGATCCACAAAATATTCATTGATCTCCAGTTCAAAATTCAAAATCAAAGTCTCCAATTTTTTATTGCTTCTTAATTAATTGGAGATATTTTTCTTCAGCTTGTTAACTGAAGTTCTCTTTTTGAATGCAAATTCCAATTTTGCACGTGAAATTGATTTCTAATTGTTTTCAATTTCTCCATTTTAGCTATTGAAAATATTTGTTTAATTTCTAATTTTTAAATCTTTTTCTATTTCATAAATTTTCAATTTAAAACAATTAAATTTATAAAACACAACTTTATTCATTCAAAGTTTATTAAATTTTGAAATAAAAGCTAATTCTTTTTTTAAATTTTGAAATACAAACATATTATTTTTAATCAATAATAAAATATTTAAACAAGAAATCCAATCATTTAATTTAAATCAATTTCATCAAATTTAACTAAATCACATACATTTTTCACAATTTTGAGAATTTAAATTAAAACTTGATTTAAAACTTGCAAACATGATAAACGCAAAATACATTAAAATATTATCTATGTGAGTGTGTGAGATTCCATCAACTCATAAACGTCAATCGTCTAAAAACCTCTACCTGATCGTTGTTCTCACCTTCAATCACGTTCACCTGTTCCTATGTTCACTTGCACTCAATTTTATATTAGCAATGACAAACCCCGAAATTAATATAAATGCATTTCAAATCATAATAATTGCATTTCAATTTCAATTTCAATTCAATTTTAATTTCAATTTAAATTTCATTAAAATAATCATTTAATTTCCATTTAAATAGTGACATAATGATTAATAACTACATTTTATAAATCAAAATATATCTATACGTGACATCCTTCCCCTCTTGGAAGAGACATTGTCTCGATGTATTATTAGTAATTCAATAAGCATAACATCACCATCAATAAAACATACTATCTCAATGAGTAAACATAGTATCTCAATAGGTAAAGCATAGTATATCAATCATAATGAAATAGTAACTAACAACATAGTTCTCAAACATAAGTATAAACAATAACAATAGCATCCACGCTATCAAAGTTCACAACATGTGAATCAAAAACTAGAGTATCAAGTAACTATGCACAAAACAAATGCTAATCTATGAAAGAAAATGAGGAAAATGATGGTCTATCATCTCAGAATCCTCCCATGTAGCACTATCCTCAGTATACTGGTCCCACTAGACCTTGTACTGAGTACTATCTCTGTTACGTAGCTTAATGCTACGCCTGTCTAGGATTCGGATGGGCTCCACTAGCACCACCCTTGGATCTTGTACCTATAATGAACGCCAACCAAGAATATGAGATGCATCATGATGATATGGTTTCAACAAAGAAACATGGAAAACATTATGGAGCGAGCTAGAGCAGGTGGTAAGGCTAGTCTATATGCAATTGAATTAATAACTTCTAGTACATCAAATGGTCCCACAAATCTTGGTGCCAACTTTGATGATTTCCCAAATGAGATAGAGCTCTTATGAGGCTTAACCCTCAAGAAGACTTTATCTCCTGCAACAAATTGTCTGAAAGTCCTATTCCTATCAGCATAGCTCTTTTGTCTATCGGTTGCTTCCTTTAGCCTACCCTTGATCAACTTCATTTGCTCATCCATTTCCTTGAGCATATCTGGACCAATAATGATCATGTCTTCCATCATGTCCCAACTGATGGGTGTATGACATTTCTGTCCATACAGTGCCTCAAAAAGTGCCATACCCAATGATGTATGAAATGAGTTGTTGTAGGAAAACTCAACCAATGGTAAATATTCCTCTCACTTGTACTGCTAATCCATGCAATACATCCTCAGTAAGTCCTCCACAACCTGATTGACCCTTTCAGTTTGGCCATCGGTTTGTGGGTGATATGTAGAACTAAAATTAAATTTAGTTCCCAAAGCTGCATTTAATGTAGTCCAAAACCTAGATGTCATCCTGGTATCTCTGTCAAAAATAATGGTCTCTGGTACACCATGCAATCTGAATATCTCTTGCACAAATTTCCTTGTAAGAGTCAATGATCCATCCTTCATATTTCCAGGTATGAAATGTGAAACCTTCATCAACTTGTCAACAACTAGTAAGATGGTATCATGCCTATTCCTGCTCAAAGGTAATCCTTGGATGAAATCCATACTGATTACTTGCCACTTATACTCATGTATATCGTGGGTATACAAAAGTCCTTCTAGATGCACATGCTCAGCCTTGACTCGTTGGCATTCCAAACATCTAGTCATGTACTCCATGACATATTTATTAACCTTAGGCCAAAAATACAAAGCCTTCAACTCAACTACCATCTTCATAACTCTTGGATGCCCTGAATAAGGTGCATCATGAACTTCCTCAAATCTCCACCCTCAAAGATATACATCCTTCCCTGATATCTAACAATACCATCCAAATCCATCACATATCCATCAAATCTATGATCTGAAGGATCCGCCTCTAAGGCTTGTCTAACCCTGGCATAATGTTCATCTCTTGGAAGATACTACAACACTTGTTGCCTCAAATTTGACCTTGTGCTCAACATAGCAGAGAGATGTCTTCTCCTGCTAAATGCATTTGCAACCCTATTTTCCTTACCCTTGATATACTCAATACCAAAATCATACTCACTTAGGAACTCAAGCCACCTCCTTTGTCTCGCATTGAGGTTCAGCTGTGTGAATATGTACTTAAGTCCTAAATGATTTGTCTTAAGCTCAAACGGCTTTCCTAGGAGATAATGTCTCCACATCTGCAATGCATGCACAATAGCTGTAAGCTCAAGATCATGTGGCGCATAATTAAAATCATACCATTTCAGTTTCCTAGAATCATATGCAACCACCTTCCCTTCCTGCATTAGCACAACTCCTACACCTTCACCTGATGCATCTATAATCACCATGAAGTGCCCATTAGGATCCGGTATAGTCAACACTGGTGGCAATGTCAACTTAAGTTTAAGAATCTGAAATGCTTCCTCACACTTCTCAGTCCACTCATATTTCTTTCCCTTCTTCTGAAGAGAAGTAATAGGTGCTACAATCCTAGAAAACCCTTCTACATATTTCCTGTAGTATCCTGCAAGTCCCATGAAACTACGAACTTCAGTAACACTTTGCGGTGTTGGCCAATCTACAATTGCCTCTATCTTCATATGGTCAACTGAGATTCCCTCAGCAGATATGACATGCCCCAAATAGTGAACCTTATTCTGAAAGAAAGTACACTTCGAAAACTTACCAAAAAGCTTTTGATCTCTAAGTCGTTGCAAGACTATTCTCAAGTGCTTCTCATGTTCCTATTTTTTTTTAGAGTAAATTAGAATTTCATCAATGAATATAAGCACGAAATCATCTAAATAGTCTCTAAAGATACTATTCATTAGGTTCATGAATGTTGTTGGAGCATTCATTAGGCCAAAAGGTACCACGGTGAACTCGTAGTGTCCATACCGATGTCCATACCGAGTTCTGAAAGTTGTCTTCAGAATATCCTCATCCTTAATCCTCAATTGGTGGTAACCTGATCTAAGATCAATCTTAGAAAACACTGTGGCCCCTTTCATCTGATCAAACAACTCATCTATCCTACGTAAAGGATACCTGTTCTTGATGGTAACCTTGTTAAGCATCCTATAATCAATACACAGTCGCAAGGTTCGATCTTTCTTCTTAATGAATATTACCGGTGCACCCCATGGTGATACACTCGGTCTAATAAATCCCTATTTCAGCAACTCCTACAATTAAAACTTTAGTTCATACAACTCTGTAGTAGTCATTCTGTAAGTAGCTTTGGATTGAGGCTCTGTTCCAGGTAACAGTTCGATCGAGAAATCAAATTCTCTCTTCGGCGGTAATTCTGTAAGTTCTTTTGGAAAGATATCCAAGAGCTCTCTAAGAACTAGATAGCCCTCTAGAATATGTTGGGAATTATCCATGTCACTCACCAATATAGAAATTAAGGAAAATCCCTTCCGATGTGCTTTCTTTAGCTGCATAGCTGAGATATGTCTCAACTCTAGAGGCTCTCCAGATCCTAAAATCTCAACTGGATGTCCAAAATCATCCAAAAACCTCACAACCTTATCCTCACAACTCACTATGGATTTATGCTCATTTAACCAATTGATCCCTAAGATCACATCATAGGAACCCAACGGTGCTACACAAAGGTTAACTTGGGTTTGGAAGTTAGGTAACTCTAAATCATTGCATGATAAACATGAATCTACCCTCTTCTCTACTAGATTTCCATACTGAACCATCCATGAATGTGACATAAAACTAGGTCTAACAGGTAATTTAGCAACTAATTTAGGATCAATAAAGCATTCAGTAGCTCCTATATCTATCAAAATAGAAACAAATTC
>CM021109.1:135937388-135985110 GCA_007115665.2 Sequoiadendron giganteum
AGGTCTCTCTCTCAAGTTCAATTTATCTCTCCCCACCCTTAACCATAAACCTAGAACCCTAACTCCTTAAACTCTTTAAACCTAAACCCTTAAACTCCTAAACCCTCTACCTCTACTCTTACCTCTCCCTCTATCTTTTTCTCCTCATTCTCCCTCCCTATCTCTCTCTCAAGTCTCTCCCTCCTACCCCCTCTACCCTTAACCCTCTACCTTATACATTGTATCTTCAACCCTCATCTATCTCTATCCCTCCCTCCTCTTCTCTACTTCTCTCTATCTCACTTCTCCCTCCATATCTCCCTCCCTCCCTTCATCCCTCTCTTCCCTAATCCCTTAACCCTATACCCTCAACCCTTAAACCCTTTACCCTCTACCCTCAACCTAATACCGTCTACCCTCAACCCTATACCCGCAACCCTTAAACTCAAGTAAACTCTCTACCCTTATCCATGAACCCTCAAACCTTAAACCCTCAACCCTCAACCCTCTACCCTCTACCCTATACATTGGACCCTCAACCCTAATAATTCAACTTATACCCTCAAACCTATACCTCAAACTACATTCCCAATTTCACCGAATTGGAAAGCTAGGGTATAGGGTTTAAGGGTTAAGGGTAGAGGGGAGAGAGATAGAGGGAGTGAGAGAGAGAGAGGGACTTGAGAGAGGGAGTGGAGGTGGGAGGTAGAGACTTGAGAGAGAGACAACGATAGAGAGAGGGAGTGGGTGGGAGAGAGATATAGGGTAGAGGGCCCACTAGCTTGCCAATTCAGTGAAATTGGAAACCTAGATTTACTTGTTTGAAAAAATGGTTCCAAGAAATGGGGTCTCCCGATGATGTAAATCATGGGGAGACCCCATTTCTTGGACCCATTTTTTCAAACAGGCCACTACATTGCCAATTTCACTGAATTTGCAAGCCAGTGGGCCCACTAGCTTGGCAATTAGATGAAATTGGCAACCTAACTTGCTTGTTTGGAAAAATGGGTCCAAGAAATGGGGTCTCTCGGTGATGTAAATCATTGGGAAACCCAATTTATTGGACCCATTTTTTCAGATAGGCCACTACATTCCCAATTTCACCAAATTGGCAAGCTAGGGTAGAGGGTTAAGGGTAGAGGGGAGAGAGATAGGAGTGAGTGAGTGAGAGAGAGATACTTGAGAGAGGGAGAGGGGGTAGGAAGGAGATACTTGAGACAAAGAGAGAGATGGAGGGCATGAGAGAGAGATAGAGGGTAGAGGGTAGAGGGTAGAGGGTTTAATGGTTTATGGGTTAAGGGTAGAGGGGAGAGAGAGATAAGAGTGAGTAATTGAGAGAGAGACTTGACAAAGGGAGAGGGGATAGGAGGGAGATACTTGATAGAGATAGAGGGTAGAGGGTTAAGAGTAGAGGTTTTAAGGGTTAAGGTTTTAGGGTTTAGGGTTAAGGGTAGAGGAGAGAGAGATAGAGGGAGTGAGTGAGAGTGAGAGACCTGAGAGAGGGAGAGGGAGTGGGAGGTAGATACTTGAGAGAGATAGAGGTAGTGAGTGAGAGTGAGAGACCTAAGAGAGGGAGAGGGAGTAGGAGGTAGAGACTTGAGAGAGAGATAGAGGGTAGAGAGAGAGAGTTATCTTGTTAGGGTGGGAGGGAGACTTGAGAAGAGGGGAGGGGTGGAGGAGAGACCTGAGAGAGGGGAGGGGTGGGAGGGATAGAGCTGAAAGAGAGGCAGAGACAGAGAGAGGGGGAGAGAGAGAGGAGTTCCTCAGGAGCCACGCTTGGGAGTGAGAGACTTAAGAGAGGGAGAGAGAGAGAGAGGAGTCTCTGAAGTTAGGTGGAGGAGAGACCTTGGGAGAGGGAGAGGTGAGAGAGAGACATGAGAGATAGGAGAGAGACATCTAGTTAGGGTGGGAGGGAGAGACGTGAGATATGGAGAGGGGGTGGGAGGGAGAGAGAGGGACAAATAGGGAGTGGGAGACATATATAGAAAGAGAGATATGGAGAGAGAATGAGGGAATGTGAGGGAGAAACTAGAGTGTGTGTTTGTGTGTGTTCTTTAGTTAGAGTGGGGAGGGCGACTTGAGAGAGGGGGAGGGTGTGGGAGGGAGATACTTGAGAGAGATGGGGGATAGGAGGGAGATACTTTAGAGAAGGGGAGGGGTTGAGAGGGGTAGAATTGAGAGAGAGGGAGGGGGTGGGAGGAATAGACCTAAGGGAGAGGGGGAGAGGGAGAGAGAGGGAGAGAGAGGGAGAGGTGAAGAGGTAGATAGAAGGAGGGAGAGAGAGAGAGTTCTCTAGTTAGGGTGGGAGGGAGAGACTTAAGAAAGGGAGAGAGAGAGAGAGAGTTCTCTATTTAGGGTGGGAGGGAGAGACTTGAGAGAGAGAGATCTCTAGTTAGGGTGGGAGGGAGATAATTGAGAGAGGGAGAGGGGATGGGAGAGGGAGAGGGGGTGGTAGAGAGAGACCTAAGATATAGGGGATAAGAGGAAGAGAGAGATATTCTCTAGTTAGGGTGTGAGGGAGAGACTTGAGAGAGGGGGAGGGCATGGGATGGAGAGAACTGCGAGAGAGAGAGAGAGAGAGGGGGGAGGGGTGAGGGAGAGACCTTATAGAGAGACAAAAAGATTATGTGTGTTATCTAGTTAGGGTGGGAGAGAGATACTTTAGAAGAGGGGAAAGGGGTGGGAGGGAGATACCTGAGAGAGAGAGAGAGTGTGTGTTGTCTTGTTAGGGTGGGAGAGAGAGAGTCTTGAGAGAGGGAAATGGGACCTAGGAGGGAGAGACCTAAGAGAGAGATAGAGGGAGTGAGAGATATACCTAAGAGAGAGAGTGGGGATGGGAGGGATATTAGGATGGATATACCTGAGAGAGAGGGGGAGAGAGGGGGTTGGACCTAAAGCCTAATCAAAAAACCATAAAGCCTAAACCAAAGAGAGAGAGATGGGGGAAGGAGAGAGTGTGTGAGAGAGAGAAACACAAAGGGAGGGAGGAAGGTTTGGAGATTGAGAGAGAGGGAGAGAGGGAGGGAGAGTTAGAGGGAATGAGGGAGGGAGAGTGAGAGGGAATGAGGGAGGGAGAGGTAGAGATGGAGAGAGGTAGAGAGAAGTATATAGGGAAGGAGAGATAGAGATGGGGGAGGAGGGAGGAAGAGATATAGAAGTAGAGAGGGGAGGAGGGAGGGATAAAGGGAGAGAGAAGTGTGATAAAGAGAATGAGAGAGAGGAGGGAAGGAGGAAGGTGGAGAGATTGAGAGAGAGACAAGGGAGGGTGAGAGATAGGTAGAGAGGGATAGGTTAGATAGAGAGAAGTAGAGAGGGAAGGTGCTTGGGATGAAGGAAGAGAGAGAGAGAGGAGGGAGGGAGAGAGAGAGGTAGAGAGGGATAGGATAGATAGATTGAAGTAGAGAGGGAAGGTGGGTGAGAGGAAGGAAGAGTGAGAGGGGGGAGATAGAGAAAATTAGAGGGAAGGAGGGAATGAGGGAAGGAGGAAAGGAGGGAGGGATGGAGGGGGAGAGAGGATAGATAGATAGAAGTATAGAGGGAAGAAGAGAGTGTGAGAGAGAGGTATATAGCATAAGGGATAAAAAATGAGTGAGATAGAGAGAGAAAGATGATACAACTTGTTGATTACTAAAATTTGACATACTGATTATTGAAATTTGACTAAGTCTGAAATTTTTGAGATCTTCCAAAAACTAGAATTTGCATTATAACTCCTAGAGATCCGAAACCACTCTCAAACATCTTGCCTATATACATGAAATATAAATTAAAGTATAAGAAAGTAAATGTCCATATGTAAATGTCAACTTATCCTTAAATGTTTATTTCATGTATATAGTTTCCCTAAAAGATAACAAGAAGAAAGAGACAAAAAAAAGAGAAGAATTTTTTTCAATGAAGACCAAAACATGAGCGCATTATAACATGCTCACATTTTGGAAATGTGTTTCTGATTTTAAAAAATGCACATTTTTTGAACTCAAAATGTGTGCATTTTTTGAACTCAAAATGTGAGCATTTTTTGAAATTTAAACCATAACGTGAGTGCATTATAACGCACTTGCCTTATGGCTGGTAATGACTAATCCTAGGCTCGATCATCACCAAGCCATAATGTGAGCGCGTTTTACTATAACATTCTCACGTTTTCGCTATTTCGGGATGAAAAAGTAAATTGGCCACAAATTGGCTACCCATTTCCATTCACCATCCCTACGATCCATGGAGGCCATCTCGTTGGTCATGCATAAATTCTTAAAGTTTCCCTGTGACAATGAAATTTTTACTGTGCATCATAGTGGCTTCAACCCTTTTTCTTTTTGTGGAAACTTTTCATTAGATTTCTTTCGGCTAGAGCCTATGGAACCTATTAAACCTCAAGAAGACTTCTTTTTCAAATCCTACCAAAAGTTCAAGGTGAAATGGATAGAAAACTATCCCTTAAAAACATGCCTCAACCTATGACCGAGCCTTCCATCCTTAATGAAACCATGATTGAACCTAAAGAAAATTCCAAATAACCAAGACCAACCCATGAAAAATAATTTTCCTATTTCCTACAAAAGACCAAGAGATAACGAAAGCAATCCCATCATGCCTCCTAAAATAAAACAAGTTTACAAAGCTAAAGAGAAAGTGGTTGAACAACCTTCCATGGTTCCTTCCATTCCTCCCCTTAGGGAAGAAAAGAAACCTATGGTTGATAGACCTGCTCCTAGACAAATGAAACTTGAAAGTCGTAATAAAAGATATAGAAATGCTAGAGAGCGTAGGCATAGACATCATACTCTTGCTTGAAAAGTTAACAAAGAAACAAACAAATAAAATAAAAATTCAAATGTGACTAAAGCAATGCATGATGAATCTCCCCCTTTGTAAAAACAAAAAGAAACTATACCACAACTGCAACAAGAGCTAAAACCTTCTTTGGAAATTATCATTTGACCTCCTATTGTGATTAATTTAGATGATGATGAGGAGATTTATAAACTAGACGAAGAGGTGCATAATGAATTGAACACATTTTTTTCCTCTTCCATGAGCTTAAACAATAATTCTCCTAAGAAGAGTGTTGAACTTGGTAATGACCGTAGTTCGACACATTCTATTGTCCCTTTGGCTAGTTGTTTTCCTTTTGTATGTGGTAAACAAGATTGGGATGCTAATGACCTGCTAAGAGGTTGACTCACATGTGCCTTACTAGTATTTCCTTTGTTTTCTTTTTCATGTTATGTGGTGTGTAATGTGACCTCCCCGTACCATTCTAATTGATGTCTCCCTCTCTCTTTGTGACATTCCTCTATTTGTACCTACATTCTTCTCTATGTCATAAATATTTTCTTTTTCTTTATATTTTCATTTGTCTTGTGTTTTAATTTTGGGGATGATGCAAGGCATCAAGACATTCATGTCTCATCCATGTTGACCCAAAATATTTTCCTTTATCTTTTCATTTGTCTTGTGTGTTCCTTTTGCAGATGACATAAGGCATCAAGACATTCATGTCTCTTCCATGTTGACCGAAAATGTTTTCCCTTATCTTTTCATTTGTCTTTTGTTTTCCTTTTGGGGATGACATAAGGCGTCGAGACATTCATGTCTCTTCCAAGTTGAACCAATAGACTTTTTCTTTGTTTTCACTCTCTTGTGTCATTCTTCATGTTTTATGAGTATTTGGGGAATGATGATAGTTTTGAGCTCTCTAAAAACATGGTAGCAAGAACATATAGACCCCAAATCCATGGATCCCTCATGTATTTAAAATTTTATCTCAGGGGCAACCCCTCTTTCATTTTTCATCACGTAGCTTTGTTTGAAAACATATGACTTAGCATAGGGATTTCCAAGTTAGCTCTCATGTATTTTTTATTGTTAGCATCTATCATTTTCTAATTTAAAGTAATTGATCACAACATGGTGTTTAGCAATTTATTTAAAGTGGGGGTATACATTGGCATTATTCTTTTACATTTTTCATTTTTCATTGTGTATTCTTCTTACTTCATGTGATGTGTCTTTCGCTTTGTGGTGACATTGGGTGTGATGTCCCTCAAGAGTGTGATCTCTCTTAGCATATTATATTCCTCTTAGTGGCTTGATGTAAAACATTGCATCCCCTAATTTGTGAATCTTTTATTATTTGATTGGTCCTCTCTCAGAGAGATTAGGCACAATGTCCCCTAAGTTAAAGACCTTGCATAAACTAAACAAGAATCCTTTGAACATTCCTTACACTACCTTACAATTTCAGTTATATGGCCACCTTGCATAATACACTTTGATTGTTTGTGGATCCATCTTGTTTGTTCATGAGTATCAAGCATATGAAGCTTTGCTTGCCCCATGAAGCTCGAAGTTCATTGTTGTGTGGTACCTTATCAAAGTTATCAGGAGGTATAGCTTTGGTTTGGTTGAACGGGAAACTGAACTTAGGCATGAATTTCCCATAGCTTTTTGCTTGTTTGTCTGGGTGCATACTATTCATGTGCGTATGTGTCTCACCTTTTTGGATACTCACCTAGTGGATAGCTTGAAGTTTAGTTTCCTCAGAGTGAGCGTGCATTTTTGGACAAACAACCAAGATCTGATCCACAAGATGTGAGACAAATAGTCGAAGCTTGATCCACCATTTTTTGTTTTATTTTTGTTTTCCCTTATGTCTTTGGCAATGCATACTTGTGCCTTGTTATTTCTCCTTATATACTTTTTAATGTGTGTTCTTTTGTGCCTATGTTAGTTTGCTATAAGACCTTGATCTTGGGGGCTTGTAGAACACTCTTGGTCGGTGTTGTCCTATCCCACTAGAATTGGTATGATTAAACCCCTCTTGATGCGATCTCATCTACTTTAGTGTGAGTTTGAAGCAAGTTTATCCTCTCACTAAAGTGGGGGCTAAATGTAGTGTCAAAAAATGTCATATGTAACATTTTCACACTTTTTTGGGCCCTCGTAAAATTAAGCTTAATTCTTCCTAGATTTAGTGTTGTAATGTGTTTAACACATTCACATTAGGTCTTGAGCCCTTGTAGACAAAATGAACCTAATTGTGCCTTATTTAGGGTGTTGAGTGTTTTAGCACACTTTCACACTAATCTAGGGTTTTAATTAATTAATTGGGCTTCTTTATCCCTTTTTTTCCCTTATTTTGCATCCACAAGCCTCATTTAATGCATCTTTTTGAGGATTATCCTAACAAATATGAAATGAAAAATCATAAATTAATGTTTTTGGATTGTGTGGCCCAGATTTGGTGATCTGGGAATCATACGCCACCTTTGGTGTATGGATCCCACCTAGGTTTTAGGGCCCCGAACTAGATTTGACATGAATCTAATCTTTTCTTGAAAAATGTGTCCCATAGCCTAGCCTAATGGGACTCATACACCACTTCTAGCGTGGGTGATCCCACAAAACTGGTTTACAATTCTGTTGAGGAAGATAAATTGCAAAAAATGCCCCCATGAAGAAAATTTTGGGTTTTGGGGGGTTCAAATGAACTTAGGGTCCAAACAAACCCAAAGAGGGTTCACTTGAAACCCCTTTGAGCAAACCCTATTAAATAACGGGTCCCTCATTTTTCATGTTTTTTGAAATAAAAACAAAGAGAAATTTTGAAAAAAGGGGGTTTCGCTCGAACTCCCCTTAGAGAGAACCTCCATTCGTTCAAAAGGTCAAGGGTGGTTTGCTTGAAGGGGGGTTCGAGTGAACCCACCCTTTTCCCCTTCTCCCCCTCTTGGTCAAATTTTTTGTAAAAGTTTTCCCTTCAAAGCTTGGGTTGAGGATCAAAATGGAGGAGACTTCACAGACCCAACTAGATGATGGTAGTCCTCAGAATGAGCTATCCATCGAATATAATTTTAATATGTTTTAGTTTTATTATGTATTTTTTTTTTAGTTTGATTAAACATAGGTTTTTCATTGAAAATCAAGCTCTTTGTTCCACACATGTGGAAAAATAGCAGATTGTCAATTTTTCTTTTGAAAAATATTAGTGCACTAGATATTGATGTCCTTGATCCAACAAAAAAAATTGAATTTGGGTAAAAACAAAAATTTGTGTCACACTTTCAACCAACTTATTAGCACAACTGGATTTGGGTATTTCTTACTAAAAATCAATTTTGGTCAAACATATGATCTAGTAAGATTCGTTCTAGCTAAGTTAGATACTTCCACAACTTTTTCAACTAAAATTGTTGGATAAAAATATATGGAGCACCACTTTGAGGTCAATTTATCAAAAAAATAAAATTATCTGAGAAAATTGACGTTTCAATAAATCCTACTCATGCAAATAACATTTTTTTTAAAATATAAAAATACCCTTTTGTAGATCCATAAGTGTAGTTTTCAAAATATATTTATTTTAACAGTTTAAATATTATTTATATATGTTTTTTAATTTTTATTAAAATTAGGTTATAAACAGAAAATATTAGGTTGATTACCATGTGCCAAGGAAAAATACTAAATCTTATTAAAAAAAAAAAAGGTGATGCATTAGATAAAAGAATATATATCAAGATGGTATAATTATTTTTCCATTTTAGATAAATATTTAATATGAAAGTTGACATCAAATGGAAACTACTATTTTTTGATACATGCACATTTTAATATTTATTTAAAAATATATATTTATCAAAATTAGAAAAAAATATATCCATGCACTAAAGTTTCAAGTTACAAAATACACACAAAAAAATTGAAAAAATAAAAATAAAATTTATTATAAAAAATTGTATGTCTCATTTAACTTCATTTTTCAACATTTTATCAACAACTAAATTATAGTGTTAATCTATTAAAAACTAGTTTAAAATAATTTTTTAATTTAAAAAAAAAAATAAACATAAAATATACTAAAAAATACACATTTTACTAGTTTACATGTTTTCAAAATTCAAAACATATATGCCTCTTTTTAGTGATTCAAATTTAAAAGTTGGATTAGTGTTGGCCATTTCCTTTATAAAGTGTGACACAACTTTGTACTTTTACCCATTTTGATACACACAAAAAAATTTATGCTTTAGCTAGTGAATCATGTCTAAATTTTAAAATGTTTGACTTTGAAACTTAAATAAGAAAAAAATATTCAATGAAATTCTATGAAACCAATTCCATGCACTAGATATCGTAGTTACAAATCTAAATTAAAAAAAATTAAAAAATGATCTTTTATAGAGAAAAGTTGTGTTAGTTAGTGACGTCACTCTTTAAAAATGGTGTTTACTATTAAAAACTAGTTTTCAAAGGAGATGGAAAAAGTAGTGCAATCCGATTAAAAAAAAATTGAAAAAAATATATTTAGAATCTATAGACAAAATGTCACAAATCACTAGTTTGCATCATCTTCAAATTCCTCATGGTTTAGCTGCTATAGGTGCCTGAAAGTAAAGATTTAGTTAAAAAAATTCAATTCAATGTCTAGTTTGGCCAAAAATTATAAACCGGTATTGTGGGATCACCCGTGTATGAGTCTCCTGTGGCTTAAAATTAAATTAAATTCAAATTCTTGGTGGTATTTTATTCTCCTAGATCTGATATCGGTTTGTAGTGTTGTAATTTCAGGAAATTTGGAATAAACAAGTATAAATACAAGGTGATTTCACTCATTTTATTCTACCAAGTTTACAAGTCATCTAAGCTTTCAAGTATTCATGCATTCTAGAAAATTGGAGATCACAAGAGAATTCACGAGTTTACAATATCATTTAAGACTCTTGAAGAGCTGATTATCAAGTGTTTTGGAGCATTATTCAAGTATCAAGCATCATATCAAAGTCATTATGCATCATGTTTGTTTTTGAGCTAACAATTGTGATGTAGGGTTTTATGATTCAAGCAAGTATTCAATTCAAGATCTAAAACATTCAAGAAAAAGTCAAGTTCTACATCCATTAGAGCCATTTCATACATGTTTACAACATCTTATTCTAGGGTTTGGTGAGTTGAAACATTACATTTTTTTCATTGATCATTCCTCCTTTGCATTTGATTTCATTACAAGGTTTGATTATCAAAACGAGGTTTGACCAAGGAAAACCCCTTTCCAATAACAAAATAACATTTTCCCTTCTCTTTAGTGTGTGATTTTCAGATCTAGGTTGAAGACATATTGAAGAGAAAGATTGGAAAGAAGTTGTCAAGTTTGCAAAAGTCATCAAAGTTGCCACTGTGTTGACAAGACCATTGAAGGACACCTATAGAGAAGAATATTCTAGTTCAGATCCATAAACAAGATTGAGAAGACAAGGCAAAATTTGAAGAGCAGATTCAGATCCTGATCCTCTAAAAAGCCAAACTAGACTAATACACCACTTCTAGTGTATGTGTCCCAGTATAGTGAAATTTGTAGTTTTTAGGTGTTTTGGACATATCTTTGCTAGATTTCTATTCCTGCCCAGAAACCCTAATCTGGGACTAAATCGCCCAAATTGGTGTATGAGTCCCAATGGATATTAAATTCAACGTTTTCAACATTTCAGGTCTCCATTCAAGTTGTTACAGGTTTCCAGGTGCCCCTCTGTACTTTTCCAATTTTATATTCTATTTTGCATTTATTTGTAGGTCATTTATTGAAGCTTTGCATATAATTAGATTTCATAGTTAGATCTTTCATGTTACTAGTCTTTCCAAGCCTTAGCTTGGTGGTGAACCCTTCTCAAGTCATTAATTAGACCCTAGGACAGCCTATTGCAAGATCTCCTTCCTCTACTTCATCCTTGGATTGAGATCTCTAGGGTTTCCTTGAATAAGAAGTGAAGAAGATTGTTGTTATATGTCCTAAACCATAGCCAATGACCAATTTCATCCTTTCAAGAGTAAATCAAGAAATCAACATGAAAATAAAATAACCAAAATGATATAGACATGGATATATATTTAATAGATTCTCCTTGCAATTAGAATTCCATATTTAAACCTAAAAAGGTGAATAGAATTTAGTGAATATCATCTCTAAATAAACTTAGAATATAGGAACTAAAATATTTTTGTAAATAATGACAGTAATAAAAAAGTAAGAGAAAAAATAAAATGTAAAAGGACGGCATGAATCCACAAACATGAGGGATGAATGCATGAAGCCAATAAATGTAGTAAAAAAGGGATGAGGTGAAATGTTCTCCAATAGACCATTTTAACAATGATTGAAATATTAAAATATTGTTTAGGTTATTATTTGGGCCACTATAACCATAGACATAAAACAATGTTAGTCCAACTAGTTGCATACAAAGGATGCAAGAAAGAGGAAGAAAGGAGATAAATAAAGATATCATCATGTAAATCTTAATAATCATAAATTTATATATATATGATATAACTTGAGAATTTTTTCATAAAATAATGAGAAAGAAGAATGAACATATATTGGAACGAATGATCCCTTCAAATCCTCATTGAAACTAGGGATATATGTAATTAATAAATAATAAATAAGAATAATCTATAAGAGTTAAATCAATGTTACAATGTATCATAAATGTGTTAAATCTTTATTAAATTTAGTGTTAAAAGATGAACAAAATTAAGAAACTTATTATTTAGTGTTAAGAGATGAACAAAATTAAGAAACTTATTATTTATTGTTAAGAGATGAAAAAAATTAAGAAACTACCTAGAGTGTTTTTCTTTATTTAAATATGTTTATCAATTATAGATTAAATTTGAATTTAGATTACAAAGTAAGCATTCCTAACCTAACCTAAAATAGGAAAAACATGACGTATGCACCTAAAAATTGGAAAGTGATTCAACATGAAAATATTTAGATATACTGCATTTAGAGGTCCTTGGAAAGTTTTAAGGTTGTCTTATGGATGCTAGTGATGACATGAAAATAGCTCTTGGTAATTTACCATAGGTTACATGGCATTGGACATAATCAGATAATAGCTAGGGTGTATGTAGATTGGGCATGAAATTGGAGGTTGTAAGGGTTTGTGATGGATAAGAGATGGATGTAAAGAACTGTGCTTACACAACAAATTCATTGTTTTCAACACAAAATTATTTTGGATGCATGATGATGAGAAGTGGAGGAAGAGGAATCTATTTATAATATGTTTTTCTAAAGTTTTTAGGGTAGGTGAACATTGGATTTATGATAGGTGGTTATAAATGAGACATATTAATTTTGATTGTTAAAACTCATCAAAATTATCCCCTCTAATCAAGGAATATTAGACGATATGGCTCAAACATGTACACTAGGGGTGTGACTTTAATATTTAATGCTAGGAGGCTTTGATCTATAAGGAAGTATAAGGAGATAAAGTTAACACGTGCTAAAGGTGAATGCGAATATTTTTATTATTAGGGAGGGATTTATAAGGGGACATACAACTCCAATATAAGATAAAAAAGGATAAACATGGCTAGATAGGGATAAAACAAGGCTAAAAAACATACAAAGTGGACATCTAAAATGAGTGTAAAACATAGTAAAATAAGTTGTGAAAAAAAATTGATCTTATTGATCCTAGTCATATCTAGAACATGATTTAATTGAGAAAAATCATAATTTATAATATAAAATATACATACCTTCTTTTTGAGATTTTTTAGAATAATATATTTGTCTCCTTTCACGCAATTGTTGTTTCCTTTCTTTGGAATGATATTGTACAATCTTATTTTTCCTATTCTTTGGATTTCCCATCTTCTTCAAGTTGTAAAATATCATCTTGATAATTCTTTGCCAATTCCACATTCCAAATTTGTAAAACACTTGCAAAAAAAGACCTCCTGAACACACCTTGCAAATTTTCCTTATTTTTTAATATTAAAATCATAAAAATCAACCTTGTATATATATACATGTAATTCGAATAGTCATGTTCTTTTAAAATGTCGATTAAGTTGGCCTTTGTTCAAAGGTCGACCGCTAAATTAACATAAATACTATTTTATTGTATAACCTTTTTTTGAAGGTAATTTAACAATTTTTTTCTCAAGCAATAAGGTCTTTGGTTGAAGGGGCAACTTTGACTGAAAGGGCCTTAGCTAGATAGCTTTGTCTTTTGCATCAAAAATTTCTCAAAAAAATTAGTTTCAAACCTCGGGTTGGACCTTCAATTGTCCTTAACTTGACAAGATATTATGCAAGATCGTAGCCCTCGAAACGAGCTTTCTAACAAGTATAGTTTTGATACATTTTCATTTAATCATGTATTTAATTTTCAATTTTTATTGAACATAGGATTTTCACCGAACATCAAGCTCTTCATTCTATAGAGGTGGAAAAATAGTAAACCATTATAAAAAAAATCAAAAAATACCTTTGCCCTAGGTACTGATGTCCTTGTTTCACTAAAGAAATATTTTGATATATACACAAATTATGTTTAACAACATACACCTATGTCCAAATTATAGTTACAATGACTTCAAAAATTGATTAAAAAGAATATGTAATAAAATATTATTAAAAAACATACTTGCCCTAGATATTAGTGTTGAGAATCTATATTTTAAAAATTAGAATTTTATCTTTTATAGAAAAAAAGGTTATGTTTGATGGCATAAACATTACATTCTGAAAATGTTATTTTCTATTTAAAAATAGTTATTAAAGGATATGTTGAAAGATTCATGATTTATTTAAAAAAAATAAAAATATATATATTTAGAATCTACACATAAATTTTCAAAAATCGCTAATTTGCATCATCTTCAAATTCTTAGCGGTTTATCTTCTATAGGTCTCATAAGATGAAGATTTGGTTAGAAATGTTGATATAAATGTCCATCTTGGCCAAAACGTGAGTCATAGTATTGTGATTTCACCCTAATGAGAACCATTTTTGGTCAGTCTAAGATAAAAAAAAAAGTAGAGGAAGAACTAGAACCCAAAAGTTCAAGATTTAGCTAAAGGAAAAAAGAAGCTTGATCTTCCTTTCTCTTTATGCTATTCTAAGGTCTACCTGCCTAGTTTCGTCTATATGTCTTGATTTCCCCTCTTGATAATATGTTTTAGGTGTTCTTCCTAGCCTTTAAGCCTATTTTTGTGGTTGGTCTAGGCCATTTTGGCCTTTGTTTCTAGTTTTGTTATTATTTTTTTGTGATTTCCAAGATTAGGGCCCTTTCCCTTCTTTTTTACCCAGAAAAATTTAAGTATTAAAACTTGATATTGATGTTATTAAAATAATGTGTTTGTGGAAGGTTAAAAATTGGACGTGCATTATTTCTTTGGCCAAAGACATTATATTTTTCATTAAATTATTAAATTATTAATAACATTACTATTATTCTCTTATCTTTTATTATGCTAATCGATGACAAATAAATTATCTCTTACTCATAAATAGAAGTGCAAACAATTTTTATTCAAGTTTTCATATACAAGACAAAGTAAAACAAATTACCATATACAATGTCTACATTTACTTACAACACCCAAAAAGATGTTCATAGCAATTCCCATCCTATAAAATATCATCATTATTTCTTAATCCTTTGTCATAAAATAAATAAAATTGACATGCCTACAACACCCAAATATGATTTATAATGTTTTTCACTCTCAATGAAATAAAAAATACATTTTTACAACATTCAAGAATATGTCATAGTTATACTTGTGTCACAAAATTTCTAATTTTTCAAATATTTACCCCAACTTTCCTATAAAATTGGAAAAAAACACTTTTAGAATAATATATTATCAAAAACATACATATTGACAACTTAAAAAAATGTTTCCATCAAGCTATCCATATTTTTAAAAGAGTTACACCCTCATTCAAAAAGAATCGCACTAGTTACCTTTTCTTTCTTTTAGAAAATAAATAGACATGAGAAAATTTATAAACAATTTACAAGTTTAATAGTAAAAATAAATTTATCCATCACCTAGTATATATTTTGTAGCATAAAAAAAAGTAACCCTTTTTCACACCTAGTTTGGGAATTCAAGTAATTAATGATAAAATGGATTTAATTGTGCCTTATTTAGGGTATTGTAAAGTGTTTCTTTACACTTTCACACCAATCTAGGGATTTTTTGATTAATTGAGGTTTAATTTTCCTTAATTGGCACCTTAAATTCAAATCCAAGCCTTATTTATTACATTTTTTAAAGGATAAATCTCAACACTCATTGATAATGTTTCATAACACTTGATTTGGCAAGGTTTGAGTCCTAGGTTAGTGACTTGGAACCCTTTTTCCACCTCATGAATGGGTCCTTCCTAGGTCCTAGAACCCCCCTTTTGCATGTTATTTCATATCCCTGAAACTTGTCCTAGTTGAGTGTGCTAGGACCCATTCACCGTATGGCGAATGGGTCCTCCTTAACTTATGACATCCCTTTTTGAACATATTCTTAGCGGGATTTTTATGATTTTAAATCCTATATCTGATGGTGGCTTGCGTTAATTGAATTTCAGGATTAAATCTTAAGTTAATTATAAATATAAGGTTATTTTACATAGTTTCATCTAAGCAATCCTAGCAAGTCTATATGATATCAAGAGTACATGCACAAGAGCATTATAGAGAATTCAATAAGGTATTCAAGGGAAGATTATTGAAGCTTTATTGTAGCAATCAAAGATCAAATCATCATGTTAAAGGCATAGTACATCAGGCATGTAGTTGAGCTTATGTGTTGATGTAGCATTGAAGATCCAAGTCAAGCATTGTTTCACATTCAAATTCAAGATCAAGATCTACATTCCTTATAGCCACTTCATGTTAGATTGTTGATTTGACATAAAAGACTCCATCCAAGGTACCATTGTTTCATGTTTCATGTTTCATTGTTTCATCATAATGTTTGATTACCTAAATAGTATTTGACCAAGGAAAACCCTTATTCCCTAACAATAAAAAAAAAATCTTCTCTCTTGATGTGTGATTACAGGTTTTTAGGTTGAAGATCAAGTGGAGAATAAAAGTTGCAAAATTGCTAAAGTTGTAAAGTTGCAAAAGTTGTCATCTTCATTGCAAGATCATGAAAATTGCTTTACATGATTTATTTCCGACTTTCAAGAGTTGAACACATAGAGTTTGAAGTTGCAAAGATTGAAGAACATAACACATAAATCACTTTTTCAAAACCCTAATAGGGACCCATTTTCCATTGGGTGAATGAGTCCTCAGTGAGGCCCAAAAAAACACTTTTTCAACAAGGTACACATCATTTCAGCACATGAAAACCTTCCATATTTTTGTTATAACAATTAAGTTTGTATTTTGATTGTTATTTATGCATTGTACCCCTCATAATTGAGTGAAACAAATAATACAAAATTGGGTGCACCCATTTGATTAATCTCATTTGTGGTGCACCTTTTTTCTTTGTTTCATTTTGGTGAACCCAACTTCTTGAGCATTTTAATTTTTTAATTTGGGAGCCTATTTTCATCCTAGGTTAGATCTTGTATTCATTTGCATTGAATGAGATCTCATTTAGGGTCTCTTAGTTTGCATTCAAATTTGCATCTCATCTAGGGTTTTAGGATTGCATTGTTTGCATTCTTTAAATCTGCAAAATATAAAAATATTAGCCATTTTGCATATCATTTAGATCATATAAACTTGCATTTGAAAATAAAAACAAAATTGTACATCAAACTAGGTCTTGTAATCCATCATTTTGTCACATTTTCAAATTGCATTTACAAAAATTTGAACCTAAAACTTACTGTAGCAAACCTGAATATGAAATTCATCAAAAAAAGCTTAAAAATATATAAAAATCAACTTCAAAACTGTAATCTAGGACCCATTCGCCCTAGGGAAAATGAGTCCCTGATCAGACCTAAATCCAAATTTTTGGAAATTAAAATCTCCTATTTTGTGCTTTTGTTTGTTGTTGTTACATCTCTGTTTTAGTTTGTTGAATTTCTATTTCATTCATTTCATTAGATTTAGCTTAATTTGCTTCATTTAGTGTATTATCAAATTTTAAAATTGCATTTATAACATTTCAATTTTTAGTCTACTGCATAGTGTAATAAAAAAATTACGTTGTTTAAATATGAAAAATCTGAAAATGGACAAGTGTTTTAGCAATGTGTGCAAATCTTTGTTCTGTTTGGTTAATGTTTCAAGTTGTGTTTTTGGCAATGATCCTAATGCAGTGAACCTACTCATGCTCATCCAACTCTTAATGAGCTTCTACACGAAGTTGACATTATTGGAGAAGATGACGCTAGCATGAATGAATTCCTAAATGATTGCCTTAACAATCTTGAGAATAACGCATCCTTCTACCCTTTCATCGAGAAACCTAGTGGGACCCCTCAATTTTTTTTGTTTTCCACTGATATCATTGCAAATTAAGCTATCTTTCCTAGTTTGAAATGGGTTTTGTGGCTTAGGGTTTTAGTTTTTCTTTTGTTCTAGGGTTTATGTGTGTCTTAAACCCTCTAAAAAATACTAAGTGTCAATTCCTTTGCATACGCTCTATTTCACTATTGACTAACTTTCACCCATTCTCAATTTCTTAATTTGCCACTTGAGAAATTGATTACATCTTGTTATAGGCCCCTTGTGCTTCATAATCCTGATCATCACTCGTTGAGTCATTATAAATCATGTTTTATATTAAACAAATCGTAAATCTTTTAATTTTTTCCTTATCCTAAGTTTGGGTTCTAAATATTTTCCTAAAGTTTTTAAATATACAAACCTAAGAACATGACACAATTTTAATTCATGAATAAGCGCATGTGATTATTAAAGTCCTTAGTAATTCTTGGTGGGTCCCATTGAGTGCATTTTATTAGTTCCCCTCCAACCCACAACAATAAAATATTGTGATAAAGAAATCAAAGGGATAGCGGGTAGGTGACACCTGTCCACCCTCATGGTGGGTCCTACCACTGTTCAAATAACATCGATGGCTAAAGGTAACCAAATTAGTGATTATGATGTATTCTAGAAAATAAATCTCAATTGTTCCCCGCTAGCTCACGGGGGACCCATCGTCAAATGTTGGCTTATGGATGGATAGCAGGTAGAGGCTATGTGGCACCATCGCCATCGTCTGTTGAACTATTGAAGGCATAGAAATATTTAGTAAAATATTTCTCGATAACCATCAAAAGGTTAAAAAGTGTGCTAATAAAAGGATGTATATGCATGTGCAAAATTACCCATTGAGATGTTCTAATCTTAGCTGTCTATTGCTAACGAAGGATATATATTATGATCACCAACCTATTTTTTAAAGCATATGCATTTTGATGGTTGCCAGGTTGATCTAGGTAGTTTCCTGCTAGCCCACGATCGTAGATCTAAAACATGCAATTTCCAAAGGGCGAGTCAGCTGCTAATACATGGATTTTTTGTCGACTTGTAAAGAGTGGTGGGGCCACGATGCTGATGAAGGAAATGTACACTTGGTGGAAACAAAGCATGGTGGATGTCGATTCAACTAAAAGGAAAATATCTTGATGTCTTGGATGAGTAGGGTGCTGCTATAGCGAGGTGGTGAATACAATTTTGGTTGATAGTCTATGAAAATTGAGATTCAGTAGAGATAAATGCAATACATGGCCTGGAAATAGTATATATTAGGCCTTGGATATGTTGATGTTAAAATATTTCACTTTCTCAGGTTTGAATGTGGTGACGAGGAATGCAGACGTGGTGTTACTTAGATATATGTTTTTCTTCTGTTATGTTTTGAAGCATGTGGAATAGATGGATTTTCTCATGGAAAGGATTATTCTACACCAACTAAAGAGCCCTTTGGAGGTTGGGAGAATCTTCATCAACAAATAAAAATGATGGAATTCTCCCATGTATTTGGGCAAATATAACTACCTTTTTGATGTAATGTGATTGTCAATTAAATATGTAACATGTGTACAACTTGGCCTGAGGTTTGTTTTACTCCCTTGTTCTTATAAAATGGAATTCAAGGCCATTTTCATGGGGTTACTAGTAGATTGATTCTTGAGAGAAATTTTGTACCAAGTCTGGTTAATAGAGTGAAGTCTTATTTTGGGTTCTATGAGTCTACTAAATTTTGTAATGGTGAATGTATATCAGTACTATCATCTTTTGATAAATAAATGGAAAGATATTTAAGACAAGTGTTCTCCATTGCAAACATTGCATGAATTATTAATATAAGTAATCAAAGGTTTCTATTATTCGTCTTCTTGTCTTTTCTTGAATGTTTGTTTAGTTTTATTACTCTTGTTTAAAGAATAAGTTAATTTGTATTAACATGAATGAAGGCTTATGCAATTGTGAGCACAAATCACTAAGTATTACTGGTCGAGTTTTTGGTATTAATGGTGTAAGGAATCACTAATAGGCATAGTAGTGATATAATTGATATTGTTGTATGTTTGCAATTATAAAGTTTAGGATTCTCTACCCAATAGAGAAGACATTGGTCATTTAATTTTGCAATCTCCTAGATATTTCATAGCAGTTGCATTCAAAATCAATTTTAATTTAAAATTCCTATATGAATGTATGTCAAAATTGATGTGTTACATTTTCTCATGTTTAAGTTAGATATTACCATAAAGATTTCCCAAATCAGTGAGGTATTTTATCTATCAAACAACTAAAGGATAATTATCTATTTGAATTACAATGTATGTGATAATTGGCACAAGAGTATTATAAGATACATTATAGGGATCACCCTCCTAGGTTTTGTATAGCCCAAAGTGTAGAGGGAAAGCCTAGCAATATTTCACCTATTCGTTGGTCAATCCTCATAGTTATTAATCATTGAATTTTGGAAAAAATCATAGCTAACTGATGAGACCAATTTTGGTTCATTAAAAACAACCAACATATTGGTGACTACTTGGGACAATGGTAGTCCAATGTCTCTAGGTCAGATCTGATATAGTCAAATTAAAATAGCATTCATTGTTCTTTATGTTTGAAGAATGATTCAAGTCAATTCTCATTATAGGTCGATTCTAGCTTCTATGAGTCAAATTTTGGTCCCATTTCCCATTTCCTATCGGGTTATGTTCAAAATCTTCTCTAAGATTGGAAATGTTTCTCAAAATTGTGATCTATTTTCATTTCCCCATATTGTGGGTGGCAGCTCTAAAGTCTTTTGTGCTAGTGCAAAGTTAAGAAATCAAAGAAAGAGAGAGAAGAAGAATTGTAAAGAGATATCTAAAACCATGAAAGGAAAGAGGAACTAGATGAATAAGAACCCTGAGTAGAAATTAGAATCTGAGTTACCAAAGAATAAGAAGTAATCTTGGAAATTAAAGAGCCTTCAACTAGGTATGTCTATTGAAAATATTGCTAGTGCATCTCCTGCTTTAAATGAAAATTCTCATGAAGAAGAATATGAATTTGGTATGTCTAATACACATGAGGAAGGCCTTCCTACTAGTGAAATCCCTGGTAGTCACCTTGACCATAATCCTTTAACATCAAAGGAAGAAGAACTGTGGAGATTCTGGGATCAAGATAGCTAATCCCTAGCCAGAATTGCAACCCTTGGGGGTAATTTTGTATTAAATGATGATAAATTCAACCCAAGGGGGAGATCTCATAGTAGAACCTCACATCCTTCCTCTGAGAGAGAACCAATAAAACTTACTTATTATACTCATGAACCTAGTGAGTCTGATGTTGTCCTAGAAGATGAAGATGAAATAAAAAAGGATATAGAAGCCTTGCAAGAAGAAGAGCTCAGATCTAGGAGTTGGGATTGAGACAAGCAAGGGAAAGAGAGGGAAAATAAAGGAAAAATCCTAAACAAATATTGCTTAAGAAAGAGGGTTGAGAAGATGAGAGAAGTGGTGAAAGAAGAATCAATCCCTAAGAATCCTTCTAAAACTTTTGCTAAGGAGACCCATGATCCTCCTAAAGTGACCATTCCTATGGGAACCTTTGCTTCAAGGACATATACTACCTTTGTTACAACTAAGGTTTCAGATCCCTTTGCTACTGTTAAGAAATATCAACCAATTGACCATGGAAAGAGGCCTATGTGTCAACCTAAGAAACCCATCCCAAGCACAAATACAAATAATTCATCTACTAATACATCCACCAAATTTTTTAAAGCTAAATCCATTTCCTCAAATGCACCTCTTGACCCTGAAATATGAAGGTTGTAGCTAGCCAATGAAAAGTTGCAACAAGAATTGAACAAAATGGAAGTTGTTGCTGCTAATGTAGAAATGGAGAGAAAAATCGCATTCCTCAAAACCTTTATTCCAGATTTGATAATTTCAAGCTCTGGCCATTCAATTCTTTATGCCCAATCACATAACACTAAGTCTGATGGGCATGTCCCTGGTGGTTGTGGTGGTGGAAGGAAAGGCGGTGGAGGTGGAGGAGGTGATAAAAATAAGAGCATTTAGTCTAGAAGTGGAAGTGGAAGTGGTGGTAATGGTGGAGGTGGAAATGGGAAAGGAAACAAACAATCTCATGATCAAGATGACAATGAACCTCATTATGATCAAAGAGATCAGTTCACCAGAAGGCGAATGCAAGTGGATAGATATCAGGAACTATGTTTTTCTAAAATTTCTGGCTACCCAAATAAGTTCCCTAATGATATTAGGGCTGAATTGGTTAGGAATCATTTATGAATGCCATGGATGATTTTGAGGTTGAGGCTGAAGATGTTATGATGAATATTTTCATGCATTCACACACTAAGGATGTTAGGGAATGGTATATGTCTTTACTGGAGCTGTGAGTATTGGTTCTTCAGAAGAATTTAAGAGGATGTTTAGAGAGTAGTATGGTGACAAGTCTAATTTGAGGTTCTTTCTTAATGATTTCAACATATATCTAAGGGTTCAAATGAGATGGTTTCTAAATTCAATACAAGATTTCAAAAGCCATAAATAGGTTTCCTGCTAACTTGAGGCTCAATGAAAATGTGTGTTTGGTCAACTATTGCAATGTTAATGACTCAAAAATGAGTTATCTCCTTTGATATAAGAATCCTCAAAATTTGAGAAAGGCATTCAAAATGGCAGTTCATATTGAAAATAATAAGAGCATCAGGAAAAGTTGGGAGAAGAGACGATGTTAAGATCTTGAAAAACCCCAAGAAAGAAGACAAGCACTCTACAAAGAAAGTGTCTTACCTTGAAGAAAATATTGATAAGGTGTCAAGTTCTATGAAAGATATCAGCTATAGACTTGTTAGGCAAGAAAAGGGACTTACAAATGACAAGCCATTTTTTTAGAAAAATGAAAGACCCCCTAGGTTGCAGGATCGCCCCTATAATACCAATTGGCATAATGGAAAGCCAATTCAGAGCAACTAGAATAACACACAAAGAAAAGTTCCCCTTGATCCTTTATAGAAAAAATCTATGAATTTTACTGATGAAACACCTTGGTGTGTTGTTTTCCAACTACCCCATGCCTCTCAAATATGCTTAGTGGCAAGAAATTTTGAAGAAGAAGAAAATTAGTTAGATGATTATGAGCCACTACAAGAAAATGATGTAGAGGTACATGTGCTCATGCACAGATCAATTTTTTCTAATGGAGAATGTTCTTTAGAGGAGGAGTCATAGGAAGTGGATGTTGAATGTCAAAGGTATAAATCTGATTCTTTATCATCAACAAATTTTTCCTGATGAGGATGAAGATATTGAGGACAATGTCTGTGCTATGGAAACAAATGAAATGAATGTTTCCTTAAGAAGATCCTTTGATGAGGAGAATGAAAAATTGACAATAGCATTGGTTGCACAATCAAGGAATACTCATAATTTGAGGAACAAAATTGTAAATTGTGATCAAGGTAATCCAGGTAGCATGTTCATGAAAGAAAAATGTAGAGAAATAGGGAACTAAAATAGAAGAATTGGCCAAGTTTGAAAAAGAGGAGGTCAAAACTAAGGAGAGTAAAGGACCTAATATTTGGGCCCAGAAAGATAATGCAACCAAGAAGAGTGATGATATTTTTTCTCCAATTGTTAAAGCGAAGAAACAAAATCCAAACACAAATCAAGAGAAGAAACAAGAAAATAAAGAGGTTGAAAATAAATGTGAACATAAGGACAAAATTAAAGAATTGAGTGTAGTTCCTTGAGAATTACCTAAATAAAATCCAGTTGACATGTTTCAATTGCTTTCCCAAGTGAAGGTGACAATCCCATTAATGGAGATGATGAGAATTGAAGAACACAAGTAGAAGGAAACGACCCTTATTAATGGTGCTACTATGTCCTGTAATGATAAAAGGGTGTCTACTTACCCTCAAGTGAGTGGAAATAAAGTAAGTGATGAAGAAATGGAGGGAGATATTGGTGAAATCCCTTAGATTTACTTGGGCATTGTAATGATGGAAAAAGGTCCCCTTAACTTGGCCTTGATTTAGTGTTGTAATATGCCTAGCATATTCACATTAGGTCTTGGGCCCTTTTGGACTAATGGATTTAAATGGCACCTTGGTAAAGTGTTGTAATATAATTTCTCACTTTTGTAAGGTCTTATCAACTTAATAAACCTCTTTTTAATCAAAATAAATCTTAATCTTGCCTTATTTGGGGTGTTGTGAAGTGTTGTAACACACTTTCACACTTCTCTAGGATTTTCATTAATAATTGGGCTTTCTGATGCTTTAATTGGCCCCTTTTTGCATCCACAAGCCTCATTTATTACATCTTTTTTAGGATAATCTTGACACCAAGCATTAACCAATCATAATTCATGTGTTTCTAGCTTGTGTGTCCCAAATTTAAGGATTTGGGACTCATTCACCATCTTGGGCGAATGGGTCCCACCTAGATATTTTGGCCTCAAACTAGTTTTCACACATTTCTAAGAACTTTTGATTTTTGGTCCCATATATTATGCCAGAAGGGACTCATTCGGCATCTTGGGTGAATGAGTCCGGTGTAGCCCAAAATTAAATTAAATTTAAATTTCTAGTGAGATTTTATTCTCCTAGATTTGATGTTAGCTTATAGTGTTGTAATTTTGGGAATTCTTGCATAATTGAGTATAAATACAAGGTTCTTTCTCTCATTTTCATCCTAGCAAGCAATCAAGTGATCCTTATAGAAAATTGAGCTCACAAGAGCATTCAAGAGCATTGAATGGTAGATTATCAAGCATTCAAGAGCATTCTTCAAGCATCAATCATCATGTCAAAGATTTCATCCATCATGTTTGTTATTGTGCTAACAATTGTGATATAGGGTTTATGATTCAAGCAAGATCAACATCATTCAAGTAAGAGTCAAGAACCACATCCATTGTAGCCATTTCAAGCATATTTACAACACTTTATTGAAGAGTTTGGTGATTTGCAACATCATCTTTTGTTCATTCTTCATTCTTCATTCTTCATTCTTATTTGCTTTCATTTCAAGGTTTAATTACCAACAAGGGGTTTAACCAAGGAAAACCCCTATCCACTAACCCAATAAAATTTTCCCCTCTCCTTTGTGTGTGATTTGTAGGTCTATGTTACAGATTTCCTAAGGAGCAAGATTTGAGAAAATTTGTCCAAAGCACTAAGTTGTCAAAGTTGTCATCAAGCCTTGGAGAACATGGGAGAAGACCTAAAGGTGGAAAATTGTAGTTTTAGATCCAGAAACCAATCAAGAAGGATTGAGCAGATAGAGAAGAGCAAGACCAGCTTTCAAAGTTCTAGAAAAGCCCAACTGGACTGATTTTCCACTTTTGGCGAATAGGTCCTAGTTCTAGTTAGTTTCTAGGTTTTAATAGATCTGGATACCCTTTTGGAAGATTCCTGTTCCTACATAGTTTTCTAGAAACTAGACTAATTTGCCTAGCTTGGCGAATGAGTCCTAGTCAGTAGTAAAGGTAGATTTTTCAGTGATTCAAACTTCCATTCAGCCTTCTCCATATTTCTAGGTGCACACATTCTATTTTAGAGCTTTCTATGTTGTTTCATTCACTTTTCTGAATCATTTAGTGTTAGTTTGAATTCAATTAGGTTTTTTCATTTCATCTTGCATTTCATTTTCTTTTCCAAGTTTAAACTTGGTGGTGAACCCCTCATTAGATCACATTGAACCCTTAGGACAACCCTACTACAAGATTTCTTTCCCTTTTGCATTGAGATATTTAAGGTTACCTTTGAATGAAATTGGATTTGTGGGTGTTCTCTATATCCTAAAACCATATGCTAGCACTACCATACCACAAATTCATCATTTCATTTTGGTGAACCTACATTTAGAACATCAAAATTATAATTTGGAGTGCATTATCTAGCTTGCATTAACATTGCATTAGGATTTGCATTGGTTAACTTGTATTCTAGGGTTTCAAATTTTTAATTAGTGAAAGCTCATTTAGATTACATTTTTGCATCTTATTTCATTAAAAAATAGTCAAAATCTACATTTTCATCTCATATACATATCAAAAAATATAAAAAGCATAAAAAGTAATTAAAAATTTCTATTTTTTTTAAAAAAAGTCCTCATTGGGACTCATTCGCCACCTTGGAAAAATCAATCCCTTTTCATATTCTACATTGCATTTTCTGGCATTTAAAATTCATTCTCTGAGTTTTTGTTTGTTGTTATTTCCTTTTTGTTTCAGTTTGCAAATTTTTTATTTCATCCAATTTATTGCATCTAGTTTAAAGTAGTTCATCTCGTGCATTTCTTAAATTCAAAATTGCATTTAGAATATTACCTTTTTGAATAATTTACAATTTGAAATTTGCATCATAGATATGTGCTTTAGTAAGCATTGAATGTCCTTAAAGTCCTTAGTGGATGTGTCAAGCTATGCTTTTGGAAATGACCCTAATGAAATTGAACTCATTCATGCTCACTCAACTCCTAATACATTTCCCCGTAATGTTGACACCATTGGAGAAGATGGTGATATCATGAATAAGTTCCTAAATAAAAATTTCTTAACAATCTTGGAGCTAATGCATCCTTTTATCCATCCATGAAACAACCAAATCCCCCCATGATACTACCTCTTGAGATGTTTGGTTACTTACATCCTGAACAAAAGTTGAACCTAAGTTACCTACAATAGGTGAACCTAGTTCCTCTACATAAGCAAAGACTCTTGACTATTTTATGATAACAAAGTAACAAAAACTCCCATCAATCTAGAAGAAACATATGGAAAAGGATTTAAAATCTTGAGTAAACAAGGATGTGCTACAACAAGTGTACATGAGATTCATCAACTCCTAGATAAAATACCAATTAATGAAAACACAAAAGGGTTAGGATATCAAAATCCCTCTCACAACATAATTTATCCTAGAGAATACCTAAGGCTTCGTAGTGATGGTATGGTGATCTTAGATTCTCCTCTCGATATGAATGTCCTTCTCCCTAAAGAGAAACCAAGGATTCATAACCATCATAAGAATGAGAGGACCACCTTAGATCCTCCCCCTCAACATTCAATTTGAGAATTTGGTGAATCTAGTAAATGCAAGAGGCCCTAGAAGTTACAAAAAATATATTTTCCTTGTCTTCCACCTAAAAGCGAGAGGAAACTACAATTGATTTTGAGCAAATAACTTATCACAATACCACCAATGAAAGATAGGCTCATACTATATCCTAAAGATGCAAAATTTCTACATTTTTGATACCACAGAACTCTTGGACATAGTACGGATGAGTGCCACACATTCAAATTGGTGTTGAAGAACTTTCACTTTGATGGAAATGAATTCCATCGAGTGATTGCATAGCATATTCCTTTTTCAACCCTTTTCATGTAATGGTTGTAGAATATTCTATTCTCACTATTACATGGCATTTCCCATCTTCTACCTCATCTCATTCCTATCTTGCACTCAGTGGGGGAAAGAGGTAGATAGCCTTGTCCTAGTAATGCATTTGTCATTGTCCCTTATGTTCTTTGTCTACCTTCCACTTATATAGACCGAGATTAGGAGGTGAATGACCTTATTTAGGTTGAATCACATCTGCCTTACTAGTCTTTTGCGTTATTTATTTTTCATTTTATTTTGTGTGATTGGATGTGTGTAATGCTATCCCCCATGATGTGCTATTTGATATATATATTAATATCTCTTTTTGTGCAATTCCTCTATTTGTATCTTCATTCTTCTCCATTTCATAAGTCTTTTTCCTTTTCATGTCTTGTCTTTTCCTTTTGGGGATGACGCAAGGCACCGAGACATTCATGTCTCTTCTATGTTGACCCAAAAGCTTTTCCATTGCTTTTCCTTATCTTTTTCATTTATCTTATGTTTTCCTTTTGGGGATGACACAAGGCGTCAAGACATTCATGTCTCTTACATGTTGACCCAAAATATTTTGCTTTACTTTTTCTTATATTTTTCATTTGTCTTGTGTTTTCCTTTTGGGGATGATGCAGGGTGTCGAGAAATTCATGTCTCTTCCATGTTGACCTGAAAGCTCTTTCTTTGTTTTCACTCTCTTTGTGTCATTCTTCTAGTTCTATGTGTATTTAGGGAATGATGATAGTTTTGAGCTCTCTATAAACATTTTATCAAGAACATACTAATCCCAAATCCATAGATCCCTTAAATGTTTGGTGTTTTCACTCTGGGGGCAACCCCTCTCTTTTTCCTTTTCTTTTTCTTTTGCATGATGCAACTCATTTGGAAACATATGACTTTCCACAGGTCTTTCCAAGTTAGCTCTCTTGTCTTTTGTGTTTTCAATTTTCATTTTCTATTTTAAAGTAATTGCTCATAGTATGGTGTTTAGCAATTTCTTTAAAGTGGGGGCATACATTGGCATTATTCTTTTGCATTTTTATTTCCATGGTTCATGGTGCAATCTTCTTACTTTATATAATGTGTTTTTTGCTTTGTTGATGACATTGGGTGTGATGTCCTTCATGAGTGTGATATCTCTTATCATATTACATTCCTCTTAGTGGCTTGATGCAATACGCTACATCCCCTAAGTTGTGAATTTTCTATTCTTTGATTGGTCCTCTCTTGGAGACATTACACAAAATGTTCACTAAGTTGAAGACCTCGCATGAACTAAGCAAGACTCTTTTGAACACTTCCTATTTTGCATTTTGAATTTTTTGTTATATGGCCACCTTGCATAACACACCTTGCATACTTGTAGAGCCATCTTGTTTGTTCATGAGCTCCAAGCATACAAATTTTTTCTTATCTCATGAAGCTCAAAAATCATTTTGGGTGGTGCCTTATTAAAGTTATCAGGAGGAATAACTTTGGTATGGTTTGAGAGGGAAGCCCAATCGAGGCATGAGTTTCTCCATAGCCACTCACATGTGTGTCTGAGTACATACCAGTCATGTGTGTATATTTCTTTCCTTTTTTTACTTCTCACACAACAGAAAGCCAAGAGTTTTGTTTCCATAGAGTGAGTATGCATTTTTAAAACAAACAACCTAGATTTGATCCACATCAGGATGGAAAAATGGTCAAATCTTGATCCGGCTCTCTTTTATATTTTACCTTTTCTTTCTTTACATCTTTCATAGTGCATGCTTGTGCTTGATGTTTCTCTTTACCATTTTCATGTGTGCTCTTTTGTACTTATGTTGGTCTACCATAGGAACTTGGTCTTGGGGGCTTGCACACCCCCTTGGCCATAGTTTTCCTATCTTGCGAACATTGGTATATTCGAACCCCCCTTGGTTGTTGTTACATTTGGTCTACTTTAGTGTGAGTTGGAAGAAAGTTCCTCCTCTCACTAAAGTGGGGACTAGAAATTAAAGTCCCCTTAACTTGGCCTTGATTTAGTGTTGTAATATGCCTGGCATATTCACATTAGGTCTTTGTCCCTTGTGGACTAATGAATTTAAATGGAACCTTGATAAAGTGTTGTAAAGTGTTGTAATATACTTTCACTTTTCTAAGGTCTTATCAACCTAATAAACCTCTTTTTAATCAAAATAAATCTTAATCTTGCCTTATTTGGGGTGTTGTAAAGTGTTGTAACACACTTTCACACTTCTCTAGGCTTTTCATTAATAATTGGGCTTTCTTATGCTTTAACTGGCCCCATTTTACATTCACAAGCCTCATTTATTGCATATTTTTGAGGATAATCTCGACAACAATAATTAACCAATCATAATTCAGGTGTTTATGGCTTGTGTGGCCAAAATTTAGGGATTTGGGACTCATTCACCACCTTGGACAAATGGGTCCCACCTGGATCTTTTGGCCCCAGATGTATTTTCACACATTTATAAGAACTTTTGATTTTTGGTAGCATACATTATGCTAGATGGGACTTATTCTCGATCTTGGGTGAATGAGTCCTGTGTGACCTAAAAAAAAATTTAATTCAAATTTCTATTGGGATTTTATTCTCCTAAATCTGATGTCATCTTGTAGTGTTGTAATTTCAGAAATTCTTGCATAATTGAGTTTAAATACAAGGTTCTTTCTCTCATTTTTATCCTAGCAGGCAATCAAGTGATCCTTATAGAAAATTTAGTTCACAAGAGCATTCAAGAGCATCAATCATCATGTCAAAGATTTCATCCATCATGTTTGTTATTGTGCTAACAATTATGATATAGGGTTTATGATTCAAGCAATTATTTCATGCAAGATCAACACCATTGAAGTAAGAGTTAAGAACCACATCCATTACAGCCATTTCAAGCATATTTGCAGCACTTTATTGAAGAGTTTGGAGATTTGCAACATTGTCTTTTTTTCATTCATCATTCTCCATTCTTATTTGCTTTCATTTCAAGGTTTAATTACCAACAAGGGGTTTGACCAAGGAAAATCCCTATCCACTAACCCAACAACATTTTCCCCTCTCTTTTGTGTGTGATTTACAAGTCTAGGTTGTAGATTTCCTAAGGAGCAAGATTGGAGAAAGGTCAAAATCCCTAAGTTGTCTAAGTTGTCATCAAGCCTTGGAGAACATTGGAGAAGACCTATAGGTGAAAAAATGTAGTATCAAATCTGGAAACCAATTAAGAAGGACTGAGTAGATAGAGAAGATCAAGACCAACTTTCAAAGTTATAGAAAAGCCCAACTAGATTGATTCACCAATTCTAGCGAATGAGTCCTAGTTCCAGTCAGTTTTTAGGTTTTTAAAGATCTAGATACCCTTTTGGCAGATTTTTGCTCCTGCACAGTTTTCCAGAAACTGAATTGATTTGGCTAACTTGATGAATGAGTCCTAGTCAGCAATTGTAAGACAGGGGGACCAACCACGTTCAAGGCCCCATGTCATGGAGAGCCAAGAGCGGAAGGTTTCCCTAACTTACCTCACTCTAAAGGGATGTTTTGGAATAGTGGATGAGAATGATGGGGATTATAATATCCTTCAATCACTCTGCAGACCCAAAATCTAATCTAGGGCTAGGCAAGTTGGTTTTTGGGTTCAACACTATACCTCAAGGAGCTCTCTTCCTAAGGATGAAAGTGTGGTTCTAGGATGACAACGTGGTGCATTGATGTCTCTTACATGCACTAGTGTTCGTGCAACTAGAGGATAAAAAATATAGTACAAACCGTCAGAAAACAAGCAAACGACTTAGCTAGTGACTTCTAAAGGAACAAAATAGAATTATGAAGTAGAAAAGATACAAAAAGATATGATAAAGTAAATATATGAGAGCTAGAGTGACGAAGATAATCTCACTTAGGTGCCAGTTCGCTAGTTAGCTTCGAAAGAACATCCCCTGCACACAAGAAATAGGGAAAAATTGTTAGGGTTGTATAGGGTTCTACCTCAGTCAGACTCCCATTTTGGTGTTTCCACCTCTACGAACAACCAAATATAAATGAGAGAGAAATGTATGATAAAGTAAATTAATATAGTATGAAAATAACACTACAAAATAGTAAATAGTTACACAGCCAAACCATAAAGGAGAGGAGTGAAACATTACCACCTCCACCAAGAGCTCACTAGCCAATGGAGGAGAAAGAAGCCTTGAAAAATCACCACAACCTCAACTATGATGAAGGGAGGTGTTTCAAAAACTCAAGCCCATGTTGGAATGGGTTGCTTCATACTTTCTTTTTGGATTTGATAGAGTGTTGTTGCTGCAATGGATTGTTGAAGTGTTGCTTGAGAGTGGAGAGTGCTTGAAAATTTCCCAAGAGATTGTGAAGAGATGAAATGAATGAAGGAAGAATGTTTTTGAAGGTGGGATGGGAAGAGGGTGGGTGCATGGAAATGTGTAGCAATTTCGTGGACACCCTAAAAAAATAAAATTTGAAAAGCATAACGCGAGCGCGTTATAACGTGCTTGTGTTATGGCTTTTGTTAAACCTAGGCAAGTTCCCTTTGGCCACAAATACAAAGACATAATGCGAGCTTGTTATAACACACTCGCGTTATCTTCTGTTAAAAGCAAAAAAACAAATGCAAATCTCTCATTTGCATTTCGACTGGTTTTTTTGCTCCACCCACGGCTAAAAACCCCAAATATTGCGCTTGCGTTCTAGGAGAAGAATTTCTTCACCAAGAATCCAAATTTCTTCACAACGATGGTGCCACGACGATGAGGAGCTGTAAGAGGTAAGGATTCTATGCTTTTTGTTTTGAATTTGTTAGTTTTAGGTTGAATTTGATATCTATTTGTTTGAATTTTTAGGAGATGCAAATCAACCTGCAAACCCTCAAAATCCTCAACAGAAGGACCAACCAAATCCTCAAGATCAAAATCAACCACAACATCAACCTCCTCCACCAATCACTCAACAAAATTTAATGAGTGAAATTGAGAACAACAAAAAAAAAATTGAGGATTTGATCAATAGGTTGAGTGATCCAAATGGTTCAACAACAGAAAGAATGACCCTAGCAAATTCATTGAAAGATCTCTTAACAAACATAGATTCAATTAGCAAACAAATAACTGGATGGGAAGATAGGAGGCAGACAGCTAGGGAGTATTATGCAAACAAACTATCATACAAGGATGTGAAAGATTTAAAAATAACAAAAGGTGATTTGTGTTCATTATTCACTGACCCACGTACAAATCAAAATCTTACCCTCAATGCGAAGAGTTTTCTTATCCATTGGTGCCACCACCAACAAATGAAGGAGTGGTTTTATGATAGGCGGTACATGGTCTTCGATTACCCACAATGCAATAATTGTGAGGTCCCGCAATATTTCCTTAGAAAACTATACAGTGAGTTCATAACAAAATCCCAAATTATTTTGATATGAGGGATTTCTAGGGGAGAGGTGGGGGGTCAGCTCAGGATAGACCTGGTGCACAGCCGGATCCTACGCAGCAAGGTAGACCAGCTCTCGCTAGGCCACCTCATGAGCACATTGTTATGCCTTCTGTCATGAAGGAAAGTTTTGACATAGAGAGATTGTAGGCAATCAACACTTTGACCCAGAGTGTCATCCATCATACTAGCCCTATTCTACAGCGCCATCTAGGGGAGTCTTCTAGTGGTGGTCTTTCAACACATGTGTGTCAATCTTGTGGGGCTACTTGTTCACATGACCCCACCGACCCTCAGGAGACTGGTACGTAGGATCCGTCTATAGCTATGGAGATGGATAGGGCAGCTGACATTTTGCATGAGGCATATGGCATTGATAGTCAGGTAAAATTTAGTGCATGTGTTCATTGAATTTAATTTATTAAATTTCGATTTTGAAATGCAAGATTAACTAAAAATGTTTTATGATTTTAATAAAATTGCAGGGTCACAGTGTTGAGACCGGATACACCGCCCCCCCACCAACCTATTTTTGTAGTACACCTATCGCTAGGGTATGTAACTAGTAAACAATTATAAGTTTATTGCATATTAATGGCATTGTTTTACGAATGGTAATTTAATATGCAATTTTGGATGTTGAATAGACTAATATTGGAGGTTTTGATGGAACACTTCCAAGTGGCAGTGAATTTACTCAAACTTTCACGTAGGTAATAGAATAAAGAGTTTAACTAATGAATCAAGTACTTAATAGATTTGTATAGTTTATGCATGCACATCGTTGATTACGTTGAATAATTTGTTGTTTTATTTTCAGTTGTTGTGAGACGATACACCTTTGAATGTGACGAGGGCAATGGATATTGGTATGACATCTGCTATACAATCCTCAATGGCTCTGATAGAAGAGGTATGAGGCAAATTAGTAAATTTTAATTTACATTTGTTGTTATAGATGTTAGTTAGTGAGAAATCAAACCATTATTGATTGATGTATTTTTTGTCTATTTGCATGGTTTATACAGGGCTTGAGCACACCTGAGCATGGGCATGAGGATATTTTACTCGTGGATAGAGATCGTGAGATGGCTGTAAGTGATTATTTTGTCAAATATGTCATTTTTTATAATGTAATTTCTATATATTCATGTCTTTACTTCTTATTGTAACAGTTAAAACTTCACCATGAACTAAACCCTAGGAGGAGTAGCAGGAGCACTCCATGAGCGCAAAAAAAAATGAGTGACAAACCTATCACCATCTGAGCAAAAAGGAAAAGGAAAGATTTTATTTCCTGGGCATGGAGAGCAATGACTTTTGATTCCAGAGTCCTTTATTGTATGCCTGCATGGCAATTTTGTACATATTTTTTATTGGACATATTTGACATTGTATGCCTAGATGGCATTCTCATAAGCCTACATGGCTATTTTGTACATATATTTCATACTTATATCGACATATATTTATGTATGCCTACATGGCTATTTGGTTAATAAAAATATCTATTTTCGATGCCTATCCATATTTGCATTCTAAATTGATGGTTCAATAGATATGAGTTACGTATATTCAAGTGTATACTTTACAACTTACGTGTATACTTTGTGACTTATGTGCATTCGAGTGTATACTTTGTGGCTTACATGTTTTCATGCATATACCTTGTATTCGTGCATATACTTTATTTTAATTTGTGTATACTATGTATTTGTGTGTATGCTTTTTGAGGCTTACGTGTTTATAAGTACTTGTAGTTCCCTTATTGACATGTACATGTTTGACTTATTCACATGTATAATTATTAATTGGTTAGCCCTAGCATAGATTTATGCCATCCTCAATGCATGATCCTTGAGATGGAGTAAGTACACCCTCAAGGTCAAAAGGAGTTTCACATGCATTCTTTGTAGGCTCATTTTGGTAGTGAAACCAAAAACCTCTTGCATCATTGAAACGAAAAAAAAATCCTTTATAGTAGGTTTGAAGCCATTATCATTCTCCATCAGTTCTTCATGTATCCACTCCCCATTAATGGTTGTCTCATGACCTTCATGAAACCAAGCACTTATCTCATTTGTGATAGAAGAAATGTATGAAGATTTATCTTCCTCCTTATGAACCATTCATTATCATGAGAGATGGGTTCTTGTGAACCACTACTAATGAATCATGGGTCAATGAGTTTGACTTGTAAAACTACACGATTGAATCCTGATAGCAATATCACAATATTTATATATCTAAATGTGTTATTTCCTTTAGCTAAAATTTGTGCTTATACTTATGTGATTGATGTATGTTTGTGTATGGGATCATAGTAATTTCTATTTGATGATGCTATTGTGTCTTTAAGGTTTATTTATTAAAGGTTGCATGAAACAAGTTTTAAATCCTTAAAAATCTTTGAATTTCTTAGGTTTTTCTATTTGTCGAGTCTGGGCTCCGAGCCCGAGTCCAAGTCAAAAAATGGCTTGTCAAGTCTGAGGCGAGTCCTAGTCTTGTAACACTAGTGTGAACACATCGAGGAATAATGTATATGCCAATGAAGAGAGAACCCATCCTTGTTTCCAAACAAACCATTTATCCCTCAAGAGCACTCTTTCTCTTCCCAAGACCTATTATTTAGTCTTCCTAGGGTATTCCTCTCCACCCTACTAAGGGATCACTCCTAAACCCCTCTCACCATGTAATACTTTCCACCAATTTCAAATTCTTCTCCATCACTCTCAATCCACCACTAAGCTTCCTTGGGCTCCACACTGACCCAAAGTGTCCTAACCACTCCAGGGCTAGGGAAGGGTATCCTAGTTGTCCCTTTGTTGATTTGTCTCCTCACTGATCCATCTTATTGGATTATTTCACTTTTTACCCATCGCTTTCTTGAAAAACTCAATTTTAGGCCTTGTAGCCTTCTACCCCAATTTGCCCTCCTAGAACCCGTTTTCTTGACTTTTCTCACAAACAGTCTTAAAAACCCCCAAATTTTTTTGTAGATTCTTTCTTTTGACCATCAAGGCTCCAAGATTTACTAGGCCTTAGGTCCTACAAGTGTCCGTACATATGATTGTCCTCAAACCCCCTATTTTCAAGGGTTCCTAGGGTTTTTGGCTCTTTTTCCTTCTTTGACGGCTTCAACGACCTCATCAACTCTCCTCCTGGCACACACATTACTGAGATACATGTGCCTACACTCCCATAATCTTGATTGGCACAAACCAATCCATTTAGCAACTCTCCTTGTTGCTATCCTCTCCAAGCTACTAGCCAGAATGCACTTGCACTCGCCTAGTGCTTGATGATTTCATCACCTTCCCTGCAAAACAAGACCCCAAAACCTATATGTACAATATTTACACAATCCCCAACTTGATTCCAAGTTGCGATGAGAGGAAAGCCACGGGAAGTCAAGTGGGACTCATTATTCAAAAAATTGGCCTGAACCGGCAATGAGACCAAGAACACCAAAAACTTGCAAAAAGATAACCAGTCGATCTAGATGAATAATCTAATGCTACACAAGGTAAGTAAGTGACACAAATGGAAGAATCAAAGAATCAGATAAGTCCTTTCAATCCATTCTTGACTGGATGAAGGCAGAAAAACAGAAATTCAATGAAATTTACACTCTTCCAATCACAAAAATGTACTCTCCAAGTCTCAATTCATGAAAACAATCCTCCAACCTAGGTATTAGGGTTTTTCTGACCTTATATACCTTTATTCCATGTGCTAGGACCCTTGGGTCAGGCTTAGAGCATCATTAATGCCATTTTCCAACTTTTAGGACAAATAGCCAAGGCAACATTGCTCAAAATGCTCACAATGTCCAAGACTTACCCAAAATGCAAGCCCCTAACAAACCTATTTCCAATTCACTCATCAAAAACACTCTTGGGACTTTACATCATAGTCCTTATTCCCTTGGTGGTTGGCTAGAACCACCTACAAGCCAAAATTGCAAAGATCTCTCCGAAAGACATTAAGGTGCTCTTGCACCATTCTCCTCCCTACAACAAAGAATTAAGGAACATGTGGTGTCAAGAGCTCCTCACTAATTCCATGCTTCTTAAATTCACTTTTTGCTATCCAAGTAGCCTCTGAATCTGGTTGATGTCTCCACTTCACTAGGTGCTCCATGTATGTCTTGTGCCTAGTCTTCTTCTTCACCCTTGAGTCTAGAATCTTGTCCACTTATGGTCTAATCTGATCAGGTACCTTGAGTTCATCCACATCCTTACTCACCTTAGCACTATACTATTCCTTATCCATTTCTGTTCCTTTATACTTCACCAATTCCTTCACATTGAAGATAGGCGAAATGGACATTTGCTTGGGTAACTCCACCTTGTATGCATTGGATCCATAATTAGCCAACACTTTGCATGGACTTATCCTTTTCATCTGCAGTATTACTAACCACTCATATAACCCCTCTATGGTTTTAAAATCTGAATTCCATTCATCTCCCTCTTTCATCCTAATCTGATAGTAGCCACTTTTCAAATCAATCTTGGAGTAGTACTTAGCACCCCCTAAACAATCCATTAAGTCTTCTATCCTAGGAATAGGAAACCTATATCTAATGGTTATCCTATTTATGGCCCTAGAATCAGTACACATTCTCCACTTATCTCCCTTCTTAGATGCCAACACCATTGGAACAACACATGGGCTTATGGTTTTCCTGATCAACCCTTGGTCCAAAATTTCTTGATCTTGCCTTGCTATCTCCTTGTTCTGCTCTGGTGTTATTTTGTATGCAGCCTTGTTAGGCAATGTTGCTCCTGGTACAAAGTCAATTTGATGACTAATTTCCCTCTTACATGGTAGTGTAGCTAGTGTGCCTTCACAAATGATATCCCTGAACTGATCCAACAGTTGCTTCACCTCTGCTGTCATAGGTAGTCGACTAGGTGACTCCTCCTCCTCTAGCTTCAACATGATTGCATAGACAAATCCTTCTTCTTCCTTCATGTCTCTTAGGAATTCCTTTCCACTCATCAAAAGTACAGTGGATTTTGCCTTTTCCACTATGCCTTCTTGGGGAAAAAACTTCATGGTTAAGCTTTTGAACTGGAGTATACTGGAATGGATGACCTCCTGGGAAGGCCTAGTGCCTCACCTCTATGAGCATCACTTAGATGCAATGAGTGCTAAGTGGGTCATTCAATATCATTTCAAATTTGTTGCATTAAGCAACTTACAAATTTGCAACTTAAGACTCCTCCAACCTAAGGCATCCATTTGGTGGAACATAGCTCAGAGCGATTCCATGTGTTTCGGTGCAAAAGATGACCATTCCTAGCGTAAACATACCTATTTGGATGTGTTGGAACAGTCCACTTGGTCACACAAGTTGTAGAATGAAAGTTGCACCACTCTGCAACTTTCCACTGCTTGCATTTGATGCTTTTTCCATCAAGTGAAAATCCGCCACCACTGGAAAACCACTCTGAGATAGCCAAAACCAAGAGAGGTTTTTGTAGACAAGCTCAACATAATCCTATAGGATTAGATGAGAATTTTTTAAGCATCATGACATTTGAGTAATAGCATGCTGAAGTTTGAAGCCATTTTGCACTTTGGACCCTTAAGGGATCGATTCGGTGGAACATAGCTCAGAGTGATTCCACATGTTTTGGTGTGAAAGAGGACCGTTCCTAGCGTAAAAAGACCTATTCGGACATGTTGGAACAGTCCGCTTGGTCACACAAGTTGCAGAGCGAAAGTTGCACCACTTTGCAACTTTGCACTGCTCGAATTTGACACCTTTTTCATCAAGTGAAAATTCGCCGCCATGAGAAAACCACTCCAAGATAGCAAAAACCGAGAGAGGTTTCTCTAGAGGGGCCCAACACCTTTCTATAGGATTAGACGAGAAGTTTCTAAGTGTCACAGTATCCAAGTACTAGCATGCTGAAATTTGCAGCCATTTTGCACTTTGGACCCTTAAGGGATCGATCCGGTGGAACATAGCTCGGAGCGATTCCACGTGTTTCGGTGTCAAAGAGGACCATGCCTAGCATAAAAATACCTATTTGGACATGTTGGAATAGTCTGCTTTGTCACACGAGTTGCAGAGCGAAAGTTGCACCACTTTGCAACTTTGCATTGCTTGAATTTGACACCTTTTTCATCAAGTGAAAATCCGCCACCATGAGAAAACCACTCCAAGATAGAAAAAACCGAGAGAGGTTTTTCTAGAGGGGCCCAACACCTTTCTATAGGATTAGATGAGAAGTTTCTAAGTGTCACGGTATCCAAGTACTAGCATGCTGAAGTTTTCAGCCATTTTGCACTTTGGACCCTTAAGGGATCGATCCGGTGGAACATAGCTCGGAGCGATTCCACGTGTTTCGGTGTGAAAGACGACTATGCCTAGCATAAAAATACCTATTCAGATGTGTTGGAATAGTCCACTTGGTCACATGAGTTGCAGAGCGAAAGTTGCACCACTTTGAAACTTTGCACTGCTTGAATTTGACACCTTTTCCATCAAGTGAAAATCCACCGCCATGAGAAAACCACTCCAAGATAGCCAAAACTGAGAGCGGTTTTTCTAGAGAGGCCCAACTCCTTTCTGTAGGATTAGATGAAAATTTTCTAAGTCTCACGGTATTCAAGTACTAGCATGTTGAATTTTGCAGCCATTTTGCACTTTGGACCCTTAAGGGATCGATCCGGTGGAACATAGCTCAGAGCGATTCCACATGTTTCGGTGCAAAAGACGACCATGTCTATTGTAAAAATACCTATTTGGACATGTTGGAATAGTCCGCTTGGTCACATGAGTTGTAGAGCAAAAGTTGCACCACTTTGCAATTTTGCACTGCTTGAATTTAACAACTTTCCATCAAGTGAAAATCCTTCGTCATGAGAAAACCACTCCAAGATAGCCAAAACCGAGAGATTTTTTTCTAGAGGGGCCCAACACCTTTCTGTAGGATTAGATGAGAAGTTTCTAAGTGTCACGATATCCGAGTACTAGCATGCTGAATTTTGCAGCCATTTTGCACTTTGGACCTTTAAGGGATCAATCCGATGGAACATAGCTCAGAGCGATTCCATGTGTTTCAGTGTGAAAGAGGACTGTGTCTAGCGTAAAAATACCTATTTAGATGTGTTGGAATAGTCTGCTTGGTAACACGAGTTGCAGAGCGAAAGTTGCACCACTTTGCAACTTTGCACTACTTGAATTTGACACGTTTTCCATCAAGTGAAAATCCGCCGCCATGAGAAAACCACTCCAAGATAGCCAAAATCGAGAGATTTTTTTCTAGAGGGGCCCAATTCCTTTTTGTAGGATTAGATGAGAAGTTTCTAAGTGTCACGGTATCCGAGTATTAGCATGCTGAAGTTTACAACCATTTTGCACTTTGGACCCTTAAGGGATCGATCCGGTGGAACATAGCTCAGAGTGATTCCACGTGTTTCGGTGTGAAAGATGACTGTACCTAGCGTAAAAATACCTATTCGGATGTGTTGGAACAGTCCGCTTGGTCACACGAGTTGTAGAGCGAAAGTTGCACCACTTTGCAACTTTGCACTGCTTGAATTTGACACCTTTTCCATCAAGTGAAAATCTGCTACCATGAGAAAACCACTCCAAGATAGCAAAAACCGAGAGAGGTTTTTGTAGATGGGCCCAACACCTTTCTGTAGGATTTGATGAGAAGTTTCTAAGTGTCATGGTATCCGAGTACTAGCATGCTGAAGTTTGCAACCATTTTGCACTTTGGACCCTTAAGGGATCAATCCGATGGAACATAGCTCAGAGCAATTCCACGTGTTTTGGTGTGAAAGAGGACCGTGCTTAGTGTAAAAATACCTATTCAAACATGTTGGAACAGTCCACTTGGTCACACGAGTTGCAGAGTGAAAGTTGCACCACTTTGCAACTTTGCATTGCTTGAATTTGACACCTTTTCCATCAAGTGAAAATCCGTCGCCATGAGAAAACCACTCCAAGATAGCCAAAACCGAGAGAGGTTTTTCTATAAGGGCCCAATACCTTTTTGTAGGATTAGATGAGAAGTTTCTAAGTGTTATGGTATCCAAGTACTAGCGTGCTGAAGTTTGCAGCCATTTTACACTTTGGACCCTTAAGGGATCGATCTAGTGGAACATAGCTCGGAGCGATTCCACGTGTTTCGGTGTCAAAGAGGACCATGCCTAGTGTAAAAATACCTATTCAGACATGTTGGAATAGTCTGCTTGGTCACACGAGTTGTAGAGCGAAAGTTGCACCACTTTGCAACTTTGCATTGCTTGAATTTGACACCTTTTCCATCAAGTGAAAATCCACTGCCATGAGAAAACCACTCCAAGATAGCCAAAACTGAGAGAGGTTTCTCTAGAGAGGTCCAACATCTTTCTGTAGGATCAGAAAAAAAGTTTCTAAGTGTCACGGTATACGAGTACTAGCATGTTGAAGTTTGCAGCCATTTTGCACTTTAGACCCTTAAGGGATCGATCCGGTGGAACATAGCTCAGAGTGATTCCATGTGTTTCGATGCAAAAGAGGACCATGCCAAGCATAAAAATACCTATTCGGATGTGTTGGAATAGGCCGCTTGGTCACATGAGTTGCAGAGCGAAAGTTCCACCACTTTGCAACTTTGCACTGCTTGAATTTGACACCTTTTCCATCAAGTGAAAATCCACCGTCATGAGAAAACCACTCCAAGATAGCCAAAACCGAGAGAGGTTTTTCTAGAGGTTCCCAACATCTTTCTGTAAGATCAGACCATAAGTTTCTAAGTGTCATGGTATCCGAGTACTCGCATGCTGAAGTTTGCAGCCATTTTGCACTTTGGACCCTTAAGGGATCGATCCAATGGAACATAGCTCAGAGCGATTATACGTGTTTCGGGGCGAAAAGAGACCATGCCTAGCGTAAAAATACCTATTCGGATGTGTTGGAATAATCCCCTTGGTCACACGAGTTGCAAAAAAAGTGTACAAATTGTTTACATGACCTTTTTCACATTGTTTACATTTCAAAATTCAAAGTTTGCAAATTTTCCTACTCAAGGCATTTACAGAACAAGGTGCTACTACACCAAACATGAACTTCAACCTTACAATATTTGAGTATATCTCATTATGTAATTAAATCTTATTACAATGCCTCTGGCACTTCGTTCTCTCAAATCTTTTACAATGTCACTCATACATTCAAGATTCTCTTTAAATGTCTACATCATAGGTGCTCATCACGAGGTTAACTTCAAATGAGTAACTTGAGATTCCCTCACTAAGCTTCACATGCTCTCTTACAATGGCTTGAAATCAAAATTGAGATTTGTCAAAATCATCAAAATAAGTATGTTGCATTGCTTTTTTGGCTGAGATTTTCTTTTCAATGGCTCTTAAATCAGCATTTTCTGCAACGAAAGATCAATCAACCCTTAGTAGTTTACTTACAAATACGCAAAGTAAAAGAGAAAAATAAGGAGCATCCAAAATGGAAGTGAAATAAAAATAGGTGGAAGGAACTTACAGATGTTGCATGCAGGCATCAAAATAAGGATGTTGCATTGCTTTTCTGGTTGGCATTCTCTTGGATGACTCATATATCTGCATTTTTTGCAAGGGGACACCAATCACTGTAAAAGAAGATGATAGCATTGGCATCAAACAAGTTAATGTGCATACATGTATAAATTAATAAGAACCAATGTGCATATACTTACAAATTAATCCAACGAACCATCCGGGTCTACTCTACTCTTTATTGTGTCAAGTATTGCCTCATGGTCAGACTCACGGACGTTCCATAATGTCTTGTTCAAAGGTCTACCCCCATATTTGGTCAAATGAAAATTGGATGCCATGACAAGGTTCGAGTAATGAAGAATCTTACGATGCATGTCAAAGTCCTGAAATAGCCAATATTTAACACTTGAATGTGGGTACCTTCTAAGCCATGTTCCAGTAACCACAACTGACCCTATAGGGTATTCGATGTTTTCTCCATCTATAACTGGGGCCTCCAATTTATTTTTTGTCTCAACACAATGACACAAGTAATAGTCTATTCCCTCTTCATTGTCTTCATCCGCAATAACTGCATAAACATGCCCTGCATTGATATGTGCAAAAAATCTCTTGAAATTTGTCAACATTATGAATACAATACAAAGTAAGATCTAATGATATGAAATTTCAACAAGAAAGTAGATATATCACCTCGTTGAACTAGATCTGATATGTGGTCAAAGTCCACCGATGATTCTATCTATGTTAGTTCCAATGCCATCAGAGGGCGATATGTGTGAAGTGGGCTAAGATAGCTTGTGAACCATTTGTCAACCCACTCCCCTAACTCACAATCATTCTAGTCTTGCATTGTACATGAAGAACAAAAGCATGCCATCTTTCGTGTATCGATACTCCATGAATCTCTATTTGAGCTAAGGAAAGAGTGTACCTCACTCGATCCTATTAGTGTACAATAGTCTTCATATGGTGCAATGTTAGTATCATCCATCAACCAAAAAAATCTACGAACTGAAGATGTACCTTCATTACCTGGACCCATCAAAGCATTACACCACTCGACGATTGATTTTGCATCTGTCAACTTTGCAGTGTCTTTATACTTTAACTCTTCACATGCTAATGCTCTTTTCACGCATGCTCCTGCACCATCATGCTCCCCCTTTCCATGTCCAACCCCACAAAAGTTCCACATATGTTGAACACCTGTAATGACATGCATCCTGCACAACCAGTAGAACATGCACGAGTTCTTGAACTGTGCTGCATAGTTATCAGACCATATTATATGTTGATCGTATTCTATGCTCCTCTGAGCCAAACCACTGTAGAACATCTGGAAGCAACCTTGCATGAACTCTGGAGAATGTGTGCGATCATCACTAATGTAAAAGTGGTACTCTCTCAATACCTTCCTTTGCTCATCTGTACTATTAGATGCATGAATGAATGCTATGTGCACAAATATCGAAACTTGTGTGGAGTTGTAATATTGTGACTGCACCTCATGTTGTGGCTGTAGTGTGTAGTTCTCTGCAAAGTCAGCCATGGATACTATGCTTCCAACTGGAAAGGTGTCCTTGCATAGCTTGAACTGTGTGTCCAACCATCGGGCTCTATGGGTATGCATTGCATACTCGGACAGTATACTGTCACGAAATGTGGTCATAAATTTGTACACTGGAATCTTCTCAATAACCAGATCACACCTTTTTGCTTGAGACCCATCTTTTGTAGCATATGCCACTGTTTTATACTTCCTGAACTCTACTAGTTTTTGGCCCACCTCATATGTGCTTTCCATATGTTGACATACTGGCATATGCTGGAAGCCACCGCAATGCTCGCATGAACCATCCAAGCATGTTGTCCTATAGAATATCTGGCCATCCTCTATTTCACATAAATTTTTTCATAAGAACTCTCTTGAAGCTTTTGGTGGGGCTTCTATGCCACAATCCTGCAAAACATCGTTAGTATGCAAATCTAAACATATAGAACGATAAAAATTGTAATGCTTAGAAAATTCAATATGTAGTCTACAACAACAAGTAGTGTGTGTGTGATTTATCTTGACATAAAAGGTTTAAGCAGTTCAAAAAATCTTTCAGAAATACTAATTTGAGGATAATCATTTTCAAATTTCCGAAAAAATTGGGGTTGAGTCATATCCAAAAAATGCTTTGGATGTGGCTCACGATTCCGACTACCAATTCTCCTTCTTACCACATCCCTTCTATTCGGAGATGGCCTTGTGTTATTCTTCCAATACTCTTCAATTAGTGTTCTCAAGGCTTCGACAACTTCTTTATCTTTTTGTGACAGTCTCCCCGAGAATGCCCATAATTCATTTGTATCATTGCCCTCAATTCTTTGCCGGCCTTGAATGGCTCTTGATAAATTCTTTCTACTAATTCCCATTTTTTCACTAGTCTTTCTAATTAGGTGAGCTCTCTTTGTTTGAAAACTTACCAAATTCGATGTAATGACACGTCGGGTGACATTACTATCCTTTGAGTGTGAGGTCTTACCCACACTCTCATAAGCATCTATTAGATTCTTCACAATAGTGTCTTCACTCGATGCATTCGATGTTCTCAACCCAAGAGTCTTGATGATGTTCCTATACTTTACACCCCGCATCATTTCAACAAATAGTTGACATCTTGCAGTCTCATTTAGCCTTTCAAAGAATCGTTCCCAAATCTTATCAGCATATCTTCTACAAGTGCGTGTTGAAATCTTACCTTCCATGTGCTGCAAAATATCATCATCAATATTAATCAAATACTTTGGCTTTCTACGCAAAATTATTGGTGGTGTCCTCCTAGGTACATACATCTCAACATTAGGAATTTCATCAATATTTAATTGAGGTGGGCTAGATTGCATACCTTCGATCAAGGGTGGAGAAGAAGAAATACCTTGAGGTTCACATGTGAATGATGGCATACCTTCTTCGTCAATTTCAAGTGATGATGTACTCTCAACTTGAAATGTGTTGGATGGTGTCCAACAATATCCACTTGCGGTAAATGGTGTCCCTCCATATTCACTTGCAGTAGATGGTGTCTGTCCATATTCACTTGTGCTAGATGGTGTCCCTCCATATTTGCTTGTTCTTAATGGTGTCCCTTCATATTCACTTATCATAGAGGGTGTGTCTCCAACTACAGTATATGAATCTGTCTTACGATGGTGCTTTCGCATTCGTGCCTTTTGTGCTGCCAATTCTTGTTCTCTTTTTAACGGTTGAGGTTCCTCTACAATCGGGTTGTTTTCATCAATTGTTTCCAATTTCTTCTTTTCACAATATTCCACCACCCGAACTCTCTCCTTTTCTTTCAAAGTTTCGATCTATTCGTCTGTTAGTTTCCTCTTTGTCTTTTTCTTTGGCATGGCGGATAATTTTATCTGTACCATGGTAATGAGACGAATATTAGTTCCTAAAAAATGTATCCATTCAAGATAATTGAAAAATATATGTCATTGAAGGCTTCATTTATGTGAGTTAAGTAAAACTTAGGGTATTCTAGAGCCTTGAAGTTTGGAGAAGCCTGAATGATGAAATTAGGCAAATTAGTCCATGTAGACTTGGCAATTTGTCCTAAAAGTGGGAAAAGGGCATTAATGATGCTCTAAGCCCAACCGAAGGGTCCTAGCATGTGGGAGAAAGTTATATAAGGTCAGAAAAACCCTAATTAAGCATGTGGGAAATCTATTGTACGATTTGGAGTTTTGGAAGGGGAATTTATGAGTTGGAAGAGTGCAAATTTCATTGAATTTCTGTTTTTGTGCCTTCATCTAGTTAAGAATGGATTGAAAGGACATGTCTAATGATTTGATTCTTTCAATTTTGTCACTTAATTACTGTGCGAAGCATTATATTAACCATTTAGTTCAATTGCTTTCTGTTTTGCAAGTTTTTAGAGTTTTTGGTCTCATAGCCAGTTAAGGCCAGTTTTTGGAAATAATGATCCCCACTTGAATTCCCATGGAAAGGCTACCATGGCCACTTGGAATCAAGTAGGGGACTATTTTTACAGTGTACATATGGTGTGTGGTGTCTTGGTTTGCAGGGGAGATGGTGAATTCATCAAGAACTAGGCGAGTGCGAGTGCATTCTGGCTAGTGGCTTGGAGAGGACAGCAGTAAAGAAAGTTGCTAAATGGACTATTTTGTACCAATCAAGAGAAAGAGAGTGTGGGAACATGTATTCTAGACATGTGTGTGCAAGGAGGAGAGTTGAGGAGGTCATTGAAGCCCTCAAAGTTGGAAAAAGGAGCCAGAACCCTAGAAACCCTTGAAAATAGGGGGTATGAGGATAGTCCTATGTACGGATGCCAAAGGGACTAAAAATATGGTAAATATTGAAGCATAGGGTACCACTAGAAAGAACCTATAAAAATATTTTGGGATTGTTAAGACCATTTTTGAGAAAAGCCAAGAAAACGGGTTCTAGGAGGCTTAATTGGGCAAAAGGCTACAAGGCCTAAAATTGGGTTTTTCAAGAAAGTGATGGGTACAAGGTTAAAGAATCCTATGAGATGGATCAGTGAGGAGTCAAATCAACAAGGGGATAGTTAGAATACCCTTTCCTAGCCCTTGGAGTGGTTAGGACACTTTGGGTCAATGTGGAGCCCACAGAAGCTTAGTGGTGAATTGAGAGCAATGGTGAAGAATTTGAAATTGGTGGAGAGTCTTATGAGGTGAGAGGGGTTTAGGAGGGATCCCTGAGTAGGGTAGGGAGGAATACCATAGGAATAACAAATAATAGGTCTTGGGAAGAGCAATATTGCTCTTGAAAGATAAGACTCCCCATCAATTGTTGAAGGAGTGGTCTATGTAATGAACTTTTGACCTTGTGCAGGGTATTTTGAAGATGTTTGATGCTTTGGAATGGTCTAGGAAGGCCCGAGTATAGGAGTTTCTATAAACCCTCCCTCTTTGCTTTGAAAAATGGGGGTTTTTGTATTGGAAGCCTAGTTGAGTGGGTAAGGTCCTAAGACCTAGAAATTATCTTGTTTTGAGACCTAGAACTAAACAACTTGTGAATGACATAATCATTGGTTGATGTTTTGAGGAATCTAGTTGATTGTAATCAGTTATTTGCAAGTTTTTTGAAGGTTTTTTGAAGGTCCTTAAGGAATTGGGAACTCTTAATGCTAATTTGAGTATACGAATCAAATGTTTTGTGAAGGGAAATATAGTTGAATAAGTGTTTCAAGAAAGGTGTTGATTTCTTCCTTTGTACTGCATCAGTTTGTGCAGAGGTATTGGAAGGTGTTTGGACCCTTTAGATGAATGGGAGAGGCTTGGAGTTGTCTTAAAGGATGAATTTTGGTGAATTGTTCTGAATTTCTATAATTGGAAAGTGTAAGATGGTAATTGACAAGTGTAAATAATTGTGTATATAATTTGGTAATTTAAAATGTGCATTGACAACCTAAGGTTATAATGACAAATAAAAAATGAAAGCAAGCCATAATAGAATGAAAGAAAATTTGTAAAGACTTCACATACCTTAAAAACCAGACTTTCAAATGGAGGAGTTCAACCCAATCATGCAGCCTTAGCTTCTTCTTTCTTCAAACTCCACAAAAATTTGACATGTTCAAAAGCTTATTCCCTTCCACACTTCAATTGTAAATTAGTTTTCAATGGAATTCAAACTTCAATTGATATTATATGTCTTTCAATGTGGAAACTCTGCTATTTCATGCAAAGGTGGTAAAAAGATCATGGAAAAGGTGATGGAATGTGAAAAAGATGCTTGCACACTTCACAACATCATCAAAAAGATATTTTTTTGTCAGAGCATGCACAAAACCAGGGGAATATGCAAATTGTGGGACTTCAAATCATGGCTGTATAGATTTTTTTACCATTTTCGTGGACTACAAAACATGCTCGTGTTATGTGAAATTTCATTTTCTTAGTGTATTTTTTAGAGAGTGGGAGTGAGACAAGGGGAGAGTGGAAGATAGAAAGGGAGGGAGAAGGAGAGAGTGGAAGAAAGAGAGAGGGAGAGAGTGGGAGATAGAGTGGAGGGAGAGAGGGGGAGAGTGGGAGAAAGAGAGATGGAGAGAGTGGGAGATAGAGTGGGAGGGAGAGAGGGGAGAGTGAGAGATAGAGAGAGGGATAGAGGGGGA
>CM021109.1:135985210-136128920 GCA_007115665.2 Sequoiadendron giganteum
AACCTCTACCCTATATATTGAACCCTCAACCCTAATCCCTTGACCCTATACCTTAAACCCTCAATCTTCAACCCTCTACCCTTAAACCCTCTACCCTTTACCCTATACATTAAACACTCAACCCTCAATTATCAACCCTCAACCCTTAATCGCTCAACCCTCAATCCTTAAACCCTAAACCCTCTACCCCTTACATTGGACCCTGAACCTAATCCTCCAACCATATACCTCAAAACTATACCCTAAACCCTCTACCCTCAACCAAGTAAACCCTTAACCCTAAACCCTTAACCCCAAACCATTCAACCCTAAACACTTAAACCTTAAACCTTCTACCCTATACCCTCAACCAAATACCCTCTACCATCAAACCTATTCCATCAACCCTCAAACCTTAAACCCTAATACCCTAGAAACCATCAACCCTATAGGTCCTCCATCCTAATCCCTCAACCCTATACCCTCAACCCCTATCACTTTCTCTCTATCTATACATCTCACCTCTCCCTCCTTCCCTCCCTCCCACCCTCTCTAATTGTCTCTAGGTACCATCTCCCTCTTTCTGCGTACCTCTTGTTCAATCAATCCCTACCACCCTCGCTCACTCCCTCTCTCTCACACTCCTTCTCACTACCTATCTCTCAAGTCTCTCCCTCTCACCCCCCTCACACTCTCAAGTCTCTCCCTCTCACACTCTCAAGTCTCTCCCTTTCCCACCCTACCTACATAACCCTCTCTTTCTCTTTCTCTCTCTCTCTCTCCCTCTCCCTCAATTCTCTCTCTCCCACCCACCTCTCTCTCTCTTCCTCTCCATCAATTCTATCTCTCCCTCCCTCTATCCCTCCCACTCCCTCTCTCTTAAACTCTCACTTCGACCCCCTCTCCATCTCTCTATAACCTCTCTAAATTCTCCCTTCATCTAAAGACATACATAAATGCATACATACAAGCATAATACATTTGCACATATAATCTTACATCCATACAAGCATACATACATACATGTACATAAAAATATATCAACATACATTAATATATTAGCATTTAACATAAAGTAAGACATAAAGTGAGCACGTTATAACGTGCTCACGTTATGTGCTAGTAGACATGATCCCCGCAGAAGCAAAAACCATGTCAAAAGTGAGATGTAATGCGAGCGCCTTATAACACGCTCTCGTTATAGTGCGCTCACGTTATATCTTACTTTGAGAATTACCGAACTTTAATCTTGGTATTGCCTTGGAATTCCAACCCAAAGGTTTGAAGGGCATTCCCAATGACCAGAGACGTGTTTTTAAAAAATCCACCATATTTCTCATAATTTTGTTCGTGCTCACCGTCGGGATTGCTTTTGGTTCAATATCGAAAAAATCAAGCACATGGGTAATGTTGGGTTATCTCTTAGCTACCCAACGATGTAATTTTTTTCACTTTCTGAAAATATTAAGTCTTTCATCGATAATTTTTTTATCTATATGTCTTTTTTTTGCCAAAAAGTAGTGTTTGGTATTTTTTTCATTGTAAATTAACCGTTCATCAATTTTTTAAATAAATTACATTTTTAGAAACTAGACTCCATTCTACAAATTTAAAAAATTAAAATAAAAGCAAATCAATTAGTTTCCAAAATTTGTAGGGGTAGCACGGCCAAAATTCTATTTTTAGGATATGTCCACTTCGCAAATTAGTAAAAAATCAAATATTCATTAAAAAATTATCAGAAAAATCATGCATCAACTACATACTGCTAGATAACTTCTGACCGTTGCGACTTTAAAAATACTAAAAAAAAAGTTCATCGTACGAGGGTCGTACAAGAGTTGCTATGCTATGTTTTTCTGACAAAAACAACACCAATTTGTGTACGTCCCTCATTTGAACCCCTTAATCTCAATCATTTTCAAAATAAATTAGTAGTTTAGAAAGTAGACTCGGAGCACTTGAATCCTTCTTTTCGTTCCATCTCAAAATTTTGAGTCTAAGTATCCTCAATTTCACATCCAAGGTCAGTATTTTCTGATTTCAGAAAAAAGTTGTCCACTTAAGTCCCCTTTTTGGGAACCATCTTGGTGCACTTACCCAAGAAGCTTCCATTTTCGGGGTTAATTGGTTGAAGAAGGACATCACAAATCGACCCAAATTGAAAGTGTAACGGCTCTTCCAACTTTAGACACAAGAACCTGTCAGGGATGTAAGCGCGATGTATGGACATCTACATGCCACACATGCATCTCTGATAAATATTTTTCTACTGAAACATAGGACAAATTCCAAGTGGAAGGCAAGTGGCCAGCTGATGTGGAATTTCACATTCAAATTTGGTTCTCTAAGGTGATGATGTGTAAAAGGGGAATTTTCTTGAGGGGTGCAAATTCGCTCCTATACATTTTCCCCAACTTTAGCGAGCACAAATACAAATGAGTTCTTTGGTAAATTAGATCAAAGAGTGGGTAGGGTTAGAAATGTATACCTGAACCATCAAGGAAGTAGACCGTGATCTAGTGATCTTGAAAGTGCAAGGAAAAATAAAGGACTCCATAGCCCCATAGAACTATGAAGTTGCACAAGGTACACCGAAGGCCCTCAGACCAACAATGGAAAAATATTGCGGGATGAAAGCACCTTACAAGCCTACAGACCTGCAAGAAGGTATCCCTCAAGATCTCTCACATGAAGAAAACCCAAAAAGTAAGCGCCTCATAGGCCTATAGACCTGGAAGGAGGAAACCCCCAAGATCTCTCACATGAAGGAAGCCCCATGAAGTATGCACCTTATAGGCCCATAGAATTGCAAGAAGGTATCCGCCAAGAACTCTCACATGAAGGAAACCCGAATGAAAGCGCCTTACAGGCTTGTGGATCCACAAGGAGGTGTCCCCCAAGATATCTCACATGGAGGAAACTCAAAGGAAAGAGTGCCTTGTAGGAGTTGAAAAAATACAACACCACAAACCTTGAACATCACCTGCATGCAAATAACCTGTCACAAAAGAAGAGATGGAGACAAACAAGCAAGGGTTCTCTGAAAACTGAAAATGTATATATCAGAGAGAATGAGAGAATGAATTGATATGAAATAAAATGGGACAAATCCTTATAAAAAGGAGATCATGCAAACCCTAATAGGAAAAACCCTAAAAGAAGCCCTAATAGGAAAACATTTAATAATTAATATAATTATTAAATGTCACTTTATGCAAACTAATGTGAACTCTTAAGAAGGGAATAAAGGTAACTTAATCAACATAATTAATTTAAAACCTTTACTCTAACACCCCCCCTTAAGATGAGCAACATTGCAACTACAAACAAATGCAAGAAAGAAAAGGTAACTACAATGCAAGAAGGAAAACATGGGTCCCGACAACTAGGCCAGATCAGGTACCCAAATACAACCAAATCTCTATAAAGAGGAGAAATAGAGAAAACCTCATGGGAAAAATTCTACTCCAAAAAGAGATGCAGAAAGCCAAGAAGAACATCACCGAAACATAAGAAATTGGAAACTACTATCGAAAGATGACTCCTATGGTGCTGAAGAACCTCCGTTGAAGATAGGATGATCAGGATCAAGAAAACAACAATTTGCATGAGTGGCCCATACGACACTACTCGAATCAGATGGAAAACAAAGGCAAACACTTGGAACGAAGATACATATGGCACAAGAACCAATAGTCTAAAACACTGATCAATTGAGAATGGAAGATCCCTTCCAAGGAAAAACCAAGGAAGCATAAGCATGAACAGTATAATACCCCCCCAATAATGCTGAACTGGGAGAGCCTAACAGATCCACTGAAATGATGTGAAACACCCTGTAGTGCATGAAGAAGAAGATACAACATCTGAAAGTGCACAAGAAAGCACCTGCAACTGAAAAAGTGGTGCGCAAAACAAAGCACACATGCATGAGGCTGGAATCATATGGATCCACTGTCGTCATGGAGGGACACTCACCGGATAAAGGTGTGATGGCAAAATAAAGGAAAACTACACAACCCCCCATGGCACTTTATAATAACAGTGAGAGTACAAAATATGGCACAACCTTATTTGAAAAATCCCCAAAAAATGCATGTACAATAGTGTGGCACTTTATCTCAGTGCGTTTACATAAAAAATTGCTTACAAATGATGCTCAAAATGTCCAAAAAGGACAAAAGCTGGAAATACATGAAGAAAAGCCATAAAACTAGTTGTAGAATGCACCAAAAAAATAATGAAGTGATGAGACCCACACCACTGGAAATTTGAGAAAACCAGCTTTCCGACGATATCTCGTTTGCCAAAGAATGATATTGTATGCTCAAGTTATGGCCTCTGGAAGAAAACAACTCCAAAGATGAAAAAAGCCAGCGCTGGAATAAATTTGACGGTCATACGACCGTCACAGCAAAAAGACTAGCTTAAATTTGACGGCCAGACGGCCGTCATCGCAAAAGAATAATTTGACTTATGATAGAAAAATTGTTTTTTTTTATAAAAAAAACAATGAATTTTTTTTGGTGGGGGCCACCCCCACCACACCCTATGAAGGGTGCGGGTCCCTGCGGAGGCATGCACAAGTCCGGACTTGCACAGTACCCTATGTAGTATGGACCTGCACAGAGCCTGCACAGGGAACGTACCCGCCTGCGCAGGGGCAACATGCCTAAGCATGCCTTTAAAAGGCTTTAAAAAAAACTTTCAGCTTTTTTTTTATTTGATTTTCTTGATTAAAAAAATCAAAAAAACATTACAAAATATTTTTATCAAAAAATGCCGAAAAAAAAAAAAAGTTTACTAGGAATTTTTCTCCGATCCGCGTGTAGACGACATTCGTATGACCGTACCAGAAAAAAAAATTTGCTCCAAAATTCGACTTTGTCCAAAATAGACGAATGGACAGTCGATTTAGGGGTTTGGACCGCTGTGGACGCAATGGCAAGGTCCGTTTGAGCTCAAAATTCTTTGAAATTTCAAGTATGCCCTGGATCAAAAAAACAAACCCCAAACCCTTGAAGCTCCAAAAATCTTCAAAACAAGAACAAGAAGCAGCAGATCTGGAGCTCTGATACCATGTAGGAGTTGAGAAAATACAACTTCACAAACCCCAAAGATCACCTACATGCAAATAACTTATCACAAAAGAAGAGATGGAGACAAACAAGCAAGGGTTCTCTAAAAACTGAAAATGTATATATCAGAGAGAATGAGAGAATGAATTGATATGAAATACAATGGGATCAATCCTTATAAAAAGGAGATCATGCAAACCCTAATAAAACCCTAATAGGAAAAAACCCTAATAGAAGCCCTAATAGGAAAACATTTAATAATTAATATAATTATTAAATGTCACTTTATGCAAACTAACGTGAAATCTTAAGAAGGGAATAAAGGTAGCTTAATCAACATAATTAAGTTAAAACCTTTACTCTAACATGCCTTACATATCTGCAAATCTAAAAGGAGGCATCCCCCAAGATCTCTTGCATGGAGGAAACACAAAGGAAGGAGACTCTGCAGAGTCATATTTGGAAAGAGGCTTTATAGGTGCACCTACAAAGTGACATGCTTATCTACAGATAAAGAATTTCAAGAACAAAGTGGCCATGCAGGCAGCCAAGCGGATTGTCACGTAGATCGTCAATAGATTATAAAGCTTTCAAAGGGGGTCCCTCAAGAACCCATCGTAAAGAGGGGGTCCACTCAAGGGACACATTGTTTGAAAGTGCAAGAAGGATGTTCTTTCTCAAATTGATTCATCATCAAGGAATCCTTTCGACAGATGTTCACTTCATCAAGGAATTCCTAAGGAAGAAAGTACCCCCTCGCAAGGGGAAGGTAAAATATTCTTCCACCTCAGAGGAAATTTCTCAAGTTATTTTTGTACGAACTCATGATGAAGGAAACACGTTCCATTAGGGTCCAAGTTGAGAATGCGATATTTTTCAAAAAGGTTTGCGAAGATTCTCAAGAAAATACTTGTTGGCAATGAATGCATTTTTTGAAAATTGAACTATTATAGAGAAGGTGTTGTCGTGCATGAGAGGGAAAACTCAAACAAAGAAGAGAGAAGTAGAAAAAGAGTGAAAAAGAGAGGAAGCAAGTTAACAAATAAGAGACACAGGGGTGATCTGATATTTCAATGTCAGAGCTACTCATTAATATATGTACATAAGTATAATAGTAGTATATAAATGAACTTTCATCAACTCCCTACTATATCAGACCATGTGAAGAATGCATGCTTGAAGACAAAGTAAAAACAAAAAATTGGGTCAACATGGAAGGGGAGCCTAAATTCCCCCAATGCTTTACATCGTCTCGAATTTTGTCGAAAGTCAAACACAAACATGGAAGAAGGTTTACAACACAAAATATCATGCCTGTACCCAAGCACCAACAATGGTGACAAGGGTCATCCAAGAACACATAGCATGATCATAGGGGAACACATCACAACACACACACATCTATTCTAAAGATAAAGAAGGGGCCTCCCCCTAACACTAATCAACCAAGAGGTCATCTGCTTCCCACTCTAGATCATCATAAGGCAATGGAGGATGAGCCTATAGTGGTAGAATGTTAAGGGGAGGAGCTTCTGACCCTCTCGCAACAAGGGCTAAGGAAGAAGCCCCCACAAGATCTTCTCTGCTAAGCTCTTGTGGTTCTAGGGTTAGCGACTTTGTGAAAATCACTGACAAGACCAAAAATTCATCCAAAGAGTTAAACACGCACCTTATTGGAGTGCCATGTTATACCTCAATGGATGGAGAGGGTTGTGCCTGAGATTCACCACTTGGCTTGTCGAGTGATTCAAGAGTGGTGAAAAAATTGGGGGAAGCCGAGATTGGTTCCATTACTAGGACGAAACAAGTCAGCGTAGGACCACCCTTTGGAGAGAGTTGGATCCTCTTACGCCCTTCATTGTTGGAAGGACCAACCTCTACCTTTTTCTTCATTATGGGGTGTGAACTCCCTATAGATGAGGCGAGAGGCATAGAGGAAGAGGAGGAAGAGAAAACCATAGAAGATACCACCAAAGCGTATGACATATCTATGAGTTTCAGAAAAGGAGAGACATTCATAAGGGACATCAGCAAGGGTGGCTCAACTAAAGGAGTGATGAACACCTACACCCTTTTAGAGTCAGACACACTCACAATAGGAGCTTTGAGCAATACAAATTTCGTTGAATGGAGGCAAAGCGGAGGAGAGAGGTGGACATAGTAGGAGGTCCTAAAATAGGAGTATTCATCTCTTCAACCTTTCTCTGCAAGGCGGCTTGCTCAGACACGAGGGCCTTTCACTGAAACTTGCACTCAGATGGAAGATAGTTTCTATGAATCTTCGAGCTAGAGGTTAGAAGATGCAAAGGGATAGAAGGTTCCTGCTCAGCCATGGGAGTGTCTACTACAATTGTTTCTAGCAGAGGGACATACTCCTAGATGGAAGTAGGAGGAGCAGGTTGAGAAACAATAGGGGAGACAAATCTAGTGCCTCAACATTGGGCCTCTTTCTGTTTACTGCATTAGGAGCAGAAGTGGTGGGAGGCCATGGGGGTTGAGACATAGAAGATTCCCCATGAGGACCTTTCTTTCTACTACACAAGGAGTACCAAGGTCTACGAGGTTTGGTAGGGAGATTTGATATCCGAATCTTGGGTTTTTTCCAAGTCAGTCTCATCAGACTCAAAGGGTAAAAACCAAACATATTCATCGAGAACTCTTCTATGGAAAGGAGGGTAGGAGAGCCATCCTGGGAATGGGGAAACTTCTCTTTTCCATTTCGAGAAGAGGAGGTGACTTGTTGTTGTGCTACCAGAAGGGTCAAATTTGGCTTTCCTCTGCCCCTGGTTTTATACTTCACATAACTTTTGTAAAGTAGTTATGTCCTTGGAGAAAGCGGACCAACTGAGGTGGGACAAAATTGATCCAACGAATATCTCCCACAAGATACCAAAGGCTAGTATCTAGTATCATGCACTATGTGCACAACACCTTCATGGGAGAACTTCAAAAATTTATGAATGATGGAGGCAATCCCATTCATGGAAGCTAGCTAGGGTATTCCTAACTTCACTTTGAACAAAGTTGACCCCAAAATAACATTGAAAACTGTATCTGCAGTCCTAGGTTCAACTATGACAAATAGAGTTATCGAAATATAAGGTTGAAGAGAAATTCCATCATGCGTGCAGATGATGGACTTCATTTCTTTGTACTCCTCTATATGCAATGAATTAAGCGACAATGTTTCCTCTATAAATAAATTCACTCTGCTCATAGGGGCAACTAGGACTCCTGTCACAATGTTCCTATTGAGGTGAACACGAATGTAAAGGGGGCAAGGGCTTGTTGTTCAAGTGCATTGTTATCAATATTTCACCACAACCCAAATTGACATAGCTGATTGATTAAGGTTCATCTTAAGGTGAAGATTTTTATTCTATTTCTGCAAATTCTTTAACCATTACATACATTAAATGTTTAGTTGTTTAAATGTAATGTGTTTCAGTTTGCTGATTATCATTTATAGAATTAAGTATTGTTTTGAAATGTAAAAAGAAATGCTTTCATTCTGATATTCATTCACAATGTTTCATACATTGTTAACAAAAAGAAAGTACAAAATTGAACAAGTATTTCACAAATGTTGTTTTGTATTCATTTGATAAAATAAGAATCAAGAATCCCACACAAGCTATGGGAATAGCTAAAACATTGAATCAAAAGGAGTACACTACACTACAGAAGATAGGAGAAAGAAAGAACATGTAAAAAGAAGCATAGTCGTCATTTCCTATTGGTGGTCTCGAGTTATCTTCAGAGTGGGGCACCCTTCCTTGCCTTCATGCTCCAAATGAACCTGCAAATGATGAAAATTTTGTTAGAGCTTGGACTATACACCTCTCTACATGATCTACCAACAATAATGTAGAATACCGATTTTGATCCATTGAAACCAATTGAAGAAAAGATGAGTGCAAGTGGATCCAAAGGAGGAAACATCATGAGAAACACTATAATTATGTTTCTAATCTAACATTGTTTATTTCTTGTGTAGGTATAGGACAAGTCATGCTACTGTTTTGTTTTGAATATCATGAAGCATGTGCTATAAAATGGGCTCCCACAAGGGTTGAGCCTGACATGTTGTTCCTCAAAATTTCATAGAGGAGTTTCAAGAGGAAAATAAATAAATATTGATAAAAGAAATGTACATCTGAAGGAGTTAATTTAAATATCATAATATCTCAAACAAGTGACCATCTAGGACCATCAAGTCAACGTGCAATGAATTATTAATCATAGGTGATCAGTTGCTCAAAGTGTAGTGTCATGGAATATGATAGTGAATAGGCATACATGTGCCTTGTTTGCAATGTCATCAATTACAAATGAAGTAATTTGAGTAGTTTTAGAGCAATTTTACCATGATATTGTTTCTCAAAATCTCTTAGGCATAAAATAAAATTAATTTCAATGTTTTTTGTTCAAAGAATAAAAATGAATGAATAATGCCAAGTAAGGTTGTTCCCTTCAAGAATAGAGTTGAAAATGGCTACTAGGTTAGCTACAGGAAAGAAGAGTGAACATAAATTTATATTACATCAACCTGTTCTAGAAATGTTCAGTTCTAGGTGTCAATGGCCACAGCCTAAAAGTGCATTTTTACTTCATTAAAGAGCAAGTTACAGTAGGTTTTCCATTCAGAGTTACAAATTTTCCAGGTTTGTGTGATTTATTTCATGGTTTAAGCTCAAATCGAGCTATTGTTTTCACATAAAGACAATGCAAATGCAAGGGTTTCCTGTAGCAATGATGATACCCATTTAGGGTATTAAAATCTAAATGTAGAAATAGAGGAAAAAAATACCATGGCTCAAGCTCATGCCATATTTTGGAGCTCTACAAGTAAAGTGACTATTTCGGCCATGATGGGTTTGTGAACCTAGCAAATGAAATTCATATGTTACTCATACTTTTCAAAAGAAACATGAAAAATGAAAATGCATCGAAACCCTAATGCATACTTTCATGGCTACGATCTAAGAAAGAAGGTTTCTTTATTTTTGAGCAAACCCACTTGGGGTTTTTGTATTAAAATCCAAATACTAGTGAAATAAAAAAATTTGAGCTTTTGAGCCCTTCAAAATGGTGGAAATAATGGTTGCAGGCTACATCCATGAAGTTCTGGAAACCTTCAAAATGGAAATCTAGAATCTAAAAATGCTTTCATTTTAAATTTTTTTTACATCTACAATCATGGGTTGAGCCCAAGAAAATATTGATACAAAGAAGCGAAATGTACAAGTATGGCCGTGACTACAATTATGGCAGACCCAAAAATTCACAAACTTCTTTTTTTTGTAAAGGAGAAGATTGAGTAGCTTTTATTTAAGAGTGAAATGCATTTTAAACCAAGAAATAGAGCCCACCTTCAATAATCTATGGGGGAGTCCACTCACAAGCCATGACTGAAGCTTCCAAATGTAGAGCTTTCACCCCTCATGGCTGCCATATCAGATGGTGAGTAGCATATCGACACACAAAGAAACACAAAGCCATCAAATACAGTCAAAGCCCAAGGCCGGAGGGCCATGTTTCTTCATCAAATGAAATAACAGAGGCATCAAAATGGAGATACAAGAATTTACCAGTATTTCTAGAGAAGGATCAACTGGAGATGATAGGCCCAAGCTCGAATGGTTGTTAGAAAAGCTCCAAACCCTTATTCCCATGGCAACTGCTTGCAGAGTTCATTTCCCAGTCAGTCGACCCAAGAAAAATGAGAATGCGAAATCATAGGGTCCGAGTTTTGTTCTTAGGGTTTCTTCCCTAACCCTAATCTAACTTAGGGGATTTTCTATATCATTCCATTGTAGCCGAGATGTATTGCTTAGGTCACCCCTTTTAGGGTTCAATTGAATATCATTTGCCTAAGTCTTTTAGGTTAGGGATTTAATTGGTGTCTCATAGTTTAAAATACCTTAGGGTATTTTATTTAATTAAATGTCTATGCCTTAGGAAAAATATAGATGTCTTTGGTCTTAGGTTACTATTATTTTTATTGATTTTATTGAAATCAATAATGGATATTCATCAATATATTTTTTATGATTTTTTAAAGAAAAATCATTTGTAGTAGGCATCGATATAATGATTTTTTGCAAAGATTTTCTAGAAATCTTGAATTGGAAAAAATCATAAGATTATGATGAGGATAGGCCTATATTTGTAATTTAAAACTGCAAATATTGTGAAAGCAGAGATAAAAGCAATTTTTTTATAAATTGCTGTGATCTCTTTCTATTTTTAGCAGTTTTAATGAAAGTATAAAAAAGGTTGCCATTACCTTGATTTTGATTTTTTCTAGGCAAGTTGGAGAAGGGAGAGCAAAACAAAGTTTCCATTTTCAGTTTCCAGCCAAGATGTTCTTGATTTAGAAGATTTTTTGGGTGGATCCTTTGGAGGTGACAAATTTCTATCTTCTTGATGATTTTTGGAGCTGTTTGGTATTATCTTTTGGAGCCTTTTTCTTGAGCTTGAAAATGTAGAATGGGTTGCTTTTCTGGAGAAGCAATGGGCCTATTTTTTCTATCTTTGTATTGTTGAGATCGCACAATCTCTATAATTTTAAGAAATTCTAATTTCTCAGGGGGTCAAATATTAGTTTCTTTCTCTTTCATATATTTGAAGAGCTTGCAAACTCCATTTGTACTCAGATTTTGAGAGTTACCACTCCTTCAGTTTAATAAAAAAACCAAAATTCTCCTTCCTTATTTCTTGTTCTATGCTTTGCAATGATGATTGGATATGCTTTGTGATTCAATCAGTGAATTATTTTCATGTCTCATTTTTATATGGTGTTTTACAGGAGTTGTGCCTTGTGTTTGTTTCAAGCCTTTGCACAAATAACTATTGAGTCGGATGCAGTACGAGGCTGTAAGAATTAAGTTTTAAAAGTTGTTGTGAGTGAATTAATTATCAGAATCATTCTAATGTTGGTTAATCATCATAGTTTGTAGGATTTGAATTACAATTTCTTTATCTAATTCTTTCCTCTCAAAAACCATTAGAGTAGGTGATTCATCAATGAGGAAGCCGACCTTCTTCGGAGATTCGTTCCCAAAATGAGTTACCCACAACTCGAGAATGTTTCCATGTTGCAATAGATTGTTGAGCCTTAACGTTCAGTTGGGTGCAAATCTCATTTCTAACAGGCATATCCTGCGATGTGAATGTCACATCTAGCGAGCCGATCATAGGTTGTGTAGAAGAAGTAATTGTAACCATATTAACATATGCTTTGGGTTGAGTAAAAAATTGGAGGGATTGATAACCATGTTGGCATAATGCGACAAAAATGGGTCCGTGTATATCTACAACTCACTATTCACTTTTTCCATCGATTTTTTTGCATTTTGTTTGCTTCCATCAAGATGGATAGTACCATCCTCAATGCGCTCCTGTATCTTGTGAAATAGATGCATACAAAATTTAGTGTCATGTACATTAACTCAATGGTATGGATAGAAGGTATTCACATCATACCAACTAGGGTAAGGTTCCTTGAGAGGCTTAGGGGTCTCCAAGGTTATGATCTTGTCCTTCAACAACCTTTGTAGGATGGAAGAATAAGATTCTACCAACTTTGTGAACTTTTAGTTGCGTATGAGGTCATTATCATTCATAGTAGCTACTACATTCACAACAACCTTACCTTTTCCAGAGATCGATATGATAGATCTACCTTCCAAATGGGAACATGAAGAGGGTCCCCCGAATTGAACCACCATCTATTGATATTCTCATAGTGTTACACACAGATGCGCAAAAGAAGGGCATTTCATAAGGGAGAACTTTTCCTACCAAGGTATTTGCAAGTTCCCTATGAATACCTTTTGCACATCAAAATCGGGCAGTGGGTATGAAATTTGTGTGAAGAGCGCTTGATACTGCACTATGAAATCAATAATATTTTCATTATAGCCTTGTTTGCATCAGATGAGATCTAAAAAGGTCATCTTCAGCCTGATGTGAGCTTGGAATTGTCATAAGAATTGGTTCACAAGTTGATCAAATGAGAAAATAGAGTTATTGGGCAAGGAAAAATACCACTCGAGTGTTGTATGCTTGAGAGATCCAGGGAATAGATTCACCATCAATGCATCATGATGGAAGGATCTATACATAAGGCATTCAAGGAAGACACATACATTTGTGGGTCCCCTTTTCCACCATATTTTTCAAATTTGGGAATCTTCATTCCTTGTGGGAAAGGAGTACTTAAAATTGCTATCGATAGTGGGCTATGCCAGAAGAAGGAATGAAATATAAGCTGGGCAGAGGCTTGGGAGAGACTTGCCAACTGGATTTGCATCTTTCCCATATTTGGAAGAAGTGTGTTTGGAATAGGGTCATTAGATGAAATGGGACTAGTGGAACCTCCTCCAGAACCACCACTAGATCCACCTATAGAACCACCAATGTGGCCACCACCGAAACCACTACCAGGGCCACCACCTTCGATTCTAAAGCCACCACCATGGCATCCACCAGAACCACCTTTGCTAGCCTCGCCCCTACCGCTAAAGCCACTGCCACTACCAAAGCTCCCACCACTCAACCCGCTAAAACCTCCACTGCTAGAGGCGACGAGAGGGGTGAAACTAAAAACAAAGGGTATTCTATTTACTTTGATAGTTTTAGATATCTCAGAGACAGGGGGGACACTAATCAAAGGGACCATGTATTCCATGTACGCAGACATGGGAGGAATCAACACTCCTAACTGTCTCTCATTTTCTTCAAAAGAGGCCCCTTGAACAAGGTTAGAATTATTTGAAGGTGCACAAGCTTTCGTCAAACTAGAGAAGCTAGCTAGGAGCTTTATGTACCTGTTTGATCTCTTCCCACCATATACTTGATTTCGCTAATAACCTTAGTGGCTCTAGCCAGCTTTGGGTCCTTTTCCATATGATTCTCTAAGTCACCCAACCCTTTGTTAAGGGTAACGATATATTCTAAAGGAGTGTGAAAAACTTCATGCTCATCCACTAACAATGGTGTGGGAGATGCAAGAGGACTGGGGACATGATTAGTCTCATTAGAGAATCCTACCTCACCCCGTAAAACTCCTAGGTAGGAAGACCAATCGTAGGTCCGAAAAAAAACCAGTAGAGAAACTAGAAGTGACCCTCATCTTCTCCATCGAAATATTTCATACACTTCTCCTAATAATATACCTAGAGGTCACGGATTGGGTTGTGATGCTCATAAATCTTCACAACACTCAGGGGAATAATGGCCGCTAGGTACAAGGGAAAATATTCAACATCAATGAATGGGCAAATGTTGGTTCATTTCGAGTTCACCAAAAATGTAAGAGAGGGGGACCAACCACATTCAAGGCCCCAGATCACAAAGATCCAAGATCGGAAGGTAGCCCTAACTTACCTCACTCTAAAGGGATGTTTTGAAATAGGGGATGAGAATGATGAGGACTATAAGATCCTTCAATCACTTTGTAGACCCAAAATCTAATATGAGGCTAGGCGAGCTAGTTTTTGGGTTCAACATTGTACCTCAGGTAGATCTCTACTCGAGGACAAAATAATAGTTTTGGGCTAGTGTCTCTCATGTGTGCTAGCATCCTTGTTACCAAAGGCCCAAAAATATATTACAAACCATCAAGAAACAACCTGACGGCCTAGCTAGTGACTTCTAAAGGAACAAAATAGAATTATGAAGTAGAAAATATATAAAAAGATATGATATATTAAATATATGAGAGCTAGAGTGATGAAGATAATCTCACTAAGGTGCCAGTTAGCTCCAAAAGAACATCCCCCTACACACAAGAAAGAGGGGAAAATTGTTGAGGCTGTATAGGGGTCTACCTCAGTTATACCCCCATTTTGGTGTTTCCACCTCCATGGATAGCCATATAGCAACGAGAGAGAAATGTATGATAAATAAGTAAAGAAAGATAGTATGCAAATAACACTACAAAATAGTAAATAGCTACTTAACCAAATTGTAAAGGAGAGGAGAAAAATGTTACCACCTCAACCAAGATCTCACTAGCCAATGGAGGAGAAAGAAGTCTTGAATAATCACAACAACCTCGATTGTGATGAAGGGAGGTGTTGCAAAACCTCAAGCCCATGCTGCAATGGATTTCTTCGCACTTGCTTTACGAAGTTGATGGAGTGTTGTTGTTACAATTGCATGTTACAGTGTTGCTTGAGAGTGGAGAGTGCTTGAAAATTTCCCAAGAGGTCATGAAGAGATGAAATGAATGAAGGAAGAATTTTTTTGAAGGTGGGATGGGAATAATATGCCATTTTTGGGGTCGATTGGTTGAAGAGGAATGTTACAAATCGACTCCAATCAAAAGTGTAATGCCTCTACCAACTTTAGACACAAGAATTTTCCAAGGACATAAGCATGCCATGCGGACATCTACATGTTGTGTGCGCATCCCGGAGAAATATTCTTCTACTAACACAAATGATAGATGCCAAGTGGAAGGCAAGTGGTGAGGTGATGTGGATTTTTTCCTTGGGATTTGGTTCTCTAAGGTGAGGATGTGTAAAAGGGGAATTTGTGTGAGGGGTGAAAATTTGCTCCTATACAACAATAAAGGCAGATTTTTGAGCGATTCAAACCTCCATTTAGCCTTCTCTAGATTTCCAGGTGCACACATTCTATTTTATAGCTTTTGTGTTGTTTCATTCACTTTTCTAAATTATTTAGTGTTAGTTTTCATTCAATTAGGGTTCTTCATTTCATCTTGCATTTCATTATCTTTTCCAAGTTTAAACTTGGTGGTGAACCCCTCATTAGATCACATTCAGCCCCTAGGACAACCCTACTACAATATTTCTTTCTCTTTTGTATTGAGATCTTTAGAGTTACCCTTGAATGAAATTAGATTTTTGGGTGTGATCTATATCCTAAACCATATATTAGCAATACCATACCACAAATTCATCATTTTAGTTAATACTATCAAAAATTTCCCAAGTAATATTAATCCATTTTATGTAACTCTGATTATTGATGGTAAGCTTCTAAAGAATTGTATGATTGATTCAGGAGCTTCATCTAATATCATTTCGGTGGAGATTATGAAATAAATGGGCTTGAAAATAAATTGTACCTATAGAAATTGTTATGCCATGGATTCAAGAGAAATCCTAGTCATAGGAGTAATTAAAGATGTTCCATACAGATTGGCTACTTTTCCAGAAAAATAATTTGTTGTAAGCATAGTTGTTGTGGAAATCCCACCAAAACTATGGTATGTTATTGTCAAGGAAGTGGAGTGCTTCCATGGGAGGAAGCATGCAGTGTGACATGTCCTTTGCCACATTTACCATTTGAGGGAAAAGACATCAAGCTTCTGAGGGAGCCAATAGCTCCACATATGAATGAATTTATGGAAGAAGAGGATAGGATTCATTTTGTGGACACTGGCATTGACAACTTTTGAGTTGAGGAGTTACAAGGAGAAGAAGAAAAACAACCTGCACCCCTTGAGAAAGAAGTATTGTAGCAAGCCAAAAATGATAACTTATGGAGCATGCATTTTTATGGTGCTTCCTCACAAGAAGGAGATGGTGCAGGAGTGATACTAATTTCCCTTAGTGGTAAAACTTTCAAGTTTTCATTTTCATTGCTATTTGTATGCATAAATAATGAAGATGAATATGAATATTTTCTACTAGGATTGAGACTAACTAAGAAACATGGAATTAAAAAGTTAAGGGTTATTAAAGACTCGAAGCTTGTTATTTCTCAAGTTAGGTCAAGATATGCATGAAAAATAATAGGTTGAGCTAGTATAGAAATGTTGTTTGGGATTCTTTTGAGTATTTTGATGCATTTGGTATTGATTGGTTGGATAGGAGTAAGAATCGAGTGGCAGATTTTCTTGCCAATATTTCTCTCTAACTAGATGACATCACTTTTTTTGGAATTTCAAAGGTTGAAGTGCAGGCCAGAGCTTCAATTCCTGATAATATAAAGAACTAGAAAGTTTTTAATGATGATGAGGACATTCTAAATTTTTTGTAATGTATAGATGAGTATGAAGGTCAAGAAATTAACTTTGGAGATTTTGTGGAAGAAGTGGATGGTAAGGAAACAGTGTTTGGAAATGAGATTATCTAGTTGAAAACTAATGAAATCATCCCAAAAGGGTTAGTTGCTTTGGAGAGATTCTTTGATGGCCCTAATAGAAGAAATGCCAAGAAGACATCCACTGACAAAGAGGATATGGAAGAAGTAAATCTTGGTACAAAAAATGCTCCAAAGAAATTCTATATTAGGAAGAAAATGAAGCCTCAGGTGAAAGTGATGCTGATTGCTTTATTGAGAAAGTACAAGCATGTGTTTTCCTAGTCTTATGATGGTTTCAAGGCCTATAAGGAAAACTTTTTTCAACATGAGATTCCCTTGAAACCTAATGCCAAGCATTTTAGCTAAAAGTAAAGGCCAATCAATCCTACATTGGAACCGAATATGCACTTGAAGAATTGGCTAGGTTAAGAGAAGGAGGTATCATCAAGTCAATTAGGCATTCTACATGGGTGTACAAACTAGTGCCAGTTAGGAAAAAGAATGGTGATATAAGGCTCTGTGTAGATTTTAGAAATTTGAATATATCATCATTAAAGGATAATTATCCATTACCCAATATGGAAGCTATGTTACAAAAGGTAACTGGGTGTGAGATCTTATCTATGATGGATGGTTTTTTTGGTTACAATCAAGTAGTGGTTAAGGAGTTCAAGGAGTACAAGACTACATTTATTGCTCCTTGAGTTACTTATGTTTACGTCAGGATGCATTTTTTCCTAACCAATGCAGGTGCTACCTTTCAAAGTGCTATGGATGTGGCCTTTTCTAATTTTATTGATATCTTCTTGGTAGTGTACCAAGATGATGTAGCTACATACACCAAGAAGGAATAAGGTCATTGTATGCATCTTGAGAAGGTATTCAAGAAGGCACTAGAATATAGTATATATTTAAATCCCAAGAAGTGTGTGTTTGGGGTAAAAGAAGGGAAGCTACTTAGCCATATTGTGTCAAAAGATGGAATAATAATTGATCCTAAAAGAGTGGTGGCAATAAAAAAAATTCCATAGCTAAAGAATGTCAAAGGCATCCAATCATTCTTTGGTTAGATCAATTTATTAAGAAGGTTTGTAACCAACTTTGCAGAGATTACCCGTCCCATCTCTAAGATGCTCAAGAAAGGAGAGAAGCTAGTTTGAAGTGAGGAGCCTAGTCAAGCATTCAAAATCATAAAACAAGCCATAAAGGAGGCCCTAGTGTTGAAGTCTTTGGACTTTTCCAAGCCCATGCAGATTTTCTCCTTTGCACATTGTTTCATACAATTTTTTTTGTGTTACTATAGAAGAATGATGAGGAATTTGAGTAGCCCATTGTATTTTTTAGCAAGTCTTTGTAGGCTGCAAAGCTCAAGTATGACATGACTAAAAAATAGGCTTACACATTACTCGAGGCTGAAAATTTTTTTAGGACATACTTAATGGGAGCTATAGTTATAGCTTATATTCCAAGTGTTGCAGTGAAAGATATTTTTACCCAACAAGAGGTCACAAGGAGGAGTGCATATGGATCAAGAAGATCCAGGAATTCAATATTGATGTTCAAATTACCAAGTTGGTGAGAGGATAGGGTTTAGCCAAACTGATGGCTGAAACCAACTTGTAAGCCAACCAAATAAATCAAGTTAAATGTGTAGATGTTGCACCTATATGTGACATGCAAAGATGTGGTTGGTATAGACAGATTGTTCAATATTTGCACACTATGCAATTTCTAGAGGAGTGGTTGATAATGAAAGAAGGACCTTGAAGTTGCAAGCCATTAAATATGTGATTATTGATAATGAAATTTGGTGGAGAAACCCAGAGGGTTTGTTACTCAAGTGTGTTGATGGAAAACAAGCATTGGAACTTCTTGTAGAAATGCATAATGGAGTGTGCGATGGCCATTCTATGGAAAATACAAGCCCACAAGATTTTGAGAGAAGGATTTTGGTGGCCCTCTATATTTAAATATTCCCACAAGTTTGTCAAAACTTGTGACGCTTGCTAAAGATTCTTAGGGAAGTTGAAATTTTCAGAAAACCTACCATTAAGACCCATTTCAGTCTAAGCCCCTTTTCAATAGTGGGGTGTTGACTCCATTGGTGAAATTTTTGAGAAATATTGTGGGGGACATTCTTGGATCCTTGTTGCCACTGATTATTTTACAAAGTGGGTGGAAGCAATCCCCACAAAGAAAGAAACAAGAAAGGTGGTAATTGATTTTATGATGAAATTTTTTTTGATAAGATTTGGAGTCTCAAAGAAGCTCATCTCTAATAATGTTGTGTTTTAGATTAGATGAGTTCAAATATTTTTATGATAAACATGGGATTTATATATCTTATTCTTCTCCTTATCATCCACAAGTCAAGTAGAACCAAGAAACAAGTGTTTGATGAAGATCATCAAAATGGTTATTGAGAAGAATAAGAAGGCACAAGACTCAAAGCTAAATCTTGCACTCTAGGTAAACAAATTTATCATCAAGAAAGCCATAGGACATTCCTCGTTTTTAGATGCTAGACTACCTCAAAAAAAATTGCTAAAAATGTACAAGTTTGTACAATAATTGTAGGAGTTGAGAAAATACAACTTCACAAACCCCGAAGATCACCTGCATGCAAATAACCTGTCACAAAAGAAGAGATGGAGACAAACAAGCAAGGGTTCTTTGAAAACTGAAAAATGTATATATCAGAGAGAATGAAAGAATGAATTGATATGAAATACAATGGGATCAATCCTTATAAAAAGGAGATCAAGAAACCCTAAGGAAAACCTAATAGGAAAAACCCTTATACAAGCCCTAAAAGGAAAACATTTAATAATTAATAAAATTATTAAATGTCACTTTATGCAAACTAACATGAAATATTAAGAAGGGGATAAAGGTAAATTAATCAACACAATTAAGTTAAAACCTTTACTCTGACACCCCCCCTTAAGATGCGCAACAATGCAGCTACAAACAAATGCAAGAAAGCAAAGGTAACTACAATGCAAGAAGGCAATAATGGGTCCCGACAACTAGGCCAGATCAGGTACCCAAATACAACCAAATCTCTGTAAAGTGGAGAAATAGAGAAAACCTCATGGAAAAAATCTCTACTCCAAAAAGAAATGCAGAAAGCCAAGAAGAACATCATTGAAGCAGAAGAAGTTGCAAACAACTGTCAAAAGATGACTGTTATGGTGTTGAAGAACCTCCGCTAAAGATAGGATAATCAGGATCAAGAAAACAACAATCTGCATGAGTGGCCCATATGACACTACTTGAATCAGATGGAAAACAAAGGCAAACACCTGGAACAAAGATATAGATGGCATAAGAACCAATAGGTTGAAACATTGATCAACTAAGAATGGAAGATTCCTTCCAAGGCGAAACCAAGGAAGAATTAGCACAAACAGTATAATACCCCCCCATAATGTTGAGCTGGGAGAGCCTGACAAATCCACTGAAATGGTGTGAAACACCCTGTAGTGCATGAAGAAGAAGATACAACATCTAAAAGTGCACAAGAAAACACCTGCATCTGAAAAAGTGGTGTGAAAAACAAATCACACATGCATGAGGCTGGAATCATAGGATCCACTGTCGTCGTGGAGGGACACTCACCGGACAAAGGTGTGATGGCAAACAAAGGAAAACTACACAACCCCCATGGCACTTTATAACAATAGTGCGAGTACAAAATATGGCACAACGTTATGTGCAAGATCCCCAAAAAAATAGGTACAATAGTGTGGCACTTTATCTCAGTGTGTTTACATAAAAGATTGTTTACAAATGATGCTCAAAATGCCCAAAAAAGACAAAAGCTGGAAAGACATGAAGAACAACCAAAAAACTGGTTGTAGAATGCATCAACAAAAGAAAGAAGTGATGAGACCCACACCACTGGAAAGTTGAGAAAATCAGCTCTCCGATGATATCTCATTTTCCAAAGAACGATATCGTATGCCCAAGTTATGACCTCTGGAAAAAAATAGCTCCAAAGGGGAAAAAGCCAGCGCTGGAATAAATTTGACGGTCATACGGCCGTCGTAGCAAAAATACTGACTTAAATTTGACTGCCAAATGACCGTCATTGCAAAAGCTTAACTAAGCTTATTTAGAAAAAAAATTGTTTTTATATAAAAAAATCAATAAAAAAAACCATTTTGATTTTTAAAAAAAACCATTAAAAAACATTGTTTTTTTTATTTGAAAAAAAAAACTAAAAAAAATAAAAATGGCGGGGTCCTCATCAGGCCACCGCTTGCCAATGTGGTAGGGTGGTACCCATGCAGTACCAGCTACTATAGGGGGTGACGCCCAAGGGCCACCGCCGGCCATAAAGGCAGGCGACGGTACCCTTGGTACCGTCCCTGCAACCGCAGGCACAGGCCTAAGCAAGCCTTAAAAAGGATTTTCTTTATATTTTTTTATTTCTTTAGTAAAAAATCAAAATTGCATTTGACAAATTTTTGCAAAAAAACCAGACAAAATAGAATCCAAATTTTTGACAAAAAATAAAATGCAGATTTTTTTTTACCATGCAGACGGACGGTCGTACGGCTGAACAACAAAAAAAATATTGCCCCAAAATTTGACCTTGTCCAAAATGGACGAATCAACAATTGATTTAGGGGTTTTGGACCACTGTGGATGCAATGGCGAGGTCCGTTTGGGCTCAAAATGCTTTGAAATTGCAGGTATGCTTTGGATAAAAAAAACAAACCACAAACCCTTGAAGCTCCAAAAATCTTCAAAACAAGAACAGGAAGCAGCAGGTCTGGAGCTTTGATACCATGTAGGAGTTGAGAAAATACAACTTCACAAACCTTGAAGATCACCTGCATGCAAATAACTTGTCACAAAAGAAGAGATGGAGACAAACAAGCAAAGGTTATCTGAAAACTGAAAAATGTATATATCAGAGAGAATGAGAGAATGAATTGATATCAAATACAATGGGATCAATCCTTATAAAAAGGAGATCAAGAAACCCTAATAGGAAAAACCCTAATAGAAGCCCTAAAAGGAAAACATTTAATAATTAATATAATTATTAAATGTCACTTTATGCAAACTAACGTGAAATCTTAAGAAGGGAATAAAGGTAACTTAATCAACACAATTAAGTTAAAACCTTTACTCTAACAATAATATGATGGTGAAATATGTGATGAAATGCATCATAGGGTCGATTCGCTCATAGAGCTAGATGAAACTAGAAGAGAAGGTCATGATAAGAATGCTAAGATGCAATTACAGGTCAAAAATCTATATGATAAGAAGGATTCTCCAAGGAAATTTGAGGTAGGAAGTATGTTAATGATGTGGAATGCTAGAGTTTAGGATAAGGGTAAACATGGGAAGTTTGATGCATTGTGGTTAGGCCCTTATCTAGTATCCAATACACATGGTGAAGATTCCTACTCTTTGCAAAGTTTGATTGGAGAAATTCTTGAACTACTAATACATGGATCATTTTTGAAGGCATATTTCTCTTGAGGTTACATCTTTTCCATGTACATTGTATTTTTATGTATGTTTGTACATAGGTTTGGTTTGGTGTGTTTTATTTGGTTGGTCTTGTCTACCTTGTCCAGGCTGTATTTGGTTTGGTTTGCTTCAACCTTGAGATTCTGAGATCTCACTCTGTTTTGGAAGAACAAACATCCGCAACTGGAGCTACTAGTGGAACCCCTAAAAATAAATTGCATTCCATTGATATCGTTGCAAATTTGGCTATCGTTCCTAGTTTGAAATGGGTCTTGTGGCTTAGGGTTTTGGTTTTTACTCTGTTCTAGGGTTTATGTGTGCCTTAAACCCTCTAAAAAATCCTAAGTGTCAATTCCTTTACATACGTTCTATTTCACTGTTGATCAATTTTCACCCATTCCCAGTTTCTTAAGATGCCACTTGAGCCATTGAGTCCATTTGGTTACCCACCCCTTGTGCCTAATAGTCCTAATCATCACCCATTGAGTCATTATAAATCATGCTTTATATGAAGGGGTTCATCTAACTTTTAATTTTTTCCTTATCCTAGGTTTAGGTTCTAAATATTTGCCTAAAGTTTTTAAATCTGCAAACCTAAGCTCGCATCCCCATTTTAAGTCATGAATAAGTGCATGTGATTATTAAATTCCTTAGTAATTCTTGGTGGGTCCCATTAAGTGCATTCTATTGGTTCCCCTCCAGCCCGATAGAATAAAATGTTGTGATAAATAAATTGGAGGGATAGCAGGCAGGTGATACCTGTCCACCCTCATGGCGGGTGGACTACCACTATTCAAACAACACAGATGGCTAAAGGAAACCAAATTAGCGGTTATGATGTATTTTGGCAAATAAAGCTCAGTCGTTCCCCGTTAGCCCATGGGGGACCCACCATCAAATCTTGGCTTATGGAGGGATAGCGAGCAGAGGCCACATGGCACCATCACCACTGTCTATGGAACTATTGAAGGCATATAAATATTTAGTAAAATATTTCTCGATAACCATGGAAAGGTTAAAAAGTGTGCTACTAAAAGGATGTATATGCATGTGCAGAATTTCCCATCGAGATGTTCTAATCTCAACTGTCTATTGCTAAAGTAGGATATATATTATGATTGCCAACGTATTTTTTACAGCATATGCATGTTGATGGTCATTGGATTGATCAGGGTTGTTGCCTACTAGCCCACGATCGTAGATCTAAAATGTGTAATCTGCAGAGGGTGAGTGGGCTACTGACATGCGAATTTTTTACCAGCTTGTAAAGAGTAATGGGGCCATGATGTTGATGAAGGAGATGTACACTTGGCGGAAATAAAGCATGGTGGATGTCAAGTTAGCTAAAAGGAAAATATCTTGATGTCTTGGATGAGTAGGGTATTGCTATAACGAGGTGGTGACTACAATTTTGGTTGATGGTCTACAACAATTAAGATTGAGTAGAGAGAAATGCAATACATGACCTAGAAATAGTACATATTAGGCCTTGAATATGTCAACGTTCAAATATTGCACTTTATCAAGTTTGAATGTGGTGACTAAGAATGTAGACGTGTTGTTACTGGGGTATATGCTTTTATTTTGCAAATTTTGAAGCACATTGAACACATGACTTTTCTCATGGAAATTATTATTCTACATTGACTTAAGAGCCCTTTGGAGGGAAGGAGAATCTTCAACAACAAATAAAAGTGGTTTTTGTCTTTTATGGAATTCTCCCTCATATTTGGGAAAATATAACTACCTTTTTGATATAATGTGATTTCCAAATGAATATGTGGCATGTGTACAACTTGGATCAAGGCTTGTTTTGCTCCCTTGTTCTTATAAAAGGTAATTCAAGGCCATTTGTATGGTATTTCTAGTCGATTGATTCTTCAGATAAATCTTGTAGCAAGTCTGGTTAATAGAGTTAAGTCTTATTTCAGGTTCTATGAGTCTACTGAATTTTGTAATGATGAAAGTATAGCAATACTGCCATATTTTGATAAATGAATGGAAATATATTTGAGACCAATGTTCTCCATTGTAAGTGTTGGATGAATTTTAAATATAAGTGTTCAAATATTTTTGTTATTCATCTTCTTGTCTTTCCTTGATTTTTTGTTCAATGTTATTACTCTTACTCAAAGAATAAGTTAAATTGTAGTAACATGAATGAATTTTTATACAATTGTGAGCATGAATCACTAAGTATTACTAGTTGATTCTTTGGTATTAATGGTGTAAGGAATCATTAATCAACATAGTAGTGATATAATTGATATTCTTGTATGTTTTCAATTATAAGGTTTAGGATTCTCTGCTCAATAGATAAGACACTGGTCGTTTAGTGTTGCAATCTTCTAGATCTTTCATAGCACCTGCATTCAAAATCAAATTTAATTTCAAATTCTTGTTTGAATGTATACCAAACTTGATGTGTTACATTTTCTCATGTTTAAGTTAGATATTACCATAAAAATTTGCTAGAACTTTGAGGTTTTTTATCTGTTAAACAACTAAAGGAGAATTATCTATTTGGATTACAATGTATGTGATAATTGGTACAAGAGTATCATAAGGTACATTGTAGGGATCACCCTCCTGGGTTTTTAGAGCCTAAAGTGCAGAGGGAAAGCTTGGAAAGCTTTCACCTATTTTTTGATCAATCCTCGGTTATTAATCATTGAATTTTGGAAAAAATCATAGATCTAACTGATGAGACCAATTTTGGAGAATAACACATCCTTCTATCCTTCCATGGAGAAACCAACACATCTTGAGATGTTTGGTCTTTCACATCCTAAAATTGAGTTAAAAACTAAGCTTAAACTTCCAACAATGAGTGAACCTAGTTCCTCTAGTCAAGCATATAGTCCTTCCTCTTATGTTAACAAAGTGACCAACACTCCCATATACTTATGGTCAAGGACTTAAGATCTTAACCAACCATGGATGTGACATAGTTAATGAACATGGAATACATAAATTTTTAGAGTAAACACCTATTGAAAAAACAAAAGGGATAGGATATCAAGATCCTCATCCCAACATAGGTGTCCTCCTCCCTCAAGAACAACCAATGCCTCACAAGAATGACAAGATCATCTCAGGTCCTCCTCTATATCCACGTCAAGAAGTTGGTCAATCTAGAAAGAAATAAAATCCTTACAAACTAAATAAACTAGAATTTCCATGTCCCATGTCTACAACTGAGAGAACCTTACACACACTTCTAAGTCAAGGACTTATAACATTACCGCCCATGAGAAAAAATACAAAACTATATCCTAAGAACACAAACATGTCTGATTTTCGATATCATAGAATTATCAGACATAGTACTAATGAATTTCATGCTTTAAAACAAATATTTAAAAGGTTTGATATCATAGAGATAGTCCCTTAAATGGGTGCATTCCACTCCTTGTAATGTAATAGTTGTAGGATCTTAACATTCTCACTATTACATGTTATGCATTCATTACAAATCATTCTTGTCATTGCAAGGATCTCATTCTCATCATTATCTCAGCTCATACTTGTCCTACACTTAGTGAGGGCAAGGGATTAGTTAACCTTGTCCTAGTTTTTGCATGTGTCGTTGTCCCTTTGGCTAGTTTTCCACCTTTCATATATACCGACTGAGATTGGGATGCAAATGACCCACTATAGGTTCACTTGCATGTGCTTTACTAGTATTTTTTTGTGTTTTCTTTTCCAAGTTTCTTTATGTGATTGCATGTGTGTAATGTGATCCCTCATGTTGTTGTTTTTGATGTATCTTTCTCTTTTTATGCATTCCTCTATATGTATCTATATGAACTTCTTTATGTCATAATTTTTTTTATCATTTTTTCATTTATCTTGGGATGATGCAAGGTGTTGAGACATTGAGGTCTCTTCTATGTTGACCTGATGGCTTTTCCTTTGTTTCCACTCTCTATGTTTCATTCTTCCAGATCTATGAGTATTTGGGGAATGATGATAGTTATGAACTCTATAACAACACTGTAGCAAAGATATACTAACCCCAAATCCATAGATCCCTTATTTATTTGTGGGGCAACCCCTCCCTCCTTGTTCATGACATAGCTTTATTTTGGAAACATATGATATGGCATAGGGTTTTCTAAGGAAATTTCTCATGTCTAAGGAGAAAACATTGGATACTTTAAAGCAGTTGCTCACAAGAATTGTGTTAGAAACCACTTTAAAGTGGGGGCATACATCGATGACATCTTTTGACATTTTTTATATTTCATGGTGCGATTTTCTTTCTGTGATGTGTTATTTTCTTGGCGGTGTCCTTGGGTTTTATTTCCTCCAAGAGTGTGATATTTCTAAGTGTATGACTTTACCTTAGTGATATGATGTGAAACAAGGCATCCCATAAGTGGCAATCTGATATTATTGACTTGTCCTCTTTTAGATACATTGGGCACAATGTTCCCTAAGAGAAAGACCTTGCATGAACCAAAATCCCCTTTGAAGAAAAACCTATAGAAATAACATTCATAAGCATTTAGCATTGTGGTGCCTTATCGAAGCTATCATGAGGATGACTTTGATATGGTATGGGAGGCTAATATGATTCTCTCATTTACCACCCTTTCAAGATACTCACCTAGTGGATGAATTGAGGTTCCACTACCCCAGAGAGAGCGTGTGTGTCATTTGTATAGTGGACATCATGTTTTTCTTGTGGACGGTTTTGGACAAACAACCTAGACCTGTTCCACATCGTGTTGGACAGACTATTGTAGCTTGATCCTTTTTCTTAGACAAATATCCGCATTCTACATCGTGTTGGAATGATCAAAGCTTGATCCTTTATTTCCCTTTACTTTCTTAGTCTTTGATAGGGTATGATTAAGTATCCTTTTCATGTTAGAATCCAATATCACTTGCATGCAATCACGTGTCACATGCAAAAGACATTCAGAACAAACAAGAAGTTCTGTAAACCTCAAAGTGTAAAATGCATTATGAGAATCTCAAATATTACAAAGAGATCAATCCTTATGAAGGAGATCAATAAACCCTAAATGAAACCCTAGTGTGCACACTTAATAATTAATAAATAATTATTAATGCGCCTAAGTTTAGCTTAAGCAACTAGAGGAATAAGTGACTTAATTAATTAACTAGTATGATATAATTAATTAAGCATAATAACTTATTACTCTAACACCCCCCCTTAAGATGAACTTAGGAAGAAGCTAAAACACTAGAAGAAGATGCATGCAAGCAAAGATGGGTCCGGCAACTAGGCCTGATCAGGTACCCATTTACAAATGCAAGAAAGAGGTAGAGGAGGAAAACCCAGTGGGACAAAACCCCCCTACAATGATATGACATGCTGCAAAGAAGCACTGGAAGAACACTGTAGAGTAACAATGGAATCGCAATCTGGAAAGCAAGGAAAGATACTTTTGTCTACAAGAAACCATATCAGAATCATAATGATGCAATAGCAAACCCGATGCCACGGAACACTCAAAAACTCCAAACGGGAACAATGTTGGAATCTATGAAGTAGCAGTCAATTATTAAATGATGTATCACTGAAAACGAAGTGCAAAGATGCAAGAGGCGCTCTCCCAACTGCCAAAATATCCAGGTAATCTCCAAATCACCCATCGGGCCAAATCTGGATTAACAAAAAACCTGGGATAGATACAGAAAAAAGTGCATGGATAGCAACATAAATCTCCTCAATACCTTTCCAACGCCGCAAAGATAGCGAAAATCGGAGATCGTGGCAAAGAGTTATGAGCTCAGAAGCATAAAAAGTACATCTGACTTCAACCAACAATAAATGCAATAAAACAAGAAAATACTGAAAAATAAACTGTACCAAATGAAAGTGCTCAGAACCAGCTTTCTGGTGATATCTCGTTTGCCCAATTTCGATACCATATTCCCATGTTATGCCAAAAACAAAAAAACTGCTCTTTGAGGATAAACTAGGGTTAGAAAGGGGCAAAAGATCGCCGTAAGGATGATGATGTCATGCTGATGTCAGCACTTCACTGCAAAAAAATTGACGGCCATTTGGCCGTTGGCGCAAAAATTCGGCCCCCCTGCATAAAAAATTTCGGCCGCAGCCCTTGGTTGCCATGTGACCTCGTGGAGTGGATTGGGGGCTGGATGTCGAGCCGAGGGCTGGGCACGAGGGGTTTGGTCCCCCATAGGACCTGGCGGCTAGCGCTGGAGGAGCCCTCGGGGGCTGAGCAGAGTCGGCGGCTGGATGGGGAAGCCATCGGCGACGACGGTAGGCTGGTGGCCGCCCGGTGGCTGCCGGGTAGCAGGATTGTTTACAACTGGAGGCGTATGCACAAACCCTGAAAAAAACACATTTTTTCAATTTTTGTGCCATTGACCTCGGAATGCACGGCCTCCCTGGTAATTTTTTTTTGCCTCCCAGATCAAGTTCACCAAAATCAACCAAACGACAGGCGTTCCTAGGGTTTTGAGGCGCTGCGAACGCGATGACAACATCCGTTTGAGCCCATAGTGTGCCGAAAAATCGGTTACCCCCAGATCTTGCAGAAAAGATGCATGTGGAAACCCTTGCATTTGAAACTCATTGAGAAGCCATATCTTCAGATCACGAATAGGCAGCTGTAGGTCTGGAGCTCTGATACCATGTTAGAATCCAAGATCACCTGCATGCAATCACCCGTCACATGCAAAAGACATTCAGAACAAACAAGAAGTTCTATAAACCTAAAAGTGTAAAATGCATTATGAGAATCTCAAATATTACAAAGAGATCAATCCTTATGAAGGAGATCAATAAACCCTAAATGAAACCCTAGTGTGCACACTTAATAATTAATAAATAATTATTAATGCGCCTAAGTTTAGCTTAAGCAACTAGAGGAATAAGTGACTTAATTAATTAACCAGTATGATATAATTAATTAAGCATAATAACTTATTACTCTAACATTTCATTGGTGCATACATAAGTTTCTTGAATGTCTACTTTAGTGTGAGTTTGTCATGGGGGAAAAATCTCACTAAAGTGGGGGCAAAATGTAGCATCAAAAAAAGTAACCCTCTTTCACACTTAGTTTGGAAATGAGTAATTAATGATAAAATGGACTTAATTGTACCTTATTTAGGGTGTTGTAAAGTTTTTATTTACACTTTCACACTAATCTAGGGCTTTATTAATTAATTGAGGTTAAATTTTCCTTAATTGGCCCCTTAAATTCAAATCCAAGCCTTATTTATTGTATTTTCTAAAGGATAAATCCTGACACTCATTAATAATGTTTCATAACACTTAATTTGGCATGGTTTGAGTCCTAGATTAGTGAACTAGGACCCATTTTTCACTTGGTGAATGGGTCCTTCCTAGGTCCTAGGACCCCCTTTTTGCATGTTATTTCATATCCCTAAAACTTTTCCTAGTTGAGTGTGTTAGGACCGATTCACCCTATGGAGAATGGGTCCTCCTTAACTTAGGACACCTCTTTTTTAACATATTCTTGGTAGGATTTTAATGATTTTAATCCTAGATCTGATGTTAGCTTGTGTTAAATTTGAATTTTGGGATTAAATCTTAGGTCAAGTATAAATATAAGGTGATTTTACATAGTTTCATCTAAGAAATCCTAGCAAGACTATAAGCAATCAAGAGTACATTCACAAGAGCATTATAGATAATTCAAGAAGGTGTTCAAAGGTAGATTATTGAAGCTTTATTGTAGCAATCAAAGATCAAATCATCATGACAAAGCCATAGTGCATCATGCATGTAGTTGAGCTTATTTGTTGATGTAGCATTAAAGATCCAAGTCAAGCATTGTTTCACATTCAAATTCAAGATCAAGATCTACATTCCTTATAGCCACTTCATGTTAGATTGCTGATTTGACATCAAAGACTCCATCCAAGGTATCATTGTTTCATCATAAGGTTTGATTACCTAAACAGGGTTTGACTAAGGCAAACCCCTATTCCCTAAAAAACAACATTTTTCCTTCTATCTTGATGTGTGATTATAGGATTTTAGGTTGAAGATCAAGTGGAGAATAAAAATTGCAAAATTTTCAAAGTTGTAAAGTTGCAAAAGTTGCCATGTTCATTGCAAGATCATGAAAAGTTCTTTACAAAATTTATTTTAGACTTTTGGGAGTTGAACACTTGGATTTTGGAGTTGCAGACATTGAAGAACAACACCCATAAACCACTTTTTCAGAACCCTAATAGGGACCCATTCACCACTGGGCGAACGAGTCCTTAGTGAGGCCAAAAAAAACACTTTTTCAACAAGGTACACATCATTTCAGCATCTAAAAACCTTCCTTATTGTTTTTATAATAGTTAGTTTTTTTTTTTTCTGATTGTTATTTATGCATTGTACCCCTAATAATTGAAGTGAAATAACTAGTCCAAAATTAGGTATACTCACTTGATTAATCTCATTTGCAGTGCACCTCTTTTTCTTTGTTTCATATTTTTCTCCTCAAAATGGGGGTTGTGATGTGGTAAAAACAGATCTAAGGTCTAAACCACACTTTCTCTCACATTATATTGGAAAGGAACCAAAATTGATCACAAACACCCACTTGGCTACTAGCCTCTATGGAAGAGTTAAAATGGTGGATCGGGGTTTTAGTTCTTTGTTGGGGGATGATCAATTTATTAATGATTAACTTGATTTGATAATGAAAATGTGTTTCTAGGTAAACTATTAAGCTACAACCAACTAATGCAAATTTTGTGAGTTGTAGAAAATAACAAAGTGTAGAGGTACAAGAACCTAACATGTGAATTTGGGTTCAAATTGGTTGGAGAGGGGTGCCAATACCATAGACTAAGAAGTACAAATCTCAGGAATCAAAAACCAGATATCGAATGGTCATTATTTGTAGGTTCTTCCTTTGTGGACTTAGCTTTGAAAATTCATGTATTGATGATTAATTCTAATTTCTCTAATTTGTTGATGGAGAAGGCTTGAATGCTTGATCAAGTGTAATTAGGTCTTCAATTCTTTCCCAAATCCACTTTGGATCTATCACCTACACACAAAAGAGGAGAGAAAGGGTTATTCCATATAGGGGCTTGGGCTTCCTTAAGTCAAATCCCATTTTGGTGTTTCCACCTCCACAACGACTATGATGATGTAAAGAGTGCTTACCCTTGGTCAAGCAGAGGTACAAATGGATAAAAACACTGGAAAAAAATTGACAAGCGCTACAACTTATCACTCAAATTTTATTTCCTTGATGGAATAAAGGCATTATACTCATCTCATCCAATGAGAATTTTTTTCTTAATTGAAATTCTTGTAAGAGTTAGTAATCTTAAAACAAATTGACATAAAACATGAACAAACTCACATATGAATTTGATGCATTTCTAACATGAAGCTTGACTAATAATAAGTGTTATATAATCTAGTAATTATGCTTTTGACTAATTTTTAGGATGCTCAATTGCTCAATCATTTCACTAGGATTTTAAATGGTGAAAAAGACTTGTATTTATATGAATTAATTCATTTTCCCACAAAATTAATTATCAATAGCTGAAAAATGACTTTAAATTTGTAAATGTTAAAATGATGGCAATGAAATATTTAAAGTGGGGCCAAAATAGTATGGAAAAGAGTGCTAGTGCCCTAGTCCAGACCTATTTGGGTCTTTAAGTTTCATTAAATAAATATTAAATAATAATTCCTAATTTAATTCCGATGTTCCAAAGATGACCATAAAATACGAAAGTTAAGAGCACAATTGGGTCCAATCATATAGGGGGAGCTAAACCTAGTGTGAAACTATTAAGAGTAAAAATTTATGATGCTATAGAGGTAAAATTTAGTGGTAAAATTAGCTCACCCATGACAATTTATTTTTGGTCCTATTTTTTTATGGACTGTATTTATACAATTATGTATGGAGAAATGATACAATTTGTGCAAGGTTGACCTTAGTTCTTGATCCTTCAAATGTCCTCACCTCCACATATTTCCAAATATTTGACCCTATCTCATTTTTTCTTCACATACTCCCATACATCCACCATTAATTATGCTTATTATTACCACCCATTTCTAGATATTCACCACTTACCTTAATATTACCATTTTCATGCCCTAGGTCAATTATTCTAGCATGAAAGATCAATCCCACACCAAATTGAATTGACCCTCAAGTTAAAAAAATTAAATATATTTTTTGACTCCAAGTTATTTCACTCATTCCTTCAATTTACTTCACACATGTTTCATGTGATTAGTTTCTATGTCTTATTATTTAAATTCATTCCATTTGCATTTATTAATCAATCAGTTGATCATTGAAAATATTATACATTACAAGTAGCATCATTCTATGAATCTTTTTATTGTATCACTAATTTAAATTATGCATGAGTTCATCTTAAGGAATTTGCATGATTGAAGAGTGTATATCTCCAATTATTTTCATGATTGTAAAATTTGTCAAATCAATAGGGTCAATGGAAGAGAACTTGGCCCTTACAATATAGAAATTTCCTTAAGGTATTACTGGATATTAATCATTAACAATCAGGATAGAGTAGACTTTGAAGTACTTCGGTTATTAGACAAAAAAATTTAACCAAATAAAATAAATAGGCTCCAAATTAGATCCACACTACATGATCAACCCACAATGTGTTGGAGTCTTGCATAGATTTTGGTGCAGGGCACCATGTAAACTTCATGCCTCCATGAGGCAATCTTGTAATATTTGAGTCATAATCATGTTGTGATTGTAATGAGGTCAAGCTAGGACCATTTTAATGTATTTGAGTCTTTGATTAGGTCTCTAGGTGGTTTTGTGGTCAAATGGTGCAAAATCTTGCAATTGTTGTCAAAATACAAAATTGCAAAAGTGCAAGAAATGGAATATGAAGAGTCACTTTGTAAGGGGAGGGTTTTTGGTCATTGGAAACTCAAGGGGAAATTAGGAAACTATTGTAACATCTTTAAAAGAGCCTTTTGAAGGTGAGAAAAAAAGGAGATCAATTGTATTATGGAGAAATTTGAACAAAATACCTTGTTTTCTGTAGATTCAACGTTTTCCTGTTGTTCTTAGGCATGGTACTAGTCCGTACAATAATTTTAAGATTTATCTTTGGTTGGGTTTGATAAATATGTTAGTTGACTTTCAAATAAACCTGATTTGAGAAAATTTCATTGAGTTTCAAACTTTTTAGAGCCACTTTTCTGAGGGAAGTCCAATTTTTTCGATTTTAAGGGTTTGAGAGTCAAATAATAGCACAAATAACCATTCTACCGATGGAAATCATTGTAAGTCGGTGGAATGGGTTTGGTTAGGTTTTTTTTCATGTTGGAAATGTTTATATGGGTAGGGGAAGGCAAGTGGAGTGAGTCTTGGTGTTTCCATAGTTGAAAACCCTCATTATTTGAGCAAAAAAATTGGTGCCTAAGGGTTAGGGTTTGAAGAAAGATCATTGGTAAAGAGTGGGGAATTTTTTAATAAGCTTATGTAGACCATATTTGATGTTTTATAGGTGTTAGTGAGGTGAGTAGAGGCATGGAGTTCATAGATCCAATATTGACCTTGTGAAACTAGCCAATTTAGGCCTTCATCCTAGCATAGCAGCAGAGATTTGAGCCCTAATTTCCAAAGTAACCCATACTGAGTTGTTGATATGTTTTTAAAAATCCAAAAGGGTATCTAAAAGTGTCATCAGATCTGGGGTTTTGTGTCTTCCCTGAGAATTAAGCTATGATAGTCCATTTAGGAAGGCTACAAGCAATTAGGCCTCTTAGATATGAGTGATGGAAAGATTGATGGATCAGTGTTCTAAGGGAGTTTTTTTGGCTTAATCTTGTCAATGTTGTGATGGCCAAGGTGTATTAAGGGTTCAATAAGTAATTTGGGTCTTAATTCAAATTTTGGTGTCTTTTAGCTTTAAAGAACCATATTTCATTGAAGAGAGTTTGTGAGTGTTCTAGTGATCTATCAAAATCATTGCTTTATGTCTTTGAAAAACTTTAAAGCACACCATGCTCTATATTAATTGGTATAATATATGGTTGATCTGGTGGGTTGTGAAAAGTGTTGGTTGTAGGAGCTTGTGAAGAGTGAAGTGGTCCATCTTGAAGCTACAAGAGAGAAAGAGTTATGAGAAGGCGTGTTTGATATAGACATAAAAGAGGGTCTACGATCACTGTCCTCCAAAAAATATGAAGCTAGGGAGAAGGTGTAGAGTTCCTCCACTAAGAGAGAGAGTGGGTAGGAAGCATCTTCCAGGATCTTTGTTGGGTAGAGGGTAGTATGTGGTTCGAGATTATTTTGCAGTGTGTGATGCATTGCAGCAGTGAAAGAGATGGGTATATGCATGAGGAAGAGCACATGAAGGATGCATCCATTTCAAACCATGGGAATATTGAGATAGCAGGTATGAAGCATGATATAGAGAAGGTCAAGGATGAATTGATCTTGAAGATACAAAATGAGTTTGAGGAGTATGTTACTAAGAGTGTATTTTAATAAAGGAGAAGGTTTAATGACAGGTACAAAAGATAGGCTCAACACCATTTTCAAAGGAAGAACAAGTCAAGGATCAATCATCAAATGAAAGACAACATTCAACATAAAGAACCAGTTGAAGACAAAAGGAAAATGAAAATTTTTAGTTGTTGGTGAGTGCAAAGACTACTTGAAGGTTGAAGAATGATATTTATAAGCTTGAATCTATTGTACAGCACTGTCCTCAAGAGGACTTGAGGCAAATTTTTGCCTGGGAGTATGGTGCAGGGCACCATGTAAACTTCATGCCTCCATGAGGCAATCTTGTAATGTTTGAGTTTTAATCATATTGTGATTGTAATGAGGTCAATCTAGGAACATTTTAATGTATTTGAGTCTTTGATTAGGTCTCTAGGTAGTTTTGTGGTCAAATGGTGCAAGATCTTGCAATTGTTGTCAAAAAGCAAAATTGCAAAATTGCAAGAAATGGAATATATGAAGAGTCACTTTGTAAAGGGAGGGATTTTGGTCATTGGAAACTCAAGGTACAATTAGGAAACTATTGTAACATCTTTAAAAGAGCCTTGTGAAGACGATAAAAAAGGAGATCAATTGTATTGTGGAGAAATTTGAATAAAATACCTCGTTTTCTGTAGATTCAATGTTTTCCTACTATTCTCAGGTGTGGTACTAGTTTGTACAGTACTTTCAAGATTTCTCTTTCATTGGGTTTGATAAATCTCTAAGTTAACTTTCAAATAAATCTGGTTTGAGCAAATTTCATTGAGTTTCAAGCTTTATAGAGCCACCTTTCTTGAGGGCAGTCCATAAATTTTGATTTTAAGGGTTTGAGAGTCAAATAATAGCATAAATAACCATTCCACTGATGGAAACCCTTGTAAGTCGGTGGAATGGGTTAGGTTATGTTGTTTTTCATGTTGGTAATGTTTGTAGTAGTAGGGGAAGGCAAGTTAAGTGAGTCTTGGTGTTGCCATAGTTGAAAACCCTCATTGTTTGAGCAAAATTGGTGCCTAAGGGTTAGGGTTTAAAGAAAGATCATTGGTAAAGAGTGGGAAACAGTTTAATAAGCTTATGCAGACCATATTTGATGTGTTAGAGGTATTAGTGAGGTGAGTAGAGGCCTGGAGTTCATAGATCCAGTATTGACCTTATGAAACTAGCCAATTTAGGCCTTCATCCTAGCATAGCAACAAATATTTGAGCCCTGCTTTCCAAAGTAACCCATACTAAGTTGTTGATATGTTTTAAACAAGCCAAAAGGGTATCTAAAAGTGTCATCAGATCTGGGTTTTTGTGTCTACCCTGAGAATTAAGCTCTGCTAGTCCATTTAGGAAGGCTACAAGCAATTAGGCCTCTTGGATATGAGCGATGGAAATATTGATGGATCGGTGTTCTAAGGGAGTTTGTTTGGCTTAATCCTATCAATGTTGTGATGTCCAAGGTGTATTAAGGGTTCAGTAAGTGATTTGGGTCTTAATTCCAATTTTGGTGTCTTTTAGCCTTGAAGAACCATGTTTCATTGAAGAGAGTTTGTGAGTGTTCTGGTGATCTATCAAAATCAATGCTTTGTCTTTGAAAACCTTTGAAGCCCACCATGCTTTGCATCAGATTCTTAAACAAATTGCATACTAGACGCACTTATTATTGTTTACGTGAAAATTTAAAATTGTGTTGCATTAGAATTATTCTTCATTGTTCTTAAAGTTAAGAGCCACAATTGGCTTACATTTACTTTGCTAAACTAGCATTATTTTACACCCTTTTGTCATTTTCAACTACTATTAATTTTATCATGTTAATTTGTGTCTAATAATATATATTTATTTAATTAATCTAGTTCAAATTATGCAAGGAAAAACCATTTTCTTTTACAATTATATTGAAATGTAATAGACATATTTTAAATATCTATACTAATAATAACATAGAGATGAACAAATTGAAATTTATCTATTTCAAAATATTTTCTCTTATAAAATCATTACTTTGTTATTAATATAATTAAAAATAATAATATTCATTTTTTTATGAATAATGTCTATATTATCATTTATAAAACAGTGTTACACATATTCCTATGAAAAAGGTGGATTAAAATAAAACAAGGATTCCATTATTGGTTTTCTTAAAAACAAGGACTGCAGGTATAACACAGTAATCAAAGACCAAACAAGTCTGTTTATAAATTGGCAGGTCCATTAAGAAAATGTGGACTTTTAAAGTTGGGCATAACGTCTACGTAATTGCTGCTTTCAATACCAGGGACTGAAGTTCATATACAGGCAGCATTTAAGAAAACCATTTGACTTTTACTGTGACTGAAAAGAATTCCAATAATGAGAGTAGACGACTCATCTGAGTCAGTTTAGGCGAAAGGAGAAAGTCTAAATCGTACAGTCGCATGACAAAGATTTCTCCATTAAGAGGACCCCGCATAAGATCATTTATTTTCATTAGAAATAAAAAAGCAATCTCTATCTCCACTAGAGTGACCAAAGTCAACATGGTAAGATTATAGTACAGGCAAGATCGGTGAAAGGGCATTAAGAAAGTAAGAGATTTTCTTTGTTATAATTATGGAGGATGAATGAGTTATATGGATATATGTAAACTTTCAATAAAGAGATAGAATCAATTTGGTTAAGTGATAAATGTGATCTGATTTTGATTAGCGATATTTATCACTAAAGTTTAAAAGTAAAATTTTAAGGAGGTTTTTCACAAATCTTTTATTTTCAAAAATTGAAAATTAGTTGAGACCAATAAAACATAACAAATTAAGTTAATATAAATCAATCAGATCAAACCAAGTTATTATGAAGGACCTACAAAATTTATGATGATTGAGTTAAAGATTAGGACATTCAATTTGTGACCTTTCAAGTGTGATTAACATCAAATACATATTTGGAAAAATAATCTATAATAGCATTCCATCTTCTAGGAATATGAAAAAAAAGTGGTAGATACCGAATTTCATGAAATATTAAGAAAATAATCAATATAAGAAGCTATCCTCTAAGAAGACTCTTGAAATTTGCCATTATTCAGAAGGATGACCAATATTATAGAATCCATCTCACAAGTGATCTTCTTCCAACCCAATTCACAAGCTTTCTCAAGAGCCATAATGAGTGCCCATACCTCCATTTGATTATTGGTGCCAATCCTCATAGCTATAAAAAAAAAAAGTAAAGAAAACCAATGATATCTTGTCCAACTCCACCTATCCACTACAACACTTGAGTTACCACAAAAGAACCATCGATGCTTATTTTGGAAAAACCTAAAGTAAAGGAGGAGGTGAAAATTTACCTACTTTATTCACTTTATTAGAATATGTATGCCTAGATCCAATTCAAAGTGCCTCAAAATTTGAATATCATGGGGGCCAAAGACTTCATTTGTAGAATAATTAACCACCAAATTTTCTTTTAAGGAGTCCATTTTTTTCCAAGCATACTAAAATAGACTCCAATGAACTTGGAAAGGTTGATGATCTCTTTCCAACCAAACATTCCAAAGAAGAAAGATAACTTACCAATATTCCAAGCTACTAAAAGAGTAGAAGTAGAACCAAGAGAATGTCCCAAGCTAGCCCAAAAATCTAGAAAATAAGTACAATGAAAAAAAATGGTTCTAGACATGCCATCACTATCTCCAACAACCCTAAAAGAAAGGATAGTAAAAGAAGAGATGAGTAACATACTCCTCATTAACACCACAAAGAACACATTTGGAAGGATAATGAAAACCTCTTTTTTTTTTTTTTGTCCCTAGTAAAGATTTTTTTCGTACAATAATCAAAACAATAAATTACATTTAGTCAAACAATTTTTTTTCCAAACCTTTTCCACCAAAGAAAATATTTTTACTCAATTTTCTAACATTTTAAGATCTAATATCCACTAGACAATGGATAAAATCCTTGAAGATTATATCCTCAAGAAAGAATGTTAGGGTCATCCAAGAAACAACATGGTTCCTTAGCTAGAATGGATGGTAGGGTTTCCCAAGAATTTAGATATCCTCCTTAAGGCCAAAATTAGGATCCTTCAAAGAATAAATATGAGATTCACGCACCAAATGAGAAGCTTCAGAAATAGAAAATTTAGACCAACTAGCATCCAATTTCTTTTACTTAAATGGTGTAGATGAGTCCAAAATAAGAAAGAATTGAGGGATAGGAGTCCCACAAATCCAATCGAAAGAGAGTATTCTTACTAATATTAACAATCTAGAAAACGTCTTTCTTAATTAGTAATGGAAATTTCTTAAGAAAAATTCATATCATAAATACTTTCCTATTTAAAACCATTCACAGAATCTCATCAACAAAAATCATTCATAAATACTTACAAGTGAGAAGTTTGGACTAAGGATGATCTTATTTTTTGCATCATTTCTAATAATATTTAGCAACTAAGACATGCATGATTACCTTTCTTAAGGGTATGTGCAGGATCATCATGGAAAAAATAGGCCCTTAAGTGGCAAAAAAATTAGAAAAATCAGAGTTAGGAAACTTGACGTAAAAATTTGAATAAGTTATCTATATTATTTCAAAAATATTTAAGAATAGAATTTGTAGAAAATTGAATTTAGTTTCTAAACTACTAGGTTTGTTTAAATAAAAAAAATCTATTTGGTGAAAATTTGAAATTTCAATGCAGTAGTACTTAAATTTTAGGGAAAAAATAAGAAGTAGGTGTCTGTCTGACCACCCTAACCACAATAAAATGATAATATTTTTTTATAATATTTGATATACAAGTAGAGGACTCATGTCCCAATGTGATACATATTTTTTTGTAATTTTTTTCCAAGTAAATAATTAATTATGACTTTTTTATTACAACTTTTAAAAAATATAAAAAATGCGAATGTCTGAACACCTTAACTTGGTCAAAACTTCATGAAATTCAATTTTTCTTTTTTTAATCCTATATTATGTGAAGTATATAATGTGATGCATGTTTTGGATTCAAAAAATGTGTTATCGTTTGAAAGCTATAGATGTTTTTCAATCAACCTATCAATGAGGACTTTAGTCATAATTCAAATAAAAAATGAATAATAATTACTTATTAAAGTCAAAGTAAAGTATAATTTATATTGAAAAGTTAAGAATCTCCTTTAAAACCCCTTTTTGTTTCATCAATTTTGGGTAAAAAACAAGTCGTTAGCCACATACCCATCATATTGCCACTTTTTGGCCCATCATGATCTTGCACATACCCTTAAATTACAATATTACAACTATAAACTCTATTAAATTGGAATCCACATAGAGGTAGGATTCATACTCAAGAGGAGTAAGTGGCACTATATTTTTGTATACATATTTTATGTGTACTCTTAAATGAGTTGCATAGAGAACTTTTAGAGAAATTTTTAAATTATTAAATGAAATCAATGGGGATACCTTGAGGTTGTTCAATATCTACAATTTATCCCATTATTAGTGGAAATTAACAAAAATAAGTACTATTCTACTTGATGTTAGCAAATGAAAATGAAATTTGATGAATTAGACTATTATCATGTACATAATGGGCGTTTCCACAATAGTGTGTCCTACTTATGGGTGTTAGAGTTAGCTATGGAGATACCCAAGATCTAGAGGCCAAATAGAAAGCACAAAGAGATCAATATGTAATTCTCAAGATTTTAATGGAATTGATTATCCACTAATTCCTCCAATAGACAAATGATGAGAACCCCTTGGTTATATAGCCAGGGTGAGACATAGGATTAGACAAGATCATGACAAGTGTCTTAATGCTATGACATGAAAAAACTAAATTGACATAAAAGTCAAATGGATAAAATCTAGACATGACAACTAAGTCTTTTAGAAAGAATCTTAGGACCTAAGTAAATTTAACATGTGAATTTATGTATTCTAAGTCCCTAGTAAGTGAATTAACTAGATACAAGACATTTATTCACACCAACTCCCTCCCTTAAGTGCAACTAAGGGAGTAGATTATTATGAAAATGACACAGAGATGAAAGGATGGGTCCCAACTACAAGGGCATGTTAGGTACTCATGTACAAATGAAAATGCAATCTCTTACAAATAGAGAAAAGGAGAAAACCTAGTGGTACAAAACTCCTCTCCAAAAGAGATGAAAATAAAGTACTCTTAATGAACAATGAGAGAGACAAAACCCCATATGAGGAAAAATGCCCCCATAAGAGAGAAGATGAAGACCGACCCTACAACCCCCCTCAATGGCAAGTCTCCTGCAATGGTAGAAGCTCAACATTGAATGTTGAAGAGGATCCAATCTCATTGAAAAATACTCCTCCCCTTAGGAAGAAACAAAACCAATATGATATGTAGGATGTCTTCCCATTACTAAAAGGAACATGTGAGAAGAAGAATGATATGTGATGTCTCTAAACTACACTCAAGTGTCTCCATGTCAATGTTGAAAGATAACACACTCCAAACAGGCGTTCTAGGCACCACAATTGAATATGTTAATTGAGAATCTCCTAGAGATGGATATAGAACACACTCCAAATACAAAGATGTCTCCTCTAAAGACAAAGAAACCTCTTCCAAATTTTATCCAAAAGTATCCACACTCATGTTAAAATGTGAAGAATGATCATGTAGAGAATGAACAAGAGGGTCAGATTATTCCCTCACAATATCTGGAGAATAAATATCTTCATCAAAGAGAAGATGTATGCAATCAATGATGTCTCCCAAATCTGAAATATGAGACTCAACAAAAAACACACCAATTTCTATCAAGTATGCATCTAAAGTAGATGTAGCTGGAAGACAATAAAGATCCTATTACATTGAAACACAAGAAGCCATATATATAGCAGCACAAGCATCATCAAATGTAATAGAAGATGGAGGAGATGAAATGTAAGGCTCAAGAATGGGATCCAATGTGAGAACTCCCAAGTTCAAGTAGCCAAAAGTCTCCTTTTAATCATGGTTCACTCTAGAAGTGTGATCCATAGCTGAAGGAACAATGCCATCATCAGAAGAAATTTTTGTAAAGGTGTACAACTGAGATGAATGATCAACCATCCCAATAGCAATAATCTCTCTACTCTCCAAGTCTCTAATGATAATTGAATTGGGAGTGAATTCCATAGTCCTCTCATCTCCATCATGTGTAATCTGATATATGAAAAGAATATTGTTTGGCAAATGAGGTACACACAAAATATGATTGAAAGTGCCCTCCCCAATATCAATAGATCCCTTTTCAATTACGCTCACATATGTATTATTTTTCATAAAAATAGGAGACATAGTACAAGGCTCAAAAGAAGAGAATATAGATTATGAAGATGCCAAATGATGAGATGCTCTTGAATCTCGAAGCCATATCCTTAATCTAAGACTTGTATAAGCACAAAGAGATTTCCCTTTATTTCATGATGTAGAAGCCAAACTAGCATGACCTTTGTCCTTATTAGACTATTTTGAAGAAGAAGAAGTTGACTAAACATTATGGAAGGAAAATCAATTTGATTATTCTTAAGAAGATGTTTGAATTCATCAATATCATTCTTATAACAATAATGGTCATCATCACCATGTTTCTTGCAATATTAAAAAAATTTCTTCTCCTTCTTAGATGATTTCTCTTTGGAAGAGAATTTTTTCTTTGGTTGATTTTAATGTGGATTATTCTTTTCTTTCTTTAGTTTCTTATCTCATTTTTTCACATGACTAGCCAACAATGCATGAGATTTAGAAGTCTTAATGACACCCATTGAAATAATCTTTTGTTGAGCTCATTTATTAACATCTAAAAAAATGATGCAAATGAAGGTGCAGTATATGTAGACCCCATAGTCAATAGGTATGAGTATGAAATATAGAAACAAAAGAAACATAATCAGGACAAAGTTTTTTCAAATTATTGTAAACCAACTGAATTTATTTCTGATCAATTCCACATGCTTTGCATTGATCACTTAGATCATTAACCTTAGTGATGTAGTCTTATATGTTGTCAAAGTTCTTAGGATCAAGGCTCATCAATTCATTATCAATTTGATATCCTCTCACTTCATCTATAGTACCATACAAAGTTTTCATTTTTTTCTAAGCTTCATGATAATCCTTACATGTTTCAATCTGAAAAAATAAATCTTGAGAAACTATTTTACAAAGGAATCCAAGAGTTTTGGTATGTTCAATCATCCATTTTATCTTTTTATCTAAATTTATAGATTTAGGTACCTTATTTTCAAAATATAGAGAGTGACCTTTAGTCATTAAAATACTCAATGCATTTTGATGTCATGTTGGATAATTATATGATGTAAGCAAAGGAACTTTAGAATGATCCATGAAAAAGAAGAGCACACACAAACATATCAAAACAATGCACCAAGAGACCCCCCAAAAATCACTCAATCAAGAATCCCCCTAGCAATATATGATTTGGCACTTTATATTTAATGTGTTGATAGATGCCACTTTCCAAAAAAATAGTGAAGTGTTCTTGATCTTCGTACATGCAAATGCCAAATTTGGTCACGAGCTCAAAGTGAAAATTTTACACAAAATGAGATTAGCTTGATCATAACACTACAAAGTACATGAAAAATATACACTTTAAAAAAAAATCACCAAAAAATGTTATTGTAGGAGCAAGAACGAAGCCCTGAAAGTTACCAAAATGAGAATGACTCTGCAACACCTATGGGAATATACAATTTCTACAAAAACTATGTACTAAAACAAAAAACTAACTGTACCACTATGTATATCATGAAATTCTACCTCAAATAAAAAAAATGCTCAAAAAATGGAGATCGGATGACTAAGTTATGATCCTTCAAAGTTTGACTATAAAATAAAAAACTCCAATGGTGAGGGGGTCAAAAATCTCCAAAAGGTGTAGATGTCATTGTTGATGTAGTGATGATGTTAGTAGATTCCAAGGTATAATTCGACATGTTAGAGTTGGTTATGGAGATGCCAAAGATCTAAAGGGCAAAAGGAAAGCATAAAGAGATCAATATGCAATGCTCAAGATTGAAATGGAATTGATTATCCAAGAATTCCTCCAATATAAAAATGATAATAACCCCTTGGTAATATAGCCAAGGTGAGACATAGGATTAGACAAGATCATGACAAGTGTCTTAATCCTATGACATGAGACAACTAAATTGACATAAAAGTCAAAAAGATAAAATCTAGACAAGACAACTAAGTCTTCTAGAAAGAATCTTAGGCCCTAAGTAAACTTAACATGGGAATATGTCCATAAGTCCTTAGTAAGTGAATTAATTAGGTACAAGAGATTTATTCACAACAACAATAGGATATCCGATTTTTCATTGAAATCACATATTTTTTTATAGGAAAACCCAAAATGGGAAAAATCATGATGAGGGTTAGCTCACAATATATTATAACTGGTTATAGTATATTACATAATTTCTCAATGCAAGTAGACTCACTATCAAAAAATAAAAATATATTAGACATATAGTGGCTCACAATCTATTTTTGAATTGTTACAATTTGCATCTTACATATCTATGAAATATAGTTCCATTGAAGCTCAATAAACAATCTTTATCTGATTTAGATTCAACACTCAACCATGCTCTTCATTCACACAAATTTGATCTTCAACTCACCATTTAAAACTTAACTCCACATTTCCCTGATCAAATTCACATCACATGTATCATATATTCATCACACATTTCCTAAAACATAAAAAACAATCTAACATATATCCACATCAACATAACATCAATTAGGTCAACCTAATTAGATGTAACAATTAAAATACAACTTGTTGGCTCTAAAAATTATCATCCACACAAAGTGCCACAATTCAAAACTCAAAACACCTTAAGATAGGTCGAAATGGACCTATAATAGATCCCATAAGACATCAACACTTATTCATCCTTTGCATAAGACCAAACATGTTAGGTTGGCTCCACATAAGACCTAAATTCAAAAACCTTCAACTGTGTATTTGCATCCTGACATGTGGACCTCAAAACTCAATGCCATCTAGAATCCATGCTCAACTGACATCAAGAAACCTATCTTCAAAACCACAATTCCAAAATCTCATCTATGGAGAAGTGGGTATTCTCCCACACAAACACACTATATAGAAAGCAGTTCTATGAAATGTGAGGCCGAACTCTATTACTCATATCTCTCAAACCTCTTGTCCAAACATGATGAAATATTGGAATTATATGTACATCTAACATCCATCAAAATAATGTTAGATGCACAAAGTGAAATCTTCATTTACAGAGTGGTGCAAACCCAAAAATTGGTGCACTATTACACTGAACTGGTAGATTTGACACTTAGACAAATTTCCACACATTTGAACTTTCTAGACCAAAGGAACTTGCAAAAATATCTTCCTTAACATCTCAAAAACCTATCAAGATTAATCATAATGATTTGCAACAATTTTGACATCAATGACAGCATTATATTACATCATTATGAACCTTTCATGCTCATGTTGTCAATCAACATCATCAATGACAAACTTCCAACAATCTTCCCAAACTTCCAACAATCTCCCCCTTTGTCATTGATGGCAACATGCCAAAAACTCAAAAATACTCTCCCTTTGACATCAAGGGAAAAGGGTACCTATATGTCCTTGTTCTAACTCTTACCAAAACTCCCCCTAAAAGATGTAGTTATATATACAACTTGAAAATAATGAATTCAGTCCCCTTGAGTCATGTACTCGAGAAAAAACAAAAAACACCTAAAAAATTTCTTTATATTGGCTGCATATATACAACTTATTTGAACATAAATGCATAAAAAGATAAAGAATGAGTCAACCGAAGGTGGTTGATTCCTACAAATTCTTTAACTAATTTTCCCAAGATTTCCTTCCATCTTCCCATTCACACTTAGCCTCCACAAGAAACCTATTATGTGTTTCAAACTCTAATAAAAGTTCTTCTCCTTCTTTCGAAATAGCAGGTATTAAATTCATCTTCTTTTCTTTATCAGAATTGAGAAGAGATTTTGAAACAAGTACAAATTTGGGATTGAACAAATCCATTACCTCTCCAAACTATAGGATGATATGCTTTTTTGTGCTTGTAGTTGGAATAATTTTTTGCGTAGATCTTCAATTGTGTTCCATGTTACTCCGGTAAGGTCAACAATTGGGTCATATGCGCTAGAGGCAACATTAATTTTAGACTCAATGGATTCCATCTCCTTTATGATTTGTCTAGTTTTGGGCCACTTCATGTCGTATTGGTTCAAGGCCTTTTCCTCATCTATAGATCCTTCTACATCCTTTAACAACTCTTAAAATTTCTTATGTGCAATGACACATCTCTCAGTTATTTCTAGCATTTTATTATCATTCATTATTTTCTCCACTTCTTTATTAGATTCTTCCTTTGATTTGGATGCATAAGTCTTAAAGGAATCAATCAAAATTTTGAAGTTTTCCACACCAGATAGTGTGGTGTCAACATTTGATCTGGGTATGACCTCTTGGAATGCTTCAAGACTACTTCCATCACTTATCCACTCTTCTGATGTGTTTCAATTATTTATTTTCTAGAAAATGCATGAAACATGTCTCCCAATTAAACCTTGTAGATGGGAGATATCTTCTCCATATAAACATTCCCTTGATGCATTGGCAATTGCAACAGTTGTGAAGACAAAATTGGTTGAAAAATTGGTTGTAATCTTAGTAAGTTCTTTAGAGAATCTTCAGAGGAGTTGAAAGATTCATCAGCATCCTTTGTTGCTTCTAAAACCTTTCCCTTATTCTATGTAGTACGGAAGTCAACTGGTTCATAAGAGCCCTAACCAGAGTGAACACTAAGCTGCATTTCAATCCATCAGATTACATTGGCAAGTTGGATTTAAATGAATTGTTAGATTGGATAACGGAGATGGAAAAATAATTTGATTTTATAGGTACCCCAAAAGATAAGAAGGTGAATTCGCCTGTACAAAGGTGAAAGGAAATGCATCCCTTTGGTGGGAACACTTACAGACAGATACATAAAGAAAGGGGAAGGAGAAAATAAAATCATGGGATCGAAAGGTGAATAATTTGAAGAAAAAATTTATTCTTGTGGACTATCAGATCAGTCTATTCCAAAAATTGCAAAATTTGAAGTAGGGAGAGTCAAGTGTAACAAAGTATACTGAAGAGTTCTACAAGTTGAACATCAAATCTGGACATTCAGAAGATGAGACCGAACAAGTAGCTAGATATATGAATGGTTTGAGGTCGTCTATTCAAGACGAGATTAGTTGGATGAATCTATTGAGTGTGGAGGAGGCATACTAGTGTGCCCTAAAAGTAGAAGAGAAACTGAATAAAAGACATGAGCAAAGACATAGAGGAAGAGGTGGCAGATTTCAAAAAGGAAGAATATTCATAGGAGGAGGAAGAGGAACTTTTTCAAATCAAAATAAGGATAAGGAGGTCAGCAAGAATGAGAATTCATACCAAAGAGAAGATGGAAACTCTTACAAAGGAGGAAGATATGAAGGCTATTAAAATGAAGGATATAGAAAAGATGATAGAGGACGGGAGAAAAGAGTATTCAGAGGAACCTGTTTTGAATGTGGTGGAGAAGGACATACAACATTTGAATGCAAACAAGGAGAGACAAAAAAAGGATCGAAAATAATAGGAGAACAAACTTTGTGGAGGAGGAACATGTTGGATCATCTAATCAACCTAAAGAAGGAGAAGTTCTAGTGAATATGAGAGTATTGTGTCAAAATGAATTGGAGAAAGAGCCATTACAGAGGAAGAATTTGTTTTAGACTAGATGTAAGGTAACTGGTAAATGTTGCAAAACGATCATTGATAGTGGAAGTTCAGAGAACCTGGATTCTAAAGAAATGGTAACCAAGTTGAAGTTGGAAAGGTTAAAACACCTAAAACCCTATCAAATACCATGGATTCAAGAAGAACATAAGATACTGGTAAGTGAACAATGTTTGGTAAAATTGAAGATAAGAAATTACCATGATGAAGTTCTGTGTGATGTTATGCCTATGTATGTATGCCATATTTTGTTGGGAAGACCTTGGCAATGTGATAGACAAGCTATTCATGATGTAAAGAAGAAAATATACACCATTGTTGCAAATGGGATGAAGCAAATCCTATTACCCTTGGAAGATGTCCCTAAAACTGAGATTTGTACGACTGATAGAATCTGTTTGGTTGATGGAAGGATATTCCTGGATGGATTGAGACATGAGAACCTATGCTATGCCCTAGTTCCTAAGAAGGTTGAGGATGTAAAACATGAAGGAGAACAGCCAGAAAAGATAAGGGAGTTGCTAACAGAATATGAAGCTATCATCTCAAATAATGTGCCTGATGGATTACCACCTATAAGGAGTATTAGTCATAGTATGGATCTGATTCCTGGAGCTAGTTTGCCTAACAAAGTAGCACACCAGATGACACCAACAAAAAATGAAGAATTGAATAGACAAGTGCAATAATTGTTGAGGAAAGGATTGATCAGAGAAAGCTTAAGTCCCTGTGCAATACCTATTGTATTGGCACCTAAGAAGGATGGAGAATGGAGGATGTGTACAGACTCTAGAGCCATAAACAAGATCACGGTAAAGTACAATTTCCCTTTGCCTCAGATGGATGATATAATGGATTGCTTGAGTGGATCTAATTATTTTACAAAGATAGACTTGAAGAGTGGATATCACCAAATCAGGATTAGAGGGGGACATGAGTGGAAAACAACATTCAAGACAAATAAAGGATTGTATGAATGGTTAGTGATGCCTTTTGGATTGAAAAACACATCGAGTACTTTCATGAGGTTGATGAATGAGGTGTTGAAGAAATTATAGGGTAAGTTTTTGATTGTTTACTTGGACGACATATTGATTTTCAGTAAGACTAGGGAAGAACATTTGTTGCACATAAGACAAGTTTTGCAAAAATTGAGAGAAGAATAGTTGCTGATAAACATCAAGAAGTGTAGTTTCATGAAAGAGGAGTTGGCATACCTTGGTTTTGTGATATCAATGGATGTATTGAAGATGGATCCTGAAAAGGTAAGAGCTATTGTTGAACAGACTACACCTGAAAGCATTGGAGAGGTAAGATCATTTCATGTATTGGCTAGTTTCTACCGAAAGTTCATTAGGAATTTTAGTTCTATTTGTAGTCTTATGATTGAAACGATGAGAGGAGATAGGAAAGATTTTAGATGGACATCTGGAGCAGACAAAAGTTTTGAATTATTGAAGCAAAAGGTAACTGAACAGCTTGTTTTGGCTTTACTAAACTTTGATAAGGTATTTCAAGTCGATTGTGATGCAAGTGGAAATACAATTGGAGCGGTACTAAGTCAAGAAGGAAGAGAAATAGCCTATTTTAGTGAGAAGTTGAATGATGCAAGGAAAATATACTTAGTGTATGAGCAGGATTTCTATGCCATAATTCAAGCTTTGAAGAAGTGGAGACATTACTTGCTATCTAAGGAGTTTGTGTTGTATACACATCACCAGGATTTGCAATATTTGAACACTCAAGGTAAGTTGAGTTAGAAACACATGAGATGGGTAGAGTTCTTGCAGAGTTATACTTTTGTTTTGAAACATAGGAGTGGAAAATTGAAAACTTTTTGTTGACGCCTTGAGTAGGGGGAGGAATCTCTTGACACAAATGAAAGTAGAGGTATTGGGTTTTGATGAAATGAAGAACTTGTATGAGGAAGACCCGAATTTTGCAGAACCTTGGAGAGCTTGTAGAAAACTAGTTTTGGAGAATAGAAGTTAGTGGTTGGATTATTTCATCCAAGAGAGTATGTTGTTCAGGGGGAATCAACTGTGTATACCCCAAAGTTCAATGAGGGCTAACCTGATAAAAAAAAAACATAGTGGAGGATTGATAGGAAATTTTGGAATTGACAAGATAGTAGCATTGGTGAGTGAGAACTAATTTTGGCCATAGATTCATAAGGATGTACAAAAATTTTTGTAGAGTTGCAGAGTTTGTTAGGTTGAAAAAGGGAGTAGTCAGAGCATTGGGTTGTATAAGCCTTTGATAGTACCTGAAAAACCTTGGCAAGATATTAGCATGGATTTTGTACTTGGTTTGCCTATAACCCAGAGGGGAAATGACTCGATATTTGTGGTAGTGGATAGATTTTCTAAAATGACACATTTCATACCTTGTAAGAAGACAAAAAATGTGGCATATGTAATATATTTTTTTTCAGAGAAGTGGTCAGATTGCATGGATTACCTAGGAGTATTGTTTCAGACCGAGATAACAAGTTTGTTGGATACTTTTAGAGGACATTTTGGATAAAAATGAAAACATATTTGAAGTTCAGTTCTACTTTTCACCCATAGATAGATGGATAGATAAAGGTGGTGAATAGAAGTCTGGGAAATTTCTTGAGATGTTTGGTTGGAGAGAAAACCAGAAGTTGATATTTAGCCCTAGCACAAGTAGATTTTTCCTACAATAATTCAGTAATTCGGAGTATAGGGAAGACACCATTTGAGATTGTTATAGGAGTACATCCTAGAGGTGTAACCGAGCTAAGAGACATCAGTATGGAAGGTAAAAGGAGTGCAGAGGCAGAAGAATTTTATGAGCACATGAAAATGGTGCATACACAAGTAAATAAGCATTTGGAAAACATGAACCAGAGATATAAGGAGAAGGCAGATGAAAAGAGGAGACATAAGAAATTTGAAGTTGGAGATGAAGTGATATTATATTTGAGAAAGGAAAAATTCCCAGTTGGCACATACAATAAACCAAAGATGAGGAAATTTAGACCTTGTAGAATATTGAGCAAGTTTGACTCGGGAAATGCATATGAGATAGAGCTATTGGATGGTATGAGTATATCACCTTTATTCAACATTGTAGACCTACACCAGTATCATGAGGCATAATTCCATGAAGACAGTCATACAAAGTTGGAAGAACAACTTCCTAACCAACAATCAGATGAGATAACATAGATCTTGGATGTCAAAGATGGGAGAAAGACTAGTGGAAAGCAATACAAAAAATACTTGGTAAAGTGGAAAGGTAGACCATTGGAGGATTCTTCTTGGACTTCTTGGGCTAAGGTAGATCATATTGGTTTTCCTTTGAACCTTGCAAAGTGGAAGGCTCACTTTTTATCAACCCCAGATGTTTGATGCAGGAGCATCCTTGGTTCTTGGCAATCTTGCATCAACCCAAAAATATTTCCTTTCAGTTTTTCCTAGTCTATTCTTAGTCCTGTTCAAGTTTGAAGATCAGTTGTTTCTACATATTTCCTTGCCAGATCTTGCATACCTAGTATTTCATTGTGGACATGCTCAATTGCCTTATTCCAAGTTTTCAGTTCATTTGGATTTGTAGACATGGAAAATGTACAATTCAATCTGACGTGCTTGATCCTAATTACTAACGATATTTCCTCCTAAATCATACTCTAAACTTATCATCACCTTTTCATCTCTTAATTAATAAATCATTATTTATTTAATTAAATCTTTCTCCTCTGTTGATTAAATTAATCAATTCAATTTAATTAACCTTATATCTCTATTTATTTAAATAATTCATTTTATTTAAATCAAGTCCTTAAAGTCTTCTCATTAAATTGAATAAATTAAACCTTATTTAATTTAATCTAACACTATCCTCTTTAGTTAAATAAATCAAATCATTTATTTAATTAATCATTTTCTTCTCAATTCTTTATTTAAATCAACTCATAAATTTGAGTCAAAATTGTCAAATCATCTAATCTCTCATTAAATTGATCAAATCTTGATTAATTTAATCTCAATCACTAAAATCCTCTAGAGAATTCAACTTGCACAATAAATCAATTACTTTGATTTATTAAATTGCGTATTTTCTCTCAACATGGAATAAAAGGGGAATATTCCCTCAAATTTGAATTCAAATTCAAATGGGCTTGGTCCTTCCAACAAGGCATTTAATGTCTCTTACATGTCCTTGGCCTTGAGCCAAGTGACATTAACTCGATTTCTTTCTCCGTCCAACATGTCACATTCAAATTTCAAATTTGAATATCATAGCATTTATCATGCACATTGACCAAAATGTGCTCATTCCTCCTCCAATCACATGTGGACAAGAGGCACAATTCCATTGGATTATCTTTTATCCCACATTGCTCAATTTCACTCTCTCTTCCATTTTGGAAATCTATAAATGAGAGACTCTTCCTCTCATTCAAACATCCACAACTTGAGTAAACTTACTATACTCAAATTCAGCCTCAATGCAAGATCTTAGCTAGGTTATTTCAGGTTTTCTCAAAATCTCATTATGTTCTTCATCAACAAAGTGGATCAAATCACTCATCAAATCATCAAAGCTTACAAAGGAGTTGGGAAAGGGCCAATTTCGACACATCAATTGGCACCAATTCCCCAATGGGATTGATATTTGTTCATTAAAATAGGATTTATTTACTTTCATTTGGATTGTTCTTCAGTTTTCTTCTTATATGAATGTTTCAATCTAATTTCACAGGGAATCTTGATTCTCTCTTGCATTTGATCTAACATTGTGCTTGTTTGCTATGTTTATACAGGTGTAGGATTGGGGTTCACATTTTGGTGCTAGAAGGAGGGAAAATCTCAAGTTCTAATCACGTTTTTTTGAAAATTTCGTGTTTTTCTATTTTTTTTGTAGGTCCCAGGAAACTGCGTCGCACATAGTCCTGCGGTGCTATATTGCACTGCTTTTAAAGATGTGACGCCATATTGCACCACATTGAAAGATGTGATACTATATAGAACCGCACACAAATTCCCAAACTTTGCCACACCTATTTCCCGCCTAAGAAATTTAAATTTTCAAACTTCGCCGCTCTCTAAACTGCGTCGCATTTGTGCTCTTTGTTTAATGTAGAGCGTCACTTTTAGTCTCAGTGTAGTGCTATATTGCATCGCTGATTTTCCAAACTGTGCCACTGAGTTTCCAAACTGTGCCGCTGAGTCTCCAAACTACGCCACACCTACAAATTTTCTGATTGTTTTAACATTTTTTGTGATGCAGAAACTTCCCGAGGTAATAACTTTTGAACCGGATGTGGGTTTTGGCTGAAATTTTACAGGCGGTTTCATTATGAGGTGGCATGTGGTTTGACAACTATCATAGATGGGTTGGTAGCCATTTGGCACATTTCCGGCACATTGTAGTGTTTTTTCCTAATTTTTTAAAAGTTGTTTTTGTTAATAACTCAAAACCCATGTTTCCAATTTTAGATGTTAGTTGGCAATTCATCCTATCTTAGTTTTAGAAAGTTTTTGGAAAAAAATAGATCTCTTAAAGTCATGGATTAAAATTACCAAAATGGAAAAATCTAAAAATTGTTGAAATCTACCAAAAAAGGAAATTTCTTGATCAAAAGTGAAGGAAAACGAAGGCCAAGGGTTCTTTATGAATTTGTCATCTCATTGTATCAAGTGTTTTTAAACACTTTGAGAGAACTTATAATCCCTTTCTAACGATTTGTTTACTTTCATGTTCTTAGGACACTAAACTTTCATTTGGGTCCTAAAAAGAACATTACAAATTCTTTCAAAGTTTTTTTTTTTAAAAAAAAGGGCTTAAAAAGAACCTTAGAAACAATCTTGGATATGTGCGGGATTATCATGGAAAAAACAGGCCCTTAAGTGGCAATAAAATTCAGAAAATCAGAGTTAAGCAACTTGACGTAGAAATTTGAATAAGTTATCTATATTATTTCAAAAATATGTAAGAATAGAATCTATAGAAAATTGAATTTAGTTTCTAAACTACTAGGTTTATTTTATTTTATTTTAAATCTATTTGGTGAAAATTTGAAATTTCAATGCAGTAGTACTTAAATTTGAGGGAAAAAATAAGAAGTCTGTCTAACCACCCTAACCACAATAAAATGATAATATATTTTTTATAATATTTTAGATATAAGTAGGGGACTCATGTCCTGATGGGATGCATATTTTTTTGTAATTTTTTTTCAAATAAATAATTAATTATGAATTTTTTATTACAACTTTTAAAAAATATAAACTCGTATGTCTAACCACCTTAACTTGGTAAAAAATTCATGAAATTCAATTTTATTTTTTTTAATCCTGTAATATGTAAAGCATAGAATGTGACGCATGTTTTGGATTCAAAAAATGTGATACCATTTGAAAGCTGTAGATTTTTTTCAATCAGCCTATCAATGAGGACTTTAGTCATAATTAAAATAGAAAATGAATAATAATAATTTATTAAATTCAAAGTAAAACATAATTTATATTGTTGGAAAGTTGAGAATATCCTTTAAAAACCCTTTTCATTTCATCAATTTTGGGTAAAAAAAAAAGTCGTTAGCTACATGGGCCATCATATCACTTAGATATCGCCACTTTTTGGCCCATCATGATCCTACACATGCCCTCTTACTAGATTTGGTTGAGGTTTAAAAATTGAACAAGGCAACTTCCACATTTGAATTGGTGCTTTAAAAAGAATTCATTTTTCTTTGAGGGTTTAAAATGAACAAGTGCTATTTTATTTTGTAATTATTTATGCAAGATAATATCACCAAAAAGGGTGTATGCGCTTCTCTCTCATCTCATGGCGATCTTGAGAATCAAAATCTCTTTTGGTGATCTTAAGTTGAGTAAAACAATTTCTTCCACATTTCATTTTGGATTAAAATTGAACAAATCATGCGAGTGTGAGCGTGGTATATTGCAAGTGTTCTCCCTTTGTTTTTCAACGAAGGTCGATTGAACTATGTGATATACTTGATTGCTTCATTTTTTTATCTTAGCGGGCCTATCTTGTGGGAAAAATTAATCACCTAAGGGAACGACCAATCGGGAACATGCTAAAGCCAAGTGACTTCCAACCAGTATATAAGTGTGGATTCTTGAGGAAAGTTCGAGAATCATGAGGATTATTCTGACAAGAAGGGCAAAAATGGTCTCTCATCGCATGAATAGTCCCCCACAAATAGAATGCCCGCATTAAAACCCTTGTTTAACAAAGGCCAAAATCCTAATCTATTTGTTGGTGCAAAAGGTCATGTCCTTTGAAGCCACCCCACGTATACATGAGGTTCTATTGTAGAGATGAAAAGTATGCCAAGAGAGATTCATGGGTACTGATGCTTGGCTAACCCGAGAAGTGAATGCAATGTAAGTGGGAGCCTTTGTGGTCAAGCATCTAATCATCCACACAGAATATGCATAGCTGGATTCGTCCAAGTGGGATCCCAAAAAATATTGTCTCTTCATCCTAGGATTGTACATATTCTTGGAATCGAAAACACATTGCTTTGATCATAAACATTCAAAAACAAACATCCACACAAGCTTCAAAATTTCAAACCCTTTGGGGGAAACAAATACTCTTGACGAATCTAAGTGCTCTTGCTTTCCCTAAGGATTCCATCCTTAGAGGTTTCTAAGTGCTTGGGTTTAATCATCATTTGTTTTCACCAAAGTCAACACTAGGAAACCTATGCTCTTGAAACCTTGATTTTCACATAATAGACATTGTGGAATGAAAAGGAATTGAGACATAGAAATTCAGTTTGAAAAGCATAATCAGAAAGTGTTTGTGGTAAAAATAATCAAACCTAAGCAAGATAATAGACAATTGAACCACACATGTGCTTGGTCATCTTTTGAGCCATTTAGTTTTCAAGCAAACAATGGTCTTTTGGTTTGAACCAATTTTAGGGAAAAGCATGTTCTTCAATATCTTGGTCTAGTAAACAAGTCCTCTTAGGTTCATTTAGGATCAAGTCAAACACTTCACCCCATCCAAACATTTATCAAAATCCTATTTCACCAGCAACTTTTGGAACCTTGAAAACATCACTTATGCTAGACTTTTAAGAAAAATCATCATCACCTTGTTTGAATTAATGCACCTATTTAAATTATCAATCCTCTTGAACAAATTTGCCTCTAGGATAACACAACTTCTCGAGGTCTACTAGTTCATGATCACTTTGATTGTCTTAACACACTTAGCCAATTCATTCTCTTATGCGAGTTTTCCCTATGATAACACAACTTCCTAGGGTTTAGAAATTCATTATCACCTTGTTTTACTTAACACACTTAGTCAAACTATCCTCAATCAAAATCGAATCAAAACAAGTTCTAAAGTCTAACATTGATCCAAAGTTCCTAAAAGTCTAGAATCAAAACACCCATATCATTCACCCAATTCATCCTTCATATCATTGGTCCTGAATCCGTTAGAGGTCAATAAGGTCAAAACACAAGAGGAACATGGAATATAAACTTGATTCATACATCATGAGTAGTCCAATTCAACCAAACTATCCAAGCCTTACAATGCCAATTTATTTTCAAAACATTCATTTATACAATCCATACATGGGATCATTATCTCCTACAAACCTCAATGGTACAACAAATGTGAGTTTTCCCAATCTAAATTTTGAAACACCTTTCCCTTTGGTAGATTTAAATCAAATTCAAAACTTACAAATATACCAACCAAAAAATCAAGGCATGAGGCTTCTCCCTTTACCAACCATCAATCAACTGAATTTGAGCAATACTCCAATCATAAAGCAAAATATCATATCAAATCTTCTCATTTTTCCAACAGTATCGCAACAACAAGTGGAAAGCATTCAAGCAACCTCAACAATCAAAAAAATTCCCAATCCACCACCACCACCACCAAAACACAACATGGAAAATTCATTCTCCATCATGTTGCAAGCCATTCAACAAGCCGCTCATCAGAGGGTACTTCAACAAAACCAACAAGTTGCACAGTAGGTTGCTCAACAAGCGCAAGCACAATTAGTCATCCAACAAGCTGCACAAGTAGCTCAAGTAGCCCAACAAGCTCAAGCCCAACACCAAGCTCGACAGGTGCAAGCACAATACTGAGCACAATTGCAAGAAATCCATCAACAAGTGTATCAAAAAGTAGCACAACAACAAGCCCAACAAAAAGCATTGTTGGCACAACAATAAAATGACCAACAACAAGCATTATTGGCTCAGTAGGCATAACAAGAAGCCTTACTCGTGCACTAGAGCTCGCAACAACATCCCACCACAATCATTGAAAATGATGATCAAGATCCTTCGACCAATGATGATGTTGAAAATGTCTCTACATCAGCTAATGAGTTAGAGGACACATCTCAAGAATTTATTCCAAAGCATGATCAACATCTTTCACCAAGGTCTAGCAATGATCCTTTCCAAAACATATTAGCATCCTTTGACCTCATGACATTTGAGAAAATTCCTATGCCTAATGAAGATATCCAAGAACCCTTGATAAGAAATCCATTCTTTGAAATTGACCCATGTCAAGAACTTGATCCAAAGCATGTCGAAAGCAATTTTGAAATCATTCGAGACCAAGAATTTGTATCTCCAAGCTACTATAATGATATAATGGACACTTTCCTACCTATACGAGATGATCGCATCCACATAGCACATACTCCTCCATCTACCCATGATATGCTTTCCTCAGATGGACACATAGATGACCTTCATTCAGAACATGATTCCTTTACTCCTGACATTATTACAAAAAAAGAGCAAGCTATTGATTTCTACGATCAAACTGAGTTCTTAACATCAGGATCGGATATATCCCAAATTTAGACTGAGGAAATCATGTATGAACATATCCAACATTATCCACTCAAGGAAATAGGTCAGACGTAACATGATATTCCAGAGTCAGCAAAGCAACAAATTGAAATGATGTCATCTGTAGTGGTCATTTGTCATAGAATGCATTCTGAACAAGGCATCTCAAAACAAAGAGAATCAAAGAACAAAGGTGCTAATATCACCATACTAGGGGCAACTTCATCTCAAGAAAATGTCAACATAGGGGGCACAAATGATCCTTATGATGAAACCAATTCCAATACTACAACTAGCCATGTCATGAATCTTCATCCACCCATCACCCCATCCATGAATTAGGACCAATATCAAAATAAATATTTGAATCAAAGCACAAAGAATTTATCAAAGAAAAAGAAGCTAAGAAGCATATCAAACAAATCAAATACATATGGATACCAAAAAATACAAAGAAAGATTATCCCTATCAAACTCCCTTTGTCAAAGAAACTATGGGGCAAAATCAAAAAGGGAAAAGTATCTATCAAAGATGTCCACAAAGGAAAAAGTAGGCTTCTAAAGCGACTTACAAGGTCTAAGAAGCAGTTGGTCCTAATTCCATGCACAGTTTTGTATTCATCCATAATTTCTCATCTTTCCAAGTTTGGAGAGTCAAAGGTTCCAAACTATCAACCAATCCATATTTTATTCCTAAACAAACTCCATCCACACCTCCACGCATGATATCCAATTCTCACATTGACCATGTGTTGGCAATGACCCTTCATCATAAGGATTCAGAAGGCACTCTATCTCAATATGCACACAAAGACAAAGCTAACTTCCATATCAACAAAGTAGGTCAGGAATCTCAAAAATTTCTTTCAAGTGCGCATATTTTGGCAAGGAAAATTCTTCAAGTAAGATATCGATGGCACATTATGACAGAAGCATCAACATCAGTAGTACCAGGTGGTTCAACATTAGCTTAAAATATCTCATAAAATACTCTACAACTCTACACAAATTTTTAGAACATTAGCTTATGGTAGTCATCTTAACACTTTACAAATGTGCATCCACCACCTGCTTATGGTAGTCATCTTAATCTTGATGAAATTTTGGTGCACACTTTACACTTGCTTATGGTAGTCATCTTGACATGGGTCATTTTCATTGATCCTATCCAATCCAACATTATCTGAGCCATGAAGCACTTTCCAAATGTGCATCAACCACTTGAACACCTTATCTTATCGGAAGATGATCCATACCTATCCATTCATCCATATTTCTATCCAAGAATCTACCCATGGCCTTTCAAACATTGCTAGACACTAGTGGCAAATATTTACATCTTGCTTCGAGAATAAATCTTGATATATATCCTCCAGCTTATGTGGTGATCCGAACATTTGCAAACGTGACATCAAATTGGTCAAGAATTTGTGAGCTAAAATCCAAATCACTATCAAGCTTCATCTTTCATTTAACATCAATCCAAGACAATCAATATCAGTTGCATCTAATGTGTACTTCAGCATCACATCAAATCATTCAAACAAATTTCGATCCAAGCCAAACTTCCAAATCTTGATCAATCGAATCCAATCAATTATCACCTTGTTTGACTTAACACACTTAGTCAAACTACCCTCTTGTGCACGAGTTTACTCTAGTATCACACAACTTCCTAGAGTTTACAAGTACATTATCATCTTATTTGAATTAACACACTTAGTCAAATTATCCAATCCATCATCAACTTGTTTGACTTAACTCACTTAGTCAAACTACCCTCTCGTGTATGAGTTTACTCTAGGGTAACACAACTTCCTAGAGTTTACGAGTGCATTATCACTTTTGTTTGACTTAACACACTTATTCAAGCTATCAATCCATCAATCTGATCAATCAACCTTAGCTTGGTTTTCAAAAAAATCCCCAAAAAAATCACTGATATCATCACATATCCACATCCAAATTATCAAAATCATGTGAAAATCCAAAAAATCCAAATCATTCAAAATCTAAAACACGTCAAAATCTGAAAAATAAAAAATAGAGTCATCATACCAAACTATGTTGTCTCTGAGCTTGAACATAGGCATGGTTGATCTTTGATCATCCCTCGAGACATTTTAGGTCAATCCTTTAGGCATCCGTCATAATGGCAATCTGTTTGCCCATTTATTTCACATTTTAGGTCAGTCCTTTAGGCATTTGTCGCAATGGCAATCCGTTTTCCCATTCATTTCACATTTTAGGTCAGTCCTTTAGGCATATGTCATAATGGAAATCCGTTTTCCCATTTATTTCACATTTTAGGTCAGTCCTTTAGGTGTCCGTCACAATGGCAATCCGTTTGCCCATCTATTTCACACCCTAGGTCAGTCCTTTAGGCATCTGTCACAATCTGGAAATCTGTTGCCCTTCCATCTCATCATGCAGTCAATTCAATTGTCAGTCAAATTACGTTGTCTTTGAGCTTAAACGTAGGCAAGGCCATCCTTGATCAACCCTTGAGACACAAAATCCAAAAAAATTGTAAAACATCTCAAAAATTCTAAAAACAACCTCAAAACATTTGAAAAACCCAAAATGGTGCACCTGTCTCATCTCAATTTCACCTGCAATAATCATCATTCATAATAAATCAATCATCACCTTCATCCTTTGGTAAAGCAATCCGAAGGAAGTCTAGCAGGTTCCAAAGTGAACACCTTAACTGTCATAAGTCTCAAGTCTAGGTTAGTAAGCAAGCAAGTTGATCAACTTGGAGTATCAACAACTTATCATCTAATCAGTCTCACCCAAAACCTGATCACAAAATGTCCTAGGATGTATCCTTCCTACAATGGACATAAGCATCAGGTATGTCGCAGTAGTTTAGCCTTAGCTAGCAGTACAAAGAACATTAGCTTGTTTGTTTACTTTATTTGGTCTTTTTGACTTATCTTATTTTGCGCCCATTCCAAGGACCTCTCGATGATGCCTAAACAAAACAGGTTTAGAGAGAAAGGAATGAGGCAATGATCATTATCCTTTTTTATCTGTTATGCTTGTTGGATACTCTTGTAATATAACTTGGCGAATACTTGCTTTGTTAGGTTCATCCTAGCAAGGTTTATATATGTCAAGTGTGAACAGGAATACTCCTATCTGATTATCGAGTCAAAGTCCATCACACTAGGTACAACGCCATCCTGGTCCTTTATACCTTGATGCATCATACCTATGTGTGTTATCAAACATAAAGTAATTGGTCCTTTGAAAATCCCAACTCCTCGTAAGAAAATCATCATCATTATCACCATCATCATCATCATCATCATCATCATACTGTAGGCTTGTTGGGTCCTCCTTCCATCCATCTTATTCTTCTTATTCTTCTATCTTTACTAACATTTCTATCTAAAGTAGGTGTGAGATATCAAAATATACATGAGGCTACCCATGCCTGATGACTGTCTATACATCATCAGAATTGTCTACATCAAAGAATTACCTTTCGTCCTTTGATCAATAGAACCACTCATCTTGAATTTTATCGCGATATCAATCAGAAAATTAGCATTTCTGCTTGATCTCTCGAGGGGGCAGTATACCAGCATAATCCTTCTACTGGGGCAATAGCAGGGCATTCGAAAAACTCGATTTTTTTTAAATTTTGATCACAACAGTTTATTCTTTGAACCAATGCAACAAGTACATTGCTTCAAAGAGGGACAAAATGTAGACATGGAAAATGTACAATTCAATCTGACATGCTTGATCCTGATTAATAACGAAATTTCCTCCTAAATCATACTCTCATCTTACCATCACCTTTTTATCTCTTAATTAGATAACGCTCAGAACAGTTTATTCTTTGAACCAATACAACAAGTACATTGCTTCAAAGAGGGGCAAAATGTAGACATGGAAAATTGACCAACACACTTGATTCCAATTACTAACATCGCTTCATCCTAAATCATACTCTTAGCTTATAAAAAAAAATCATCTTTTCATTAGATAAATTATTATTTAATTAGGTCTTTCTCCCTTGTTGATTATATTAATCAATTTAATTTAATTAATCATCTATCTATGTTCATTTAAATAATTCATTTTATTTAAATTGAATCTCTAAAGTCCTCTTATTAAATTAAATAAATTAAACCTTATTTGATTTAATCTAACATTATCCCCTTTAGTTAAATAAATCAAAACATTTATTTAATTAAACCCTTCCTCTCAATTTGACTTAAATCAATTCATAAATTTAAGTCTAAATTGTCACATCTCCTAATTCCTCATTACATTAATTAATCTTTGATTAGTTTAATCTTAAATCATGTCCCATCCTCTAGCTTTTACAACTTTCACATGAAAATAGATTTAATTCATTTATTAAATCTCTATTTTCTCTCAACATGGCATAAAATGGGAATATTCCCTCAAGTTTGAATTCAAATTCAAATGGGCTTGGTCCTTCCAACAAGGAATTTAATGCCTCGTACATGTCCTTTGCATTGAGCCAAGTGACATTAACTCCATTTCTTTCTCCCTCCGACATGTCACATTCCAATTTCAAATTTGAATCTCATAGCATTTATCATGCACATTGACCAAAATGTGCTCATTCCTCCTCCAATCACATGTGGACAAGTGGCCTCTTCTCATTGGTTGGTATTTTATCCCTCATTCTTCCAATTTAATCTATAAATGAGGGACTCTTCCTCTCACTCTATCATCCACAACTTGAGTAAACTTACTATACTCAACTTCATCCTCAATGCAAGATCTTAGTTAGGTTATTGCAAGTTTTCTCAAGAACTCATCTTGTTCTTCATCAACAAAGTGGATCAATCACTCATCATCATCAAGCTTACTAAGGAGTTGGGAAAGGGCCAATTTCGACACATCAATTGGCACCAATTCCCCCATGGGATCAAGTGTTTGCTCAGCTTAGATAGATTAAACTTGGTTTATTGCATTGTTCTTCATTTTCCTTTGTATCTAAGTTTTGTAAATGGATTTCATGGGGAATCCTTCTTTCATCTTGCATTTTGATCTAATAACATGTTTGTTTGTTGTGTTTGTCTAGAAGGAGGGCCAACAGTATGGTGATAAGAACATACTATGATGATGCTAATTTTGTTGCAAAACATCATATCAAATCCCCTCATTTTTCCAACAGTATGGCAACAACAGGTGGCAACCATTCAAGCAACCCCAACAATCAACACCATTCCCAATCCACCACCACCACCACCAAAACACATGGAAAATTCGTTCTCCATCATGTTGCAAGCCGCTCAACAAGCTGCTCATTAGAGGGTACTTCAACAAAACCAACAAGTTGCACGACAGGCTGCTTAGCAAGCGCAAGCACAATTAGCCTCCCAACAAGCTGGACAAGCCGAACAAGTCGCACAAGCTACAAAACAAGCTTAAGTATCCCAACAAGATCAAGCCCAACACCAAGCTTGACAGGCGCAAGCACAATACTGAGCACAATTGAAAGCAATCCATCAACAAGTGTATCAACAAGTAGCACAACAACAAGCCCAACAAAAATCATTGTTGGCACAACAACAACACGACCAACAACAAGCATATCAATAAGCCTTACTCGTGCAAAAGAGCTTGCAACAAACTCCCACCACAATCATTGAAAATGATGATCAAGATCCTTTAATCAATGATCATGTTGAAAATATCAGTACATCAGCTAATGAGTTAGAGGACACATCTTAAGAATTTAGTCCAAAGAATGATCAACATCTTTCACCAAGGTCTAGCAATGATCCTTTCCAAAACATATGGACATCCTTTGACCTCATGACATTTGAGAAAATTCCTATGCCTAATGAAGATATCCAAGAACCCTTGATAAGAAATCCATTCTTTGAAATTGACCCATGTCAAGAACTTGATCCAAAGCATGTCGAAAGCAATTCTGAAATTATTTGAGATCAAAAATTTGTATTTCCAAGCTACTACAACGATATAATGGACACTCTCCTATCTATAAAAGATGATCACATCCACATAGAACATACTCCTCCATCTACCCATGAGATGCTTTCTTTGGATGGACACGTAGATGATCTTCATTCAGAACAGGATTCCTTTACTCCTGACATTATTACACAAAAAGAGTAGGTTATTGATTCCTACAGTCAAACTGAATTGTCAACATCAGGATCAGATATATCCCGAATTCAGGCTGAGGACATTATGTATGAAGATATCCAGTATTATCCACTCAAGGAAATAGGTAAGACAGAATAGTATATTCTAGAGTCAGCAGAGAAACAAATTGGAATAACGTCATCTGCAGTGGTGATTTGTCAGAGAATGCATTCTGAACAAGACATCTCAAAACGCGGAGAATCAAAGAACAAAGGTGCTACTATCATCATATTGGGGGAAACTTCGTCTCAAGAAAACATCAACATAGGGCGCATGAAGAATCCTTATGATGAAACCAATGCCAATACTACAACTCACCATGTCACAAATCTGTATCCACCCATCACCCCATCCATGAATTGGGACCAACGTCAAAATAAATATTTGAATCGAAGCATGAAGAATGTCATCAAAGAAAAAGAAGCTAAGAAGCATGAAGGACAAATCAAAATTTCCACAAAGGAAATAGTAGGATCCTCAAGCAGCATACAAAGTGTATCAATTTTTTGGTCCTAATTCTATGCACACTTCTGTATCCACCCATCATTTCTCATCTTCCCAATTTGGGAGAGTCAAAGGTTCCAAACTATCAACCAATCCATCTTTTATTCCTAAACACACTCCACCATCCATGCCTCCACACATAATATCTAATTCTCACATTGACCATGTATTGGCAATGACCCTTCATGATAAGGATTCAAAAGGCACTCTATAGCGATGTGTGCACAAAGACAAAGTTAACTCCGGTATCACAAAATCTGATCAGGAATCTCAAAAGTTGCATTGTAGTGCACATATCTTGGAAAGGTCGCTTCTTCAAATGGGATATCGATGGAAAATTATAAAAGAAGCATCTACATCAACGACACCAGGTGGTTCAGCATGACCTTGAAATCTTTTAGCGAAAATACAAAAAAATCCAAAAATCCAAAAATCCAAAAATAAAAAATAAAAAAAAATCATAAAAAGGATTGAAAAATAGTAAAGAGAAAAATCGTCCTCCAGTGAAAACCACTATGGTGGTGCTTTTGGCAAGTACCATGATGAAAACCTGGCAAACATGCATCATGTGTAGAATCAAGCATCTATGTGCACCATTTCAGGAGGAAGCATCTTATCACATCCATAATAAAGCCAACTTTCCCTCCATCTTATCCATAATAAATTCATTCATCCATGAACCATTTATCCCATCCATCTTCATATATCTACGTCCATCTTCCAAGTTATCTTGATCTTGACAAGTTTGGTGCACACTTTACACTTGCTATTGGTAGACATCTTGACATGGGTCATTTTCATTGATCCTATCTTACCCAATATTTTCTGAGCCTTGAAACATTATCCAAATAAGCATCCTTTGTTTGAACACCTTATCTTTTCACAAGATAATCATTCACATCCTTTTGCAAGCTTACTGTATCTATCCACCTATACCGATCCAGGAATCCACCCATGGCGTTCCATACATTGATAAACACTGGGGGAAGATATTTACATCTTTCTTCGGGAATAAACCTTGATATATATCCTCCAGCTTATGTGGTGATCCAAACATTTGCAAACATGAAATCAAATCGGCCAAGCATTTGTGAGCAAAAAGGCCAAGATCCAAATCACTAGCTCATGACATAGTTTGACGAGATGATGTTCCTCATCAAGTTTTATCTTTCATCGAACATCAATCCAAACAATCAATATCACTCACATATAACTTGCATGTCAGTGTCACATTAAATCATCAAAACAATCTTCATCAATCTTGATCAATCGAATCCAATCAATTATCACCTTGTTTGACTTAACACACTTAGTCAAACCATCCTCTTGAGTGAATTTACCTCTAGGATAACACGGGTTCCTAGGGTTTGCAAGTTTATTATCACCTTGTTTGGCTTAACACACTTAGTCAAATTATTCGATCCATCATTAGCTCATTTGACTTAATACACTTAGTCAAACTACCCTCTTGTGTATGAGTTTACAAGTGCATTATCACTTTTGTTTGACTTAAGACATTTAGTCAAACTATCAATCCATCAATCCGATTGATCAACATTAAGCTTGGTTTTCAACAAAATCCCAAAATAGAGCACTGATATCATCATGCATATCCATATCCAAATTGTCAAAATCATGCGAAAAATTCAAAAACATTCAAAAATTCAAAACATGTCAAAAATCTAAAAAATAATAAAATAAAGTCGTCTTACCGAACTACGTCATCTCTAAGCTTGAACGTAGGAAAGGTTGATCTTTGACCATCCCCCGAGACATTTTAGGTTAGTCCTTTAGGTGTTCATCGCAATGGCAATCCATTTTCCCGTTTATTTCACATTTTAGGCCAGTCCTTTAGGTGTCCTTCGCAATGGCAATCCGTTTGCCCATCTATTTCACACCCTAGGTCAGTCCTTCAGGCGTCCATCACAATCTAGCAATCCATTTTCCCATCTATCTCATCATTGAGTCAAGTCAATTGTCAGCCCAACTAAGTCATCTCTGAGCTTAAACGTAGGCAAGGCCATCCTTGATCGGTCCCTGAGACACAAAATCCAAAATCATTCATAAAATCTCACACAAAACCCAAAAACATTAAAAAAAATCTGAAAATCAAAATAGCCTCAAAAAATTTGAAAAACCCAAAGTGGTGCATCCATCTCATCTCACTTTCACCCGCGATAATCAGCATTCCTAATAAATGATCGTCATCTTCATCCTTTGGTGAAGCAATTAGAAACAAATCTAATAGGTTCCAAAGTGAACACCTAATCATCAGAAGTCTCAAGTCTAGGTCAATAAGCAAGAAAGTTGGTCAACTCGGAGTATCAATAGCTTATCACCCAATCAGTCCCACCAAAACCTTGATCACAACATGTCCTAGGATGAATCCTTCCCAAGATGGACATAAGCATCAGGTATCTCACAGTAGTTTAGCCTTGGCTAGCGGTACAAAGAACATTAGCTTGTTTGTTTACTTTTTCCTTGGTCTTTATGACTTATCTTATTTTGTGCTCATTCCAAGGACATCTCGATGATGCCTAAATAGAACATGTTTAGAGAGAAAGGAATGGGCAAACAATCATTATATTTTTTTATCTGTTGTGCTTGGTGGATACTCTTGTAAAATAACTTGGCGAATACTTGCTTTGTTAGGTTCGTCCTAGCAAGGTTTTGTATGTCAAGTGTGAACAAGAGCACTCTTATTTGATTGTCAAGTCAAAGTCCATCACACTAGGTACAACGCCATCCTGATCCTTTATACCTTGATGCATCGTACCTATACGTGTTATCAAACATAAAGTAGTTGGCCCTTTGAAAATCCCAACTCCTGGTAAGAAAATCATCATCATCATCATTCATAATGTAGGCTTGTTGGGTCCTCCTTCCATCCATCTTATTCTTCTTATTCTTCTATCTTTACTAACATTTCTATCTAAAGTAGGTGTGAGATATCAAAATATACAAGAGGCTACCCATGCCCGATGACTATCTATACATCATCAGAATTGTCTACATCAAAGAATTATCTTTCGTCCTTTGATCAATAGAACCACTCCTCTTGCATTTTATCACGGTATCAATTAGAAAATTAGCATTTCCGCCCGATCTCTCGAGGGGGCAGTATACCAGCATAATCCTTCTACTGGGGCAACAATAGGGCATTCGAAAAAATTAGAATTTTTTTGAATTTTGATCACAACAGTTTATTCTTTGAACCAATGCAACAAGTACATTGCTTCAAAGAGGGGCAAAATGTAGACATGGAAAATGTACAATTCAATCTAACGTGTTTGATCCTGATTACTAACGAAATTTCCTCCTAAATCATACTCTCATCTTATCATCACCTTTTCATCTCTTAATTAGATAAATCATTATTTATTTAATTAAATCTTTCTCCTCTATTGATTAAATTAATCAATTTAATTTAATTAACCTTATATCTCCATTTATTTAAATAATTCATTTTATTTAAATCAAGTCCTTAAAGTCTTCTCATTAAATTGAATAAATTAAACCTTATTTAATTTAATCTAACACTGTCCTCTCTAGTTAAATAAATCAAATCATTTATTTAATTAATCCTTTTCTTCTCAATTCTTGATTTAAATCAACTCATAAATTTGAGTCAAAATTGTCAAATCATCTAATCTCTCATTAAATTGATCAAATCTTGATTAATTTAATCTCAATCACTAAAATCTTCTAGAGAATGCAACTTGCACAATAAATCAATTACTTTGATTTATTAAATTTTCTATTTTCTCTCAACATGGAATAAAAGGGGAATATTCCCTCAAATTTGAATTCACATTCAAATGGGCTTGGTCCTTCCAACAAGGCATTTAATGTCTCTTACATGTCCTTGGCCTTGAGCTAAGTGACATTAACTCCATATATTTCTCCCTCCAACATGTCACATTCAAATTTCAAATTTGAATATCATAGCATTTATCATGCACATTGACCAAAATGTGCTCATTCCTCCTTCAATCACATGTGGACAAGTGGAACAATTCCATTGGATTATTTTTTGTCCCACATTGCTCAATTTCACTCTCTCTTCCATTTTGGAAATCTATAAATGAAAGACTCTTCCTCTCATTTAAACATCCAAACTTGAGTAAACTTACTATACTCAAATTCATCCTCAATGCAAGATCTTAGCTAGGTTATTGCAAGTTTTCTCAAGAACTCATCTTGTTCTTCATTAAAAAAGTGTATCAAATCACTCATCAAATAATCAAATCTTACAAAGGAATTGGGAAAGGGCCAAATTCAACACATCAATTGGCACCAATTCCCCCATGGGATTGACAGTTGTTCATTAAAATAGGATTTATTTACTTTCATTTGCATTGTTCTTCATTTTTCTTCCTATATTATTGTTTCAATCTAATTTCATGGGGAATCTTGATTCTCACTTGCATTTGATCTCATATTGTGCTTGTTTTCTATGTTTGTGCAAGTGCGGGATTGGGGTTCACAAGATCTTTTTCCGGCAAGTCATCGCTTTCATATTAAGAGACAGTTTTTGGTTTTGGCCCTAGAATAATTTCAAACCCTAACGGCTAGTTGGATAAATCGCGGATCTCTCTCATTGTTTGCGGATCCTCATGGTGTGATTGCATTTGTTCTATGGAGTGTCCCTGACCTTACACTTGGGTCCACACTTCATCATGTGTATCTACCGTGGATGAATTTCAGATTTGAGGCCGACTTGTTCTTGCATGTTATATTTTCTTCTTGGGAGATTGTAATAATCTTTGGCCAACACGGATGTTTCTAGACTCATGGATATGCTATAAATCCCGCATTGTATCATTAGGAAGTGGCAGTTTAGTAGTATTTGTAAAAGTTTGATTTGTAGGATTTTTGTTCACATGTATGAGCACTTTATCTTGAGCATGTTGTAATCAGGCTTGTGCACCGAATCTGTAAGCCCAAATGTGGTTGAGCATATGTAATCAATATTTGAGTTAATGGGAATGTTTGCATCTGCATTTTCCTCCATAATTTGTGTTTCTTTTGTTGTGTTACTCTTGCTACAAGGTTCAGACTGTTCTCTTTGAGGACCCTCCTTACCCTGTTTGCAACACTTATCATCTCCTTTTGTTATGTCCTCCACTTTCAAAGGAGTTTTATCCTTTGCAGCTTCCTTGTTTGTATCTTGCTCATGTTGAGCATCATCTATCTGCACTTATTCCTCTACATTAGGTTCTAGGGTAGTGGTGTCAAAATTTACTCCTTCAACCATTGGAAGCAGTCCTAGCTTTTGTACAATATTCTCTTCTTTATCATTGTTTCCCTACCTAATTCTCTCAAGATCATATTTTTCTTTTCACATATGTGTTGTCACCCTTCACTTAGTCCTTAGCTCCTTGTGGTATATAGTTTCCATTGTGGATTTTTCTTCTTCAGAAAGTTGAGCACCAACCCTTTTCAAGGCTTCATATTTTAGCCTTTCATCTTCTTTTATTGCTTCTTGTCTCCTTTTCAACAAAATGTTCCATAAATAATTAGGAATACCCTTCTTGATATTTTGCATATCAACTTCAAGTACAATAATGTACTTAATTATGGATTCAATGATGGTGGCCTTATCCACCTCATCTGCATCCTTATACAAAGTTGTGGTCTTCTTCAACATCTCAATTTGTAGAATGCTATTAAATAACACCTCAAGTTTCATGGGGGGATGAGGCCTTACCAGATCATATTGTTTCTACTTTTTGCCTTTAACTAGGAGTTTTTTTCTGACTTTTTTCTTTCTCCTTCTTCTTCTTCAAATAAGCCTTCTTGGCTTCCTTCTTATTTTCCTTCATATATATATTACAAATTCTTATTTTTCTATTTTTTATCTCTTCTTCACTTTATGTGTCAATTACATCATGTCTTTTCCTTTTTGCACTAGCTTCACCTTGTGAAGCCTCATTTCTTCCTGTATAAACCAATTGTGGTCCTTCTTCTTCCAACTCTTCCTCTTCTTCGACAAAATTGATGCCTATACCCTTCTCTCTCATAGCCTTTTATTTAACTCTTCTTTTTGCAAGGTCAATAGGAGGTGTAGTCTTCTTCTTTTATGCTCTAGTAGCTTGTGCAACTATAGGGGATTTCTCCCTTACCTAAGGATTGGTAGTTGTCTTCCTTTTCTCTCCAACAGAAGGTAAAGACCCAAAGGAATTCTAAAGAGGAGGAGTGGTAGCTATCCTACTAGATCTTCTTGCATTCTTGGAAGCTTCTCCAACACTCATATTTGCTCCAGCTCTTTGTCTATTATACTGCACATGTTCTTTTGAAAGGCCCAATTATTGTGCATAGACATCAATGATAACATCAACATTCTTCTTCATAATAGGTTATTTTTGTTTCAAGTGTATTTCCATTGAATTTTCCTCATAAGTACCATACCTTGGCTTTGTAGTGTCCTTAGGAATTTTCAATAAAACATCTGCAAAACCAATAAGATCTACCTCTCTTGCCTCATAACTTAATTCAAGAACCCAAACAATACTTGGATCCACTACCTCCATAATTCATTCATCTATAGATATAAGGAATATGATATCATTATTGTAGCTTTCAACTATTGTCCTTGGAATCCTCTCTCTCTCTCTCATCCATTCTTTTCTAAAATACTCCAAAGAAAGTAGTAATGACATCATCTTGTGTATTGGTATCTCCAAGGTTCCTCATATGATTTATAATTTGAAGTGCAATTGGTCTTCCACTTATCTAATTTACCTTTATAATTAGGGGAAGCTCCTTCAAGAAATAGAAGAGTGAGTACATAACCAAAGTGCCATACTTAACCTTATGTTTCTTTTCCTTCATCTACTTCAAATTCTCCATTAGTTGTTTCCTAGGCAACTCACAAAGGTCATAATCTACACCATTATCTATCATCTCATGTGCCACATTAATTGTGGTGGAAGAAATAGAGTTATCTCTACTGGTAAAGTAAATTTTGTAATGAATAATCATAGCAACATGTATCTAACAATTAGGTTTATGATGGAATTGACAATTAGTGCTCACTTATCATATGTAGCACTATTTTTTTCCATAACCACTTCATTTTTAATAGACTTTAGAATGGGGACAAGTCTGGTCGAGCATAGACTAGTGACCTCTCTTATCACTTCCTTTGTGATCATGTTAGGAATATCAATCCAAAAAAATTGATCATAAAATCTACTCAAAGCCATTCTAATCCACTTGACATCATGGTAAAAATTGGAGAACTATTTCCACACATTCAATTTCTTTTCAACTAGGCATTTATATTTCGGATTTAGGGTGAAGTCATCTCCTATTAACTCCTTTTCTCATATATATCCTTAGTGGGAGGATGTTCTTCCATTTTTCCATTAATGTAAGCGCTAATATCTTTAATTGATATAACCTCATATAGAATATGTGAGAATGCACCTAATGGGTCATCATCTATAGTTTTTGTTGGATATATTTTGAATTTAGGTTGTGATTTCTCTATAACCTCTATAGCCTTTGCTGTAGTCTTGGAATATAGATTCAAATTGATTTCAAACAAAGATTTTTGGAAACTAGGGCATGCAATATTAGCAAAATACTTTTTTACTCCATTCGCTGAACTAGGGTTTTGATGCTATGAAACTCAAACTTCCTTGAGCACTTCAATTCTCTCCCCGTTGCTCTGCTCCTTATCAAAAAAATTGTGAAATGAATTTTCCTTAGTGAATTTGATTATAACCCTTCGATCTACCCAAATTTTGCATTAAATGCTTTAATTAGTAAAGTTGGCAACCCCTTTTCAGTATACATAGACAACTTCTGAAGCACTACAAACTTTTGTAAATTGTCATATTTTCTTCTGTAAGCTTCACCAATATATCAAGAATGTTGATCTACATCATATATCTTCATGTTCCAGCCTCAACACCTTTTCTTTGGTGGGGGACAAAATATTTCCATTAAAGCTCCCCCTAAGCTTAATCTTAGTTTCCAGAGAAAACATCTACACCGAAGGATTATACAAATTAATCCTTAATCCCAGTCTCTTCTTTCTTTCTCCAAATCTTGTTAATCTCTTTCTCTATTTATTTATGATCAATCTTCTTAACTAGTTCATTCCTCTTTATCAGATTATATTTCCTTGTATTTTTGGTTATGAAAAACTTGGCAATGTGTCTAGGTCTACTCCAATTATAACATGTGATATTCTTCTAAATATGTATCCCTTCCATTCACTCTATATCTACATTGATTAGCTTTTTGTCCAAATCCATTGCATGTATAAGAGTAACCATTAAAGGATTGAATCATTCTACCATGTTTATATTCATTCATCATTTGACTTCAACATTCATTAGCTCTATGACCAAATCTCTTGGATGTAAAATATTGACCAGAAAAGGATGGAGCATTCTAATTCATTCTATTTCTACATTCTATTTATGTATGTCTAGATTTATTGCAAGAATAAAAAAAAACTATTGAAAGATGGGCACCTTTATGCATTTGGTTGTCTTACCAGTTGTCTTCTAGCTCCATTTATTTGATTCTAGATCTTACCATTGTTCTTCGTGTCTTCAATCTTCTTTTATTGAACATTGACCTTCTCTTATGCATTAGGTGTTAGATCTAATTTTGAGCTTTCACCTTTTTAAAATCCTAAACAACCTTTGTCTTTAGAAGCTTTCTGTCTTGCAATCATTTCATCAAGAATTGAAGCACTCATCTTGATTTTTTCTTCATCACTCCTTGCTTTCTTCAAATCTGATATCAAGTTTACCAATTCTTGTTCAAGCTTATGCATTCATTAGATTTTTTTTCACCATTGTATTTAGACACTCCTCAACTCTTTTATTTTCTTCAAATTTCACTTTTAGTCCAATGATAGTTTTATTTTCTTATTTCAACTGCTCACTAACCTCCTTATGTCTTTCTTTGAACTTCTTGATTTTCTCTCTCAATTTTCTGATGCATTCATTTTCTTCTTGGACATTTTCCTTTAGATCTATGTTTTCACCTTTAGTTAGTTTCAAAATTTCAAGAGAAACTTTGAGTTCTCCATCTTTATCAAGCATGCAATCTTATTCTTTGTATCCAACAGTAGAAATTTATTCTAGAGGAATAGGAAACTTTCTATCACCCATGTGTTCAATTTCTAAGACCTTCCTAAAGCGGTTAAGCTCCTTCTAGGGAACCAAGCTCTGATATCAATTGTTGAACACCTAGAATACTGAGAGGGGGGGTGAATTAGTATTCTCTTAAACTATTCAAAAATTAAACATCTCACCAAAGTATATTTAAATGCATTAAATAATGAAGGAATGAAACATCCACAACACCACAAAAAACATGAACTCGAGGATTTTTACGTTGAAAATCCAAAATTGGAAAAACCACGGTGAGGGTTAGCTCACAATATATTATAATTGGCTATAGTATATTAAAAAAGTTCTCATTGTAGGTGGACTCACTCTCCAAGTGGAATCACTGTCTACAGAGAAAATATAGAAGAGAGATAGTGGCTCACAACCTATTTTTGAATTGTTACAATTTTCATCCTATATATGTATGAAATATAGTTCCATTGAAGCTCAATAAACAATATTTATCTGATTTAGATTCAACACTTTTCCATGCTCTTCATTCACACAACTCTAATATTTAACTCAAAATTCATGACTTAACTTCGCATTAGCCTACTCAAATTCACATCACATGTATCATATATTTATCACAAATTGCCTAAAACATTGAAAACCATCCAACTTATATATCCACATCAACATGACATTATCAATTAGGTTGGCCTAATTAGAGACATAACAAAATTAAAATACAACTTGTCGGCTCTAAAATATATCATACACACAACATGCCACAATTCAAAACTCAAAACACCTTAAGATAGGTCGGTATGGACCTATGTAATAGATCTCACATAAGACACCAACACTTATTCATCCTTTGCATAACACCAAACGTGTTAGGTCAGCTCCACATAAGACCTAAATTCAATAACCTTTAATTGTGTATCTGCATCCTAACATGTGGACCTAAAATCCATCTAGAATCCATGCTCAATTGATATTTGGAAACCTATCCTCAAAACCACAAGGACAAAATCTCATCTGTGGAGAAGTGTAGACTCTCCCACACAAACACACTGTATGTAAAGAAACTATGAAATGCCAAGCCGAACTCTGTTACTGATATCTCTCAAACCTCTTGTACAAACATGATGAAATATTGGAATTAGATACATCTAATATTCATCAAAATAATGTTAGAAGTTCAGAGTGAAATCTTCATTTGTGGAGTGGTGTTGACTCAAAAACTGATGCACTATTACATTGAACTAGCAGATTTGACACATAGACAAATTTCCACACATCTAAACTTTTTGGACCAAATCAACTTGCAAAAATGTCTTCCTTAACATCTCAAAAACCTTACACGATTAATCAAAATGACTTGCAACAATGTTGAAATCAATGACAACACTATATTACATCGTAATGAACTTTGCATGCTCATGTTGCCAATCAACACCATTAATGACAAACTTCCAACAATCTCTCCAAACTTCCAATAAAGATTGTGTAAGTATTTTATGTTCCATATTACAAGATAGTAGATATGATGAGAACATATAGGAGAATTAAGGTTAAAAGTTTTTGGGAATTTTTTTTTGAAATGTGGAAGTTGAAGATGGAATATTTATTAATTAATTCAAACATACATGGTGAGGTGGATGATAATTTCCAAAGGTCTATGGATCCAACTCTAGATACAAAATATGATGTAATTCATTGAAAGTGAAATGTCTCAAAATATTGTGCCTCACAGAATTGATTCTAATAAATATCCATAAAAAAACTCACTTTGAAGAAGTTATGGAAGAAGTTGGGTGAGATATATCAAGCCAAATCTTTGGTAAATAATATTTTCTTCAGGAAGAAGTTGTGCTCCTTGAGAATGGAAGGTGAACAAATTTCTAAGCATCTAAAAATTGATATGTTTGTGACTTAGTTGACCTCGGTTGGGGTAAAGATGGCTGGGTATAATTTGCACAAGTGGATGTCGTTACACCAAAATATCTACCTATCAATGCTTGATACAACTGTCAGATTTATACAAGATCCAAGATCCACAGGAGGTGATTAAGCCATGTCACAAACCCAACCACCACGCTGCACATCACAAGGAGACCAAGGGAAAAACTCTTGCAACAATCCCCCCAACACAAGTGAGGGATTTGAACCTATGACCTTGGCTCTGATACTGATTGTTGCACAGGTGATTATCGTTGCACCAAAAGATTGACCTTTCAATGCCCGATACAACTGGCAGATTTGTACAAGATTCGAGATCCATAAGAGGCGGTTAAGCCATGTCACAAACCCAAGCGCCATGCTGCACAACACAAGGAGACCAAGGGAAAAACTCTTGCAACAGTAGGAAAGGTGTCAAAAATTTTGATGTTTGTTGCTCGACTCACAAAATAGCCTATTCATAGCCATTGGAGGCACTTCAATTAGTTTGAAAATGCAAAATATTATTGGTTCTTTATTCTTTGAGTAAATGAGATGAAATGTCTCTCTAAATTCCAAAGAGGATTTGAGTGTTCAAGGGAGACCAAAATAATGAGAAGCAACATGGTCATTCTAAGTCCAAGATCATGGTGAGATTAAGACACCTTGGTATTTCCAAGAGAATATGCTAGAACTATGGTAAATATGGATAGTTATAAAAGAATTGTAAATAAGAGGGGAAGAATAAGAAAGATTATGATTCTAAGATTGAGAAGGAAGATAGAGATTCTTTTATTGTAGCCTTGGGTACCCAAAATCCACAATGAGTTTTCAATCATCAAAGAAAGAAGAAGAACCTAAACCTTAGCTTCTTAAAAGTTCTATTTAGGCATAGAAAACCACCAAAAAGGTATGAGCATTCTACAAATGATTGGTGATGCATTTTTTTATTGAACACTATTGTTGATGAATCAACATCAATAAAAGAGGATCTTGGTATGAATGATGTAGATTCTCAAGAATTTCCATGAATGAAGAGATGCAAACTCTTAGAAAAATGATATATGGGACCATATACCATTACTCGAAGGAAGGAAGTGAATTGATTGTCAAAAATATTTTTGTTTAACCAGGATCAAATGCTAGCATTAAGAAGTATAAAGAATTGTTGGTTGTGATTGTCTACTCCTAGGTTGAGGGAGTAGATTATAGTGAAGTTTTTACTCCTATAGCTAAAATTATATCCATTTATTTATTTTCTTTTTATTGTATTTTTTTATGATCTAAAATTTGAGAAAATGGATGTGTAAACAATATTCCTTCATGATGATCGGGAGGAAGAAAGTTATAGGTAAAAGCATAGAGTCAAGTGTCACACTTTTTTCCAACTACAGAGGTAGAGTATAAGATAACTACCCATGCCTAAAAAGAATTCATTTGGTTTAAAATATTGTGTTCAAATATAGAGTTCAAACAAGGTGTAGTGACAATATATTGTGATAGTCAGAGATTGTGTTCAAAATAGAGTTTGAATATAGTGTAGTGATAATATATTGTGATAGTTAGAGTGTAATCTACATAATGAAGAACTAGACATTTCATGCTAGGAATAAGCATATTGATGTACACTATCACTTTGTGAGAGATATGGTTGGGGATGACAAGGTGAAGCTAGAGAAGATAGAAACTTTGAGAAATGTTGTAGATGCAATAAAAAATTCCATGTGCATTAAAAATTCTAGATACTTTTCCAAATCAATGGTTCTCTTAGGCCCAAACTACTAGTTACCTATTTTCTATAGGCTCTTGCAAGATGTTTTAACAAGTGAGAAAATGTTAAAATAATAATGTCTCAACCTTGCATGATAAAAATAGTAAGAGCCAAGAATATATGTTCTTATAAGTGCATTTAAGTGGTTATTTTGAGAAGCATATTACTTGGGATATGGACAAGGTGGTGCTGAAGATAATTATGATAATTATGATGAGTGTCATTACCTTTTTATTAGCTGTTTCTAAAATGGAATCTCACTTCTAGAAGGTTCTTATATGCAATTTTTTTTTAATATAATAGTGTTTTTAGTTAGTCATTTGAGATAGTTTAGTTTGCAAGTGTGTATGCTACTCAAATGTTGTCAAATTGCTCTAGGATTTAGTTGAGGTAAAGATTCCTATAAGAACATGCATTACAAGTGTGTTGTAATATATTTTAAGATTTGATAATACATTGTGAAAGTTTTGGAGTGTATAATTTGTCTCAAAAGGATTTTCCCACGTAAATTACATTGTTATATTTTATTTTTTTCTATTTATCTTAATTCATATGTGTTTCTTTAAATATTTATAATAATTAAACTAAAATTGTCATAACATTCCTATCAAAATTAACATAAGAAGTGTTTTTGCACACCTTTGCTTCCTTACATAAATGTCATTCCATACACCACCCCCATTTGCCCCATTTTATCATATTGGTAGCCTAAAGAAGAGCTACTTGGTTAGAGTGTTGCACAAGGTCACTCGATTGACTTTCATGAACACATCTAGAAATGATCCAAGCATCGATGCTATTTGCATTGAAATAATATATCAATATTATAATTTATGAAGCTCTCATACATGTCACCCTTCTTTTCACACACCTTTACTTCCTTACATAAATGTCTTTCCGTACACCACCCCATTTGCCCCATTTTATTATCTAGGCAGCCCTAAGAAGAGGTACTTGGCTAGAGTGTTGCAGAAGGTGACTCCGTTGACTTCAACGAACACATCTGGAGGGAGTGATCCAAGCTTGATGCTATTTGCATTGAAATAATATATCATTATTAGAATTTATGAAGCTCTCATGCATGTCACCCCTCTCACAAACTAGTTCGTCATTTGCATGGAAGTAATATATCAATGTTAGAATTCCTGAAGCTCTCCTGCATGCCAACTCTCCCACAAACCATTTCGCTATTTTGAAGCTCACCATTTATTTCTTCCCTTTTTCATTTCTCGAAGAGTAGTTTTTTAATGGTGGGGAGACAACATGTGAGACAAGTTTTGGACTCGGAAGTTCAAGAAAAAAGCCTCCCAGCTAATATGAAAAATTTAACCTCTTACATTAATCCAACATCGTGACGACTGTTTGATTTAACAGCACACTTGTCATGTGAGATACTTTTGTGGGGTTTAGGCATCCATGTGGGAAAGTTAACAGGTGACTTCATAACAACAGCTTATCAAGATCTTCTCGCTTTATGAATATATATATACCAGAGTGAAACACGCTTTTCCAAACAACTTTCTAATTCAAAATGGACTGTTCAAGAACTAACGTTTTAAAAACGTTAATTTGTTTCGATCTCCTTGCATGTTTTTCTACATACATGAACCTACGCTGAAGGGAGTATCTAAGTGGAATCGGGACCGGGAGGAATGGAAAAAGAGGGGATTGGGGAGACGATAAATGGGTCAACCCCATCCTACCATTCTTCCCCACCCGGTGGCCAACCATTGCTATTCCCGGCCTACTGCATATAGTGGGGCTGAAAGTAAACAGGGGAATGTCTTAGCTGGCTCACCCTTTGGTCGTCGGTTAAGCGGTCCTTGGGTCCCTTCACTCGGCCCTAATCTAGAAAGCAGGAATGGCGGCTAACCCTGTATTAGTGCACTACTTTTCTCTCCACTTCCGAGGAATACCAATAAACATAAAAGAAAAGTAAATATTAAATATGGTTCTTCAAGCCTAACACACGTTTTATGTGTACTAGAAGGCAATGTAATACGCGGAGCTTAAAATGCCTAACAAATAAAAAGTCAAAAAGGAAGGCGCTGCAAAGGTTTGAATGAGAAGCTTTATTAAACTCATTCCTCCCACTCACAGAAAAAAAAGCAAAACAACCCGCACTTAAACATGCACGCATGCACACATAAGGTTATAAAGAATGAGAAGCATAATTAAACTTATTCTGTCACTAACCGAAAGAAAAAGCAAAAACAGCCGGCACTTAAACATGCACGCATGCATACACAAGGTTATAAAAGCCCAAACCCACTTTATTCAATGCAAGGGCGTTATAGTTATTTTTTACTTGAACATTTTGTTAGAAGATCAATGAAGCAGGGCAGAAAATCTTATTCTCGTCCCTTCCTTACCTCAATAATCAGAACAGGGCTGCTATGCCTATTCACAGTTCTTTTCTTGATAGCCTTACTCAAAGTTGGAGAATTCAGACGGATTGTTAGACGGGCATCTAGTTTGAACAGCGTAGTGGAGCATAATTCTAATGCAAATGTTGTCAATTCATCCTCCCCACTATTTCTTCTGAGAACAGATGAGAATACTTATGTGGCTTCTCAAGGCAGCCAGATCTTCATCAATTGTAGCTGTCCACAACAAGTTCAGAACTGCACAAAGGATATAAAGGAGAATGTCACTGCAGCCATTGAAGTTGATAAGAGCAATGACTCAAAGACTGGGTATGAGTTCAGTATTCTGATTGGAGTCCTAACAAGGGCAGATCTGTATGAAAGAAGACATTTTCTTCGCATGGTTTATGGAATCCAATCCACAGTCCATGCAAAAGTGGACGTGAGATTTGTGTTCTGCAATCTGACCAAGGATGATCAAAGAATCCTTGTGCCTCTGGAGATCATGGCCTACAATGATATCATAATATTGAATTGTGAAGAGAACATGAACGAAGGTAAGACTTATACTTATTTTTCTAGTCTGCCAAAACTGGGATTGCAGTATGATTATGTTATGAAGGTTGATGACGATGTATATTTTAGGATTGATAAGTTGGCTGAATCACTGAAGCCTTTGCCAAGGAATGACACGTACTATGGCTTTGTTATACCTTGCGAAAGTACGAATCCTTTTGACAAGTATATGTCTGGTATGGGATATGCCCTGTCATGGGATTTGGTGAAATGGATTGAGGAGTCTCCTGTGGTTAAGAATAATACAGTGGGGCCAGAGGATCTGATGGTAGGGCAATGGTTAGATGGAGGGAAGAAGGCTAAGAATAGATTTAGCAATAAGCCTGCCATGTATGACTATCCTCTGGCTAACGGCAGGTGTTCTCATGAATTAATTCCTGAGACCATTGCTGTACACAAGCTCAAGGACAGGGAGAGGTGGTTTGCTGTTCTCAGCTACTTCAATTTTACAGCTGCTCTCAAGGAATCAAAGTTGTATCATCTATACTAGGTTGAACAGGATGTCATTTTGGGGATTCTTTTTTTCATCTTTGATCCAATGGCACTTCAGAAATTTGTACAAACTATACAGTTTGAAATCTGATTGTTATTTTATTTTTTTAATAAAAAATATGTTGAATTATTTCGACGTTCCGTGTCTGAACAAAGCCCGATTGATTTTTGAAATTCACAATTCAAGTTTACGGACAGACGTGCAAGACGATTGCAACGTCTGGAGCCGTTGATATTTTTCCGCCGGTTTTATTGTGTCTGCTTTATTCTTCCTTGACATTTCCGTGCTATTTTCCACCCGCCGTTTCCGAGCATCGCATATTCTTGCAGAAAAGTAACGGACGGCAATTGGGGTTTGTGATTCTGGCGCGTATCCATGCCCAAATTTTGGGCTTTCGTTGATTTCTTTAATTTAATTATACTAATTCTAGCTTGCTTTCCACTCATTCTCCTTCTATCCCACTGTTAAAAGGGATTATTACTAGCAATCGCATCTTGGTGTGCAATGGGTACGTCGAAGAGGTGTGGAAGGTCAATTAGGATAATTTTTGGTAAAATTTTTTTTGCATACATTTATGTAGCACATGAGGTCAATTGGTAGGTCATTTAGCAATTGATGTTGTTTGTGTGACAAAGGTCTAAATGGAGAAGTGATAGCCTCAAATAAATTATGCATCCACTTACAGGGATCCAAACATGATTGAAATAAAACCTTTGAATTAGGAAGATAATCAAGTTCCATAAACAACAAGCTCATGTTATATTTGCAATAAGGAGAAAGGGAGAGAGAGAGGGAGAGGTGGGGATAGAAAGAGGGAGAGATAGAGTGGGGGAAAGCAAGAGATAGAGGGGTAATGAGATAGAGATAAAGATGGAGAATGAGAGGGATATGGAGAGACAGAGAGAAGGAGATGGAGAGATAAAGAGAGAGAGAGGAGAGAAGGATAGATAGAGATGGAATAGATAAATATATATAGAGGGACATATAAGGAGATAGATGGATGGATAGAGAGATGGAGACATGTCTAGAGATAAAAGGGGAGAGAGGAAAATAGAGGTAGAGATGAAGATAGAGCGAGAGAGGAAGAGGGAGAGAAATAGATAGAGAGATACGGGTGGAGGGAGAGATAAATATAGAGATAGATAGGGAGAGATAGAGAGGACAAGATATCTAGGAAGAGGGAAAGGGAGAGAAAGAGAGATATAGATGGTGTGATAGAGTGATAGAGAGATAGAGAGTTAGAGATATAAAGAGATATAGAGAGGGGAGGAGAGGGAGAGAGAAAAAGAGATAGACAAACATAGAGAATTAGTGATAGGTAAATAGAGATAGAGAGAGGAAGTGAGAAATAAGGAAAGATAGAGAAAGGGAGAAAGAAGTAGGGGGAGATAGAGATATATGGGAAGAGAAAGAGAGAGTTAGAGATATATGGGAAAGAGAAAGAGAGAGAAAGGGAGAAAGAGGTAGACATAAAGATATAGATAGGGGGATATGGAGGGAGTGAGGGAGGGAGAGATGGGGAGAGATAGAGAGGGAGGGAGGGAGAGAAAGGGAGAGAGATAGGTAGAGGAGGAGAGATAGAGAAGAGGGGGAGAGGGGAAGAGAAAGAAGAGGGGGAGTGAGGGAGAGGGAGAGACAGAAAGTGGGTGCTATAGAGAGAGGATAAAGACATTAATATAGATATAGATATAGATATAGAGTAGGAGAGATGGAGTGATGGAGTGAATGAGAGAGAGAGGGGGGAGAGGGAGAGAGCTCAATAAATAGAGAGGGGAAGAGGGAGTGACATAGATAGTGGGAGATATAGAAAGATAGATAGCGACAAGGAGATATATCAATCACCCTCCATATATCTCTATCTATCCATCTTTATCTTTTTATCTAAATATATTAATTATTAATTATAATAATTTCATATTTATATTTAATAATTTTAATTATAAAATATAATATGTAATAATAATATAAATTATATATACTGTTATATATACTAATAAATATAATTATATTATATATGATTTGATCTGTATTATATAAATACAAATATATTAATCATTAATTAAAATAATTTCATATTTATTTTTAATAATTTTTATTATAGAATATAATATATAATAATAATAATATAACTTATATATACTAATAAATATAATTATATTATATATGATTTAATCTAGATATTATATAAATAAAAATATATTAATTATTAATTAAAATAATTTCATATTTATATTTAATAATTTTTATTTTAGAATATAATATATAATAATAATATAACTTATATATACTATTATATATAATAATAAATATAATTATATTATATATAATTTAATATGTATTATATAAAATATATATAATATATTAATTACAATTTGTATTATATTTATATATATATCATATAAAAATATAACAATTATTAATATATATATTTAATGATTTTGTTAAAGAATATAATATACAATAATAATAATTAATAGTAATATAATTATATTATTTATAATTTATTTTTTATTATATAAAATATTCATTTTATATTAATTATGCTGATATATATAAATTAAAAAGTTTTCATTATATTAAAAAAAATGAAAAAAATATAATATAAAATAAGAAACAAAATATGAATGAAAATAAATATAATGTATCCATTAATATTGTGTCATAATCGTGCTCTGAATAGTGCAGAGGGTGCAGCCGAGAAAAAAAAGGACAAAGATCTATTTAGGAGGAAAAAAGAAATGAATCGGATGCCGATAAAAAAGGCAGTTTTTACTGGAAAAATATTCAGAAATCTGGCGGGAAAAGTAGCAAAAAAAAATGGCAAAAAACAGTAAAAAATAAAATGATGGAAAATGATGAACGATTAACATTCGTTCAACCCCCTTGCAACCGCTATCAATGTTTTTTGACCGTTCATGGAGAAAATGAGCTTGTGAAGTTCAAATAGGACACGCTTTCGGCATAATTAAATATTTTTTAATACTAGAGATTGTTTTTTTAGTGAGAAATAATTGTTTGAAAAGGCTTTACATGATTTTTAAAAAATATTATTATTTTAAAGGTTCATATTTATATTCTAAATTTGCTAAGGAATAAGTAAAAAAAATAAAAATAAAAATAATTTTATTATTAAATTTTAAATAACTAAAATATTTGAATTTTTTTATTGATTTTGTATTTAATTTTTTCTATTTTTACTAATATTAATCAAGTCATTTTTAGTTTTTATCAAGTATAAAATGTCTTAATTTTTAATTTAGATTTAAGTTTAAAATTTATTTTAAGTTTTTATCTATTTATGAAATTACAAATAATAAAAGTAAAATTTATTAGAGTTAATTTAATTTATAATTATTTGTCTTATTAAAATTTTAATTATTTTAGAATAATTATATTTAAATTTTTTATTTGAATTTATATAATAAAATCAATTTCAAACTTAAAATCTAAATTAAAAGTTATAGAGCAAGAGAGAGAGAGAGAAACTAACTTTTTATTAGTCGTTTTGTGCCCAACAATCCAAGGATAGCATGTGTCGGACTGCAGATTTATCCTCAAGATAGCATGTCATTTGATTAAGTATACGATAATTCACCTTTAAGACCTCTATCTGTATCTCCATATCTCTTTCACTCACACTTTATGTTTCTCCCTCTCTATCTCTATCTCTGCCCCCTCTCTCTATATATCTTTCTCCCTCTTCCTCTCCCTCCATCTATTACTTATATATATCACCTTTTTAATCTCCCATTCTTGTCCCCTCTATGTCTATCTTCCCATCAGTCCATCTCTCTATCTATATCTCATTATCCTACTCTCACTATATATCTCTCTATCTCTCCTTATTTTTATCCCTATCTTTGCCTCTCTCTCCTTTCTCCCTATTAGTCCCTATTTTTATATCTCTCTAATTCTCTCTCCTCTCTCTTTTTCTCTCCCCTCTCCCCCTCTTCCCCGTCTTCTCTCTCACCCTCCTCTACCTATCTCTTTCCCTTTCTCTCCATCCCTCTCTTTATCTTCCCCCTCTCCATCTCTCCCCATATCTCCCTCCCTATCCCCTATCTATCTCTTTATCTCTACCTCTCTCTCCATTTATCTTCCCATATATCTTTATCTCTCTTTATTTTCTCATTTATCACTATCTCTCCCTTTTTCTCTCTCCCTCTATCTCCTCTATTTCCCTCTCACTCTCTCCCTCTCTATTTGTCTATCTCTACTTATCACTATTTTTGTATCTCTCTATCTCTTTCTCCATCTCCCCCTCTCTTTATATCTCCTTATATCTTTATCTCTCTAACACTTTATCTCACCATCTATATCTCTAAGCTCTATCTCTCCCTCTCTCTCTCTCTTCCTATATATCTCTTTATATCTCCATATCCCTCTTCCTCTATATCTCTCTATATCTCCCTCTTTATCTCTCTATCTCTATCTCTCCCTCCACCTCTCTTTATCTCTATATATTTTTCTCCCTCTTCCTTTATCACTATATCTTCATCTCTACCTCTATCTTCCTCTATCCCCCTCTATCTCTAGACATATCTCTCTCCCTCTTTCTAGAACTCTTTATCTATATCTCTTTTCCTCTCTATTTTTCTCATTACATTTCTTCTTCCATCTCTCCCGCTATCTCTCTTATTATCTATCCATCTCTTTATCCCTATATCTCTCCCTCTCTACAGATCTCTATATCACTTCCTATCTCTATCTTTATATTTCCATCTCTCCTTCTCTCTCCCTCTCTATATATTTATCTCTTATATCTCTATCTATCCCTCTCTCCCCTTTATTTGTATCTCAAGCCATATCCTCTACATATCCCTCTCCTTCTGCTTCTCCATTTTCATCTCTATCTATATCTCCTTACCACCCATCTCTCTCTCTCTCTCTCTTCCCCCATTTATCTCTCCCTCTTTATATCCCTATATCTCGATCTCTACCTACTGTGAACATAGCATGCGCCTATTGGTAACGGAGCTTGATTATCTTTTTTATTTAAAAGATTTATTTCAATCATCTTTGGATCCCTATAAGTGGATGTAAATATCATTTCTCCATTGAGACCTTTGTTGCATAAACATCATTTTCTAAATGGCCTACCAATTGACCTCATGTACTACACAAATGTATGCAAAAAATAGACCAAAATTTTCTTTGATTGACCTTCCACACCTCTTTAGTGTACCCATTTCATACCAAGCTGTGATTGCTAGTATATGGTTCAACAACACATTAGTGAGGAGGTCAGGCCACTTTACATTAGGTTGGAAAGCTATAAATTAAATTCAAACATTTTTTTTCTATTAATTTATGATTTGTAGATTATATATATCAATTTGTAATGGAAGTAATATCAATTTTTGGAGAAATTTTATAGGTTAGTTTTCTTAATTTAAACTCAATAAGTTAATTATTAGGATAAAATTATATTTAACGTTATTTTTGTTTCACATTCATTTTAATATTATATTTATTATTATTATTATTTGGTAATATGATGATTTTTAGTTTAGTTTGATTTAGGTGGAGTTATGAATGGGGGTCTCATCTCTAATATGAACACATAATACTAATGTGAATAGTCTAAATCTACCTAATGAGAGTTTGGAGCACTAATTCATTAAAATGTATGACAACGGTATTAAGACAAAGGTTCAAATCCATAAATATAATCCAAACTAGTAAGAACACAATGCTTACAATCACAAAGATTTGCAAAGGTTTGAATCTGCATTACTACAACAACAATACCACTATTTAATTACCACTTAATTGAATTATTTTTTAAAAAAGTATTAACATCTATATATCTATATATCTATATAAATTTATTTTATTGATCACTCATAAAAATAAATAAAAAATAACAATAATAATAAACAAGACTTAAGCCAAACAAATGGGACAATAAAAAATAAAGTTAAACAAATAAATATATAGTTTTGATACACATAATGAGAATGATAATCCTCTAAAAATAACACTTGCTTTGTATGTATTAGAAGGACATAAACTTATACGTGCATCTTAAAATATTCAAAAGAGAAGGCATTGCAAAGGCATAGTTAATCTCATTCTGCCACCCACTAACAATTGACAAAGGTAAGGTTTATACTTATTTTGAAGTCTACCAAAGATTTGATTGTTGTATGTATATGTTTCTATTAAAAAAGGGTTAGGGGCCTGATCCTAAATAAAATAGTAGGTCAAACCATAACCAAAAGGTCTACAGGTCAACCAAGAAATAACACAAAACAAAAGCCATCAGTTCAAATCATAACCAAGCCAATCGACCAACCAAGAATCATCACAAAAATAGGAAACATCCAAGAAATAAAGGTCCAACAATATGGTATGTAGGTCTTCGATAGAAAGACACACAGACCCCAAAACAAGAAACAACAAAAAATAAAACTAATCTTTTTGACAGTTAATTAAATTCTATTGCTTCTTCAGTAAATCAAAATCCTTTCACCACAAGTATGTTATAAAGGAAGATGATTATGTTTTTAGGATTGATAACTTAGCTAATTCATCGAAGCCTTTTCCATGGAATGACACTAACGATGGTCATGTTGTCCTTTGTGACAAAATAGATCCTTTTGACAAGTATATGTGCATGTGGGATATACCATTGTTAAAATAGATAGAGATCACTAGTGGTTTGTGCATGAATAAAAAATACTTATATAATGTTGTGTAAAGGTAATAAATAGCACACACATTGGAGAATATTTATTGATGAAAATGTTGCAATATAATAACTGTTGACAGAATAAAACTATGCTACTTTTATAGGTTGAATATTTGAAAGATAAGAAGCCTATTGGAGGTAATGATAAAAACCTGTAACGCATCAAAGGCTAATAACATAGAGAAATATAGTGCTGGAAAAAGGAATGAAAAAGATAAAGTCACTGCAAGCCAAATGTGACACATACAACCGACCTGCAACAACACCAAAATGGTAGAATGAAAGAGAGAGAGAGAGAAAAGGCATGATAAAAGAGAGAAAATAAGATAGAAAAAATAGATAGAAGAATTAAGATATTGATAGAGAACGGTATGAGAGTTAATAGATCTATGAGAATTGTATGAAGATTATTGTATGAAAGACAAAGATATGTTGTTATACTAATGTTTTTATATGAAAGTATAGTGTATAAAAATGCATCCCTTTTATATTTTCACACCTAATTTGGAATTAATAATAAAATGAACTTAATTCTACCTTAATTTAGTGTTGTAATATGTATTTTACATATTCACATTAAGTTTAGGGCCCTATTAATTAAAATGGAATTAATTGTGTCTTATTTTTGGTGTTGTAAAGAGTACCCCCTTTACACTTTCACACTCATTTAGGGATCCTTTAATTAATTGAGCTTAATTTGCCTTAATTGGCCCCTTTGATTCAAATCCAAGCCTAATTAATTACATTTTCCAAAGATGAAACCCAACATTCATTAATGCCTAAACATAGCACTTCTCATTGAGCAATGCGTGTCCTAGGGTTAGGGACCTAGGACCCATTCACCCATGGGCGAATGGGTCCTCCCTTACATCTAGGACCTGAAGTCAACTTATTTTTTTAGCAATATTTTAACATATTCAAATCCATATTCAGATGTCGGCTTGTGATATTTGAATTTTAGGAAATTAAGGTTACATATATATAAATATAAGGTTATTTCACTATGTTTCACCTAGATTTTAAAGTGTTCAAAACAAGAGCTAAAGTGGTGATCAAAGGCATTCAAGAGCATAATCATCAAATTTTTATTGCAGTAATCAATATCCAATTGTCATATCAAAGTCTTCTTGCATCATGCATGTTATTGGAGTTAATATGGTGATGTAGGTTTCATGATCCATTGAAGTATTCAAAGCATTATTTCAAGTCAAGATTCAAGGTTCAAGATCCACATCCATTGAAGTCATTTCATGCAAGATCTGTTGGTAGATGGTCAGTGCTCCCCTTGGGATTTGTGACATGGCTTAACCACCTCACGTGGATCTGTTAACTCTCATAGTTGTATCGGGCATTAAAAGGTCGATCTTTTGGTGCAATGACAACTGTGTTTCCAACAATTGGTATCAAAACCAAATGTGTCGGGTTTGAATCCCCTCGGGTAATGTTGAGGGGGAGTTTGTTGGAAGATGGTCAGCAGTCCCCTCAAGATTCATGACATGGCTTAAGTGCCTCTCGTGGATCCATTAACTCTCATAGTTGTATCAGGCATTAAAAGGTTGATCTTTTGGTGCAACGACAACTGTGTTTCCAACAAGATCAACATCAAGATTTCAATCCTTCAAAGGTTGATCAAGGGTTTTGTGAGTTGCAACATTTCTTTGTTCATTCATCATTTCCTCTTTCATGCTATTTCATTTCATTCAAGGTTTAATTGCCAAAATGAGGTTTGACCAAGGAAAACTCTCATTCACCAAAAATAAACATTTTTCCCCTCTTTGTGTGTTACAGATTTGTAGGTTGAAGAAAAGTTGAAGATATGAAAGTTGCAAAATTGCAAAGTTGCATTTGTTGTCACCTTTATTGTCATCTCACAGAAACTCAGATCTTGGATTTATTTATGATTGTCCAACTATGAAAATCAAGAATCTGGAAGTGCAGACATAGGAGCAAAGGACCTAGAAACCGATTTTGAAGAGCCCTACCCAAGACCGATTCGCCATAGGGCGAATGAGTCCTCATAAAGCTTCTAGAAACACCATTTTGTGAGAGGTACATAACATTTATCCCTTCTAGATCTATCAAAAAATTTGTAGGTTCCTTCAATTTTATGCTTAATCTACTAAATCCAAGTTGTAAACTACATTTTGGAGTTGCTTTGCTATTTTTAACCTTTCTCCCCAAAGTGTTGTTTAATCAGGACCCTTGTCCTAACACATAAAAGAAATTGCAAGATTCCTTAAAGAATTCACTCACCTAAGGGTTGAAAGTGGATTTTGACTTAAGTGGTCTCATTTCCTGAATGAAATAGAAGAATAGGTAGGTTCATTCACACCATTTTTCCCTTTCTATTTATAGTAAGTTTGGTGAAACATTCCAAATTTAGTATAAAAGCCTATGTGTTTGAGCCCCTAACTTATTTTTGTATGTTTCATTTTGGTGAACTCGAGTATTTGAACATTCTAATTTCTTATTTAGAGTGCATTCAAACCCTATATATAGGATTTATATTAATTCATTGCATTTAGGGTTTCTAAATTGGGCATAAAGTTGCATATATTTTATGTGTAAACTTGTATTTTGCATTCATTTTAAATCTAAAAATTAAAAAAAAATTACATGCATATTACATTAATTTTGCATAGTAATTTCATATTAGTGTATGTTAAATCATTCACATTCAAAAATTGAGTCAAAATTACATTTCAAAAAGTGTCATATAGTTCATCATTTCTCCCAAATTTAATTTGCATTTAAACATCAAATTCTAGAGAATTTAGTCACAAAAGTTATAGTCTGAAATTTGGAATAGAGAACACATATAATCACTTTGAAAATGCATTTTTCATTTGTAGAAAACCCTATACTAGGACCCATTTTCCTCTAGGTGAATGAGTCCTTCAAGGCATCTTAAAACCAACCTTTTTGGGAATTTTTTTGGTTTTCTGCACTTCCTAGGTTTGTTGGTAACCTACTGTATCAGTCTGGAAATTTTCAAGAATTCACGTTTTATGCATTTAGGTCTAAACATCTATTTAGTGTAGTCATTTTTAAATCATTCCAAAATCATTTCAGTAGAAAAAATCATTAGATTTGAAAATGTTTACATTCTTGATGCTTTTCATAAATTGGATAAAAGTACTTTTCACTTTTGGATACATAATGTTTACATTCTTGAAGCTTTGCATAAGTTAGATAAAATTAATTTTCACTTTTGGACACACAATGTGTACATTCCTAGATATTTTCATAAAAGTTCTTTTCACTTTTGAGTACATAATGTTTACATTCTTAAAGCATTGCATAAGATGGATGAAAGTACTTTTCATTTTTGGGTGCACAATGTTTATATTCTTGAAGCATTACATAAGATGGATAAAAGTACTTTTCATTTTTGGGCACACAATATTAGTATCTTACCTTTCTAATCATGCCAAGAAAAATTCCATCCCTCCCACTTATGAGAATGTTTTAACGAAAGAGAATACAATAGTGGGTCCAATCATGACAATCAAACTTGGTCTTCTCCCAATATCTATCATATTTGTGAAGAATATATTTTGGTGTTAGAAGATCCAATCAATGAGAGTTCTGAGAATCCTATGTGTTTCTCTTACCCTACCTCTCCTACCTAGGAAGACATTGTTGGATACAAGGATGAGACCATTGACACATCCCCTAATACCACTTTTCCTATTCCTCCTATTTGTGAGAATGACTTGATACAAGAGAATTTCACCATTGATAAACAAGAAAATCCAACCATTGATGACTCCCCTACTTGTGATGAAGTTATTTTAGAAGAACCAACCATTGAAAGTCATGAAAATCTAGTTTTTTTCTCTCCTAGAAACTCTCCTACTAGGGAAGATATCATGGCACAAGAAAATGACATTGAAGCATGTCTTTCAAACAATAGTAATGTTGCATCCAATTCAACCACTTTAGAAGAAAAGATAACATGCACAACAAACTTTGATGAAGTTTCTTACAAACAACCACCAAATTGAAAACAAATGGAAAAACTTTATGGAAGAGGTTATGAACTTATGAAACAACTTGGTTACAATGGAAAAGGATGTGGTGCTAGAGAACAAGGTATATGTGTCCCTATAGAGCCTAACATACAAGAAACAAGTAATGTTCTTGGTTATTATCCTTTGAAAGAAACAAAGGAATCAAAAAATCCTTCACTCAATGTCAACACTTACAAAAGACTCTTCCAAGATAACTTTGGTGCATCGTAAACTGATAGATACTACATGTGGTAATATCTCATTAGATATGCATCAATTTGATACTTTGTCTACTCATTGTAATTAATAACATTAGTTGTCGCTTCTTGTCATGTGGTAGTTGTAGTATCATAGTATATTCATTACCATGCATGATGGCATAAACTTGGCTTTATGCAATCGTATTTCCCCTTCGCAAGGAGAAGCATGTCATCATCCATTTTTGGCTCACATTTTTCCCTTTGGGGGAAAGAGGTTCGGTAGCCTTGTCCTAGTTTGGCACTTGATGCTATCCCTTTCGCTAGTTATCCGCCTTTCACATATACTGATCAATATTTGGATGCGAACGACTTGCTATAGGTTGACTCGCGTGTGCCTTACTAGTCTTTTTCTTTGTTTTTTGTTCATGTTCTTTGTGTGATTGCATGTGTCTAATGTAATCTCCCTTTATTATTTTGTTTGGTGTCTCTCTCTTCATGTTCATTCCTCTATTTGTACCTACATTCTTCTATATGTCATAAACCTTTATCTTTTCATTTGTCTTGTGTTTTCCTTATGGGGTTGACGCAAGGCATCGGGACATTTAGGTCTCTTCCATGTTGACCTAAAATATTTTTCTTTTTTTTATCTCTCTATGTGTCATTCTTCCTATTCTACGAGTATTTGGGGAATGATGATATTTCTAAGCTCTATAGCAACATTGTAGAAAATATATACTGACCTTGAATCCGTGGATCCCTTATGTGTTTTTGAATTTCATTTTGGGGGAAACTCCTTCCTTTCTTTTTCATGATGTAGCTTCATTCAGGAACACAACAAAAATCTCTGATGTCTTCTTTGTTTAGCATTGAATATTGGCTACTTTAAGGAAAATTTATCCAGCAATGGTTCTAGCAATTTATTTTAAAGTGGGGGCATACATTGGCATTATTTTTGGTATTCCTCGTGTTTCATTGTGTGATTTTCTTTCTTCTCATGATGCATATTTTTCTTGGTGGTTTCATTGGGTTTGATATCCTCCGTGAGTGTGATATTTCTTAGCATACCACTTTCCTCTTAGTGTTGATGCTACACGTTGCATTCCCTAAGATTTCAAATCTTTTTCCGTTGACTTGTCCTCTCTTGGAGACATTAGGCATTATGTTCCCTAAGAAGAGACCTTACATGAACTAAACAAATTCCCTTTGAACAAACCTTTACTTGCATTTTTGTTCATAGGTGTTTAGCATAATACAAATTGCTAACCTTGTGAAGCCCAAACCCCTTTCAAGGCCACCAAGCATAACACAGTTTGCTTTCCAGTGGAGCCTTGTCTTGTTTTCTCATACATGCTTAGCATAACGTAGCTTGTTAGGCCTTATGAAGCTCAACTTTTTTGTGGTGCCCTATCGAAGTTATTAGAGGGATAGATTTGATATGGTATGGGACCCTAATAAGATCCTCTCATTTGCCACCCTTTGGGGGCTAACCTAGTGGACAACTTGAGGTTCCATTGGCTCGAAGTGAGTGCACGTTGTTGTTTACATAGTGGACATTGAGTTCTGCTTGTGAACATTCTTAGAAAAACAGTTGAGGCATGTTCCACATTGTGTTGGATAGTCGAGGTTTGATCCACCTTTTTTCTCACTAGTCTTTGATGTTGTATGATTGATAATATTTGTCATTGTTGCATACATATATTTTGAATTTCTACTTTAGTGTGATTTTTCACTAGTGCTCATCCTCTCACTAAAGTGGGGGCTATGTAGTGTAGAAAAATGTATCCCTTTTACATTTTCACACCTAATTTGGAATTAATATTAAAATGAATGTAATTATGTCTTAATTTAGTGTTGTAATATGTATTTTATATATTCACACTAAGTTTAGGGCCCTATTATCTAAAATGGACTTAATTGTGCCTTATTTTTGGTGTTGTAAAGTGTACCCCCTTTACACTTTCACACTCATTTAGGGCTCCTTTAATTAATTGAGATTAATCTACCTTAATTGGTCCCTTTAATTCAAATCCAAGCCTAATTAATTAAATTTTCTGAAGAAGAAACTCATTAATGCCTAAACATAACACTTCTCATTGAGCAATGTGTGTCCTAGGGTTAGGGACCTAGGACCCATTCTCCCATGGGTGAATGGATCCTCCCTTAGACCTAGAACCTGAATTCAAATTATGTTTTGGGTTTTATTTTAACATATTCAAATCCATATTCAGATGTTAGCTTGTGATATTTGAATTTTTGGAAATTAAGGTTACATATCTATAGATATAAGGTTATTTCACTATGTTTCACCTAGATCTTCAAGTTTTCAATTACAAGAGCTAAAGTGGTGATCAAAGGTATTCAAGAGAAACATTATCAGACTTTTATTACAACAATCAAGATCAAATTGTCATATCAAGGTCTTATTGCATCATGCATGTTATTGGAGCTAATATGATGTAGGTTTCATGATCCATTCAAGTATTCAAAGAATTATTTGAAGTCAAGATTCAAGGTTCAAGATCCACATCCATTGAAGCCATTTCATGCAATATCAACATCAAGATTTCAATCCTTTAAAGGTTTAATCAAGGGTTTGGTGAGTTAAAAAATTGCTTTATTCATTTATCATTCCCTCTTTCATGCTATTTCATTTCATTTCAATGTTTAATTACCAAAATGGGGTTTGAACAAGGCAAGCCTCCATTCACCATAAACAAAAAAAATCCCTTTCTTTGTGTGTTGCAGATTTGTAGGTTGAAGAAAAGTTGAAGATCTCAAAGTTGCATTTGTTGTCACCTTCATTGTCATCTCATGAAAACTCAGATCTCAGATTTATTTTCGATTGTCCGACTATGAAAATAGGGAATATAGAAGTGTAGACACAGGAGAAGATGACCCAAAAACATATTTTGAAGAGCCCTACCTAGGACCCATTTTCCATAGGGTGAATGAGTCCTCAAACAGCTTCTAAAAACACCATTTTTGAGAGGTACACAACATTTATCCCTTCCAGATCTACCAAAAACTTTGTAGGTTCCTTCAGTTTTATGTGTAATCTACTAAATCTAGGTTATAGACTACATTTTGGAGTTGATTTTATATTTTTAATCTTTCTCCCTAAAGTGTTGTTTAATCAGGACCTCATCCTAACAGATAAAGGAAATTGCAAGATTCCTCAAAGAATTCACTCACCTAAGGGTTGAAAGTGGATTTTGCACTTGAGGGATCTCATTTCTTGAATGAAATAGAAGAATAGGTAGGTTCATTCACCCCATTTTCCCCTTTCTATTTATAGTAATTTTGGTGAAACATTCCAAATTTAGTATAAAACCCTATGTGTTTGAACCCTAACCCATTTTTCTATGTTTCAAAAACATATTACAAATATATAATGGTTTTAATATAATTTTCTTATGCTAGATTATATATTTATCCATAATCCATCATGTATTAGTTCTAATCCTCTTCTTACCCTTTTACATCAAGGTGTAAACTACAAATTTAAGGAACATATGTCCATACCTTTGGTCCTCTCTCACTAACATTTTTGTATCAAAAAAAAATTATGTAAGAAAAGTTTTAATAATATTTTTTTCAAATAAAAAGGAACATCATTGATGGTATGAATAATATACTCTAGTTCTTATCCTATAAGAGGGGTTACACACCTAAGGAATGGTGAATGAAAAGGGGGTTGTATCTTGAAAGAGATCCTATAGAGATGTGACCACTAAATGGAAATATTGATTGAGCCAATAGGGACGAATAAAAAAGATTATTGAAACACAAAATCAGAGTAACACCAATGGAAAAAGGAGATATTTAGAATTATAAAAGAGATTGTGGAAGAAATTAGGATGGTTATGGAAGTGAACATTGAGGAAAAGATATTGATACAATTTTAAGAAAGGTGATAGAGATGTTGTAAGAGAGTCGAAAAGGTGAGGGAAGCCAATTTGGAGTGTTCTTGGTGGGCTATTTCTAAACTCATTAAGAATGATGAAAATTTTGAGAAATCATCATCAAAATAATGGTTAGTTTGGGTGAGCATGTTGAAAGATTAAGGAATGTGTGTGGCAACATGAGCATGAGATATGAGCTCAAGGTATGATCATAAGTTGTACAACATGTGGTATATTGTTGTCATTGATGTCAACATTATGATATAGTATGAGGATCATTGTGTAGATCATTTTATATAGCTTGAGAATATTTTAAAATGGTTATACAGTGGACATTTGCAAGAAGGTTTTATCCGGTGAAGATAAATGAAAAGAAAAATGGTTGTTTCAAAACAATCTTGTAAGTGTACATGACATCCAATATTTTGGTCCGTATTGGTATGCTATGTGGAATCTAACTCTATGGTTTTGGTGTAATTTTTTTGGATGTTAGAAGAGTCTAAATCTAGAGTTTCACAATGTTTCTGTCTTTGGTGTTGAATTTATGAATGACAGAAGTTCTTGTCTGGTAGTTACAGTGTTACCAATACAGTATGTATGTTTTGGAGGATCCACGTCTCTATGGATTAGTATCTAGCTTTGTAGATTTATGGAGATGTTGACAAGTGTCAATAGTACCTATATTCTAAGTGGCATTAATTTTTGGGGTCTACGTGTCTATTTGTGGTTGAACAGTTGATGAATTTTGTTGTTAGGTAATTACTAGTGTTGACCTAATAAGTTTTGGGCATTGCGGAGTTTTGAGAAGTATTGATATATTATGTGGGAGCTATTATAGGTACATACCAACCTATTTGAAATTGTTATAAGTTTTGAATCATGGCATAAATTATATATGTTTATGTTGAGCTGACAAGTTATATTTTGTGTGATACATCTAATTAGGTTGATCTAATTGATGTTGTAGGTGTTTATGGATGAAGAGGATATATATGTATAGAGAAGGGGGATTTTCTACTGACGAGTTCTCTTCATTTAGAGAGCCTCATGGGATGAACTTCCCTAAACTACCTCAAAGGAAAATGGTGAGAGTTCTAGAACCAGAAAGAGTAGGTCATAGAGATTCTCTAAACAAACCGACAAGATCTCGACCAAAGGACGTCAGCGTAGAATGCAGATGATAGCGCGGTGCAGTGGTGTCACTGAGGTGTGCTGGCATCTCGTATAGAGCGAAGAGAAAGATTATCATAGAAAATGGCTAAGTGACTACTAGCAATCTGATTGCAGAGAACTCGTAGAATGTGATAAAGAAACATAATGTGATAGAACTAGAATGGAGTGAAACAAATGATAAAGAGGATGAGAAGAAAGGAACAAGATGCTCACAATCGTGTGAATGACGAAGCCTCCAAATTTTGAATGTCTTCAATACCTGCATACAAGAGAGAGAGAGAGAGAGAGAGAGAGAGAGAGAGAGAGAGAGAGAGAGAGAGAGAGAGAGAGAGAGAGAAATTGTTGGGGTTGTATAGGGGTTTGCCTCAATCAAACCCCCATTTTGGAGTTCCCACCTCCACGAACAACCAGATATATAGAGATAAAAGTATGAAATGGAGTAAAGTACATAAAGACACTACAAAATAGTGTTATGCTACTCAACCAAGTAATAGAGGAGAGGAGTGAAAGCTTACCACCTCCGCCAAAAGTGCTCAAGGCTAGTTGGGGAGAAAATGAGAGGAACTCAAGCCTCTGTTGTCATGGTGTCTCGTTCCACACTTGCTCTACTGAAGTGATGGATTGTTGATGTTTTTGTTGTGAAGAGATGGTGAGGAAGCTACTTGGATTTTCTGAAGAGATTGTAGAATGCTAAGGATACTACTCAGAGTCTATGAAAGATCCGAAGATCCAAGAGATCGTAGAATGCTAAGGAGACTGCTCAAAGTCTATGAAGGATGAAGAGATGAAAATGGATGAAGGAAGAGTGAATATGAAGGAAAGAGGGAAGAAAATGGCCATATTTAGGTCGGTCGACCGAAGAGTTCGTTACAAGTCGACTCCCAATGGGATGTGTAACAACTCTACAGTCTCTAGATGCGAGAATCTATCAGGGACGTTAGTGCACCATGTAGCATCCTAGACAAAAACACCTCTATCGACGCTCAAAATAGGCTCCAAGTGGAATGAAGGCAGAAGGCTTAGGTGAAATTTTTCCTTTGAGATTGGTTTTCTAAAGTGTAAAGGGGTGAAAGGGGAATTTGTGTTAGGGGTGCAAATTCACTCTCATACAATATGTAGGATATTTTTTGGTGTTTTGGTGATAGTGATGCAATGTGATGTGTAGATGATGCGAATTGTGTGAATGTGATGCAAATGCAGAGCAAAATAGAGTGTTAGTGTAGATCTGTATGAAGTGTGTAAAATCAGTTTATTGAGCCTCATTGGAATTATACTACATCATGTTGTAGATGCATTTGTAAGAGATCAAAATGTAGTTGTGTGTCACCAATCTCTTCTATCTTTTCTTCCTTCTATGGGCAGTGAGTCCACTAGGATAGCGAGTCAACGTATAGTGAGAAATTTTGTAATATCTTATAACTTTTTATTATATTGTGATATAATCCTCACCTTGGTTTTTCACTTTTTGGGGTTTCCACATAAAAATATGGTGTTCATGTGTTATGTGATGTTGATGGTTGATTTCATTCTTTATTTTCTTATTGAAAATTGAATATGCTATGTGGAATGAATGTCTAAATTTTTAAGTGGTTTCAAAGAATATTGATTCACCCCCCCTCTCAGTATTTCAGGTGTTGAAAAATTGGTATCATAGATTGGTTCCTTGGAAGGAGCTTAACCACTTGGGGAAGATCTTGGATGTTGAGATCATGGCTGCTAGAATATTTCCTATTCCTCCAAAAGAGATACCTGCTATTGCATTTATAGAAGAAGAGTGCATGGTTGACATGAATGGAGAACTTAGAATAGCTCTTAAAGATCTAGAAAGGATTGAAAGTGAGAACAATGATCTAAAGAAAAATGTCAAAGAAGTAGATGAATGTAATAGAAAATTGAGAGAGAAAATCAATAAATTTAGAGAAAGACATGTAAGGAAGTTAGTGAGTAGTTGAAGCAAGAAAATGAAACAATTACTAGTCTGAAAGTACAAATTGAAGAAGGAAAAAGAGTTGAAGAATTTCTAAATGCCAAAGTAAAAATAAATTTTGAATAATATTCAAATCTTGAAGAAGAAGTTGTGACCTTGAGATCAAATCTTGAAAAAAAAAAGTCATGAAGAAAAATTCAAGATAAGTTCTACAAAGCTTGATGAAATGATTTCAAATCAGAAAGGATCTAAAGACAAAGAATGATTAGGGTTTGAGAAAGGTGAAAGCTCAAAGATAGATCAAACTCCAAATCAAGTTGAAAAGAAGACCGAGGACAAGAAGAGCAATGACAAATAGGTTTGGAATCAAAGGAGACTTAAAAAGACCACCCATTAGACAACCAAATTCACAAAGATACCCATCTTTTAATGGTTTATCTTATTCTTGCAATAAATTTAGACATAAGGCTATGGAATGTAGAAGATAAATGAATAAAAATGTTCAATCTTTTCTTGGTTAGTTCTTTACATGCAAGGGATTTGGTCATAATTCTAGTGAGTGCAGAAGTCAAATGATGAATGGCTATAATGGTATGAAGTTTCAATATTTTAATGGATATTATTATGCATGCAATGGATTTGGACATATAGCTAATCAATGCAGATATAGAATGAATGGAAGTAATCCTGTTCAAAATAATGGCATATGTTACAATTGTAGTAGTCCTAGACATATCTCCAAGTTTTGTAAAAGCAAGAATGTGAAGAAGAACAATCCAGTAAAGAAGAATTATCCAGTGAAAAAGGTTGATCCAATAGAGATGAAGAATAATATGGACAAGATTTGGAAAGAGAAGGAAGACAATGAGACTAAGCTTGAGTTTGTGCTAGCATCATGTGTAGATGTTTCCTCCAAAACCTAAGAAGAAATATTTGGGTTAAGGAGATCATTAATAGAAGATTATTTATCCTCTACCAATGAAATGGTGATGATGCTTCAACACATGATATGAGGTGTGGGTCAATATTCTTGACCTATTGGAGAAAGAATCGATGAAAAATATTATGTTGCGGAAATTTGTGGAGCATTTGAAGTTGACTGTGCACACAATTAGGGTTTATACCAACTTTTAAATCTGAGTATTCAATGCAAAATTAGGTCAAGTGAAAAGGGTTTACATGTGATTTCATACACAATCTAAGTCATTTGCAAATGAGTATTTGAGAAGAGCAGAGTAATGAAAGAGTAGAGTGGAGTGATTGAAGCAATTAAGATCTGATACAAGCGAAACACTAACTAGAAGCAATTCAAAGGTATTTTATAGTTTCTATTTGCACTAGATTCAAAAAGTGCTTTCAATTTTCTAAAAAAATGTATACACCACAAGTTGTAGAGGTTACATATTGTTCATGCCATAAATTCAAAAGGCATCACAATAAATCTTTGGTGGATGTTCCAGATGGTTTGTTTTCACACATCCCATATGGTTTTTTACACTTAGAAGATGTTAGGGCATACATTCATGTTAAGATGGAAGAATATAATCATACAAAGCCGAGTGATGTGTGGTACAAAGAACTCATCGAAGATGATTTTGAGTTGAAATTAGAATTTAAGGTTTTGGTGGAGAAGAAACTCGATGCCTGGAACAATTTTCCCATATTTTTTTTTATGTAGATTAATGGATGACATATAATTTGAGCCGTGTTCATGAAAAGTTCCTCTGGTTGGATATACCACATTTGATAAAGAAAGAGGAAATTAGGGTTGTAATTGGTTTGTGCTCAACTGAGCCAGATTTGGTGTTCAAGTCAGTGAAAAATAAAATTATGATGGAGCAAATAGGTGTGAAATATGATATAAGGGCATTGACAATAAAGGACATCAGAAACATGGTAGTTAAGTATGCTTTAATGATTATCAGATACAAAATATACTTCACCAACAGAGAAAATTCAATATCATCGATCACCATCAATACAACATATGAGATGGTTGAGAAGGGTGAAGACAATGATCTAAGTGAACTATTGAGATTGTAGCTTTTGGAAAACTTGTAGAAGAAAAAGGACTCTAATTATTCCTTTAAGTTTGGCACTTTTATTATTTGTTTACTCTTTTATTTTTTGAAGGAGGTTCCCGATACAAGGAACTTTGTGTGGCTAAAGGATAGATCAATAGCCTATCAGATCAAAGATCATTTGATGAGGTTGGAAGACTCATATACATAGAATAATTCTCTTTGGGGGTTCTTGAAAACTTTTCAAGAAAATATGTAGGAAAGAGAGAGAATACCAAAGCATGTTGTTGAAAAATACAAGAATGGCATTATTTTTATGGTAAGTAAAGATTATTGCATAATGGAGGTTGTTGAGCCTAGAAATGTGTTGATCCTAGAGATGGGATATGAGGTTGAAGGAGATGTAATAATTGGTTTGGTTGACCTTATGTTAAGAAAACCTAGGGACAATTCTCAAGAGCGGTATGGAACCTATGAGGAGAAATACATGGAAGTGAATTCAAAGCAAAGACAAAAATAGATAAAGAAAACTATTGGGAATATGAATTCTATAGTTGCGAAGGAAATGGGCATCACAAAGGAAAAATCCATGTTTGGCTCACCGAGAGGATTATCAAGTATTAGAAGATCTAGTAGAACAACTACCACTTTTTCGGTTGCCCTAAAGTCCTCCAATACTAAGTATACTACAAGGGGGAAGAGAAAATAGTCTACAAGTACTCCAGTGAAGGAGAATACCCCTCTGGTTAAAAAACAAAAAGTAACTAAAAAGGAAAATGCTTCTTCTTCACCACAAAAAATTGGTCTTTTAAATAGAAGGGTAAAAAAAAAGCTACAAGGTAAAAGTACATAGGAGTGAATGTGGAATATGATGAAGAAGAAGAAGGACCACAATTGATTCGGAAGAGGAAACCAAAATCTTCACAAGGTGAAGAAAGTACAAAGAAACATAAGATTGAAATTGTAGATACTAATAGTGAGGCTAAGGTAGAGAAAGAAAAACAAGGCTACAAAATAAAAAATGAGTGAAAATAAGCTTGAATCTAACTAAGAGAAAAAGACACCGGATGAAAAAAAGAAGAATAAAATTACTTTGGTAAGGGCGCATAGCCCTATGAAACTTGATTATTTTTCAATGGGATTGTGAAGCATGATATGTTAGGAGAAACCAATACTTTGTACACTACTGCTTTGTAAGTATGATAATGATTTGATTAGTTTTATTATGTTGTCATTATTAAGTTTCGTAGTGTCAACCTCTAGTGTTTCTTTGAGAAGATTCTATTTGTCGATATTTTTTGGTTAAGTTTTTGTGTTTTAGTTGGTTTGGTGATGATGAGGAAGTATTGAAGATGATGAGAATGTGTCTATGGTACTTGGTTTCCAAGTTCTTTTGAGAAAATTTTAATAAAAGAGGAAACAATGTGTTGTAGAGGTGTTATGGCATACAAAGCAGTTTTTTGGTTTTTCTTTGCATTTCTTTTGTGTTGAAGATATGCTTGTGTGGTTCATATATGTTGATCAGAAGTGTTCATAGATGTTATATCTAGAATTTATTGGTCTAGATAATTGTGCAAAGAAAGTTGTGTTCACCAATGTGTGAATTGTATTGCAATGGTGTCTCGGAGAAATGATTTTTCTTCACATTTGTTTGTAGTTTGGTTTCTGGTCTTGCAGTTCTAGAAGTGTGCTAATACATTTCATATATATCTTTAATTGAAATTTTTCATGATTTTATGCTTCACAAGATGATTTATTGAGTTATAGTGTGTGGAATATTATTTGTTTGAACAAGATGAGTTTGTTCTTCAGGTGAAAGTTGTTGTGAAGATTTTTTTTGGATTTTAGGGTGTTTGTGGAATATTCCAATTTTTTTTCAAGTGATATTTGTTGTCCATGAGTCATCTTTGGATCAAAGGAAGTGTGTACTTAAATTTTTTATGGTGTTTACATAGGTTCAATCGACCTTGGGTGAATTATGGATTTTCTTCGATGATTATGGAAGTGTGGCATGGTGTGGGTGAGTGAATTTAGGTCCAAGTTAAGGTGTGATGTGGCCCCTCATCATTCATTTCCACTACGAGAATGTTTTTGTTCTGACCTCGTTTGAATTTGCACAGTTGAGGTGCATAACCAACCTTGGAGAATGTTCTCAAGGTTGAAGAAGGTATAAATAAGTGTTGTGTTGATGGAGGATTTGTATAAGAGGGTGGGTAAGTGCAAAAATATTGGCACCAAAAAGTGGCCAATTCACTTTTTCAACCCAAAATAGTGAAAACATGAGCGTGTTATAGTAAAACATGCTCACATTATGGGTTGGTAGTGATTGAGCCTAGGCTCGATAATTACTAAACCAAAATGTGAGTGCATTATAACATGTTAGTGTTATGTTTTTAATTTTAAAAATGTGCATTTTTTAAAATAAAAAAAAGCATTGTCATTTGAACTTGAGTGCATCATAACATTCTTGCTTTTTTGTGAATGCATTGACAAAATGTGAGTGTGTTAGAACGCACTCGCATTTTGTGAGTGTGTTATAACACGCTTGTGTTTTGTGAATGCATTGACAAATCGTGAGTGAATTATAATGTGCTCGTGTTTTGTGAATGCATTGACAAAACACGAGTGCATTATAACATGCTCGCATTTTGGTCTACATTGAAAAAAAATTGTTCTCTTTTTTTTCTCTTTCTTCTTGTTATCTTTTAGGGAAACTATATACATGAAATAAGTTGACATTCACATATGGACATTTACTTTCTTATACTTTAAGTTATATTCCATGTATATAGTTTCAGGATGTTTGAGAGTGATTTCAGATCTCTAGAAGTTATAATGAAAATTCTAGTTTTTGGAAGATCTTACAAAATTTTAGACAGTCAAATTTTAGTAATCAACAAGTTGTATTATTTCTTTCTATATCTCTATCTCACTCATTTTTTATCCCTTATATTTTAAACCTCTCTCTCACTATCTCCATCCCTTTATTTGACTCTCTCCCTTGAGCTCAATAACTACATCTCTACCTATCCATCCTTCTCTCTCTCTCTCTCTCCTTCCATCTCTACTATCTATCTCCCCTCTCCCTCTATCACTCCCTACCACTCTCTCTATTTCTCTCTATCTCGCCTCTCTCTCACCTCCCTCTATCTCCCTCTATACTTCTCTCTCCCTCTGTTCTTTCCTATTTACTCTATCTCTCAATCCCTCTCTCTATCTACCTCTCCATCCATCACACCCTACCAATCTCTCTCTACACCTCTCTATATCACTTTCTCTCCCTCCTTCCCTCTCTACTTCTCTCTCTCTCTACCTATCTTTCCCTATCTACTTATCTTTATCTCCTCTCTCCCTCTCTCTACCTACATCTCCCTCCATCACACTCTATGTTTCTCTCTATCTCACCTCTCTCTCCCTCCCTCTCTACTTATCTATTTCTCCCTTCTCCATACATCACTACCTACCAATCTCTCTCTCTCTATTTCTCTCTTTCTCACCTCTATCTCACCTCCCACTCTCCATACATGCCTCTCCTTATCCTTCCCTCTCTACTCTCTATCTCCATAATCCATATCTACCTACTTCTCCATCCATCACTCCCTACCAATCTCTCTACACCTCTCCATCTCACTTATCTCCCTCCCTCCCTCATTCCTTATCTACTTCTCTATATGTCTCTCTATATCCCCTTCCCTCTAATTATCTCTCTCTCTCTCTCTCTCTCTCTCTCTCTCTCTCTCTCTCTCTCCCCCTCCCTACATCTCCATCCCTCTCAATCTCTCTACATTTCCCTCCCTCTCAATCTCCCTACATCTCCCCCCTCTCAATCTCCAAACTTTCCTCCTCTTTCTTTCCCTCCCTCTCAATCTCCTTACATCTCCCCCCCTCTCAATCTCCCAACCTCCCTCCTCTTTCTCTTGCTCTCTCCTTTCCTCTCTACTCTCTATCTCACCATTCTCTCTCTCTCTCTACTTATCTCTCCCTCTATCTCTCCTTCCCTATATACTTCTCTCTATCTCCCTCCCTCCATATCTACCTCTCACTCCCTCCTTCTCTCTCTCCCTCACTCTCTATCTCCCCAACTTCCTCCTCTCTCTCTCTCTTATCTTTCTCTCTCACTCTCTCCTTCCCTCTCTACTCTCTATCAAGCACCATTCTCTCTCTCCCTCCCTCCTCTCTCTCTCTCCATACATCCCTCCTTCCCTCTCTAATATTCTCTACCTCCCACCCACTTTCCCTCTCTACTTCTCTCTATCTAACCTATCCCTCTCTATCTCTCTCTCTCTCTCAATATCTCTACCTTCCTCCTTCAATATTTACTTCTCTCTTTATTTAACCTCTCTCTCTCCTTCCCTCTCGAATTCTCCCTCTCTCTCAATCTCCCAAACCCTATGATATCATAAAATTATAATCCTAAAACCCTAAGCCATCATCCCTCGTTTGTGTACCCTATGCCACTGGCCTTCCCCATAACCTAAACCCTAAACCCTACATTCAATGTTGCCTCCTAGACCATCCAATCCTAAACTTGGGTACCCTCAGCCTACCCGATATTCTGGCCTAATCCATACATGCCTATGCACTTGGCTGCCACCCTCAACCCTATGCCTTAAATAGTAAAACCCTGCCCTCATCCCTATGCCACAAACACTAAACATTGTCCTCAGCCTATGCTTAGGCCACTAGGCTCTACGCTCTCAGCCCATAACCCTATACCTTGCCACCTCAGCCCTCAGTCCTATACCCTGTCAATGTCCTAGAGCCCTGATCCTATGCCCTGTAGGCAACCTTGACCTCGGCCACAGGACATCATCCCTCAATATGAGGCCACAGACCTATGCTTAGATCCTAGACCCTACGTTCCAGCCTTGGTTTCTCTAGGCCCTGACCTCAGCCCTATGCCAATGTCCTATGCCCTGCAGCCCTCGGCCATCAGGGCCATGCATTAGGCCCTATTCAGCCCTTGGTCCTATGCGTTGTCATTTGGAATAGATAGACCTACACTCTCAACCCTTAAACCTATACCTTATACCTTAAACCCTACACCCTAAAACCTATACCCAATATCCTAAACCCTAATCCTTATACCCTATACACTTAACCTAATACCCTCAAACCTATACTTAAACACTAAAAATCTATATTCAACCTTGTACCCTAAAATCTCAACCCTAAACCCAACACCCACAACCATATACCTAATATCCTAAACCCTAATCCCTATACCTTATACACTTAACCGTATACCCTCAACCCTAAACATGATCCCTCAACACTCAAACCTATTCTTTAAATATAATCCCTACACCCTCAAACCTCATCCACATACTGTATGCCCTCAACCTTATACCCTATACACTTAGTTGTATACCCTCAACCTTAAACACTATACCTCAAACCTCAACCCTATACCTTAAACCTTAAACCCTACACCCTACACCCTCACTACTATACCCTATACCCTCAACCTTATAACCTAAACCCTAAACATTATCCCTCAACCCTAAACTTAAACCCTAAACCCTACTTCAACCTTGCTATAATCTAAACCCTAAACCCTCAATCCTAAACCCAATTCCCTCAACCCTATACCCAATACTCTAAAACCTAATCCTTATACCCAAAACATGTAACCCTATACCCTCAACCTTGAACACTATCCCTCAACCCTATACATTAACCCTAAACCCTACACCCTCAACCCTATATACTCAACCTTATACCCTAAACACTAAACATTATCCCTCAACCCTATACTTAAACCCTAAACCCTACACTCTCAACCCTTAACCCTATACCTTATACCTTAAACCCTACAACCTAAACCATATACCCAATATCCTAAACCCTAATACTTATACCCTATACACTTAATCCTATACCCTCAACCCCAACCCTCAACCCTATACCAAATATCCTAAACCCTAATCCCTATACCATGCATGCTTAACACTATACCCTCAACTTTGAACACTATCCCTCAACTCTCAAATCTATACCTCAAACCCTAAACCCTACACCCTCAACCATCATCCCTATACCTTATACCCTCAACCTTATATCCTAAACCCTAAACATTATCTCTCAATCCTATACTTAAACCCTAAACCATACACTCTCAAAACTTAACCCTATACCTTATACCCTAAATTCTACACCCTAAACCCTATAGCCAATATCTTATTTACACTAATCCCTATGCCCTATACACTTAACCTAATACTCTCAACCCTCAACCCTCAACCCTATACCTAAACCCTAAAACCTACATTCAACCTTGTACCCTAAACCCAATACCCTCAACCCTATAACCAATATCCTAAACCCTAATCACTATACCCTCAACCCTGAACACTATCCCTCAACCATCAAACCCATACCTTAAACCCTAAACCCTAAACCCTAAATCCTCAACCCTACCCTAGACAATAAACCATAAACATTATCCCTTAACCTTATACTTAAACTCTAAACCCTACAAGCCTTAACCCTATACCTTATACCCTAAACCCTACATCCTAAATCCTATACCCAATATCCAAAATTCTAATCCCTATACCCTATATACTTAACCTTATCCCCTCAACCATCAAATCTCATCCATAGATTCAATCTTGTACCCTAAACCCAATATCCTAACTTGATATCCTAAACCCTAATCCCTATACCCTATATACTTAACCCTATACCCTCAACTCTAAACACTATCCCTCAACCCTCAAACCTATTCCTTAAACCTTAATCCCTACACCCTTAAACCTAATCACCATACTGTATACCCTCATCCTTATACCCTAAACCTTGAACATTATCCCTCAACCATATACTCATACCCTAACCATACACTCTTAACTCTTAACCCTCTACACAATATCTTAAACCCTAATTTCTATACCCTATACAATTAACCTTATACCCCCAAAACTCAAACCTTAACCCTCCACCCTATACTTAAACCCTAAGCCCTACATTTGACCTTTTACACTAAACCCAATACCATCAACCCTATACTCAATATTCTAAACCTAATCTCTATACCTTATACACTTAGTCATATATCCTTAACCCTAAACACTAGGGGGAAGGCGAGAAGAAGGGAGGGAGGGATTGAGAGAGAGAGAGAGAGAGAGAGGAAAAGGGGAGGGGAGAGGTGGTATGAGAGAGAGAAAGAGGGGGAGAGAGGGAGAGAGGGAGAGAGATAGTGAGAGATAGGGAAAGAGGTAGAGAGGGAGACATAGGTGAGATAGAGACAAAGAGAGACAAAGAGAGAGAGTGATGGAGGGAGGGGTATGTAGAGAGAGGGAAAGGGAACATAAAGATAGGTGGAGATGGAAGGAGAGGTAGAGATATATGGAGGTGAGATAGAGAGGAGTGAGTCAGAGAGAAATATGGGAGAAGAGAGAGAGAGAGAGATGTAGGGAGAGGGAGAGAGAGGAGAGATAGAGAGGAGAGAGGGAAAAGAAAGGGAGGAGGAGACAGAGAGGAGAGAGAGAGAGAGAGAGAGAGAGAGAGAGAGAGAGAGAGAGAGAGAGAGAGAGAGAGAGAGAGAGAGAGAGAGAGAGAGAGATGGAGGGAGGGAGAGGTGGGGAGAGATAGGGAGAGGGAAGATAAAGATAAGTAGATAGGAAAAAAGAGGTAGAGAGAGATTATAGATAGAGAGTAGAGAGGGGAGGGTGGGAGGGAGGAGGAGGTAGGGAGTAGATAGAGGTGAGTGTGTGTGTGTGTGTGAGAGAGAGGTAAGATAGAGAGGAGAGAGTGTGTGTGTGTGAGAGAGAGAGAGAGATAGATAGAATGATATAATGAGAAAGAGAGAGAGGGAGGTGGGAGGGAGGAAGAGGTAGAGAGGGATAAGAGAGATAAAGAGAAGCAGAGGGAGGGGGAGGGAAGAGGGTAGGGTGGGAGAGAGAGGAGAGTGAGGGATAAGTAAAGAGGGATAGGTGAGATAAATAGATGTAAAGAGAGATAATGGTTAGATAAAGAGGAGAGGATGAGAGAGAAAGAGGGAGAGGAAGGGAGGGTAGGGAGGGAGATAGAGGTTTGTGTGTGAGAAAGAGAATAGTGAGATAGAGTGGAGATAATAGGGCATAATGGATGGAGAGGTAGGTAGAGGGAGAGAGGGGAGATATAGAGAAGTAGAGAGAGGAGAGAGGGAGGGATAGGTAGGGAGGGAGGGAGATATAGGTGAGAGAGAGAAGTAGAGAGGTAAGGAGGGAGAGATGGAGGTAGGGAGAGTGAGATGGATAGAGAGTAGAGAGGGAATGAGAGAATACGAAAGAGAGAGGAGGTGGGAGGGAGGGAGATGTAGAGAGGGATAGGTGAGATAAAGAGTAGAGAGAGAGGAAAGGAGGGAGGGTGGGAGAGATAGGGGAGGGAGGGAGAGGTAAAGAGGGAGGGATGAGATAAAGATAAGTATAGAGATAGTATGGTGAGATAGAGAGATAGATAATGTGAGAGAGACGAAGAGAAAATGGTGAGATAGAGAGGAGAGAGTGAGAGACAAAGAGGGGAAGAGAGGGATGGATAAAGAGAGAGTGATAGAGCTAGAAAAAGAGAGTATATAGGGAAAGAGGTTGGGAGGGAGACATAGGTGAGATAGAGAGAGACAAAGAGAGACAGATAGAAAGAGGGAGAGAGAGAGGGAGAGAAGTATAGAGGGGGGAGAGTGAGAGAGAGAATGGTGAGATAGAGAGAAGTAGAGAGGGAAAGAGAGTGAGAGAGAGGTAGAGAGTGAGAGAGAGGTCTAGAACATAAGGGATACATAATGAGAGAGAGATAAATATGATACAACTTACTAATTACTAAAATTTGACATGTTGATTACTAATTTTTTAAAAATCTTCCAAAAACTAGAATTTGCATTATAACTCCTAGAGATCCAAAACCACTCTCAAACATCTTGAAACTATACACATGAAATATAACTTAAAGTATAAGAAATTAACTGTCCATATTTAAATGTCAACTTATAAATTAAATGTGTGTTTCATGTAAATGTTTTCCCTAAAAAACACAAGAAATAGAAAAAAAGAGTAGAAAAAAAATTAATGCAGACCAAAACGTGAGTGTGTTATAACGTGCTTACTTTTTTTCAATGCATTCACAAAACGTGAGGACATTAAAATGAACTCGTGTTTTGGAAATGCTTTTTGGTAATGCATTTTGGCACATTTTTTAAAATTCATTAACAAGGAACAAATTTCAATACAAAACATAACATGAACGTGTTATAACACACTTGTGTTATGTCTTTCTTTGGGAATTCCCAAGCCTTAAGCTTTGATTTTCTTTGGATTTACAACCCAAAGGCTTGGAGTGCCTTCCCAATGTCCAAAGACATGTTTTTGCATATTCTACGAGATTTCACATAATCTTGTTCGTGCTAACCATCAAGTTTGCACGTCTTTCAAGGTCGAGTAAATTGAACACCTGGGTAATGGTAGGCTCTCTCTTAGCTATTTAACGATGTAATTCTTTTCACATTTTGATAATTTTAAGTCTTTCATCTTTAATTTCTTTTGTTTGTGTGTTCATTTTTTTGTCAAAAACCAGTGTTTGGTATTTTTTACTTTGTTTTTTAACTACTCATTAAAATTTCAAATAAATTATATTTTTATAAAATAGACTCCATTATACACATATTTTAAAAAATTGATTAGTTTTCAAAAATTATAGGGGTAGCACAACCAAAGTTTTGTTTTTCAAGATGTTTCCACTTTGAAAATTAGTTAAAAATCAAATATTCATTAAAAATTTATAAAAAGAAATCATCATAAACTACATGATGTTAGCTAATTTCTCATAGAAGCGATTTTAAAAATACCAATAAATATTTAACCTTTTGAGGGAGCTGCAAAAGATGCTATGTTTTGTTTCTTTGACAAAAACAACATCAATTTTTGTGACTCCCTTTTTTGAACCCCTTAATCTCTACTATTTTCAAAAAAATAAAATAATAATTACTCTAGAGATCAGCTACTTGGCACTTTAATTGCTTTTGAATTAAGAGAGTTTGGTTCAATTAATTGAAAAGTTGAGGTTGCTTTTAATTTTGGTAAATCAAAGAATACTAAGGAATTAGATCAGGAGCATCTTGATGATGTTGAAGAAAACTTTATGAGGAAAATGAAAAAGGGTACTGGTAAATATAGATGTAAGTTACCTTTCAAATGTTTCAGTTGTGGAAATATATGCCATTATGCTTCAAGATTTACAAAAAGAGATTTGAATGACAAGAATAAGGAGAACTAAGGTAAAATAATTAAGAAAATTTATTACATTAGAGAAGATTCTAGTATATCAGATGATGAATCTGACTATGCAGATAATGAGGATAGTGAATGCTTTGTTTATGGCTATAAAAGTTGAATCTAATTCTTCTAACTCTGAGAGATATGTGAAGAAAAGTGCTTCATAAGTAGGTCATAATTCTATGGTGACTATTTTTCATACTAGAGAGGAGAAGAACTATTGGATCATTGATAGTGGATGCTCAAATCATATGACTGATGACAAAAGTAAGTTTGTTAGACTTGAGAAATATAAAGGAGGTCTAGTTATGTTTGGTGATGATACATAATACAAATGATGTTCTTTATGTTAAGGGTTTAAGGTATAATCTCTTGAGTGTTGGAAAAATGTGTAGAAAAGGATATAATCTTATGTTTCAGGATGATGGATGTGAGATCCGAAAAGGCTCTCAAATTGTGGTTGGCGATGGAAGAAGGATAGATGTAAATGTGTATCAGATTAAAGGTGTTGATGGTAATTGCTTTATGACTCATATCAATAAAATTTGTCTATGGCATAGAAGAATGTATCCCATAAATTTTGATAGCCTAGTAAGAATCAATTCAATTCAAGTTGTGAGAGATATACCAAAGATTACAAAACCCATAAATGCTATCTGCAAGGAATGTCAAACTGGAAAGATAGCAAGAAGAAGTTTCAATGTCAAAGAACATCTACTACCAAACTATTGGAGCTAGTGCATACAAACCTTTTTTGTCCTACTAGAGTAAGAATTCTTCAAGGTGTCAGGTATTTCACGCTATTAATTGATGATTACTCTATAATGACTTGGGTTGCTTTTCTCAAAGAAAAACCAAAGGCTCTAGATAAGTTTAAATCATTCAAAGTTATGTTTGAGAATGAAATGGATAAGAAAATAAAATGTTTGAGGTCTGATAGACATGGAGAGTTCACCTCCAATGAGTTTAATTGTTTTTGTGAGAATCATGGAATAAAGAGATATTTATCTACCCTAGTACTCCTTAGTATAATGGAGTGGTTAAAAGAAACAATAAGACTATTCAAGAAGCTACAAGAACAATGATGAAAGAGGTAAACCTACAGGAAGTCTATTGGAGAGAAGAAATTCATACTACAATCTACATACTTTATAGAGTTCAAGTAAGAGAAAATAGTGCAAAGACTCCCTATGAGTTTTGGTATGGAAGGATTATTACTGTCAAATATTCAGAGTGTTTCGAAGAAAATGCTATATCAGAAGATATGAAGAGAACTTGGGAAATTTTGATACAAGATTTGATGAAGGTATCTTCCTAATATATTCTACAAGAATAAAAGCTTACTAGTTCTACAATAAGAGATTGGAGAAGATTTTTGAGAGTGCAAGTGTCAAAGTGAATGAAGACTTAAACAGGAGAACTTAGTGGTGATAGATGGATATGAATTATATGATTCCTCCTACAAAGAGAATGAAAAAGATGAAGGTAAGGAGAAAGAAGTTTAGATTGAATAAAAATAAGCTCTAAAAAGGGTCCCTAAGACTCCTAAGTATATGTAGAAGAATAATTCTAAAGATTATATCATTGGTGACAAAAGAAAATGTGTGTTGACAAGGAGAGAAGTTCCAATGACAAAATAAAAGGTAAATCTATGTTTACATTCTAAAGTTGAACCCAAAACAATGATTGAAGCATGCAAGGATGAATATTGGATCAAGGCTATGGAAGAAGAACTACTACAAATTGAGAAGAATTAGAGTTGAGAATTTTTCCCAAGACCAGAAAACAAGAATTTAATTGGAACTAAGTGGGTATTTCAGAAAAAAATGAATGAGAATGGAGAATTAGTAAGAAAAAAGACAAGCATTTTGTGTAAGGTCTACTCACAAGTAGAGGGAATAGATTTTGAGGAGAAATTTTCTCTAATGAAAAGAATGGATGCTATCATGGATTTTTTAGATTTTGCAACACATAAGGATTTCAAGGTTTATCAAATGGATGTGAAGTCTTCTTTCTTGAATTGTGAGCTGGAAGAAGAGGTCTACATTAAACAACCAGGAGGATTTTAGTTATCAAACAAACTTGATATGGTCTGCAAATTGAAGAAAGCATTATATGGATTGAATCAAGCTCCTAGAGCTTGGTATGCAAGGTTGGATATCTACTTGATACAAGGATTCAATAAAGGTACCACAGATAGTAATATTTATTTCAAAGTTGAAAAAGGTCAAATCTTAATTGTGGTTGTGTATGTTGATGATATAGTTTTTGGAGGAAATGGAGCTATGTGTAAGAAATTTATAGAAGAGATGCAAAAAGAGTTTGAGATGTCTATGTTTAGGGATATGAATTTATTCCTTGGATTGAAAATCAATCAGATATAGAAAGGTATATAAATTTCACAACCAAAATATGTTCAAGAAATGTTGAAGAAGTTTGGAATGAAAGATTCTAAACCGGTGTGTACCCCTACAGTTCCTAGTTGCAAGTTGAGTAAGAATGATGAATATCCTAAGACTAATTAGAGCAAGTATAGATCAATTATTGGAGAACTGTTATACCCAACTACTACTAGACTAGATATCATGCATGTAGCTTTTCTTGTGGCTAGATTTTGAGAAGATCCCAAAGAGTCACATGTTGTAGCAATGAAGAGGATATTTAGATACTTGAAAGGAAATTCAGAAATAGTTTGTGACCTATCAAAAGGATACTATTTTTTCTCTAAGTGCTTATACAAATGAAAATTTGGTAGGATGTGTTGATGATAGGAAAATTACAAGTGGAGTTGCATTCTTTCTTTGATGCAGATTGGTGTCTTGGCTAAGCAAGAAGCAAGATTCAATATCTTTATCTACTGCAAAGGCATAATATATTGCAACAACATCTTGTTGCACACATGTGTTGTGGATGAGGGAAACCTTGAAGGATATCAAAGTTGTTTAATATGAACCAATTTCTATCTTTTATGATAATACAAGTGCTATTAACATTTCAAAGAATCTAGTGATGCACTCAAGGAAAAAACATATCTCAATCCGGTATCACTTTTTGAGAGAGAAGGTTGTAGAGAATGAAGTGAATCTTAAGTATGTTCCTGCAAAGGATCAGGTTGTTGATATATTCACTAAGGATATTCCTAAGGATACCTTTGAGTATCTCTAGGAGAAGTTATGGGTTATTACCCCTCTTTCTTTGAACTATATGCATAAGGATATACATCAGTCTAATGGATTTCAAGATTCATTATTTGTTCTAGATTGATGTTGGAGGCTACCTCTCAGGGGGAGTAGGTAGTGGCATTGTTGGTTATTTTAGTCAAGAGGAGTATGCAAATAAATAAAAAGAAAAAGATGTTGTAGAACAACAGTGAGAAGGTACAAGTATGATTGATGTTAAAGGGGGAAAGAGATGCAAAAAAATTCCCTTTGCCATTGATGTCAAAGGGGGGAGAGAAAATAATGTGAAAAATGTTCAGTTGTCAAAGGCGGGAGAGAGAGTAAAGTGAACAAGGAGAGTATGATGTAAGGGGGAGAAAGATAAAGAGTTGATATGGAGTAGTGTGTTGGTAATCAGAGATGTTATGTTTGTTGTTGGTGGTTTTTCACAACACATGTTACCATCAATGAAAAATGGGGAGATTGTTGCAAGTATGAGTAGTTGGTGTTGTCATTGATATCAGTAGGATTATTTGTGTTGTAATTGATGTCAATTAATAATATTTGAGAAGTTGTGATAATAATTTGATTAGTTTCATTGTGTTGTCGTTAGTTAGTGTTACTGGTGTCAACCTCTAGTGTTGCTTTGATAAGCTTCCATTTGTGGATATTGTTTGGTTAAGTTGTGTTGAAATTGGTTTTGTGATGATGAGGAAGTATTGAATATGATGAGAATGTTTATGTGGTGCTTGGTTTCCAAGTTATTCTGAGAAAAATTGAATAAAAGAGGAAATAGTGTGTTATAGAGGTGTTTTGGCATATAGAGTGGTGTTTTGGGTTTGCTCTACATTTCTTCTATGTTGAAGATCTGATTGTGTAGTTTAGATATTTTGACCAGAAGTGTTCATAGATGTTATATCCATAATTTCTCGGTATGGATTGTTCTGCAGAGAAATTTTTGTTCACCAGTGTATTAATTGTATTGTAGTGGTGCTTTGGATAAATGGTTTTTCTTTGCATTTCTTTGTATTTTGGTTTATGGTCTTTCAATTGCGGAAGTGTGCTAATATGGTTCATATCTACCTTCAATTGAATTTGTTCATGTTTTGATACTCTACAAGTTGATTTATTGAGTTACAATATGTGAAAGGTTATTTGGGTGAATAGGATGAGTTTTTTCTTTAGGTGAAAGTTGTTGTGAAGGAATTTATTGGATTCTAGGGTATTTATGGAATATTCCAAATTTTGTTCAAGTGATATTTTTTTTCCATGAGTCATCTTTGGATCAAAGGAAGCATGTACTTAAATGTTTGATGATGTTTACACACAATCAACCAACCTTGGGTTTTTACACTAATTGTATATTTTATTTGGTGATTGTGGAAGTGTGGTGTGGTGTGTGTGAGTAAATTTAGGTGCAATTTAAGGTGTGATGTGGTCTGCCTTCATTCCTTTCCTACACTATGGGAATGTTTCGGTGTCGACCTAATTTGAATTCACACGGTTGAGGTGCATAGTTGACCTTGGAGAATGTTTTCAAGGTTGAAGAAGGTATAAATAAGTGTTATGTTGATGGAGGATTTGTATGAAGAGGGTGTGATGTGAATTTTAGAGTTGTGAAGTGTGAATTTGTGAAGTACAAAGCAAGCTTTAATGAATTAGACTATTGGAAGCATTGAGCAGAATGTGTACAATATTCAGAAAGGCTACAAATGTGTTGATGTTGTGGTGGATTTTTTTATTGCATTGAGATGAATATCTCACCGTAACATTCTTCTTTTCTTTTTTCTTTTGGGTAGTGAGCCCTATGGCAATGAGCCTATTGTATCTAGTGTTGCAATTACTTTATATTGTGAGCTAATCCTCACTGTGGTTTTTTTATTCTTGGGTTTTCCACATAAATCTTGTGTTCTATTGTGCATGTTGTTGATTTGTTTTATTTTTTGTTATTTGCTTTCATACTAAATCATTATAACAATTTAAAGGTTATTAAAGCTAGTGTGGATTTGAATTTTAAGAAGGGTTTTGATGTTTTAATGTACAACTAATTCACCCCCTCTTAGTTTTCTTGTGCTTTCAACATATTGTTGATGAGGTAGATAAGACTAGCATTGAAGAAGCTATTGTAAAGTATACTAATACTTTTAAATTTAATATGAATAATATTGAGAAGAATTTTCCTAAAGAACTAAGGAATGTGCTATATGCAAGAAGAAAGGAGACAGTGGATGAAGAGGAAAAGTTGAGAGAATTTTCTCTAAAAAATATTAGTGCACCCTTATGAGAAGACATAAAAATGATCTTGAGAGGATCTAGAATGAGACTGTGGAGAAGGTTGTTGATTTGGAAAAAAGGCTAGGACTTACTCCAAACAGTGAAGAAGAGATGCATGATGAGATACTTACTCTAGAAGTGAATCCTACATAAGAAGCAAAACATAATGATGCTCAACATGAGCATGAGGTTGAAGAAAAAAATGTGCAAAAATATGTTGATGATAGTCTTCTAAAAGTAGAAGAAAAGGTCAAAGCAGAACGAGTTACTAGTGTAGAGGGCACTGAATTTGAAAATATTACTAATAATGATCCTCAAGTAGGAGAAAATTCCATTATAGAGGTAAGAGATATAGAGGCACAAAAGGAGGATATACCCATAGGACACAACTCACCTCCTCTAGAATCAGAGGCAAAGGAAGATGATGCTCAAGGCCACCTGGAGACAAACATGCCTCCGGATAGCACTGCAAAATATGAGGATGAAGAGAAAAAGGGTGTGAATGCATCTAGTACCGAGGATGAACTGGATAATATTAAGAAGAATGATGTGGAGACACCGATCAATTATGGTGACAAAGAAAAGGCTTTGAAGGAAAATGTTGTAGACGATAAAGAAAATTGATTAGAGAATCCTCTGGTTCCTCCATAGATCCTTTGAAAATATTTTTAAGTATGCAACTACAGCTTCAACCGTTAGTGTTTTCCTAGTTATTGCAATTTCCTATGCAATAGGGGAATGTAACTTGGACAGAATCTCTCAACTACACAAGCTTCAATTGGGAAATGTGTTTCATGCTTCTCCATGAAAATAAATTTTAGAGACACATCATAAAAGTGTATAATTGATCAATGAGGTGGTGAAGAAATTACAAGAAAGCATACCCAATGCTAATAATTCCCTATCTAGCATGGACAATCTAAAGTTTTTTCTTGATTCGTTTAAGGAGTATTCTAGTGGCTTGAAAAATAAGTTGGAGAAGGAGATGGACAAAAAGATAAATGAGAAGAGATTAGTGGACATAACTGAGAAGTGTTCCTCTACACAAAACAAATTTCAAGATAATCTCAACAGTGTACAATATTTCTTGGTGAAAGCCAAAATGTTATTTCAATTCTGCATGAAATGGCTAGGCTCTACAAAGAGCATAAAAGATGAGATGGACTCAATTAAGTCCCAAATAGACAAAGCATTTGGTGCTTATGATCCAACACAAGATTTGGATGGGAGTATAAGGTCTACAATAGAAAATATACATGAGTAGTTATTCCAACTACAAGTTCAAAAGGAAAATATTATAATGCAATTTCATCATCTCAAGGATCTGGTCAACACCAAGTTCATACCTATCTCCAATGCCCTAATGAGTGCATATAAAGCTTCTAAGAAAAATTCGGTACCAAAATACACTCTGGATGATGGTGAATAAATTTTAATGGAACTTGAGACTCAGATCTGAATGCTTGGCATAGCAAAGAATAATTGGGAATAAGGAAAGTAGGAATGTAAAACACACCTAGAAAAGCTTCAAGTGTCAAACACTTCTTCCAAGTAATTTTACTTCTTATTTATGCATTTCAGTTTGTTGGTTCACATTTTAGTGTACATATACAGATGATATAATGTAATTTTCTAATGAAATTTTTGATCCAATAATGTTAGATAGAACCCTTAGGGGGAGTCAATAAAATTTTTCAATCTATCACTCTCTTGTATATATGTGTATATCAGTCAGGGGAAGTTCAAGTATATGCGAAGAACATAGGTACGCACCCTTTTCCCTTGATGTCAAGGGGGGAGAGTAGTTTGGGAGAGAAGGTTTTGGAATGTTGCCATCAATGAAAAAGGGGGAGATTGTTGAAATATTAAGGAATGTTTGTTGGCAAAATCAACATGAGATATGAGCTTAAGGTATGAGCATAAGTTGTACAACATGTGGTACAGTGTTGTCATTGATGTCAACATTGTGATCTGGCATGAAGATCATTGTGTAGATCATTTTATATAGCTTGATCATGTTTGAAGATGGTTATATAGTGGAAATTTGAAAGAAGGTTTGATTTGGTTCAAAGACAAATGAAAGGAAAAATGGCTAAGTGTCAAAATAGTCTTTTTAGTGTATAAGACATTTGATATTTTGGTCCACATTGATCCGCTATGCAGAATATCACTTTGTAGTTTTGGTGTAATTTTTTTGGATGTTAGAAGAGTAAGTCTAGAGTTTCACAGTGTTTCGATCTTTGGTGTTGAATTTATGAATGACAAAGTTCTAATCTGGTAGTTATAGTGTTTCTAATACAGTATCTATTTTTTAGAGGATCTACATCTCTCCACGGATTGGTATCTTTCTTTGTAGATTTTTGGAGATGTTGATAGGTGTTAGTAGCACCTATATTCCAAGTGGCATGAATTTTTGGGGACCACATGTCTATTTTTGGTTGAATAGTTGATGAATTTTGTTGTTAGGTCATTACCGATGTCGACCTAATAAGTGTTGGGTATTATAGAGTCTTGAGAAGTATTGATCTATTATGTGGGAGCTATTAGAGGTTCATTCCGACCTATTTGAACATATTATAAGTTTTGAATCATGAAACAAAGTATGTTTATGTGCATTTTGAGCCAACAAGTTATATTTTGTGTGATACATCTAATTAGGCCGACCTAATTGATGTTGTAGATGTTTGTGGATGAAGCAGATATATATGTAAGATCTTTTTCAATGTTTTGGTGATAGTGATGCAATGTGATGTGTAGATGATGCTAATTATGTGAATGTTATGTGAATGAAAAGAAAAATAAAGTGTTAGTATAGATCAATATGAAGTGTGTGAAATCAATGTATTGAGCTTCATTGAAACTGTATTCCAACATTTTATAGATGCATTTTTAATAGTTCAAAATCTAGTTCTTTACCACCAATATCTTCTATCTATTCTTCCTTTTGTGGACAGTGAGTCCACTCGTAGTGAGCAATTTAGTAATATATTTTAACTAGTTATAATATATTGTGAGCTCATCCTCACCGCGGTTTTTCCCTTTTTTGTTTTTCCACATAAAAATCTAGTGTTAATGTGTTATGTGATGTTGATGGTTGATTTCATGCTTTCCTTTCTTACTACAAATTGAATATGCTATATGGAATGAATTTTTAAATGTTTTAGTGGTTTCAGAGAATACAGATTCACCGCCCCTCTCAGTATTCTTGGTGTTCAATAGAGCATTTGAAGAGGGTTTTTGGTGAGGACGTTAAGAATTCAATGAGTATAGAGTATTATGAGGATTTTGATAATGATTTAAATGTGTGAATTTTTACAATTCCTATGGACGAGTAGATAGTAATTGCATCACTCAATAAAAATGACACATATAATAAACTAACAATAATTCTAATAGAGAAACTAAATATCTAACTAGAGTGATAAAATAGATTAATAAAGGTGATGTTCTCAGAGAGTTGTATGAAGGAAGGCTTGACAGGTGTAGTGGTGATCTAGGAAATAGAATCAGGTGTTTTTTTGTTTGAGACTTGGACTCAACAAATTAAGATTTATCTTGAATTGTCAAATATAAGGGCCACAATTAATAATGAGTTTGATGATTTATTCACTTGATTTATAGAGTTAAAACCTCTATAACTTAGCACATAATTATTAGAAAATTTGGTAAGAAAAAGTGTGGGATTCCAAAAAGATAATATGGTGAGAAATTAAGAATTGAGATAAGGGGAGAAGAATATAGATAAAGAAGAGTTATAACCTACATATTAATTACCTATCGATTGATGCAATTGACATGACTGAGGAAAGATGGGAGAACCCCATATCATTTATTGATATATTGTTAAGTAAGAAAAAATCATGAAGAACCCAACCCTATAAGTTTAGGTGACACCATTTGGAGGTGAAAACCTAGACTAGGAGTCATCCCCATGTTGTTTAAGATAAGAAGAGGTTTTAAGTGAGGGTATATTTAGTGAACTATTTCAAATCAAAATCGAGGATAAAGAAGATTTTTTTTGGTCTTTTGTTAAGATTTGTTAGGAGAAAAAGTGCTTACATATACTTGTGTAGGGAAAAAGGCATGATAGGGAAACTAGTAAAAAAAAGGAAAATATTAAGTGTGGTATAAATATTGAGACATTTAAGAAGAAAGACAACAATACAAAAATAATAGAATACAAAGGTATGAAATCAAGTGAAAGAGAAACCTCGATAAACATTGACCAAGCAAAGGTGCTTATCATCAAAGCAATAGAAAAATATCACATCAAGTTATCAATATTTGGAAAGGACATAAAAAATTCCATTGAGCATATATTTATCCTATAATAAGCTTGGAGGAGAAGTGAAGTAAGATAAAATCAAGCTAAAATCTATGATTTTGTGGGAACCCTCAAGGATGAGTTGTGGAGATGGTAGATGAATGTATGTCCAAATCATGATAAGAAATGTGTTGAATTGAAGAAATGGTTCTTGGGGAAATTCTATCACCTAAGGTCCCCTTGAAAAGTGTGAGTTAAATAAGGAACATTACACAAATGAAAGGAGATTATATAAAATAATTTGATCTTAGTTTTAATGGATTAGTGAGAATGCTTGAATAACCATGTGATAGAAGAAAGCATGGAATTGTTTGGATTTGGAATATTACCTACAATTAGGAAATCATGTAATGAAAAGAGTCTTGAAACATATGTAGAAGAGTTGTTTTATCCTTATTTAATGAAGCATAAACCTAGAGAAAGGAGAATGAAAAAAGAGTAAAATATGGAGATAAAACACATAAAACTAGAATTGGAGAAATTAAAAAAATAAATAAGATATTCTAGTAAGGGAAGAGAGTAACAAAGAACTAAAATATTAGAAGGAAAATTTGGCATTCTTAATATTCCAATGGAAATATGAGGAATGAGTATCTAATCATAGAACTTAAAATTTTTACTTTGAAGAACCACTAAGAAGGATAAAGAGTGTATTTTTTTAGCATTTAAAGACCTACTGAAATTTCCAAAAAATAGATGAATACACTTCATTATTATTCTAGGGGAGAGATGAAGATCAACATACTCCCTAGTGTAATAATAGATGTGAAAATAAAGAGTGCTTCCATAAGGGTATGCCAAGAGCCAAGAGACTAGTTAAAGAATATTTTTATAGATAGGACTATAGTTACCAAATATAAAAAAATAAACAAGGATAAAATATAAAATATCTGTTGTGCATATTTTGCACACACGCCCCGCCGTAGGCAGGGACCCTCTTTTTTTCGCTCCTGGCGGGCCTCTTTGCTCCCGTCTCATTTTGCATGCCCCTCATTTTTTCTGTCCTAGTTGGTCAATGTGCCCTTCAAAGTCTCATTTTTGGCTGACCATATTTTGCCCCTAAAATAAAAAATTGCTAAGTGTTGGGTTTTTCGAGCTTTGCCCTCCCACTCGCTTGATTCGCTTTTTCCTTCACTTTATTTGACTTTGGGGATAGATTTCCTATGGATTTTAGATGTTTTTGTGGTGCCTAAGTGAACTGACAATGTTTCATTAAGTTTCAGGAAGTTTTAAAAATTCCAAAACTGTATTTCTGTAGCAGCATTCCTACAAACAGAATTTCCAAAATGGCATTTCGGGCTCATGTCTCCAGAACATCCAAGCACTCCTCTAATTTGAAAACGGACTTCGACCCAAATGGAAAAATTAGGCCTTATCCTCCTTGGTCCTTTCAAATTCCAAATTTTTAGTCGGGAGATACCATCCAAAGTTCCATGCTCTCTCGACCATTTTCAAAACAGAATTTCCATAACGGCATTCCAGGTTCACATCTCTGGAAGATCCAAGGGCTCCTTGAATTTAAAAACAGACTTCGACCCAGATGGTAAAATTAGCTCTTATCCACCTTGGACCTTTCAAATTCCAAATTTTCAATCGCGAGATACCATCCAGAGTTCCATGCTCTCTCGGCCGTTTTCAAAACAAAATTTCTAGAACGACATTCTGGGCTCACCTCTCCGGAACGTCCAAGCACTCCTCCAATTTGAAAAATGACTTTGACCTAGATGGTAAAATTAGGTCTTATCCTCCCTGGATCTTTCAAATTTGAAATTTGCAGTCGGGAGATACCATCCAAAGTTCCATGCTCTCTTGGCCGTTTTCAAAACAGAATTTCCAGAACGACATTTCGGGCTCACATCTCCAAAACATCCAAGCGCTCCTCCAATTTGAAAACAGACTTCGACCCAGATGGTAAAATTAGGTCTTATCCCCTTTGGACCTTTCAAATTCCAAATTTGTAGTAGGGAGATACCATCTGGAGTTCCATGCTCTCTCGGCAGTTTTCAAAACAGAATTTCCAGAACGGCATTCCGGGCTCACATCTTCGAAACATCCAAGCGCTCCTCCAATTTGAAAATGGACTTCAACCCAGATGGTAAAATTAGGTCTTGTCCTCCCTAGACCTTTCAAATTCGAAATTTGCAATCAGGAGATACCATCCGGAGTTCCATGCTCTCTCGGTCATTTTCAAAACAAAATTTCCAGAACAACATTCTGGGCTCACATCTCTGGAACGTCCAAGCGCTCCTCCAATTTGAAAACGGACTTCGACCCAGATGGTAAAATTAGGTCTTATCCTCCCTGTAGCTTTCAAATTTCAAATTTATAGTCGAGAGATACCATCCAGAGTTCCATGCTCTCTTGGTCATTTTCAAAATAGAATTTCCTGAACGACATTCCGGGCTCACATCTCCGGAACGTCCAAGCGCTCCTCCAATTTGAAAATAGACTTTGACCAAGATGGTAAAAATGGATCTTATCCTCCTTGACCTTTCAAATTTCAAATTTTTAGTTGGGAGATACCATCCAAAGTTCCATGTTTTGTTCACCGTTTTCAAATCAGCATTCCTAAAACAACATTTCGGCCTCTCATCTCTAGTTTCAAGAAGCCTACCATGGGTTCGTCAACAGAACCATTTGATCCAATGAGGAATGCTAAAATTCCATCAGGAGAAGGTAGCTTTCAGTCAATTTCAACTATAGTAAAAGGGAAATTATCTAGAAGACAAAACTCCTACAGTAACTGGCCACTACAAGATAAAACAGGGAAAAGACAAAGATGTATTTTAAATTACTGAATATTGTGGGGTAGGTGAAGCCCTAATGTAATTGAATATGAGCCACACAATGTAACTCAATCATAGCCATTCATTTGGGCTTTGGTAAACTATAAATGGAGGTCTTCCCCTCATTTGTAAGTGTTGAAGAGTTGTTGTAAAAACATTCTACAGCAATAGAAAGTAGCATTGCATGATCTATGGGTGTTACTTTTGAGTTTGCTCATTATGTGTGCATGGTTCTACCTTCCAAGTTAGTTTTAGTTATACTTTATTGAATGGAAGTGGTGATGGTGATTTTTGTTATAGTATTTGATGAATTTCCAGCCCATACTTTTGGTACTTATTGATGACAAGCTGCTGTGCAAAGTTAGCCTGGGCTTCTTTATTTGATTGTTGCAACTTAGTTCATTTGCATGTTCATGATGTGTGTATGCAAACTGAAAATCTATAGTCCTTAGAAGATTGCACTGATTTTGTGTATCTGTAGGATCCTCTTGGCCAAGCAAAACCTAGTTTGGGGAATTTGTCTATTGTAGTAGCCTCCATGATCACTGTTCATTCGTAGTTTTAGATCCAGGAACCTTCTCTCTTCCCTGCCCTTTTTCCTTTTTTTTAATAGGTAACCTTAGGCAAGGTTAATTGCACATTATAAAGCTAAATCTGATGTTGAAATGGAGTTCTAGACTGTTGTTTGAACCTGCAGCAAATGCTCAGCAACTCTCCCATCTTAAAATCTTCATTTGCTGATCCAACTTTCCCACTTTGTAACTCATCCGTAAGTCCACCTTGTGATTCCAACAAATCACATAAACAACTGATATATTCCAAGCATCATCAAGACCTGACATCTGAGAGACCTTGGGATAGTGTTCTACAATTTGATTGTGGAAGATTGTCTTTCAAGAGAGGTAATGCACCTACGTATTACCTGTGTTGTGAAGTGCATTGAAACACCATCAACAGAACTGGCGCTAGAAGGAGGGCAGCATGACATGTTGAGGCTACAAATTTGAATGTTGGATGTTGAAAAGACCACTTTCAAGAATAAATTTGAGATAAGGAGATCTCTTTTATGGCTGAAGCATAAAATCAAAAAATTCTGAAGGAAAAAGGCAGCTGTGTTGAAATGGAGCAGCATGTGCAAATCAGCATCGTTTGGCTACATGCAGATTTAAATAGGAGATTGAGAAGGCCGTTGCAACAATTTGCATTGGTAGATAAGTGTAGGATCCATTGCACTTGCAGGCACAATGAAGTGGAGTGTCTAACCTTCTTGAGTAGAATTGAATGAGTCTTGCAAGGGGAGATTCCCTTTTGGGAAATATATCAGCCTTTAGCCCTTGCGGACCCGGAGGAAGAATTGAGAACCATGGCAGCCAAGGAATTTGAAGAGCTGATCCAAGAATGTTTGGGCAGCAGAGATGGACCAATATTGGAGGAAACACTAATGTTAAGTTGGTGCAGATTTCACAATGCACCTCATTCATAATTTACTTGTCCATCATGTGCAAGCATCATCACCCAATTCAAAGGCAATTTGAACAAGTTGGAGCAGCCAACTATCAAGGAGAATGAGTCATCCCATGAGGCAGAAAAGGTATCAGCAACTGGAGGACTGTACCTTCAAGATAAACCAGGAAATCTGCCACAAACTAGTGTTGGGACAACAACACTGAAGCTGAAAATCAAGAAGGAGAAGCTGATTTTCTGGGGACAGCAAAAAAATTTGGTGAAAGTTCACTAAGAATGGAGTTGGAAAGCCTCTCCTTTGCCAGTAAGGGGCAGTCCTCCACTAAGGAAGAGGAGCCATTGGCAGTTGAGGATGAGTCAATCAATTTTGCAGCAGTGTATGCTGGGGCAGCCAATGAAGATGCTAAAAATCAGCAAGAGGAAGAGGTTGACAGCCTTGGGACAGCAAAAAGTGATGATGAGGACCCAGTAGCAAAAATATATGACCAACTCATCTCCAGATTAGCAAAGGATTGGTCAGAGCTAAAATGTCAGGTGGATTTGGAGGTATTGCTGATACCAAATTGGTGCAGGCTTCATGATTCATTGCACTCAGAGTTCACATGAAAGCTATGCCAAGAAGTTGTCCAACAAGTCAGAGAACAAGCAAGGAAGCCAAGTACACCACTTCCTATAATTGCCTCAATGATGGAACATGAGGACCAAGAGCCCGAACCAAGTGACAACTCAGCTGAAGGAAGTCCTCAAGAGGATGTTGGGACAGCAATAGAAGGAGTACAACAATACAATCTCGAGCTTTTGAGTGATCAAGTAGATCAAACTGGAATGTTGTCCACCAGTCATCAAGAATTTTTTCCTCTTGAAGAACATTTGTGCACGAAGGACAATGGGCTTTATGGTGAGTCTTTGGGGGAAAATCGCATAGTAAATTTTGGCCCCCTTGATGAGGTGCCATCAATTGATGACTTCTTTCCACTGGGAGTTGTGCTGCAGAGGTATGCTCATGTCGAAGAAGAACACATCCCAGAAGATGGTAGCAATGAGGGCATACTCCTTGAGCCTCCGAATGGTGATGCAGAAGAGTTTCCAGATTGGGAGAGGGGTTCCTTCTCCATTTATAGCGATAGTGAGCAAGGGGAAATGAGTGAACGTCATGATGAGTTGGATGAACAGAAAAGAGAAGAAGAAAAAGGCGGGGGTGCTAAGATAGCTGCCAATAGAGATGAAGCACCCGATCGACTACAAGATGCAACTTGGAGTCATTCCGCCATGATTATTGTTGATCCTCCTTCATATTTAGATGGCTGCAATAGGATAGATTCCTACACGTCATCATCCCATGACACTGAGCATCATGAAGATAAGGTCGACACTTGGGAAAGGAAGTGGGACAAAGTGTTTCCTTTTGAGGACAACAATCATGTGGATGCTCGGTTTGCAAAAGATCAACGAGATGAAGTACTTCTTTTTGAAGAACTGCCAAGGGGGATTGTTGATCCCATGCAAGATGTGGAAGAAGTGTTTGCTGCCCCGTTCTCCCTGCCTTATGCAGGCTTGATTCTTGAAGTGCTATACCCTCCACCATGCCCGCCTGAGGTTGTTGATGCAAAGACTGACGATGCAGTACTTGCTCTTGATTGTTAAATGCTACCACCTCCATGTGATGAAGTTTAAGTTCTATCCTTCCTTCCTCCTGTTAATTTTCATAGCTGCACTTATCATTTTGATTATGGGAATGAGGAAAAATGGATGTGCTTATGGATTAATCACGGGTTTAATGAGCCTCCTCAATTGTTGATTCTTTGTGATGTTAGGGTAGAATTTGAAATCTACCATATTGAATTTATTTTCTCTAAACATAAGGATAAATCTGCATGGTTGAGAACTATAACGACTGCCTGTTTGCTTGTGCACACACTACAAAATCCAATGAGCATGAGCATCAGCTCACCTTACCCGAATGTAGTTCTTTGTAAATATCTTTCTACATTACTCATTTTGGGTAGTGTAGGTTTCCTATAAATAATTCGCTTTCCTGCTTTCCTTAGGTTAGTTTGTTTGTTGTAGGTTGCTTGCTTTAGGGTAGTTTCTTCGTTGTTTTCTTTCGTTGTCTTGCTTTGGTTGGTTTTGGTGTTTTCTTTTGTTTGCTCTTGCTTTGATATTGCTTTGCTTGAGGTCCCTTTTCTTTTGGTTGGGCGCATCTGTGCGCACAACAACCATTCTTCTCACCTGGGGTTGTTCGATGTATTTCTTTGTCAAACTATAATCAAGTTTTTAGAGTGGATGGTGAGGATCTTTTGTTAGTATCAAGCGATCTAGATGTTTGATTCAAAGTGGATAAGTCGTTGGTTGATTCTGAAGTATTCTAGAATCTTATATCTCTCACAAATTTTAAGGATCTGACGGTCACTGTAGGTCCTTTGTGAAGTCTAGTTAAGTGAAAAATCTAAAATTCTACTCCAGCGCCACTGTGATTCTCAGCCTTGAGCGCGAGATTCATTGCTTGTGGGTTGAAATAAAAGAACTGAAAAGAGAAAAAGAAACAAAAGAAAGAAAGAAAAATATTGAAAATCAAAAGAAGAGAAATTCAACTTTTCAGGGGTATACGAGCAACTCTATCAGGGCTATGGACGCCTGGTCGACAGTAGAGTAATGTTTGGGAGAATCACAGCGACAACCTCGTCAGGGATATGGACGCCTGACTGGCAGCGAGGCAATGTCCTGGATGCTTTTGGAGTTAGAATAAACTACATAGCTTAACTTGATGGAGCTTGGGTTCTTACAGTAACTGAAGGATGGGAATTAACACAATTGCACACACTTGGATTTTCAGCATACTGAAGGTTGGGTTAACTAGTGGTTTTGATCCTTTGGTTGAGTGTCTGGCTTGTTTTCCCTAGCATGAAGGTTAGAACTAGAGATTCTGGGTTCATGATTTTAGTTTGTCATCGAAATGCTCTAGAGCATTTCCCCAGTGAGTCGCCATTTGTTGTGCATATTTTGCACACACGCCCCGCCGTAGGTAGGGACCCTCTTTTTTTCACTCCCGACGGGCCTCTTTGCTCCCATCTCATTTTGCGTGCCCCTCATTTTTGCTGTCCTAGTTGGTCAATGTGCCCTTCAAAGTCTCATTTTTGGCTGACCATATTTTTCCCCTAAAATAAAAAATTGCTAAGTGTTGGGTTCTTCGGGCTTCGCCCTCCCGCTCGCTCGATTCGCTTTTTCCTTCAATTTCTTTGACTTTGGAGATAGATTTCCTATGGATTTTGGATGTTTTTGTGGTGCCTAAGTGAACTAACAATGTTTCATTAAGTTTTAGGAAGTTTTGAAAATTCCAAAACCGTATTTCTGCAACAACATTTCTGCAAACAGAATTTCAAGAACGACATTTCAGGCTCATGTCTCTGGAACGTCCAAGCACTCCTCCAATTTGAAAAAGGACTTCGACCCAGATGGTAAAATTACATCTTATCCTCGCTGGTCCTTTTAAATTCCAAATTTGTAGTCGGGAGATACCATCTGGAGTTCCATGCTCTCTTGACCATTTTTAAAACAAAATTTCCAGAACGGCATTCCGGGTTCACATCTCCAGAACATCCAAGCGCTCCTCAAATTTCAAAAAAGACTTTGACCCAAATGGTAAAATTAGCTCTTATCCACCTTGGACCTTTCAAATTCCAAATTTGCAATCACGAGATACCATCTGGAGTTCCATGCTCTCTCAGCCGTTTTCAAAATAGAATTTTTAGAACGACATTCCGGGCTCACATCTCTGGAACATCCAATCGCTCCTCCAATTTGAAAATGGACTTCGACCTAGATGGTAAAATTAGGTCTTATCCTCTTTAGACCTTTCAAATTCCAAATTTGCAGTTAGGAGATACCATCTAGAGTTCCATGCTCTCTTGGCCATTTTCAAAACAGAATTTCTAGAACGACATTTCGGGCTCACATCTTTGGAACACCCAAGCACTCCTCTAATTTGAAAACGAACTTCAAACCAGATGGTAAAATTAGGTCTTATCCTCCCTGGACTTTTCAAATTCAAAATTTTCAGTAGGGAGATACCATCCAAAGTTCCATGCTCTCTCGGCCGTTTTCAAAAAAGAATTTCCAGAACGGTATTCTGGGCTCACATCTCTGGAACGTCCAAGCGCTCCTCCAATTTGAAAACGGACTTCGACCCAGATGGTAAAATTAGGTCTTATCCTCTCTAGACCTTTCAAATTCCAAATTTGTAGTCAAGAGATACCATCCAGAGTTCCATGCTCTCTCGACCATTTTCAAAACAGAATTTCTAGAACGGCATTCCGGGCTCACATCTCTGGAACACCTAAGTGCTCCTCTAATTTGAAAACAGACTTCGAACCAGATGGAAAAATTAGGTCTTATCCTCCCTAGACCTTTGAAATTCCAAATTTGGAATCGGAAGATACCATCCGGAGTTCCATGCTCTCTCGGCCGTTTTCAAAACAGAATTTCCAGAACGACATTCTGGGCTCACATCTCTAGAACATCCAAGCGCTCCTCCAATTTGAAAACGGACTTTGACCCAGATGGTAAAATTAGGCCTTATCCTCCATGCAGCTTTCAAATTTCAAATTTACACCATCCAGAGTTCCATGCTCTCTCGGCCATTTTCAAAATAGAATTTCTAGAACGGCATTCCGGGCTCACATCTCCGGAATGTCCAAGCGCTCCTCCAATTTGAAAATAGACTTTGACCCAGATGGTAAAAATGGATCTTATCCTCCCCAGACCTTTCAAATTTCAAATTTTTAGCTGGGAGATACCATCCAAAGTTCTATGCTTTGTTCGTCGTTTTCAAATCAGCATTCCTAAAAGAACATTTCGGCCTCTCATCTCTAGTTTCAAGAAGCCTACCATGGGTCCGTCGACAAAACCATTTGATCCAATGAGGAATGTTGAAATTCCATTAGGAGAAGGTAGCTTTTAGTCAGTTTTAGCTACAGTAAAAGGGAAATTAGCTAGAAGACAAAACTGCTACAGTGACTGGCCACTACAAGACAAAATAGGGAAAAAACAAAGATGTATTTTAAATTAATGAATATTGTGGGGTAGGTGAAGCCCTTATGTAATTGAATCTGAGCCACACAATGTAACTCAATCATAGTCATTCATTTGGGTTTTGGTAAACTATAAATGGGGATCTTCCCCTCATTTGTAAGTGTTGGAGAGTTGTTGTAAAAATATTCTGCAACAATAGAAAGCAGCGTTGCATGATCTATGGGTGTTACTTTTGAGTTTTCTCATTATGTGTGCATGGTTCTACCTTCCAAGTTAGTTTTAGTTATAGTTTTCTTGAATGGAAGTGGTGATGGTGATTATTGTTACAGTATTTGATGAATTTCCAGCCCATACTTTTAGCACTTGTTGATGACAAGCTGTTGTGCAAAGTTAGCCTGGGCTTCTTTATTTGATTGTTGCAACTTAATTCATTTGCATGTTCATGATGTGTGTATGCAAACTGAAAATTTGCAGTCCTTAGAAGATTGCACTGGTTTTGTGTATCTGTAGGATCCTCTTGGCCAAGCAAAACCCAATTCGGGGAGTTTGTCTACTGTAGCAGCCTCCATGATCACTGTTCATTCGTAGTTTCAGATCCAAGAACCTTCTCTCTTCCCTGCCCTTTTTCCTTTTTTTTGATAAGTAACCTTAGGCAAGGTTCATTGCACATTATAAAGCTAAATATAATGTTGAAATGGAGTTCTAGACTGTTGTTTGAACCTGCAGCAAACGCTCAGCAACTCTCCCATCTTAAAATCTCCATTTGCTGATCCAACTTTCCCACTTTGTAACTCATCCGTAAGTCCACCTTGTGATTCCAACAAATCACATAAACAACTGATATATTCCAAGCATCTTTAAGACCTAACATCCGAGAGACCTTGGGATAGTGTTCTGCAATTTGATTGTGGAATATTGTCTTTCAAGAGAGGTAATGCACCTATGTATTACCTGTATTGTGAAGTGCATGAAAACACAATCAACAATATCCAATGCAATAATGATCCTTTTACCTTGTTTCCCCTCTTTCTCCTCTGATTGAATGGAAGTGGAATACACCCAAAGCTCCAATCAATGTTCTTTTTTTGATACATTGATTATGGAATTTTTTTTCTGATTAAACTAGCAAATTGATGGTAGGGTTGAATGATGAAAGATAAAATGGATAGCATGAGAATATTATAAGAGTGGATGATTAAAAAAAGGGATGGAATGTAGTTAGGATATGAAATGAAGAAAAATAGGTATGTAAAAGGTGGGTTTAAAATATGATGTGATGAGGGACCTATTTTCCTTTATTTCATTAGGAAATGAGATCCCCACAATGAATTGATTATCAACCCTTAGGTGAATCAACCTAGAGTGATAATATTAAAATTTCCTTATGACTGAAGGATGGGGGTCAAGGTTAGACAACACTTTGGGGAGAAAAACAAAAAATAGAAAATTAGCTCCAAAATGCAATCAACCACTTGAAACTTGAAGATTAAACTCAATATTTGCAGAGCCAAAAAATAGAATGCAAATCTGAGAAGGGAAGAAAAATGTGTACCAATCACCAAAAGTTCTTTCTAGAAGTTGATTTGAGACTCATTCACCCATGGGAGAATGTGTCCAAGTACAGGGGTTTCAACAATATTTTGGGAGCATCTGGTGTAGATCTATAGCTTCTGATATTTCCAGGTTTTAGTGCCAAAAAGATGAAAATCCGATATGTAGGTTAGATTTTGTGATTTGACAACTTTGACAACCTTTTCAATCTTTATCTTTAAAAGGTCTTCAATCCCTCTTCAAACTAAATCTGCAATCACACACATAAAAGAGAAACATGTTTATTTTTGGGTGAATGGGGGCTTGCCTTGGTCAAACCCCATTTTATTAATCAAACCTTGAAATGAAATAATGCATGAAAGAGGGAATGAAGAATGAAAAAAGGTATGCTACCACTCAACAGACCGTTGAATAAAACCTTGATAATGGAGATATTAGGAGATTTGAAACTTGCATGAAATGACTGAATTGGATGTGGATCTTGACACTTGAAATTGATGTTTGAAATGCTTGAATTGATCTTGAAACCTACATCACAATGTTAGTTCCAAAAACATCCATGATGCAAGAATACTTTGACATGATGAATAGATCTTGATTTCTGCAATAAATCTCTAATATATCTTCTCTTGAATTCCCTTGATCATAAACCTTAGCTCTTGTGAAGTTACATAAAAATTCTAGGTGAAACTTAGTGAAATAACCTTGTATTTATAGGTATGTATCCTTAATTTCTCAAAATTCAAATATCACAAGACATTGAATTATGGATTTGAAAACATTAAAATAGCGCAAAAACTATAATTTAAATTTAGGTCCAAAGGTCTAGGGAAAACCCATTTTCCGATGGTTGAATGGGTCCCAGGTCCCTATTCTTGGAACACACATTGCTCAATGTAAAGTGTTATCTTTAGGAATTAATTATTGTTGGGTTTCCCTTTCGAAAAATGTAATTTATTAGGCTTGTAAATGAATTAAAGGGATAATTAAGGAATAATTAAGCTCAATTTAATTAAGATGGCCCAAATAAGCATGTAAATATAAAGGGTTACATTTAACAACACTAAATTAAGGCACTATTAAGTCCATTTTAACTAGGAGGGCCCAAACAAGTGAGAAAATGTAAAAGTGATACATTTTTCTACACTACATTTAGCCCCCACTTTAGTGAGCGGATGACCTTGCATCAAACTCACACTAAAGTAGACAATCAAGAGAGGTCTAATTGTACAATCATTGGAAGGATAAGATGAAGAATATCAAGGAGGATGATCAAGCCTCCAATATCTAATATTTCATGGAAAAACCAACAAAGGCACAAGGAGACACATGACTATATTAAACATATATATGTATGCATCAATGAAAAGATACTCAATCATACAATGCCAGACTTAAAGGAAGAGAAAAAGGAAAAGGAAAAGAGATGGATCAAGCCTTGACTTTCCAATGTGATGTGGAACATGCCTCAGCTATTTGTCTAGAAACGTTTACAAGTGGAACTCATTATCCACTATGCAAACAACAATTGACATGCACATGGGCTTGTGAAATCCATTGTCCACTAGGTGAGCCCCCATGGGTGGAAAATAAGAGAATCTTATTAGGCTCCCCTACCATACCAAATTTATACCTTTGATAACTTTAATAAGGCACCACACAATATGAACTTCGAGATTCATAAGTCTTAGTAAGCTATGTTATGCTAAGAACTTATGAATAAACAAGAAACCATAGGCAAGAAAACATGATTATGTGTGGTGGCCATGAAAATGGTTTGTAAATTCGATCTTCACAAGGTTAGCAAGCTATGTTATGCTAAAAAATTATGAAAAAAATGCAAATAGGATAAGATATTTTCAAAGGGGTTTTTCTTAGTTCATGTAAGGTCTTCTCTTAGGGAACATCGTTCCTAATGTATCTAAGAGAGGACAAGTCTAGGATAAAAGATTTGAAACTTAGGGAATGCAACGTGTAGCATCACCACTAAGAGGAATGTCATATTCCAAGAAAGGTAACACTCTTGGAGGACATCAAACCCAATGACACCACCAAGAATAATACATATCACAAGAAGTAAGAAGACCATACAATGAAACATAAGAATAGTCCAAAATCTCCAAAAATGATAATGTCAATCTATGCCCCTACTTTAAAGAAATTGCTAACACCATGTTGTGAGAAATTAATTTAAAGTAGAAAATGATAAATGCTAAACAATAAAGTGTTGAAAAAGACAACTAAGAGTGGGGTGAATCCGTTGTACCAAATTTTTAAAACTTTTAAAACATTCACTGGAACTTAGATCAATCACAAATCCGTAACTCCGTTGAAATGATTAAACATTAAGTGCAAGTGCAGAAATTGAAAAACCATCACACGAACACAGTAACACTAGATTTACATTGAAAAACCAATGAGGGAAAGCCACAGTGAGTATTAACTCGCACTATAGAGAATATAAAAATCAATTACAAAGGCTCATTTCCTAAGAATGGCTCACTACCAAAACAAGGACTCATTGTCCAGATCGGGACTCATTGTCCAACAAGGTTAACCACCCAGAGGGCTCACTACCATAGAGATATAAATAAGATAGAAGAGATTTGTTACAAAGAGTACACAATATCAATGCAACAAATATTTCCATAATAATTTACTCAGCCACTTGCAGACATGCATGAATGATAGTGTACACCTTCAGTTCACTGCATCTGAAAAATCAATATTTATAATTTGCACTAATCTGCCACACTTGCATCACACACACACACACTAATTCACATCTACTTTGCATCTATCTACTCTATTTATTTTTACATTTATTGTTGGCTTTAGTTTTTCCTTGATGCCAAAACTCTTTTATGGGGTAATACAGCTGCATTAGTTGGTGTTATGATATGCAGTTGGTGATTGATTTTTCTTGGTGAATTTTGGTCATATTGTTGTCTAATTGATTACAAGTCACAATGTTTCAAATTGATTATTTAAGGGGATTAGGAATGATAACAGGGATTGATATTTGGTATGGCACACATGATGTTTTTTAGATGGTTCACATGGTGATTTTATATGATCTTGGTGGGACATGATGGTTATAGGGCAGTACTATTGTTTGAAGCATTCAACTTGGTTCAAAAGAAAGAGTTTTTGCTATTGGTATCTTATATGGTAATGAGATCCTTGGTTTATCATATGGTTTATAATGCATAAGTTGTGACATTGCTATTTCCATCAACATGACATATTGTCTTGAAAATTCTTATGAGAAGTTGGTTGACACTTGGTTTGGCATTGGCATTATAGTACCCGGTGAATTTGGTTATTGTTGTAATCAGTCTTGGCATATTGAGTACTTTGTGGACAAATGGTTTACTTTCAATTTTGTTTTGTGGTACTGATCTTGTTGGATTCATGTGCAGAGGATATATATTTCACATGGGATTATTCTTTCATACATGTTGTTTGGCATGTTCAGATTTTAGTGATTACATGGCATTGTAAAGGCATATACAATTGAAGGTAATTTGGTAAGCTTCAGTTTTCATGAAGTCTTATATTGCTAATTCACTTTATTCAGATTTTGCATGCTTGGTTTACATGGTTGTATCATCCTTGATACACAGATATTTTATCATGTTGCATTTATATTCACAAGTTATTCATATAACTTCATAATGACTTCACTTACATTTCAGTAAGTTCACCTTGGCTCAAGGCATACTCTACAAAATTTGGGTTCTATACATTCTTTGTGGTTATCAATGCTATCAAGGACTTAAGATAATGTGATCTAGAGGTATCGGGCACTTAAGTTTTATGTGATCTATGTTTAAATAATGCAAGGAAATCGACACTTAATTATATTGTGTCTATAATTGAAAGCCCTTGTCGAGCATGCTAAGTATTATGATATCGGTTGTTATAATTATAAAGTTTTTGACTTTGTATAAAGTCACTTGGCAGTCAACAACAATTATGATTTAATATTTGACAGTCGATTCTAAAGGCTTCATTATGTTTAGATTTCAAAATTATTATGGGTTTCACTTCCTTCATTGTGTCGTGGATTTCAAATGATGATTTTTTTTTTTAAATTCTTCGAAAGACTTGAGGAAAGTATAGGGAAAAGTAATTACTGTTTCATTGTGTAAAATTGTGAAACCCTAGTTGCCACCATGAAGTTGTAATAGCAGGTTTCTAAGCTCGACAGTGGAAGAAGATAGAGTGTTGACTGAGGAAGTTGGAAGATAATTGATGGAGATCTTCAGTTTGGAAGTTTTGAAATGGTTTCATTGGTTTTTATTTGTTTGCATTCCTCCCTAAACAGGTATTATAGTTAACACATTTTTACGGGCTTTGATCATGTTTTTTTGTTAAGGTATTAACAATTAAGGTTCAGTGATTAGTTTGATTCGAAACCCTTGGTTATTTCTTTGCAAACAAATAAAGGGTTAAAAAGAAATCGACTGAAGAAAATAGTTATTGCAATCTTGAATTTCTGTTGAAGATTCATGAGATCATTTGTATATAAAAACAGAGATGGAACATGAGTTGTTGTGTTGGCATTTTGAGAGACTTGTGCACACATTATGCAATTGAAATTATTGTAAACATAATGTAGAAATCTTAACTAGTATATATGGTATTTTAAAGATTCAAATAATGAATCTTTAGGATATTTGGTGTATTGGTTTTAAAGAAGTATGTGGGTTGAATTGTAATAGAGAAACCCTCTGATATTTATCAATCTGATTTGAAGAAGGGGTTGGTGCTCCTTGGAATGGGTGTTCCTAAATTTTAAAGGAGTTGGTGCTCCTGGTTTTCTTGAAGTTGGTGCTTCAATATTTTCGGTGTTGAGTTGGTGCTCCACCATAGTTATAGAGTTGGTGTTGTTTGAATGACTAAAAGGTATATTTTATGAGTGGTCTTTTATACCCCATGAGGGTTTTTCCACTCAGGAAAATAATGTGTCATGTGTTGAAGTTTGTGCAATTGTGTTTCAGTTTGTGGTTAACTATTTATTTTTTCATTCTATCATTTGTCAATACAATTCATGCAATGCTCTGATACTTGACTAAACATTTCATTTTGTTATAAAAGTGTTCAAAATATACATGAAGTCTTGTGGAAATAAAGCATTAAAAGGAATTGTTCAATCAAGTTTACATGAACAATCAATATCATGATTTGACATTTTCATGTAAGTCTTTTATCAATCTGTCATTCTGCTAAAAGTTCCTTGATGTGTTAAACTTCACTTTGCAAGTTAAGAGGTTTCATAAAGCTGTCTCAAGGTCATTTTTTAATTCGCTCATGAAGTTAAAAGTTTGAAAACTTGTACATTACTCTGATTCACCCCCCCCCCCTCTTAGATTAAGTCATCTTCCAACACTTATCTTTTTCTCCTTTTGAATGCTAACTCATCCTATATTTATACCATCTTCAACTTTGAAACATATCCAAAGTCAGCCATCCATCATTAAATTTAAATTAGGTCAACACAAAAACATTCTAGGGTGGAATTAGAATGAGGGCGACCCAAAAACATGCTCAATGAGGACCCAAATAGCTCCCAACACACTTCATCAACTTTGAAATTAGTGTTCAACACAGGGTCAACCAAACCAGTGTAAAATGTATAGATAAATTAAGAACACACAATCCTTAGCATGACCAAATCCTTCCAGACATAAAAATTATCTTCAACATGATCATAACAACTTAAATCTATAATCGCAAGTCATAAGACTCAACCAAAAAGAAATCTGGACCAACAACATTTCTCTCGGACCTTAGCTAGAAATACATAAAACCATAGTTCACAACTAGGGAACATAACTTGCATTGTACAATGAATCAGAAGCCAAGAATCTAGCTATAGAAGCTTCCAACAACCATGATCAACATATGTAAACCTCACAAACATAGGAGAAAATCTTGGAGAAAAACACAGAGCAACCACTGAACACCTGCAACCTTCTTTCATTATAATTTTCTCAATATCCTTGATATATACAACCAATAACCTGTATCCATGACATCAATGACAGAAACAACCAATTGATAACCAATTGACAAGTTGAAATATCAATGACAACACATTCATTCTTGCAACATAAAGAAGACATGAGAGGTTATTTGGAAAGCCCTATGTCAAGTCATATGTTTCCAAATGAAGCTACATCATGAAAAAGGGAAGGGGTTTCCCCCAACATGAAATCCCAAAAATCACACATAAGGGATCCATGGATTTGGGGTCAGCATATTTCTTTGATGCAATGATATTATAGAGTTAAAAAATGTCATCATTTCCCAAATAACTCATGGAACAAGATGAATGGCACATAAAGCGAAAAAAAAGAAAAGACTTTTGGGTCAACATGGAAGAGACCTAAATGTATCGATGCCTTGCATCATTCCAAAAAGGAAAACATAAGACAAGAGGAAAGATAAATTTTTATAACACATAGAAGAATTAAGGTAGAAATAGAGGAATGAACATGAAGATACATCGAAGAGAATGATATGGGGGATCACATTACAACATGCAATCACAAAAATATCATGGAAAAGAAAATAAAGACAAGACTAGTAAGACACATGTGAGTTAACCTATTAGTAGGTCGTTTGCATCCCAATCTTGTTCATCATATGCAGAAGGTGGACAAATAGCCAAAGGGACAACATCAAACTTGCCAAACTACGATAATCACCAAGTTTAGCATCTGGTCAATCAATCTTTGTAGGAGGATCATGATGATTGTTATAATTTAAGCTCATAGAAGAGGAAAATAGTAAATTTACCTCTTTATCAACTTCCTAATGAATCTTTGCACTTTCATTATCATCCAAGTTTATCACAACATAAGGTCTAATAATAATATCAATAGGAGGTTCTTGTTCTTGTTGTGTTCAAGGTTTAGGACTTTCTTGTTTCAGAGAAGGCAGAGAATCATCATGCATTTCTTGGGGTAAGTTTGGATTTTGATTTATTATGTTTTTTTCCTTCTTTTTCTTGTAACAAACGAGCAATAGCACAATGTCTACATCTATGATCTCTAGAATTTTGGTTCCTTTTCACTCGATTTTCAAGTTATTATTGTCTAGGAGCAGATTTATCAATCATAGGTTTATTTTCTTCCCTTAAGGGAGGAACATAAGGAACCATGGGAGGTTGTTCAACCACTTTCTCTTTAGCTTTCTAAACTTGTTTGATTTTAGAAGGCACGACGAGACTTATTTGGTTATCTCATGGTCTTTGATAGGAAATAGGTGGAGGATTTTCTATTTTTTGGTCTTGGTTACTTGGAAGGGATTTTGGTTCAACCATAGTCTCATCAAGGATAGGAGGCTCAATCGTGGGTTGAGGCATATTGGTAAGGGATAACTCTGCTATGAATTCTTTTTTAAAATTTTAATAAGAATTGAAAAATAAGTCCTCACAAGGCCTAATAGGTTCCATAGGTTTGGGAAAAAATAAATCCAATGAGAAATTACCATGAGAAGACACAAGATTAAAGCCACCATGATGCACAATAAAGATTTCATTGCCAAATGGAAATTTTAAGCTTTTATGCACAATCAATAAGATGACATTCATGGAGTGAAGCCATGGATAGCCTAACTTCACACGAAATTGGTTTGATGATGGGATGATGAAAATGCGACACTTAATTTTTTTAGTCCAAATTTTAAAGCAAGAGTTATTAAACCTATCATAGGGCAAGAAAAACCATTATGTGTTTTGATCCATGCTTTAGGTTTTTCATAAGTATCTTGATAAAGATCATGCACAAAAAAGAATTCTTAAGTGATCACATTATCTACACAAATGGGATCAATTAATATCCCATTAGTAGGATTGTCATTTATTCTTACAAGTATTTAAAGAGGACCATCGAGTGCATGTTTAATTATGTCATGTTGTGGGAAAGCAATGCCAAGCGACATTTTAGTTAGGCCCTTACGAGGTTGAACTTCAATGAAGTTGACCAAATGATTTATAGTATTCTTCTCTTTATTTATTATGTGATGATTAATTATGTGAGCAAGGCTACGCAAAATTTCTATTCCTTTTTCATTTTCAATTATTCTCCTCATGCTATCTATCATAGGAAGAAGATTAGTAGCATCACATTCAGAACTCAACAAATCTTGAAATTTATGAAGTTCTTCATCAATTCCTCTAAGGTTCTCGTGAGGGATATTAGCAATCATTATATCAACATCAGTCGCATTAGGTGTGGGTAGGGAAGTTATGAAAAATGAAGTGTTAAGGTTATGATCCATAATGGGTTGACTAGTGTCAACACTATGAGTGAAAGAGCTAGAGAACCCAAGATCCATGAAAGATGATGTATCGTGGGATATGAGTCTCAAACTACATCTCATGATAGTATTGGCAATGAGACACCAAGTTGTGAAGCTCATACAAGTCTCAAAAACCTAAGGCTCACCCAAAATGAATAAGAGGTAAAATGCAATGAAATACCCTAGAATGTAAAGTGCAATGCAAGAAATTTTTAGATTTACAAGATAATTTTTTGATTATGCTATGCAAAAATCTGAAAGTGATGTCTTTTAGATTTAATTTTGAATTCAAACAATGCACTAAATTTGAAAAATTAAGCTTAATATGAACAATGTCAAATAATAGAAATTCTGGAAACTGAAAGAACAAAGTAAATATAGAAACACAAAAGGCATAATAAGTTATTTTAATGCTTAGAAATTCAAGAAAATCCTTGCTCAGGGACTCATTTTCCCATGGGTGAACGAGTCTCACTTCAGGGTTTCTAAAAATTAATTTGCAATTTTTTGAGATGGCTTCTATGGTTTTAAAGTTTTGGTTTCAGAGAATAAGATGTAGTTTTAGATTTTTGTAAAATGAGGTCTAAATGAAAGTTCAAAGTAGTGATAAATGACAAGAAAAAAGAACTAATTTGAGATGAAATTTTGATTCAATGTTGTAATGCAAATGACTGATTATGCAATATTATGTAAACACTATGCAAAATGATCGATAGTTTTGAAGTTTTCAAATTTTAAAGAATGGAAAAATGTAAACCTAAATCCCTAAATGAGATGAAAACTAATGCAAGTAAACAACCCTAAATGAGATTCAAATCAATGCAATGCAATGAAAATGAATGAAAAACCTAGATCTAGGGCTGAAAAAGGACTCCAAATCAACAAGATATGATTCCCAAAAGTCAGGTTCACCAAAATGAAACAAAAAAATAGGTGTGTGTAAAAGGTGGGTTTAAAATATGATGTGATGAGGGAAATATTTTCCTTTATTTCATTAGGAAATGTGATCCCCACAATTAATTGATTGTCACCCCTTCGGTGAATAAACCCAAAGTGATGATCTTCAAATTTCCTTATGACTAAAGGATGGGGGTCAAGGTCAAACAAAACTTTGGGGAGAAAAACTAAAAATAGAAGATCAACTCCAAAATGAAATCTAACACTTGAAACAAAAATGGGTGAGTGCACCAATCTGTGACACAATTTTGGCTCTTAAGATGCCACTTTTTTTTTGAAATCAGCAAAATCCGATTTGCACGAGAAAATGAAGATAGTTACACTCAAAATTTCAAGGTGCAGCAAGAAAAAAAGTTGAGGTGCTCCGAGTCTAGTTTCTAAGCTACTATTTTTTTTTGAAATTAATGAAGATTAAGGGTCTCAAAAAAAGAGGTCTTGTTTTTATAAAAAAAAATAGCATAGCGCCTGAGGACTCCCCCCTTTTTGATTAACTTTTTTTTAGAATTTCAAATATCCCAACAGTGAGAAATTAGCTAACACCATGTAGTTTATCCTCATTCTTTCGGATAATTTTTTTAATGAATATATAATATTTTATGATTTTTCAAAGTGGACACATCCTGAAAAGCTAAAATTTGAGCATGCTCCCCCCTAAATTTTTTGAAAACTAATCAAAAATTGATTTTTTTTCATCATGTGTAGAATGGATTCAAGTTTCAAAAAATGTAATTTGTTTCACGTTTTGATGGACGAGTAAAAATCTATCATAAAACTAGCACATGTTGGTTTTTGACAAAAAATGAAGGCATTTACAAAAGGAGACATGGATCAAAACCTTAACTAAATCAAAATGAAAAAAGAATTATATATTTAGATAGCTAAGAGAGAGGTTAACTCTATCACATTTTTTTTTATATAGTTGCATTGAAAGACATGCAAATGAGACGTGGAGCACAGACGAAAATATGAGGAAATTTGGTAAATCCTGTCAATTAACACGTCCAAAGCAAGGCATTTGGCGAGCGCCAAATTTGGCGCTTGCCAGATGGCACATCACATTTGGCGAGTGCCAAATTTGGCGTGTGCCAAATGTGATGTGTCATTTGGCGAGCGCCAAATTTGGTGCTCGCCAAATTACCTGCTTTGCATAAAACCTGAATTTCCCCTCTCTTTGGTCGACAACTTGGATAATGCTTAGAGTGCACAGTTTATGATCGTAAATGGATAGTTGAGGTTCTACCTTTCATACACTCTCTAACTCATTACTCTAATTGGATAACACTTTATCCCTCTGAATTCTCTCTCTCAGGTCTCACTCCCTCCCACACGACCTAGACTACTCTCTCAGTCCAATCCCCTCTCTCAGGTCTCTTTCCCTCCCACATAGGTACCTAAATAAATCTATCTCACTCCAACCCCCTTTCTCACTCTCCCTCTCTCTCTCTCCCTCTTTGGTCTTTTTTTCTCTCTCACTCTATCTCCCTCTTAGGTTGTTATCTTTCTCTCTATGTCTCTCTCTCTCAAGTCTCTCCCTCTTACCCCCTCTCCCTCTCTTATGTCTGTCACTCACTCCCTCTATCTCTCTCCCATTCCCTATCTCTCACTCACTCTATCTCTCTCCCTCTCTCTCTCTCACTCTCTCTCGGGTATCTCCATCCCCCCTCTATCTCTCTCTCTCACACACACACTCCCTCTTTCTCTCTCTCCCACTCCCTCTCTCTCTCTCTCCCTCTCTCTCTCTCCCACTCTCTCCCACTTTGTCTCTCTCCCTCTCTCTCAGGTCTCTCCCTCCCACCCCCTCTCCTCCTCTCTCTCTCAAGTATCTTTGTCCTACCCATTCCCCCTCTCTCTCTTTGTCAAGTCTCCCCCTCCTACCCCCTCTCCCTCTCATAGTCATTCCATCAATCTCTCTTCCACTCCCTCCCTATCTCACTCCCTCTATCTCTCTACCTCTACCTCTCCATCTCTCTCAAGTATCTCCCTCCCACCACCTCTCCCTCTCTCTCTCACGCCCTTTATCTCTCTCCCACTCTCTCTCCCTCTCCCTCTCTCTCAAGTCTCTCCTGTTGGTATGTGGCGACTAATCACGCTAAACTATACACTTTTTAGTATTGTACACTCTTCATGTATCCTCGCCGAGTACACTTTTTTTCACTTCATCACCGAAAAAGAAAAAGGCCGATTTTGTAAACCCTAATTTCTCAAAGCTTCTAAAAGCTTGTTATAAGCGGTTGGGATGGAGAGTTGTAGTATGGAATCATTTGTGATATTGTAATATGTTTTTCACTGGATAATAAAATCATTGGATGGCTGTGGTTTTGTGGATGTAGCTCAAATTGGGTGAACCACGTTAAATTCTCTATGTTTTCTTCTATGTGTGTTTTATTACTCTATTTTATTCTTCAAATCTGAATTTAACTTGTTATATATCTGCCTTCTAACCCTAACATCTCCCTCCCACCCCTCTCCCTCCCTCCCTCTCTCTCAAGTCTCTCCCTTCTACCCCCTCTCCCTTTATCAGGTCTCTCTTTGTCTCTCTCGCTCACTCCCTTTATCTCTCTCCCACATCCTCTCTCTCTCACTCCCTCTATCTCTCTCCCTCTCTCTCTCCCTCTCTCTTAGGTATATCCCTCCCACTCCCTCCCACTCTCTCTCTCCCTCTCTCTTAGGTATCTCCCCCACCCCTATCTCTCTCTCACTCCCTCCATCTCTCTCCAATCCCTCTATCCTAGGTACTCCCTCTCCCTCCCACCCCCTCTCCATCTCTCAAGTCTCTCTCTCTCTCTCACTCCTTGTATCTCCCCCATCCCTCTATCTCCCACTCCCTCTCTCTCCTACTCTCTTAGGTCTCTCCTTCCCACCCCCTCTCTCCCACTTTTTCTCCCTCTCCTTCTCTCTCACCCTCTCTCCCTCTCCCTCTCTCTTAGGTTTCTCCCTCCCACCCCTCTCTCTCACTCTCTCTCTTCGTCTCTATGTCTCTCCCTCTCTCTCTCCCACTCCCTCT